>LR749936.1:645601-1277954 GCA_902729485.2 Mus minutoides | reverse complement strand
CCAACTGTTGTGCAGAAATAGCTGGCAAAGGAAAAGGCCCTGTGTTAGTTTTGTGCCTCTTTTCAGAAGCAAGGGAAAGAATTTCAACACATTCTGTAACAAAGAATAGAGTAATAATTGGGCCAAAGGAATGGACAGCTCCGGGAGATGCCTCTGGCTTCAGGCTGGGCTGAATCAAGGCTTAAACCAAGCGCTCAGGATTCTCTTTTTTCCCAGTTTCTTGGGTTCACTTATTTTGTGTCCTGGCCTCAGTAATTCCCACCTCGGTGAGCTTCCTCAATGCAGGCGATGGCGCACGCCTTTAATCCCAGCACTTGGAAGGCAAAGCAGGTGGATCTCTCTCTGAGTTGTTGTCAACCTGGTCTATCAGGGCAAGTTCCAGGACAGCTGTGGCCACAGAAAGAGACCCTATCTCAAAAAACAAAACCCAAAACACCGCCCCCCCCCCAAAAAAAAAAAGAATGAAGGAAGGAAGGAAGAAAGGAGGAAGGAAGGAAGGAAGGAAGGAAGGAAGGAAGGAAGGAAGGAAGGAAGGAAGGAAGGAAGGAAGGATGGGAGGGAGGGTGGGAGGGAGGAAGGAAGGAAAAGAAGGAAAGCTGTTAAAAGCGCCAGGCTTACATTCAGTAGAAAGAGGGGAGTGTCTGTAGGGTGATACCAGAGAAATGCTCCAATTGGTTCTGGCGGATCACATGACCACACCTTAGCCCAATCACACTTGCCAGAGGAAAACTGTTACCATGGTTGGCCAAGCCCATCCCAAAACTGACTGTCAGTCTAGTAAATTAGCTAATCGAGATCAGAGCTTCAGTGGGAATAAATCAAAGCTGACAAAAACTACTTTCTCCCCACGAGCTCGCTCTGTAATCTTGACGCTCTTATTTTCGCTCTGTGGTCAAAAGTTTACCCATCTTCACATCTGAGGGCGTTTCTTCTGCTAGTGGATCTCATGGGCCATGGCTTTTTCGGCAGTACTAGCTTTCTCTCAGCTAAGACACCCTGCAGGGGAGACCTATTGTGCCCACGAACACGGCCAGCCCCCACAACCTTCTCTCTGAGGACTGAGTGACCTGAAGCATATGAAATCTGCTGATGTGAACTAATATTCAGTGTTTCCAAATCTCCTAGTTCTGGGCCTACTGACAAGAGCCCACAAAGAGGACCTTTACTACTGTAACTGCTCAGAAGCAAATACACAGAGTCGCAGGGACCCTGGACCAGAGGGCTTGGAGAAGGTCTCATTCTATGCCAAGGCTCCTCCCCAGTCCCGAAAACACTGGCTCCCCCAGCTCTGTGCCCAACATCATTCTTGGCACACATGGGCTGCCTTCTATCCTTGGGTTCCTCCAGCATCTGATTTGCTAGGACATCTCCAGAAAAAAAGAATGTCCCACTAGAGAAAACAGTCTGTTTACACAGACCCTGAGGTGTCAAGAGGAGAAGAAAAAGGGTTGGGGAAGGGTACAGAGAAAGGCAGAGGCAGAGAGAGGAGTCAGGGACACAGGGAAACATATGGATGGGACACTGACAAAAGGCAAGAACGGGGGAGAATAGTTGGAACTACAGATACCCATGTGAAGCGAATTCCATCCCTCTGAAGGAAGCCAGGAGAGAGATGCTTTGGGGATGTTCCCTGGCTGGCATAGGGAAGACTATGGAACTCAGCAGTGCCTGAGGGTCCAGCTCTGAGAGTGCTGTGTCAGCGCAAATGTGATGATAGGTATCCACAGTGGGGGGGGGGGGTTGTCTGGAGGCAGGTGAGGAGGCCGAGGGTGTGGATGGAGGAAGTGGTTCACTAGGGATAGGCTACTACCAACATCACAGCTGGGCAGCGTATCTGGATGAGGGCTCTAGAAATGCCTTTGGATATAGGATCGTGTGTGTGTGTGTGTGTGTGTGTGTGTGTGTGTGTGTGTGTGTGTGTGTGTGTGTGTCGCTACCTGGAGACTTCAGGAACAGTTAGAGAGGTGGCATTTCAGACTGATCACCCTTGGCCTCTGGGAAATTTAGCTCCACTTATCTGGGGGGGTGTGTGGAGGCAGCACCCATCTTTGAACAGCGTTCTGTGAAAAACAAAGACCGCCTTCCGTTTGGAGTTCTCTGTGGGAAGGGCTGAGGAAGGCTGTGGAGGGGGTTAGCTGTCAATCCACAGAGAGATTCCCCTGAAGTCCCCTTCCCTGGCGACACCTCAGGTCAGCTGGAAGGTGGATGGAGGTTGAGAGGGAGAGAGAGGTGGCCAGGTAAGTATCAGCCCCCTCTTTCAGATGGCCTAGTGGGTGGCTCCTGCCATTGGTACATCAGAGGGTATGTGGTTCTGTGTCATTGCACATTCTTTTGTTTAAAGTGTATGGGTGTCTTTCCCGCATGTATGTCTGTACCAAGGGCATGCCTGGTACCCATGGAGGCCAAACTAGGACATCAGATCCCTTGGAACTAGAGTTACAGATAGAGGTGAGCTGCCATTTAGGTGATGGGAATTGAACCTGGGGTCCTTTAGAAGAGCAGCCAGTGTTCTTAACCACTAAGCCATTTCCCCTCAGTATATACTCGGGGATTCAGTGTTTCTTATGGGTGTGGGCCACAGAGAAGGACTAGCTTTCCAGTTACCTGACTCTGGATGGAAGGCTTAAGGATTCCTGAGAGAAGGGAGGGGTGGACCAAAACACAGCAAAACTGAGGTGCATAAAAAGGTGTAAGATTATGATACATATACTAGATGATGAGATCTGTGGCTGTATAGCTGGGCACTGTGGCATGTGCTTATAATGCCAGCACATAAGAGGCCAGACAGGAGAACAGAGTTCCCAGCTTGCCTGGGCGCCACAGGAAGATCTTGTCTCAAAACCCAAGATCAAAAATAAACAAGAAAAATGTAATGTGTATTTAAAAAAGGAAAGGCCAGGGCAAGGCTTCAGCCTTCCTTTAGCCTGGGGTTAGGGAGGGACTGGGTTCCCATCCCACAGTCTCCAGGATCTGGCAGAAAGGGAGGCTTGGTCTGCCAGGAGGTTTTGGATTCTATCTGTTCCTCTCTGGCCTTGGCCTCTGTCTTCCTCCTCTGGAAAATGGGACCAAGTGCCTGTCAGTGGTGTCATGGGGGTGGGGCAGCTCCAGTCAGGGGGCTGGGCTGCTGATGAATGTGAGGCGGAGGGAACTGCTGGAAACCAGTAATTAATAAACGAAACGCCCTGGGGCTGCCCAGCCGCCTCACATGACATATCTGTCGCAGGCTCGGCAAACCATTAAATGGCCATTTTCTGACAGAACGACTTCCCCGCTGCCGTGAGCGGCAATGACTTGCCAGGGGACTATTCCCTCTTCCTCGATTCTCTGCCTGCCCCCCACCCCCCACTTCCTCCGTCCCAGACTCGGTCCTCTTGGGCTACGTGTCTCAGGCGCCTGTCCTGTGCTCTATCTCTGGGTGTCTCTGACTGTCTCTTTCCCACTCTGGGTACAACTGTATCTCAGTGGGTGCTGGTTTCTGCCCTCTTGGTGTCCCTCTCAGACCATCTCTGGTGTCTGTCTCTCTCTCTTTCCTCTCCCACTCTGCCATCTCTTCCTCCGCGGGCTCTGCCTTCCTGCTCCCAAGCTGCTGTCTCTCCTATGCCCCCCTCCCTGGCCCACTGTACCTCTCTCTCTCCTATTCCCCCTCTCTGCTTCGACTCCCCCCTTCCCCCAGCTCTCTGTGTGTCTGGTTTGGCCTCCCCCATCCTACTTCCCCTCTCCCCGGCTGCCTGACGGCTCTAGTTCATTTCTGCCTGTTTAATTGGGCCCCGGATGAGTTTGGTCGACAGGGCCATTCATCATGTGGCCGCGGCTGGCGGCGGAGCCCGGGGGAGCTGGGCTGACAGCTCCGCCAGGCTGGGATGCGGCCTGCGTCGGGAAGTTCACATATTTGGGCATTAGTGCAGCTATTAGTTTAACAAGCTTCGTTTATCCTTGTCACTACCACTTCAGCTTCCCATGTAATCATTTGAAATGTAGATTACAGCCAGACAAATGGGACAGCACGAGACGCGTGGGGTGGAGGGAGTGACACGCAGCTCGTTAGGGCCGCCTTCCTGGCCCCATCCCTTCTCAAGCAAGGCTTTGATTAGCTTAATTTTCACATGATTTCAGTGGGAAGCTCCAGTCACCTGTGCCGAGCGAGGGGCTGGGCAGAGGTACACAGGGTACATCCAGGTGAAGGGCCAGGCTCTCCTAGGTTACAAGGCAACCCAGCCTGGCAACGACACCTGTCAGGGACCAGGGGCTCAGAACCTGCCCCTGTAGCATTTCTCCATGAGTTTTCCTTCCAGGATGAGGTGGTTTTCAGGCAGACCTTGGCTTTTCCCGCACACCCTGATCTTAGTAGCCTTACCCTTGGACTGCTGTTTTGTTTGCAGCCCAAGTAAGAGCTGACTCTGTCCAGACCTCATGCCCCTACGTGGAAAGTGTAGGCTTCCCTGTACTGCCAGGGCCCATCTCACCCCACCTGCGGAACTACTTCACTTCTGGCCAGGTTCTATGCTACACACTGCAGAGCATGGTCTCTTGTATGGATATAAACCAGGCTGTATCCAAGAGCCCCTGGGTCCTGAAGGTCTTGTAGGGCTCGGGGAAGGGGCAGGGGCTGGGAGGAGGCTGCAGATGTAACATGGCCCGCCCTGCAGGGTTTTCTCAGATGCTTTTTCTCTGTTTATGCAATCTGCCCCCTGCAGCTGTCAAACGCCCCAGATCTCCCTTGACTACGGACTTTTGTATGCACCGCTGTCTCTGTCAAAAACCCTTGTCCTCCACCTTCCCCTGGTCCTTCCCTCAAATCCTTTCTCAGACGTTGTTTCACCCTTTAAGCCCATAGTTAGGATGTTTCTTCCTCCAGGACACCTTGCTCTCTGGTCTTGCTGTGCCCCTCCTCTTATGTGTTCTTCCGAGTCTGAGCTACTCCACTACAGTTGAACACACAGGATCAACCTGCTCTCTTGTAAACTCTCTGAGGGCAGGGTCTGCCTACTCTGATCTGTGGTTCCTGGAAGCTGCCCGGCCAGCATGTGCATCCGATGTGCCTGAGAAGCCTCATGAGGCAGCCATGCACCAGTGATCCTCATGTAACAAATGTGCTGTGCTGAGACTCCCTCCTCCCCACCCCCCTCTGCCTCCTCCTGCCTGTCCCCGACTTGTACATGCAGATCCTGAAACATCAGGGTCTCAAGGGGGAGGGCTCTTCTGAGTCAAGGAGGGTCCACAGAAGAAATGGCTGCTTCTTATGAATAGTTCAGTTATGGAGAGTCTAAGTGATGGGCTGACAGGCAGAGGTGGGGGCAGGGCTCAGGATGCCACAGGAGATGGGGCAGGAGTGGTGAGGCTGGAGGGCAAGAGGCTGTGGTGGCCAGCACTAGAGGAAGCCTTGAATAAGAACAGCAAACTCCAGAAAGCAGCCATTGGAAGGAACAGGGGACAAGCCCTCTGTCTTCCATTTTCTCTCCACACCCAGTGCCTCCAATTGGCTATACCCATCCTTTTGGGAGTCAGAGGGTTGAAATGTGATCCAGAGACCAACCTTGAATACAGGGCAGGACAGAACAAGAAGATTTGGACCAGTGTGGATAAGAGCAATGAAATGTATCTAGCACAGCATCTCTCTGAAGTACCTCAGACAAGTCACCTTGGACCACAGCCACCCCAGAATGGCCACAGAAAAAGATATCTCATAGCCAAATGCCCCCCCCCCCAGGATGCTCCATGAACGGACGCTTTAGTTTTGATTCCCCCACTGTCACACCGCCTTGCCTAGCACAGCTGACCCAGAGCACCCTGAAGCTCCCAGCCTCGTTCCTTGGCTCTCTCCCTGTGAGGAGCTTGTCTCGCTTTCTTCCTGACACCTTCTGAATAATGACACCAGACCCTGAAAGCAACGAGTCGTGAATCAAAGTGGCTTCTTGCTATCATAAAAGAGATGTTCTAAACCCCAAACATAAAGATCGTTTTATCTTTATTAATAGTTTAATGCATCTGAGAAGCTATTTGACATTTTTTTACACCTCCAACTCTTTCCTTCATGCATTGCTGGTCAGATTACACCAGGGTTCAGCCACTTAAATCCACTTAATAACTGACTGAATTCTACACTGAATTTACATTGAGCTACAAGCTGATTCTAGGATACAGATGAATTTTCTAGTGGGAGAAAAAAAAGCTCAACATCCTGACTCCAAAGTTGTAAATCTGCTCGAATAATGAAAAAGGAATTAGTCAAAGGATTGGTACTCTGATGTCATGTTTAACAGCTCTCATTGATGAAGACTAGGCAGCAAGGAGTGAAGGAGTGCTCCCCCGTTAATAATTGGGAGTGAGACGTTTGCTTCACCTATGTAATTAAAGCAGCACACTTGCAAACACAGATGTGAGATTAATTGAAAACACATGGAATTTGCATGGAGAACAATTTGGCACTTTCCGATTGCTGGCTAGCACAACACGGATCGGTGCATGACACCGAGGAGAGAGGTTTGTTATTGATGATATCTGATTTGGAATCACATCTAATTGGCTAATTTTTTATTGTAGGTACATTTGCACACCACCACCACGCATCACAAATACATATGCAAATGTGTAGGGCTACACTTGACACACACATGCACACACACCGCAGCGCAGCACACACAAACAACCCCACGCCTACATGCACACATTAAACACATATGTATAGAGCTAGATTGTACAAAGTCCTACTCTCAAGACGTAATGTAGAAAGCAAGAAAATATGTTCTCTGCCTCTCCCCAACTTCCCAGAAAGGAAAAATATCGTAACTGTCAGAAATGTGATAGGACCGTCAAAGACATATGGAAAAATCCCAAACACACCATGTAAGTTGTGAAAATAAATCCTGATTCTATTTGTTCTGTGACAGTGTATAAACCACACATTTTTCATCAAGATAGAAAATTAAAACCTTCACCAGGTTCAGAATTACTGGGGAAGTTGGATAGAAATCCTAACGTCTGCCAGACGGAGGGACATCTGTTGGCTGGGATAGGCCCTAAAGATGTTTCAGCACCACGGACAGCGGCACCCACCTGCTGGGGGTTCTGTCTGACTTTCTCTCTCATACTGAGCCTGCATACAAAACCAGTGGTCATGGCTGTCTACAAACAGCACAGGCATACATTTCATGTTAATTAGGGACTGGCATTATAACTCAGTGGTTAAAAATTCTTGCTGATTTTTTTCAGAGGACCCAAGTTTAGTTCCCAGCACCCTCCTCTGACTGAAACTCCATCTCCAGGGGATCTGGCGCCCTCTTCTGCCCTCCTTAGGCACCTGAACATATATGGCATGCACATAAACAGACATACACATAAATAAAAATAAAACAAACCATCCAAAACTTTAAAACTTAAGCTTAGGTTTGCTTTGGGTCAGTCCTTCCACACAACCTAAACGGCATAGTCCACGCCTCCAAACCCATTACTAATTCTTCCCCCTACTGAAACACATTCATGATTCATCTCAAACCTCCACGTAGCCTGGGAATATTTCCAATACCCAACTTAACTCCTTTCTTAACCAGAAAGTTCCCACAATAACTGTTAAGATTAACTAACATCAGTTAATCTTAGACTCTAGAGAACTTGAGAATGTTCCTCTACTCCATTCAAAGAAGTGTCTGTTTAACTGCCCATTGGGTCTTTCTTCCCCTAAGTCAGCTTTCTAGTCACGAAGAAGGATCCCAGCACCTTGCTAGAACCACAGTGCTGTTAGTGGGGTTCTGTAAGATGTTCTCAAGGCTGCCTGAAGACTGGCCAAGGTGTTAACCTTTGACTCTTCTACATACCATTGTTCCTCAAGAACCTCACAAGTCAGACAGACATCTTTGCAGAACAGAATTCCCTGTTGTGGTGGTTTGAAATGAACGTGTAGGCTCTGGTCTTTGTATACTAGGTCCCCATTTGGTGGTGCTGTCTGAGGAAGCCTAGCAAATGTAGCCTTGCTGAGGGAGGCTTCAAAACCTCATGCCAGTCTTCATTTGCTCTATTTCCTGTTTGTTGTTTGAGACATGAACTCTTAGCCATTCCTTCCGCCATATCAGCTACCATACATCCCTGACAAAATGGACTCTTCTCCTGCTGGAACCATATTCCCCAACACACTCTTCAACAAGGCTTTGCTGCAGCAAAAATGCCAGACAGAAACAACTTAAAGGACAAGGGTTTTTTTGACGTTCAGTTTGGGAGTGAAGTCTGGCCAGAGTGTGAGGCAGCCAGTCACACTGCACTTGTGATCGGGAACAAGAGAAACACGAACGCTGGCACTCAGCTCATGCTCTCTTCTTCATTCAGCCTAGGACCCCAGCCCATGGACTGCGAGGCTCACATTCAGTGGGGCTTTCCATCTTCATTAACCCAATCTAGAAACTTTCATGGAGGTGTGTCTTCCAGGTGATTCTGGATCTGGTCAAGACGGCTAAATTAACCATCACATGTGGGTAGCAGTATTCACTGACCTCAAGCTCACCAGCTCAGAAGCATAACACTTGGGGCTGCAGAGGAGTTCTGGGCTACCAGGATCAACAGGGAGGAGTCCAGATACACGTGACCTCAGATCTCTGACTCAGCTTTGCTTCTGAGTTCTCATGGAGATGGTAAGTCACTTGGCTGTAGCCAATATGGAACCACAGACTCACAAGACTTCTGAACTGAGAAGACCAGAGAATTCCAGGCTCAGTCTTAAGTCTCCATGTGCAGGTAGAGATACTGAATCCCAGATGAAGACCTTCTAACCCTGATGGAAGACAAATCGGACAAGAAGATGATCGTTCTCTGGGGTCTGGTCTTATCTGGGCCTTTGTGGGCTTCTAAAGAGGTCCAGGTCCTCTGACATTTCTCCACAAGACTGTCCGTTCCAGTCACTGTCCGTTCTCCCACCACCTTTCAATTCAACTCCACTGAAGGAATGTGTCTCTGAACCGAACCAGGTAGAGAATGGAGTCTAGAGGACCCTATAGCTATGCTTCATCAGTTCTTCTCAGTAATATTGATAGAATAAACAGATAGACAAACAGATTCTCAGGACAGTGGTCACGGTCCTGGCCTCCCCTGCAATTAGATGTCACCACATGATTCCGTGCCAGCCAATGGGGTGTAGGCAGATGCATCAAGTAGCGGTTTGCTGAAGGGACAGTTTCTTCTTTGTCTCCTTGGCTTGGAAGCCTGGCATCCCTATACTCCATCTTGGCCCAAGTGGCTGGGGAGATGCAGTCTTGGGAGGGCCAAGGTTGACTGAGTCTGCTCCCTGTGGAGCTCCTTGGCCAAGCTGCCATATCAGCCATGGATCACTGACCTCCAGGCTCCATCTGTGAGAGCAGATGATCTCTCCTGTTTAAGCCACTGCTACTCTGAATTTGTCAGTCATTCAGAGCGGATCTAACTAACTATTACCAGCCGTAGGATAAATATTTAACAAGGATTTGAAAGAGGAAAAAAAGAGTCTGCTCTTTTAGCTTTGCCAAGGAAAACATCGCACTTCTTTACAATGAAATGCTCCTAAGAATCTAGACTATGGCTGAAAGTATTTTTAAATAAAGTGATACAAGCAGTCATGGGCAAGTGTCTTTTGGAGACTAGACAGAGGCTGTGGTCAGAGGCAAGAGACCTGAGAGTCTAGGGTAGGGAGAAAGCGAGATCCACTTGCTTACTTTCAAACAAATATTCTTTTTTTAAAATTTTGTTTCAGTTAAAACATGTTTAAACTTAAAAAATTTTTTTCATTGGTTGGTGTGTGTGTGTGTGTGTGTGTGTGTGTGCTCACACACATGCCATAACACACATGTGGAGGTCAAAGGACAACTTGTAGGAGAATTGACTGTGCCCTATTGTGATAGTCCCAGGGATCGAACTCAGGACATCAAGTTTAGCAACAAATCCGTTTACCCACTGAGTTATACTGATGAGCCCGACATTTTTTTTTTAATTTAATTTTTATTTCTGTGTCTGTTCCTGTGTGTGTATGTGCATGTGTGCTTGTGAATCCCTGGAGCTGGAGTGACAGGCAGTTGTGAGCTACCTGATGTAGACTCTGGGAACCAGAAGCAAGTCTTCAGGGAGAGTGGCAAGCCCTTCTAACCAGGAGTCATTTCTCTAGCCTCTCGTTTGTTTATTTGTCTGTTTGCTCATTGTTGCATCCACAGTGTACGTGTGTCCACAGGAATGCCACGGCACATGCGTGAGGGTCAGAGGGCAACTGCCTTGTCTCTTCTACTCTTACGTGGGCACCAGAGATACAACTTGGGTCTCCAGGCTGACTCGTATTCGGTAGTATTTTTCTATATTATTGTATCTGTGTACTTATTGTGTGGCGTTGGTGTGTGCATAGTTCAGAGGCAATCTTTCCACCAACTGGGTCCTGGGAACTGAACTCGAGCTGTCAGCCTTGGCAGCCGAGTCTTTACCCGCTGAGCTGTTGTGCTGGCCTGTGTGTTATCTTTTTTAAGCCCCACAGTAAGAAACAGATGAGAGCTCGTTTTATGCCTTCAAAGGCCCTGCCCAGGTGTATCAGATGAGCCATTCAGTGTTGCCAAGAGACCATCCGGCTTCTACTTGCTGTTGAGTGTCAGGCCACTCACCTTGTCCCCAGATAAGAACAAAACAGTAGGTGGTTTTCTGTATTTCCTCTAGGAAATATAGAAAGATCTTACAGGGCTGAATGAGCGTGCTTAGCAGGTGTGGACCAGTCTTGCCGTTTGGTGACAGCGCTGACTCCCGGAGGACACCTGTTCCACACAGTCACTCCCTTCCGAATAGCTTGTGGACACCATTCCTGAACTTCTGAACCCCCATCTGTCTGCCTCCCTGCCCAGCAGAAGGGGTGTTCTCCCAAGGCAGGGACCAGGCTTACTTCACCTCTGTCCTGTGCTCCCTGTGCCCTGTAGAGACTCTGTTATGAAGTGGAGATCATGGAATCCATCTTGGCTGAGGAACAAGGAAGTTGGTAATACCTTTGAAGTGTGGATCTGGCCAGGTGGGGTGGCACATGCCTGCCAACCTAGCCCTTGGGAGGCTCCATATGGCCTGAAAATCAATCAGTCAATCAATCAAACAAATGAACAATAGGAAAAGAAAAAAAAAGCACAAGGAAACAGTGAGAACAGTAATAACAAATGCAGACCTTGGCAGCCTTCTCCTGCCCCAGCTGATTCAGAATTTCTTTGGCATTTTAGTTTGGCCTAGACTGAACTGAGCCCACCAGAGGCACAAGAGCTTGGGAAGGGCCCAGAGACTCTGCCTCTAGGGAAAGGTGAGCACCCTTGGCACCCCCTAGGCCTTTGCTGCCTCCTGCAGAGCTGGCTGAGGTGCTAAGACCAATTAAGTTGAGTGCTCAGTTGTGGTACAGTGACTCTTGGTGATTTTCTTTTTGGGACCACACTACTTGGCTTCAAGACTCAACCACAAAGCCTACCACCTGCACAATGGTGAAATCTCTTGGGGTTCATCAGTGGGACTGGTAACTATACGGACCACGCTATTGTATAGGGCAAATGAGATGACACATGTGTGGGATCGGTTTACTTAAAAGGCATCATTCCTTGTGGTACAAACATGGGATGAGATAAGTTTCCACTCTGGCTCCACTCTCGGCACTATGTAAATCTGCTCCTTTCCGTTTCTGGTAGATTACTTTGTAATGGGAAATATTAAAACGAAACTGGCATGTTCCTGTGCTTGTGTTCGCAACTCTCCACCCTAGCAGTCTGACCAGTCATGCACTGGCAGGCAATGGTCAACTTGTTATTCTCTCCTAGAGACTCTGACTCAGAGCTCCAAAATCTCTCCACCCAGATCACTAGGTTTCCACTATCGGGTGCTACCATGCCAGTCCCATACTTCAATACACCCCCCCCCCAAGGACTTTGTGGTACACATCAGGCAAACCCACGCTTTGCCACTGTACCTTTCTCTCTGGAACCCAGTCAAGTCGCTGAGAGAAGAAAAACACAACACAAACTTAGTTCAGAAACAATGGTAACTCAGTCTCTGGGTGCAACAACTAGAATCCTAATCTTGTAAGTCATATTAAATCTAATTTCTCCGGTGGAGAATCCACTAGGATTCACCATAAGCAGGCAAACACTCATAGCTACATCTTGTCCTCATACTAACCCTGTCCAAAAAGGCCTAACTCTCTCCTGCTTCCTCTCTTCCTCCAACCAACCTGGAACTCCCGCCTACTTGCCCAGTGATTGGCTCCTTTATTCATTAGAGGATTGGCTCACAAGAAGTCACCTGGGTATGTGACTCACTCCTTGTACACAACCCCTCCCAGGAGAGCAGAATTAGCATCAAAATAGAAACAGCACCAGGCCCATCTACAACATTACTTGGTCTGTTATTTGGACATCATTGGTCAGATTACTAGAACTTTAACTATTTCAGTTATTAGAACAATTTCATTTTGATATCAGCTCTGTTCTTTTGGAAACTTCTCTGGCAAACACAATCAAAGCGGGCATTCTCTCCTTGTCCCCTGTACAGCTGGCCCTTTCTGTGGCCTGAAGAGACACCAGGTCCATCTTCTGTTGTTATGAACTACAGATTCATTATCTCAACATTACTGTGGGCCAGCAGTTTGACCATTCCTTGGCTGAGCCCTCTCCTTGAGCTCAAGGATTCTGGGAAGCCTGTTACCACTCTTCAAGCTCCAGGCTTTTTACATTTCTGAGCTGCTAATAAAACCTGATTCTCTCAGGACAGTGAATCAAGTTCCTACAGCTCTAGAACTGATATTCTCAGTTCCCGGAAGCTGCTAGCCATTCCTTGTATCATAACTCTGCCCACAACGTGGCAGATATCTGCCTTTCTGACCCCTTAGACACTCCTAAAGAAATGGGATATTTAATTCAGGCCTACCCAAGATGCTCCCTTTCCATCGACTTAAAGTCAATGCATTAGGGACCCTGCATTACATCACTGGGATCCTGTGGCAATCCTATGTTCTTTCCCTCCACATTCCTGCATCCAGTTCGTGGATGTTGAGGGATATGGTTCTGTTTTCTCCCTAAACCCCTAACACACTTCCTGCCTCAACAGCCTGCAGCATCTGGATGCCTGTTTGCTGAGGAAAGGTTCTTTGGGGCTCTAGCAGGGCAATGTAACAATGACTGTTGTCTATCACCTTGGCGGTCACCAGTGGCATCCCTATTAACAATGACTGTCTATCACCTTGGCGGTCACCAGTGGCATCCCTATTGGCCATGAGGTACTAGAATACCTTTGGCATATCTTTTGCTTCAGTGAATAGAAGGGCAGGCCAGAAAGTTGGCTAGTGGAGGTGCTCAAACAGGAACTTGACATTCTGGTCTCCTCTTCTTGAAGTTACCTTGTGAGGGGCTACTGCTCAGCAACAGCAGAAGAGGAATCAGCCATCTTCCTCAAGGGGAGGGAGGGTTCGGACTCTCTGATGAACCTGCTCTCTACCTCCATGTCCACCTCCTTCTGGTTCCAACCTTTCGTATTTGAGGTCAATGGCTGTGGTCGTGAATGGTGAACGGAGGTCGTTACTGAGTGTCACATCTAATCTCTTCAATATGTCTCTACTGCAGGAAGTAGCTTGAACATTTGGCTTCAATTACGGGCCTTGGGTATGTAATTCTGGAGCAACAGAAAAACTTCCACTAAGTTATCAGCGCCTAGTAAACAGTCAGTATTCAGTGAATGCTAATGGGTGTTCTTAGTCATTGCTTAGCCCAGGGCACTTTTCAGAAGTGGGGCAGTGGATTGGAGTGGGTCAGGAGAAGGTCTGCAGAGGATGTAAAACTCCTTCACTTCTTCCAGGACAGAGGCACGCTTGGTGTCAGTGTTGGTCCAGTTGAGGGTTAGGGTAGAGGTAAGGCCTAGGCTGGGCAGAGTGAGCTCATGCTGTTCCGAGGGAAGCCAGAGCTTCAATTCTCAGGATCCATGTTCATTAGGGTAACATGATAGTCCTTCCCAAACCCTGTCTTCTCTTCTTCCTTATCACACAGCTAGATGGCATGGCCAAAGGGCTGGGTTCTGGCTGGGTGATCGTGAATGGGGATACATACCTTTTCATCCCTACTGATGGGAACATCTCATGGTGTGGTCCCTGGACTCCTTCTGTTTCTGTAGGCCTAAATAAGGCAAACTTGAAAATGGCAAAGCCAAAAGAAGAAAGGAGCCTGGATCCTTGGGTCACCTTGAAGAGGGCTGCCTGCCTTCCAGGAGTATCAGTTACATGAGCCCCAGATTTCTATTGTGCTGACACTGAAGTTACAGGCTATGCTTATTTTACTGTATAGACTGGCATCGCCTTGACAAGTCAACACGGTTACCAGTGAGGGGGGAAATGAGAGAGCTTCTATTGGACTCCATGGCTTAAGAATTTCTGGAAGTTTTCAACTTAGCTGCCATGCTCTGTAAAATACACACAATGTTTTAATTCCACTTCACAGAAGGGCTTTCTTCATGAGTCCTCTTTGGGGGCCTTCCCTATTAGAAGAGGCCCATTTATAGAATCGACTACTTAGCATTTTTGGAACTTGTTATCCTATTCAGCAGAGCCCAAGTCGGGAGGCTCTGCACTCGGACAATTACTGCTCTTGATTAACAACAAGAGCTGATGAGTTGGCCTTTTCCAGTGTGCTAAGCAAACTCAGCCAAGCAGAAAATGTCACTGAAGGGAAACAACAGGAAGTGAGTTCCTTAGTTACATTAGCTCCGAGGCAATATTTACACATGTTTGTGGATGATGGGAGACCCTCGGCTGCCTCGTGCCCTTCTAGATGACATCAGCAAGACAGAAAAGCCCCAGCTCCCTGCAGCCTGGGCTGTGCATGCCATCTAAGACTGTGTAGGCTATGGGCTCTTGGGAAAGTCACATACCCAGGGATGGTCAGGCCTAAGCTCAGAATCTCTATCTTGCCCCATTCTCCTGCACACTGAGGGATCAGCTTCAGGCCAAGAAACAGATAGGCAGCTTTGGCCTCCCACTCTTGGCCTCGGACAGCTCGGTGGCAGTGTGGCAGGGTCCATTTCTCTGTATTCTCCCCAGCACTGACAGAACCACTGTTTTTTTTTTTTTGAAACCCATTTGTGGTGTGTGAGGTGGCTCACCTGTAATGACTAGAAGGCTGAGGCAGGAGGATCGAATGAGTTCAAGCTCAGTCTGGGCTAGAGTGATATCCCATTTTAAACAACAAAACGATAACTATCCCTGTATATTCCAATTATGCTTTTAATCCTGGACTGAGCTGGTACTGCGAGGTGATGCACGCCCTTTCGTGAATGAGCTGTACATGTCTTTGACCCATTTCTCTGTTGAGGTGGAGAATCTCCTCCTCCTGTCTTCATGTTTTGCCTTAAAAAGTTCTATGTATTAAGGGCACCATATCCTTTCATATTTCTTAGATTTTTTTAACCAAGTAACTTGCCCTTGCATTTTATTA
Organism: Mus minutoides; assembly: GCA_902729485.2. Taxonomy (NCBI): domain Eukaryota; kingdom Metazoa; phylum Chordata; class Mammalia; order Rodentia; family Muridae; genus Mus; species Mus minutoides. The sequence continues at coordinate 1,262,523 of LR749936.1, read as the reverse complement.
AAAGTTTTAGTCATGCTTAAAACTTTATCTATATTATATAACATATGTTAGCCAAAAACACCACTCTTTTCTTCTAAGACTTCATACCTCTTTTTGAGCTCCAAAGTCACATCCCATGCAGTAACTACAGATCTATTGGTTTTAGGAAAAAATTATAAAGTAACTCCTTACTTAGTCTGGCAAGAACTGGACTAAATGTAAGGTATGAGGAAAGACTTTTCTGGGGTCCGTACTGGAGAGTTAAGATGGAGGTGGATGGTGGAGCAGAAGTCTTTAGCATAGACAGGGTACAGACTGCCGTGTAGAGACAGTACGAGACATGCCAAGGGATAGCTGGTATGTGAAGAGCCAACCTAGTGTGGACATGGATCTGCTAGGCTTTGTAATCTTAGGTGGAACTGTGGACAGATCCCCAAATTCAGATGCTGAAGTCCTACCCTCAGAACTGCAGGATGTGACCGTTTTGAGCCAAGGTCTTTGAGAGGTGACGAAGGGGAAAGTGGTCATTAGGGAGGGACCTAATCTGAGAGGGATGGTGCCCTTCTGACATGACGTGTGGAGGGAAGACAGAGGCACGTCTCTGTCAGTAGGATGACGAGGAGCCTCAGAGGGCTTCAGCCTTGATCTTGGACCTGGAGCCTCCAGAACTGACAGAAAACAGATTAGTGCTGTGTGAGCCACCCCTGTGTGTGCTGCGGAGTTACTCAGCCTTGAAAACAAACACTGGGAAGTGCGGTATTTACTACATGCCCTCAGGGTTGGCCTGAAGCCGGGCTTGAATGGCTCCCATCATCAGATCCCAGGGAAAGACCAAACCAAGGACAGCTTTGTTGACTCAAGAAAATTATCTAAAGATTGTGTACAAGGCATACTCCCAGAAGAAAAAGAATCAGGAGATAGCAATAAGCAAACCAAAAATAAATAAATACAAGATGAGATCACTTGGGGTATTAATGTTTGTAGATGTCTAAAACCACTGTGGCTGAGTCTTCCTCCTGGACTTGGGGGCCAAGAACCTCTCCTGGAGTCAGCTGTGGCAAGTAGACCTGGAGGTCTCCCTCCTTACATAGCCCTATAGGCTGGACATCCTTGCTTCTCTGTCTCTGCAGCCTGCTGAGGAGGAACTTTGGCCCCTGCCTGCACTTAGCACCTCCCTCCATTCCTTGTGCAACCCGACACACTAGGGAATGACTCAGGTCCAGGCTAACCATCTCTTTTGGTCCATACTCATGTTAGCTCTGACATACAGAGGGCAGGGCCAAGGTAAGCAGTCTGGAGTCTTCAGCCAACACACCTTTCTGTGTTCATGGTTACCCTTGCCTGGGAGGCCTCTCCTGCCTTCTCTAAAATTTGTTGAAATCCTGTGTACTCTTCCTGGCTCGGCTCAAAAGGCACCTCTTCAGGGAAGTCTTCCCTAACTCTCTCTCTCTCTCTCTCTCTCTCTCTCTCTCTCTCTCTCTCTCTCGGATATTTCCCTCTGAGATTGCATTTCTCTGTCTGCCAGAGTGTAGATGACTCTGTTCACATGGTGCCTAGAATTAAGATATGCATATAACTGGCGCCAGACAGAATGCTGGTTGGCTCATTTTTGCATTCTCCCTTCCTCCTATATCTACACAGAGAAGGTTCAGACTAGAGTTGATCTTTAGTTGTTAATCTCATTCTCTCTGTCTCTGTCTCTCTCTCTGTGTGTATGTGCCTGTGTCTGTGTATCTATCTCTGTGTGTTTCTATGTGTGTGCGTGTCTATGTCTCTCTCTGTGTGTATGTGTGTCTCTGTGTGTCTGTGTATCTTTGTGTGTGTCTGTGTCTGTGTCTATGTCTATGTGTGTCTATGTGTGTGTGTCTTGTATGTCTATGTGTGGGTATCTGTGTGTATGTCTATGTCTTTCTCTTGAGATATGGGCTCTCAGGGAACTGGAGCTCAGCCTAGGCTGGCTGGCTAACAAGCCCCTGTCTCTGTTTTTCCCCTCCCCTAGCACTGGGGTTATAGGCACACACCATCCTGCCCAGCTTTCATATGAGTTTCTGAGGATCTGAAAATGGGCTCCTCGTGCTTGTGCAGAGGTGCTGTAGCCGTGAATCCACTTCCCTAGCCCACACTGTGACTCCTTCACACCAGAGAAGACGTCCTGGCAAATGTCACGTTCATCACTTAGAAAGATGTACACTACACAATACTTACCTCTCACAACGCTGAGGCAAATGTGAAGAAATGAAGACCACTGAACAGGTGAAGAAATGAAGACCACTGGAGCACCAGCAAAATGGCTCCTGTCAAACCCTTTAAGAGACTGTGTCTTGTCAGATAGAGGTTTCATTGTCCACGTGGGCATCCCTGTTTTCAGCCCTTACCAGAGCCCAGCTTGGAATGAGTCTGAGGAAAAAAATGGACTTGAGGCTTCACCCTGAACTTTGGCCCCGGCATCTCTTCTACCCATCTGTGGTTGCTGTCAAGTGGAGAAGGTCGCTGCGGGCTGGCTGAGTTGGCGCTTCCACCTTAATATTTATGATTTTCTTTAACTGTGACAAGACACCTACCAGGAAGAAGGACTTCTATTGGCTCACAGTTTCAGAGGGGTTAGCACGTATTTGGTTCCATGTGCTTGGGCAGGACCTCATGGTGGTTGGAGCATGTGGCAGAACAGGTCAGTCCACCTTGTAGTTCAGGGCAGAGAAGGGCTAAGGGGAAATGGCCAGTAACAATATGCTGCCAAAGACTTCCCCATTCCCCCCAGCTGGGCTTTACCTCCTGAACTACAGGGAACAGCAAATCACCCAGGGACCAAACCTTAAAACCTGTGCGTAACAGTTACACAAGCCAGTGGGAGACAGTTCCAATTCAAGCTGTAACCACCCTCTTCTCCTGGACCCTTTGTCCCTCACATCCACTCAGCTGTCACAGGGAGCCACACCTGCCCCGGCTATTACAGACACCACTGTCCTATTTCTGAGACAGCAGGAGCAAGTTTTCTGTCCCCAGGAAAGCAGAAGCATCAACCTTGCTGACTGCCACCCTATGTCACCTATCCCACCCTGTGTCACCTATCCCACCCTGTGTCACCTATCCCACCCTGTGTCACCTATCCCACCCTGTGTCACCTATCCCACTCTGTGTCACCTATCCCACCCTGTGTCACCTATCCCACCCTGTGTCACCTATCCAAAAACACAGCAGCCTCTCTCTAGAGTTTGTGCTCTAAGCCAGAGCCTTGGGAAGGAAAGACAGGCTCTTCCATGCTCGCTCCCCCCTCTCCCTCCCTCAGGAGTCATCTTTGTCGTCATCATCCATTGCAAAAATGAATGGAGGCCGTACAGCCAGCTTTATTAAATATGAATGAGTCGCAGTCCATAGCCCCCACGTGGTCACCTGCCCACTCCATCTCTGGCAATTACTGAGTTGCACACACTGTGCCAAGGGGCACAGCGGTCCCTGCCTGCCCTTGCAGACTGACATAGCCCGGCAGGGGCATGGCTCAGGTCTATAACTGCTCTGTCCCCTGATTGGGGAAAAAAAAAGCCACCTCTGTCTCCCATACTGCCCAGATGCTCAGTTCTAAAGGCTCCAGGACAAGGTTTCCCTGCTCAGGACAGTGGAGCCAGGTCATGGAGTTCGGGTCAGACAGCTACATTCTGGAGACGAGGGCCACGGTGTTCTAGTGTGAGTAGCTTGTGAGGTTTGAGTCAGCACAGCCTGGGTTTAGGTTATAGGTGCAGGCATATGCCACTCACTTGGTGATTTACCTGTGTCACCTCAGTGCTCCTGAGCTATTAGGTTATGAGTCTGATGTGAGCTAGGTTCTTGATTGCCCTGATATAATGGAGACAGAATAGATGTTCAGTCAATTGTTGAATGAATGAATGAATGAATGAATGAATGGATGGATGGATGGATGAAAATGCAGTGTACAGTGTGGGCAGCCTTGATTATTTCTGAATTGCAGAGGTTGAAGTTAAAGAGCTTATCAAAGGGGCGGGGAGGCATCTCTAGGATGTTCCAGTGATCTGGGATGGGGGAGTAGGAAGACCCCAGGGTGGCTATGGAGGAGACCCTAGCTGAGACTCCTAGCAGTGGGGTATATGGAGCCTGAAGGGGTCACTTCCTGTAGCCAGGCAGGACTCCCAGTGGAGAGGTAAGAACAGAAACCCACCCACAAAACCTTTGACCCAAAATATGTCCTGCCTACAAGATGTGCAGAGACAAAGATGGAGCAGAGATGGAAGGAATGGCCAACCAATGACTGGCCTAACTTGAGAGACCTGTCTCATGGGCAAGCACCAATCCCTGACACGATTAATGATACTCTGTTATACTTGTAGACAGGCATCTCACATAAATGTCCTCTGAGAGGACAGCTGACTCAGACAGATGCAGGTACCCACAGCCAAACATTAGATGGAGCTCCTGGAGTCTTGTGGGAGAGTTGGGGGAAGGATTGAGGGACCTGAAGAGGACAGGGACTCCACAGGATGACCAACAGAGTCAACTAACCTGGACCTTTGGGGGCTCCCAGAGACTGAGCCACTAAGGAGCAAGCATGGGCTGGACCTAGGCCTCCTGCACATATGTAGCAGATGTGCAGCTCGGTCTTCATGGGGGTACCTCAACAACTGGACCGGTGCCATCCCTGACTCTGTTGTATACCTGTGGATCCCCTAACTAGACTGCACCTAGTCCTGCAGTGACTTAATGTGGGTAATGCCAGGGGTGGGGTGGGGTCCCCCTTCTCAGAGGAGAGTGGGAGCAGGGAGTGAAGGGAGGATCTGTGTGAGGACTACTGGGAGGAGAGGGGACTGATATTCGGATGTAAAGTGAATAAATGAATAAGTTTTTAAAAGTTTAATGACCATTCCCATGCTGAGTGACATAGTGTGTGAGTTTGTGTGTGTGTGTGTGTGTGTGTGTGTATGAGTGTGAGTATGTATATATGTCTGTGTGCGTGTGTGTATATGTCTGTGTGGTGGAGAGCATCAGCTATTACTCACCCAGCTAACTGGGCTGGAGTCCCCTCAGAGTCAGAGGCCCCTTCTGTCACATGCACAGTCCTATAAATGGATGTCTAAATTTGTTTCTGACCACAATTTAACTAAGAGCCATCAAGTTGTCCACCGCCCTAGGTACCTTAGTCAAGGTTGTCAAAGACTCTGTATGAATTAGCAAAAACAAATAAGATAAATCCTTTTTCTGAACTTAAAAAATTACTTTTATTTTAGAAACCAATAAAATTATGGCAAATATTTACAAATAATTATCTCACATAAAGGTTACATAAAATCAATTCTTCACAAGGAACAGTCACTCATGAAAAGACATAGATATTGAAACTACGCGTCTTATTGCATGTTTCTCCTGCTAATTTAAAATAAAGGTGTGGCAGTCATTTAAGTTAAAATAAATCCACAAATCCCAGATTCGACAAGAAAACAAATTAAAAAAAAAAAATTAAACCAGTATCCCATCCCAGTCCCTCCCAAGCCCCACCCTCAGTCCATTCCCTTCTCCCAACAAAAGAAAAATAGTCCAACATCTTTGGCAAATTGGCACTGCTGTAATTACATTCAAATATTATCACACACAAAAGCAACACACATCACTAAGAAAAAAAAGCCACCAATATTTCAAGTCAGTTCTACTAGAAAAAAAAAAGAATATAAAACATACATACTTTTAAGAAGCTTTTTGTTTCTCAATCTGTTGGAGTCACATTGTCTCCCATTTTCAAAGGCAATTCAATTGTGTGGTTTTATTTATTTTTTTGTTGTTTTTTTTTCTGTATTTTTTTTAACAAGCGTCTATGCAGGCATCACAAACTTTGGCGGATACAGTAGATCAGTAGATATGTATTTCATTGATGCTGGAAAGGTCTGTCCCTAGGACAAGGTTAACCATCTAAAAGAATGAAGAGCAAAGCCCATGCGTCTTCCTGGCAGAGTTCCCTAGGAATGTAATCTGCATTTCTACAAAATACTCAGTGTCTGAAGGCCACTAGAGGGTGACAAACCAGGGCAGCATTGTCCAGAAGGAGCCAGGGCCACACTCCTGACCACAGTGGGGGTGACCCTGCAGCCAGACAGAGGAGAAGCTGACAACGTCGGACCCCCATTGCTCACTACCCACATTGGGCTGGTGGCTTAGGGCTGGGGGCCAGCTCTGTCCCTTTCTGAGCCCCAGGACAGGCTGCTGCTCGGTTGCTTACCTTCTGGGACTAAAGGCAAGGAAAGCCAGCAAGAGCTGGCATTGGCACACTCAGTAGTTCTTCTGAGTTTCATGTCCTAGTATCAGAGTGTGTGAGTGTATGTATAAGTGTGAGAGTGAATATGTGATTGTGTCGAAGGAGAGTGTCTGTGTGTGTGCAAATAAGTGTGTGAGTGTGATTGTGACTGTGTATATAAGTGTGTGAGTGTGCACATGTGTGACTGTGTGTATAAGTGTATGTGTGTGACTATGTGTATAAGTGTGTGTGACTGTGTATAAGTGTGGGTATGTGATTATGTGTGTGTATAAGTGTGTGACTGTATAAGTGTGTGCATGAGTATGCGACTGTGTGTGAGTACAGCAGTATGTGGATGTGTGTAAAAGTGCGGATGTGGGGGACTGTGTGAGTATAGAAGTGTGTGTGTGTGTGTGTGTGTGTACTCCCCTTTCCATGCATCTGTGCACATGGTATGGAGAGGAAGGCCTGACTTTGAGGCTCTGAGTCTTGCAAGATGTTTAGAATAGACTTGAGATTTATTTTTCTTTTTACGTTTAAAGCAATTAATTGGCTATTGATTGGTTGGAATGTTCAACTCTCTATTTCCTCAAATACAATAAAACAGTTTCATTAAAATGTATTTGGGCTTGCAAATGAGGGGTGGGGTCATTAAATGGGTTCCTTTCTGTTCCACTCGAAAGGAAATGCACCATCTATAAATCAAACACCTATCATGATGTGTTCTTAGCGGTGCTTTTGGAGAAGATGAGGGGTGTGGCATCTGCATGGTGGTTTGGGGGGACTAAATTCCCATGTAGGGCAGCCTTAGCAGGTGAGTGAAGCCAGGAGGAGCAGGTGAGACTACAGGCTGGTCTCCTGAAGTCAAGCCTCAGCGGCAGTGAGAGGCACAGAGCTGCTGAGTCCCCCCACCTGCATGCTGTCTTCCTCTCTGCTCCGTGCTCAAAGCTGTCCAGGCTGAGCTGGATCCACCAAGATGCCACCAAGATGCCAGGGCATTCGCACAGTGAGAACAAAAACAGCAGCTTGGTGCTGCCCAGGAGTCTAAGGTGTGGGCAGAAGGCTCTAGAGGTATCACCAGGTGGCTGTATTCAACTGATGTCATCTGATGTACTGAGAGGAACCTTAGGGTTCCTAAGGATTGAAACCTGTGAATGGCAGTGATCAGATATGAGTTCTCTTGGTCCTGGAAGTATCCAGGAACCTGGCCTTGGTGCTAGGAATTACCAAAGACAGAGAGAAGGATGGGTGTCTGCTCCCAGCATGCAGCGGATGCTGATGCGTCAGGACAGCACCTGTGCAAGGGACTCACTATGTGCTCCGCAGCTGGCCCTTGGGGACCTGGCACCACTGCAGGAACAGCCTGAGCTGACAGCAGAGAAGTGTGGATCTACTCTGTGGCTCCCTCATGAATATGCAAAATGGGATCTCGGAGGTCTAGGGACAACAAGGGCCAAGGGGCCACTGGGAGGTAGGGCAGACTGCAGGCAAGGAGTCACGGCCTGACTGTCCAAGTCTCCAGTCATGTATTTTGTTTCCTTTTAAGAAATGCACGTGCCTTGGCCCTCTTGTAGGCTAAAGCACTGAAGGAATAAATTTACCCAGGTGCACCAGTGTGTGCCTGGAAACCATCAGAGGCAGACTCCAGACGGTGACAAGGCCAGGCCCACCATGGAGCTGGTCTAACTCGGAGACCTATGGGGTCGGCCTACCCTAGGCTGGCCTGCGCAGGGGACTCCCGAGAGACTGTGTGTCAGATGTCACTTGCTCCTAGTATTTGTTTGGAAGTGCTTGGTTTGTTTTTAAGATTTGCTCCCCATGGCGTGGAGTTAAATTCTAGCTGAAATGTCACCTACAAAGAGCTAAGGCTGCCAAAGGCAGGGTGGCCACTCTAGAGCTGGAATCCTCATAAAGGGATTTCACCCTTCGATGCCCAGTGGACACATCTGGGGCTCTATACATAGAAAACCAACAGCTCCCTCCATACCCGAGTCATCCGTTGTTTCACCCACTACCACTTCCAAAACCCAAGCAGCTCACACATCTCTCGCCTGCCTGCCATCTTCTCCAAGGGTTCATGAAAGGGTGAGAAGAGGGATGGAGGCTTTGACAGGCCCACGATGGGCGGAGACAGCCCTATACGCAGCTCTTTCTTTTAGCCAACAGAGTGTTTTAAAAGTTTTCACTATTGAGGTGCCAGTCGCACTCTAGATACCTGGGGCCACACCATGCGCTGCTGCTTTGTACCATGCCCAGAGTGTGGCTTTGAATCAGCTGTCTGCCTGTCTATGTTTTCTGGCCTATGGATAGCCAAGGTTCTAGCCCAGGCTCTCCTGTACCTTGTCACAGTTCGTTCCAAAGTAAAAAGGGCAGAGAAAAGAGAAAGAGGGATGTCTCATGGAACTGCTGCCTTATACTCTTGAGAGTCAGAGCAGGTTCGTGTCTAGGCCCTGCCAGGAACTGTGGCTCGGGCTTGGACACACTGTCCTGTGAGCCTTAGGGAACAGCAGGGAAAGGCTCCACACAAACACTAAGTATTCCATGAATTTACGTAAAGACAGAAAGTTTCATTATTAATGGGACCAGCAAAGCCACTGGTCCCTTAGACCTTTCCTGTTAGTGGTCCAGTTTCTGGGCTCTGTTTTCCTGGTTGCATGTCTGGGAATTTCTGGAGGACTGAAGAGTGAGTGTCTTCAAGCCAGATGCTCTGTGATGGGTGTTAACCCTGTGGGTAAAGAATGTGGCTCAGAGAGCTGATAATTCATTTCATCCTCCTCTTCACAGTGAGCCCCAAATGTCAGGGTCTTTGCCCCCGATGGGGGAGTGAAGCATTACAAAACACTATACAGTGTCGGTTAGAAAGGCTCAACCTCTGAGATGTCTTAGCAAAGGGTTGGCGGGTTTGCTATCTAACACAAGTTCTCAGGTGGGAGCTAGGCAAATAGTATGAAAATAGCTTTTTTTCCACAAAGTTCAAACAGGACGACAGAAGTGAAGGCCGGTGGAGGAATGCCCGGGCCTCCTGGCTCGGAGCTGCTAAAGCTCCCGACTCTGTTCTCTGGCATTGTCTGTGGTGTGAGAGTGTGAGCGAGCAGGTGTGCGAGCCTGAGAAGGCCCACGTGCCTGTGCATCTCCAGAGCTGGCGAGAGCAGCGTGTGCGTGAGCAGCCATGCGCCTCTGGGCTCTTGTGCTTTTTAACCTGGCATCCCAGGAACCATGGGGTTGTCTAATAAATACCGTCTCCAATCTGAGGACCAGCAGCAGCACCTCAGGTGAGAGAGGGAAGCTGCAGCTGGGGGAGGGGAGCGGAGCGGAAGCTGCAGCTCCTTCCGGGGCGGGGCTAGATCAGGTGACTGGGGAGGGAACCACTATGGGGCAGGGTGGGCTTGGCTGAGGAAGGTGTGTGGAACTGAACAGCCTGTTGTTCAGGGAGGCTGCCTTTTCCCCAAGAGTTTGAAACTGCAAGAAGCACAGAGAGAACATCCCTAGAAGAGAGGGACGGCGGAGACAGGGGCAAAGGGATGAGGACGGAGCCTTCTCCTACCTTAGGTGACAAGTGGAGGCTTGGGGGCCTGTCACTCAGCTCCTGGAGGTGGCCTGGGGCTCTAGCTACTTTTTTTGCCTAGCAAGTTCCCTAGGTATCCAGCCTGCTTCAAGCTCGTGGGCCTTGCCTCTGGCCTGGTGACCGGGGAACCTTGGCAGTTGTACTGGTTTGGAAACCTAAGCTGGAGTTCTGGGACAAGCAGTACCTCCTGCTGTCTTCACTGCCACTTCCTCTCCCAGGTGAAAGAGATAGGAAGCTAGAGGTGTCAGAGATGTCAGGGGCCCAAGTCCCAATATAGTCACTGCTCAGAGCCTTCACTATTCAGAGCCTTAATTTCTTTCTTCCCACTCCCTGTTGGGGATATTGAGGCACAGAATACGTGGGAAGGAGGTCTGTTTGGTCTCCCGGTCTGGGTCTGGTTCTGGGCTTCCATAAGCTGGGCCTCAGTTCCCCTCAGAGACTAAACTATGTGTTTTTGAAGACTCCTCTGTTTGGCATGCCTGTTTTACACTTAATTGGAACATTAGCAAGACCCCACAGAAGTTAGGGCTGACCTAGGTGACAGTCACCACCTCTGCTCTCTGGAAGGAAGGGAGGAGACCCAGCAGAGTCTCAGAGAGGTAAAGGGTCTGAGGCCCCACAGTATGGCTACAGCAGGCCCCCAGGGACACTGTCAGGTGAAATGGTCAAGTTCTCCGTTATTATCATAATTCAGCCTCAGTTTAGACCCAGGCTCTTCTTTGCTATTCAGAGTTGGCAAGAGGGACTGTGCAGAGAACAGAGTTCCAGATGAGGAGACTCAAACCCACCCCAAGTCACTCACAAGTTTTTCGTTGCTTGGCCTGTCCCTCCCCTCACTCTTCCTATCTCTTTCCCACCCCAGGTTCCATCTCCACTTCCTGTAGCAGCAGGGTGACCTGCATGGTGTAAGTCAGGCACCCACCACCATCCCCAGAACCTCCATACCCAGTCACAAGCTGCTGTGCTCCCCAAAGGTGGGCAGGGCTGTGTGAGAGGAAGCTCGGGTTCTGGCTGCCGCCAGCAGTATCTGCTGGTCCTCGATGCAGGAATGAGTCCTTTCTGTTAGACACTGTCTCTGTGGCTGGCACAGACTTGCCCAGAATCCAGTAGTCGGGGTCCCAAAGGACAGTTGTTGGGTGAAGTGTCCGTGGCTAATGTCCAAAGTGACCTGAGCCTGGACATGCCTCAGAAATCATATTCAGTTTGGTGCTTGGGGGGGCGGGCAGGAGGATCAGGGGAGCCTCAAGCCTGCCCCTGGGCTGGGTCACATGATCTTTTGATCCAGGCAGCCATTCAGAGCTACAGCGGCTCAGCACTTGGATAACCTCTTACTTTAGAAGGCAGCTGAAGAATGTCCCAGACAGTTCTCTTGGAGTCCCCCGATCAAGAGAAGAACTCTTGACACTGTGGTGGCTCTGTGGAAACGTACAAGACAAGAAGCCAGGGCATTGTCCCGAAGTGTATTCCTCTTAGGGGGGAACCTCAAAGGAGATTTGCACCATGACCACCAGTGAGCCTTCTAGACAGCAGAGAAGTAGAGTGAGCTAGAGGCCAGGCATCCTCAAGTAGGCACTGCCAGTTTCAAAGACAGCTTTGAGATACCTGACAGGGCACCGGGGTAGAGGGATGGCTCTGTGCACAAGTGGAAGATGTCCTGGGATGCACTGTGGGTTGGCTACTCTGCTCTGTCGGACCCTCAGACCCACAGAGGAGCAAGACGGTATTTACATGTGTGCCGTGAAGCAATAAAAGCTCCTTTCCAGACCCGCTGGGCTGAAATGCAGAGAAGGTCAGACAGTCAGGGGGACTGGCAGGCTGGGCTGGGCTACAGTGGTCTTCAGATCAGCGGAGACCCTGTCACCACCTGGAGAAGCTCATCAAGCAACTCTTGAAATGACAAGGATGGAGAGGTCCAACCACCCTACCTGGATCCCAGGCAGAACGAAGGGGACAAAGGACGTTTCAGGGGAGTGTGGGGTGGGGGTGGGGGTGGGAGTCGAGTCGTTGGGCCCCTCTGTCTGTCACAGGGGGTTGGGAGGCAGCCTCCCTTAATGATATGTGTTGTAAGTGCTCGGCGCCCACGTGGCTCTGAGGGTCAGTGACGGTCATAGGCGGTGGCTGCAGCTGGTGGGGCCGCTCCTCGGGCTGCAGCGCTGTAATAGTATGGGGAGCCTAGAAGACACAAAGGAACACTGAGGTGAGACCTGGGGTCCCCTGTCCACCGGTCTCCCCACCTCTGTCTCCTCTGTCCCCTCAGGCACTGTCCACTCTACCTTAGACCTCTATCCTAATCTTTTCCCTGAAGTCTGATCAGGCCCGACTAGAGCTGCCTGCGGAGTGAAGGTGGGATTCTGTCTTGGCTGGTTACACATGGCCTCCCCTTCCTTCTGTGAGGCTTCTGTCTGCTTCCATGTCATTGAGAAGAACTGAGTAGTTGCTCCTATGGACCACAAAGCCCAAAGTATTCAATATCTGGTCTTGTGCATCTGAGGCCTTTCCTCCAAGAGTAAGTGTTTAGGGCTTTGTCTGATTGAGAAGTAGTCTGTAGTCAAGCCTTGGCTAACGCCTCTGGGCCACACTGGCCATGCTGACCGTTACTCCAGCCATACTCCACACTACGCCCAATGCTTGTGCCTGACACCATCATCTTTACATGCCGGTTGTTTCGTTCAAATGTATAGGGAAGGGCTAGGGACCCCATCTATCAGACTCAGGACTCCTTCCTGGAGTTCCCAGCCTGTACTCACACCCCCTTTCCTGTCTAGGCCTCCTTCGAGTTCCAGGGTCCTGCCTGCCTCCTCTGGGACTCCTCTCCTGTGAGCTTAGTCTCTCTCCTTTGTGCGTTTCCCCTGTCCCAGGGCAGAGAATCCTAAACAGGCAGGGCTGGGCTCTGGCCATTTGCTCCCAGTTTCCAGCTAAGGGGAATCTGACCCAGTCATGTCTGCTCACATGTATAACCCAGGGCTTAGGAGCCAGAGGGAAGAGGATTGCCAAGAGGCCAGCCTACATAATGAGACCTTGTCTTAGAAAAAATAATTCAAAGGAATCTGTGTTCAGGCAAGCTGGGTTTTCAGTAAAGCTCTGGTGACCACTGACAGAAATTGGGATTGTTCTGGGCTGGGACACAGGCATGGAGCAGTGGTGGCTGTCTGGGGGACAAGGTCCCGCTGTGCTGTGACTTCAGGACAGAGTGGTCCCTGGGTTCCTCTCATGCCTCTGGACTATTTCTGCATTTTGGGCACAAATCTGAAGTAGCTACCAGAAGTTCCATCTATACTAGAACTCTTCCTTAGGGACTTGGAGAGCTGGGGGTAGGGGTGGGAATTTGGGGGGGGCGCTGACTGGATTCTCAGAACCACAGAGGTTAGAGCTTCAAATCTTTCACAGTGATGGGTGATCAGCAGAATAAAAACCTGTTCAGGTCACAGAGCCCCTCAGTGCCAGAGCCTGGCACTGACCCCAGGATGTGTGCCCTTGGTGAGGTGTTCATTCACCTCAACTCGGTTCAAGGCCGATATCAAGGGCAGGCTCATTGCATCAGACTCAAGTTCGGGCCCCAACCAGCCAGTCTTGTTGGGGTGGGCCTGGTGACCTTAATTCCCAGAGGAGTCAGCTTGGATTTGTTCGGAAGTGTCACTCAAATTCAAACCAGTCATGATGGTTCTCCCAAATACCCTAACTAGGGGCTGAGCTGGGGTGGAGGTGGGGGTGGGGGCAGGGTTTCTTCACAGGCCCAATCACATCTTGTTGAAAGGCAAGCGACTTTACTTCCTAGGACTCAGTTACTTTTGTCTTTAAAAGGGGGGTCTCAGCGGAGCAAACGAGAGGTCACTGTGGAAACAATCGCTTCCGTCTGAAGACTTATATTCATTAACTTCAGCAGGTAGGAACTATTATTTCCTCTTTATGGATGAGGATGCTTGGGCAAACCCATGTCTAATAAGCAGTGGGGTATGAGGACACCTTAGCATCTAGACTCCTATCCACTCCTGTTACGGACTCAGGCAGGGGTCTCATGGTCCCTCTCCTTGGGTTCCAGAAGGCCCAGGCAAGCACGGTCAGTCTCCTGCTGCCTTCAAGGTCGCTTCCACACCCTAGCCCTGACTCAGAGGCATTGTCAGTTTCTGTTCTTTCCTCTGTGGGCTGGGACAGCAACAGGGTGGGGGGTGGGGCTTATTCCCTACAGGTCTGGGGATTTCACAAGAATATGAAAACCATAGGGGTTGCCCTCACGAAGGGTCCACAAGGGACAGGGAGGCCTCCCGTGGTGAGGTTTCAACTCTCTCTCTCTCTCTCTCTCTCTCTCTCTCTCTCTCTCTCTCTCTCTCTCTCTCTCTCTCTGCTCCCGGGTTTGATTTACCACAGAAAAAGAAAACATCACTTTGCCAAGCACTCTGTCTTCTGTGCCCATTAGCCCTTCCTCTAGAATAAACTTGTCCTTCCTTCTGTCATCTTTCCTCTCTAATTCACATTATCATCAATTTACCTCTTGACACAGTCATTCCAGGCTGGCTCAGGGCTGGTTCCCTCTCTAATCCCTTTACTGCGGCCACAGGCGCCCCTATCCTAATCCTAATTGACCAGGGCTGGCTTTTCTGTCGCCAGCCCTGGCAGCTCTGCCTGCCTCTGTGGGCCCCCTCCCCAGCCTGGGAGTCCCTACAGGATGGAGTGCTGAGTAGGGGACTTCCAGTGTTGACTGACTGTTGGTAAAGGAGCCAGGGCAGCAGGGGGTCTCTGAGAGCCAGTGCAAGGCTGTCTGAGCGGGAGGAGTGCGCTGTGGACTCCTGTCTTCAGGGGCTCACTGGGACCTAAGGACACACAGGACAGGTCACCACATTCCCGGCCTCCTGCACGCCAAATCAGAGAAATCATCAGACTGGATCTTTGTACTCTGAACCCATGGGATTTGTTTGCCTAAACCACCGAGAAGTCTGTGGCAGGGCCGGCATGGTGGTAGCAGGCTGGAGCTCTTTGCAAAGCTATTGTCAGGTGAGTCATGTGTTTTCTTCATCAGCATGCAAGCGGGATCCCAAAGGGCTCAGAGCCTGTGTCTCAAAAGGTTCATGTTCAGTGCCTGTGTGAGAGGCTACCATGGTAACCACCCTCATTTTACCCCAGAACCAACTAAGGTATAGGCTGGTGGATGGCCTGATGAAGCCAGGTTATAGACTCAAGTATTTCTCATGTTTGGAGCTGCCCTACATGATGACTACTCCTCTTACGCTGGCACTTTTCCTGTGTCGCGTGAGTTACCTTCCCAGCTTCCCTTGCAGCTGGGGCTCAGGTGTTTTATTTGGAAGCTGCCCGTTAGCCTCTCTTGCATTGGACCTTGGTTCCAAAGGCTGCAACTTAAAG
Organism: Mus minutoides; assembly: GCA_902729485.2. Classification (NCBI taxonomy): domain Eukaryota; kingdom Metazoa; phylum Chordata; class Mammalia; order Rodentia; family Muridae; genus Mus; species Mus minutoides. The sequence continues at coordinate 1,247,392 of LR749936.1, read as the reverse complement.
AAATGGACTGCAGACTCCATTCAGCAGGAACAGGTGTCAAAGACTTCCGAGACTGAATGGTGGGAGGGAAAGGGGAAAGGTGCATCGTGGCATAATTGGTGGGTGCCAGCTGACAGCAATGGGGATGCTTACAGCACAGCCTGCAGTGCGAATGGGTGTGCTCCTGGCTCTGTGTCCCATGCCCATCTACTGAGTCTGTCTGAAGATCCTGGAAATCCCTGATATCCTTTACTAAATATGTGTTGCTTAAACTAGCCAGAGTGGATTCTGTCCTTTGCAGTTATAAGTCATTAACCCGGATTTCAAAACCAGCTGCCTATCCTTATTGCACACAAGGCTTTAGTGCCAGGGATGAGGGGGCTCTCACCTGTTTCTAGAGAGGCACAAGCCCCCTCCCAGCTGTAGCTGTTCAGACTGAATTAGTTCGAGAGCTCTGAAAATCCTAGCACATACAGCCTAAGGATACAGTCTCTGGGGTCAAGGTGACACCTTGTCTGACATTTGCTCATGTGTGACCTGGGGTGAATGAATCTGCCCACACTTCTCTGTCTCTCAGAGATACTAGGATGCCTCCCATAGGGGTTTTGAAAGACAGAAATGAGATAGCCCATGTGACGTGTTTCTTCAGTGCCCAATACAATTAGTAAATGCTCACTTAAATAATCTGAGTTCTGAATCAGCTTCCTCCTCCCTCCCCTTTCTCTAGCCCTCCTGAAAGCCCTCAGGACTTAGCACAGGTACACCTGGTTGATGCTTCCTTACCCCCAGCCTGTGAGCTTACAGGGCCAATCCCTTCACATTATGAGCTGGGAACTGGGCTTTTACTCAGACTTGAGCAGAAAAGTCTCAGATCTCCACCCCCACCCCCCATCCCCTTAGACACGCCACTGCCCTGAGATTGGTTCCAAACTTTTCAGCCTGGTTCCAAGTCCCTCATCTGTGCATATTCCACAACCACCCCAGCTCCTGTGCCATCACTGTGTGGTTTTGTCATTACTGCAGTGTCCCTTAAGTCCCCAGAAGTGAGCATCACTGCTAATCTCTAAGATGCCTTGTAGAAAGCACACACAGTAGGTCCTCTTGGCAGGGCTCTGTGCCACCCACTGGCCCTTCTTTGTGCAGCCTAGGCCTTGAAGTAGAAGCTCTGGGTCAGTGTGGCTTCAAACAGAGCTGTTCCCTCAGGCCCAAGACCAACTTTGAGCCACATTCCCTGTGGCTCTCCCTGTAGTACCAGGGCCAGGGCTTGGTCAGAGGGAGGTTTCCAGGAAGGACTCCTGAGCTTCAGCCTCAAACTATGGCCTCTCTGCTACATCTGCAGGGAGACATGGCCACTCTCATGTCTTCCTGACTGAGATGGACAGCTTGGGCAACTCAGAGTCCGTGTGAGGGAAAAACGGCAAGACCCTTGCTCAGCGCTGAAAATTATTTTGACCAATCAAAAGAGAGACACCAACCAACAAACTTAAGACCCCTGGAAACCAGAGCTAACGATCGATCCATCAATCCTCAGTGTGTTCTGTAAGGCAGGCTGGAACTCTCCATCACACAGGGACATGGAACACCAATTGACAGTGTTCCTTATTGCATCTACAGTTGTGTGTGATACACCAAAATGCTTGGGGTAGCCCAGGGTACCATGAGTATATCCCATGCGTGGCTCTCAGGGTAGTAAGAGAGATGTAGCATCCACACCGTATGTCTGTCTTATTCAAACTAGATTGGGGAGGTTTGGCAACTTGAATGTGAAAGACTTCGGGTTAGTGCTTTTCTGACAAAGTCTATGATTCTTGGTCATAAAATAATTAAGGATTCAAGAGAATTAGCGGGCTCTCACTGACAGAGGATTAGTTGATGTGGACAGATAGGCCAGAGCTATCTCAAAGCCTCCTCCTCTATCCTTTCACTGGTCCAAACAGACATCCTTGGCTGACTGTTGGGCAAGGTCAGTATTGGAAGTTGCAAGCTGATTGGCTGGTTCTACATGCTAACTGGTGACCTCTGCATCCAGGTCCTCTGTTTTAAGTTAGTTTAACTTTGGTGGGCACTCATCAGCTGGCTTCATGTAGGTTTAGGTCAACAAAACAAAGCGCTCTTCTTGAACCTTGGAGAGCAGTTAGGCTGCTTGGTATATGTGTGTGTGTGTGTGTGTGTGTGTGTGTGTGTGTGTGTGTGTGTAAATATACTGATGATATTCTGATATTCACAGGCCAGGCTGGCTAAGGCCACGGATGCTCTGCCAATTTGAGTCTTGGATAGAGGTTAGGCACCAGCTGAGCCCTACATAGCATGCCTTGGCAAGCCACAGGGCAGCTGGTTCCTAATGGAGCTGGCACCAGTGATGCCCATGGCAGACATCATTAATCAATCACTGGGCCTCAGAGCTCTTAGCAAGACAGTTTTCTCAGCAGCCAGCACCAATCAATGCGAGTTTGTATTTTCAGTGCCTCCTATTTAGGGAATTTTCAGTCTTTTCAATGGTTCTTAAGAAATAGGAGTGACTCCTGGGTGAGCACTTTCCCTTGCTTCTTTTCTCCCTCACATTCCCACCTCCATGAGCTGTAGTGGTATTAACTGTACTAAGCCCACCAGAACAGGACCACATGCATGGCAAAAGAGATGACCAGACCTCAGAAGAGACTGTGGCCCAGCAAAGAGGACATATGGGGCAGCCACGGACCCAGAGGACATGTGGGGCGGCCATGGACCCAGGGACACGACAGCTTAGTACTCACCAAGCAGCCCTGGGTTGGGGAACCTCCAAGAATCGTTGTAAGAAGAATACTGAGGGTGGCTGTAGGGACTTCCAGAAAATTCACTCCCTGAAGGAGGTGGGCAGAGAGAAACAGAAGACAAATGTTAAACCAGGTTCAGAAAAGGCGGTGGGCTCAAGTCAGTTTAACTGCTTGGCTGTTGATGGTGTTCGTCTCTTCCGTGAATGTCTGGTGCTTTTGGTGACCAATAACAGCGGTCATCCTCTCACGCAGCGAGTTGTCTATTTCACCCCAAAGCCCTTGGTATCAATGGGAATGGAGGCCGTGGAGCCATCATAGGTGCTGGGTAGGGTCTCTCTGGGTACACCTGCACAAATCCAACCCTAGCCTGCTGGGCTATTGGCACTGGCTGATGATGCACCTAAGGGACCCGAGTTTGCCGGTTCCATTCCTCATGACCTCATCTCTAGTGTGGATCCTCTGTGCTGGGAATTCAGAGTGACTGTGCCGGAGCAGCAGGCTGAACAGGAGCATGAGACACAGGGCTATTCCATGTGTCTGCTGACAGGAAGGGACAGGCTAAATGCTTAGGAAACAAAAGAGGAAGTGTGTGTGTGTCTGGGTGGGGGGGAGGTTCTAGGCACTGGGGAGGAGGTAGTTGTTCTTGGTGGTGGGCACGCTCAGGCAGGTGTACATGGGTGAAGGGAGGGTAGGGTGAGCCCAGAGGACAGTTCACTCAGATCCACAGCCTGCAGAGCTAAGCACGCTCCTGGCTATTCTCGGGGTTCACACCAGCCCCAAAGAGTCTTCTTCCAGCAGGGCCAGCCTGGAGTCCTGTCCCTACATGCCTGGAGTCCTGTCCCTACATGCTTGTAGCAGCAGACTCTGCCCGTTTCTTCCTTCCTCCCTTCCTTCTTCCTAGAGCTGGGACCCAGAGGGCAGACTGGGGCCTCTCTCCTCCACTCGAGTGCCCAAGAGCCTGGCATGTCTATCTAGCAGAGGCATTGAAGCAGGGCAGGGAAAGCCAGAACACTGGATGGTTTTCTTAAGCCCCCAGGTAAGGCCCTGCCCTGCTGGAGGTGACAGGCGTTTAACACGGTCCTGAGGGAGTACCTGCCGCCAAGCGTGACTCCATGATCCCCCTAAAGGGAATGTACAAAGGCCAAAGGGCAAGAGGCTTTGGAAGAGACCCTGTTCTCCTCCCACCTCATAGACAAGCACAGGCAGAGAACGCACACACCACACACACACACACACACACACACACACACACACACACACACGCTCTTGCTCAGGCCTCTCTGGGGGCCACTCCCTGCCTGACAGGCTGAGCCTTCCAATTCTCTGTTTTTTATGCCTCAGCGGTCAGGGTGCCAGGTTCCCGCATACAGAGGGAGAGTGGTGACAGGGCTGGGCCACACAATTCAGCCTCAGCAGATCCATCAGTGCTACAGAGCCTCCTCTGCCTCCTCCCTTCCCCTCCCCTCCCTCTTTCTTTCTCCTCTTCCTCCTCCTCCTCTTTGAGAAGCAGGCTGGAGAGAAAGCACTCCTGCCAAGGCTCTCATACCCATAAACTGCCCCGTCAGAGGCACATACTGAAAGCGCCACAAATGCCCTATCTCTGATTAGCACCATCGTGCCAGGCCACCTCTTCCAGGAAGGCTCTCTGAGCTGCATCCCTACGGTGACTGCCTTGAGGCCGCTCAGCTGGAGTGAGTTGGCATAGACCCTGGAGGTCTGCGGAGGCTCACAGGAAGCTCCCAAACCCTCTGGATTCTAGAGACTAGAAGAAGAGCCCCAGTCAGCACCATCAGCTCTTCCACCTGCGTGGCTTCTAGAAGGCACCCTTCCCTGTCCCTGCTGTGGCACACAGAGTCTCCTGTATCATCCTCTCGTATCCCACTGGCCTTGCCATGGGTGGAGTCCCCCACCCGCAGCACAGAGTGTCTGTTCCTGCAGGTCTCTGTCCTGCATGCTCCCTGTAAACACCGTTTGGCTTCCCCAGAGTCGTGGAGGCTCTCCTGCCCGCTTCCTGGGCTCCATCCAGGAGAGACCCTCGCTGGGATGCTTCCCCTGACCAGCTCATCCTTCTGTCCTGCCACAGTTTATCCCACAGAGCTCATCACTTTCCAACCTGTCTTGTTCATCATGTTCATCTTGTTAATTATCTGTCTCTTCCACAAGGCTGAGAAGTCCTTAGGGACAGAGTTTTGTCTGTTTATGTCTCGATCCCAAGCTTCAGCACAGGCTTGGCATCCGTCTGAGCATGCATGGATGACTAATTGTTGAGTGAGTGAATGAATGAATGAATGAATGTAGATCAGCCGGGGACATGTTACTGAGTGGACTGAGTGGACCTTTTGCTTGGATAATGGCCACCATTATTAGCTCCCACAACCAGGGATATGCTATGGATTCTTCTGTGGGCTAAGATTTAAATTAATTTCTGATTCATTGTCCGTTACAACATCCTGGGCCCAGGAGGAGACACCTCCCTGGACCCCCACCTGGTGCCCTCAGAGTCATGGTATCATGAGAGTGAGGTGGGTCTCTGAGTCCTTGTCCTGTGCTATGCCCTTTAGAGAATTATACTCTTGGAAAGAGATCCTGGCTATCTCAGGGACTTAAAGTGGACCTAGAGGCTGTCCAGCCACCTGCTGGGTACTCTGCAATGGTGCCTGACTATCTCAAGTGCTATATAGTCAGCTAATATTGTGTACAGAGTAGAAAAGTCACTCAAGATCTCACTACCAAAGAAGTTGTCCACAGATCTGGTCCACACAGTAACAAAGATGGTTGGGGGGCAACAGACTGACCAGGCAGATACCACAATCCTCGATCAACTGGCAAAGGGGCAATAGTGTGGGGCCAGGCTTCGTGGGTTCAAATCCTGAGTTTGCCTCTTCAAAGTTCCAGAAATCCCAGTGAGTCGCTCAGTTTCCTGTGCCTGAGGTTCTTTCTCTGTAAAGCTGGGGCAGTTGCAAAGCTCACGTGGTGTTTGCGGAAGTTCAAAGAAGGCCCAGCACATGTCAACCATGGTGACATGCTCCTCCATCAGTCCCCAAGTCTTCCTGGGCATCCAGAACCAAACTGAACCTCCCAGCCACCCTGCAATGCTCACAAGACCAATAAAACTGCATTTCAGTTGTGAAGTGTTCTCCCTGGGGCCAGAATGTAACGCCAAGGCCAAGTTCCTACCTCCTGGCCTGGCCCTGGACTCTTGACTTTAAGACATTGTTTTTCCACCACAGGCTCTATTTCCTCATTTGTCAAAGGGCATCCTAGTGTCAGTATCTGATATGTGACCCCTGTGAGGGCGAGACCCACAAGTTGAGCACCACAGCTATGGAGCCTCACAGCCAGCTGTGGGGATGCCTTTCCTCTGGGGTAGGCCTGGGGCTCCAACCTCCTCACCGCCATCCTCACAGCGAGGAGAACCTTAACCTTTGCTGGAACCCAAAACAGCAGCTTGGAAAAGCGAAGTATGTTTAGCTTAGAGTCCTGGGAAACCTTCTGGGTCCACTGAGAGCAGTCTTAAGGCTGGTTAGGACTCCAGCAAGGGAGGCAGGGACTCTGGGCCAAGCTGAAAGCAGGAGCTGGGGCTTGAGGCCATTCAGGGTGCACTGTGGGGTGGTGAGGCCTGTGGCAAACCTTGGCAGAGGCAGCTACAGGGCAGAGTATGTAAGGGTCAGGGTGGAAGGGTTCTTGTTAGCTGGCACTAGGATCTAGTCAAGGCTGCGGTTAGAGGGCTGAGGTCAGGGGACTTTCCAGTTGGCGGCTGCCACAGCAGAGGGAACTGATGGTCCACAGGTACACAATCCTCCTCTAGAGTGGGCTTTCAGAGAGCAGGGAACCAAAGTGCCTGCTTCTAGCTTTTGTTGGGGCTTCCAGAGGTAGGACCAATAGGCCCGAGGTCAAAAGTCATACAATGAAACACCTTTCCTTGTGAGTTCACCCAGCAAAAAAGACTCTGCCCTACTTTGGGGCCCCTTGCCTCTTTCTACTGATTCATACTCTGGACACCTCTCAAAGGAACCCCTTAAATCATAGATTTTTATTTCTTATTAGCAAGAAGGATTCTGTGTGGTCCCGGAAGGGAGGGGAGGTCAGCTTGTGTCCAGATAGCTGTCACTCAGATACCTGTTGGTCAGTAGGACCCATCACTCAGTGGGACCTCCATCCAAGAGGCACAGAGCATACTGGCTCTCCTTCAAGAGCTACAGGTTATGTCTAGAGTTCAACACACAGAAGCATCTGAGAACTCTCCAATAGCAAACCAGTGCCAAACAACTGACTGTTATGGTCAGTGGAGTGACCCCACGGAGGAAACGGTGGACGAAGGTCTGTAGTTAGCATACAAGCTGGACCCCTCATGGTGTTATGGGAGCACAAGGGAGGACCTGAGGCCAGCTGAGAGCTTATTAACCATCAGCACTTCTTCTCAAAGGCTGTATGGCTTTGGGTAAGTCACTGAGCCTGTCTGATCAGTCTCCTCATCTTCAATATGGACTAAATAAATCATTGTTTATGGTTTGAACGTCCCCACACAAAAAGTCAAGTTGGCGTTCATCTCTAGTAAGAAGCATTAAGAGGGTGGAAGGAGCTGGGTGCAGTGGCACAGGCCTTCGATCCCAGCACTGAGGGAGAGGCAGGAGGATCTCTGTGAGTTCAAGACCAGCCTGGTCTACAGAGTGAGTTCCAGGACAGCCAGGACTATACAGAGAAACCCTGTCTCAGAAAAACAAACAAAACAAAAAACAAAAAAATTAACTAACCAAATAACAACAACAAAACAAACAAAAAAAGAGGGTGGAAGCCTGATCGGACTGTTGTGTTTGGAGGCTGGGCTTTGGTGAAGTAACTAAAGAATCCTGCAGTCAAGGGGGAGTGGCATTAACACCATGGAACTTGGTCTTTACCAGCAGAGAGACCTGAACTATGTCCTGTGGTCATTCGAGGTCCTGAAATACCTCAGGAGTCAGCAGGGTTCTCTGTTAGCAAGAAGAGCTTCACTAGGTATCGCTGACTGAGTGAACTTCTCAGTTCTCAGAGCTGTGAGCTGAATCAACCCTCACTCTCTAAAAGTACAGCCTGCAGCATTCTGCTATAGCAACAGAAAATGCACCAAGGCAAGCACCTGCATCACAGGCCCTGCATCGCAGTGATGCAGTGTTTCTGGAGGGACAGTGCGACCTTCTCCCAACATAGAGAAACTAGGGAAGGTGGGGATGGAGGGAAATGGAAAAGAGCCCCGCTAACAAGTGGGGACAGGTTCCAAAAGGATTTCCCAGCTTTCACTGAGCTCTTAGGTATGCAGAGGGAAGATCTGGGTGTAGGGGTAGAAGCAGAAAGAGCTGAGGGCCTGTGCTGTGTGTAAGAAGATAGAAGGATGTGAGTGGAAGGACTTGAAGATGCACATGCCCACATGGAATGTGTATGAGTACATGTGTGTGCGTGTGTATGTGTGTGTGCGGATGTCTGTGAATCTGTGTGTCTGTGTGTATGAGCATGTGTGTGTATGTGCACACATGAGTGTGCATGTGTGTGTATGTGAAAGATATATGTGAAAAAGCTGTGTGTATGAATGTGTGTCTGTGTATCTGTGTGTGAGCATGTGTGTGTACATGTAAGCATGCATGTGTGTGTGCATGTGAGAGAGAGCTCTGTGTGTGTGTGTGTGTGTGTGTGTGTGTGTGTGTGTGAACACCTAGAGAGTGGGAATCATAGCTTCAGTTTTAAGGTGTTGTGTAATTAGTGAAACTCTCCCCCTGTCCATCGCCCATGCATCCTTAAAGCTTGCCATTCACTGGTTTGCATATGAATGCCCTCTCCAGAATTTTGGAAGTCGTGTGACTATTTTGAGGGTAGCCTTATGAGACGTCAGTTCTCAGGAGGGTAAGCTGTAGAAAGCTAACCCTGTGCTCTTGCTCTCTGACTGTCCCCACATCATTCTGTCCCAGCTGGATGCCACTGCTGTGCCCTTACTCATTCCAACCTCCAGCACAGTGAGCCAAGAGAAACTTCTCCTCCTCACAAAGCACCCAGCCCTCAGGTATGTTGTTATAGCAACAGAAAACATACTCAAACAAGACTGACTTGGTGTTTTCAGAGGAGATTACTGGGTGCCATGCTTGTATGGACAGTGGAGTTATGGTGGCGACATGGTCAAAGGGCATGTAGATCATAGAGTCACAGGTTAGTGTGGGAGAGAAGCCTGCGAAACTGTGAAGGAGAACCGGTAGTTTTGTACTCGGCGGCAAACAAGGATCTGATTACCTCTTGCGTTTTAGTTGTAGTGTAAAGGAGAGCAACCAGAAAGGAATGGTTTGGACCAGAGTCACCTGAGCAAAGGCAGGGAGGTGTGGCCATTGGTGACCCAGGATGGGATTCAACCCTTCAGAAAGCTGAATCTCTCCAGACAGTCCCAGGCCACGCCCTGGGTGTGGTCTTGCATGCTCTCACCTAGAGCTCCCTACCATGGGGAAGAAGGTAGAAAAATGGCCTTTAAGGGTCTGGAAAGACAGCTCAGCTGTTGAGTGCTTGCTCTTCCAGAGTACCAGAGTTCAGTTAAGCACCTACATCCAGCAGTTTACAATTGCCTGGAACTCTAGCTCAGGCAGATTCGGTGACCTCTTTTAGTCCTGAGTGTACCCACACACCGGTGGCATACGCATATACAGATACACACACACACACACACACACACACACACACACACACAAATAAAAACAAAATCTGTTTTAAAAGACAAGAAAATCAGTTGGTGGTAGCACACACCTTTAATCCCAGTGCATGGGAGGCAGAGGCAGGTGGATCTGTGTGAGTTCAAGGCCAGCCTGGTCTACTGAGTGTGTTCCAGGACAGCCAGGGCTACACAGAGAAACACTGTCTCAAAAAAAACAAAAACAAAAACAACCAGTCAACCAACCAACCAATCAACCAACGAAAATATCGAGTTTGCAGACCTGATTCTGAGGGGTGGGACTGGGTTTCAAGCTTCTTCTGTTGAAGGCTAATAAAGAAACACCCCCCCCCCCCAGGCTGGGGAGAAGGGCGGGGCCCACTGCAGACACGCCCACTGCAGACCCACCCACTGAAGACCCTCCCACTGCAAACAGGCTTTCCCAGCAAGGCAGTCCAAAGAATTGCAGAGGACACCGCTCAAGCCATCCCCTTTTCAATCACAAGCAATTTCAGGGTTGTCTGTCTCTCTGTCCCTCTAGCCTGCTATTGTTACCATTTTTAAGTGAAGTTGCCAACATCAGTGAATTTTAAGTACTCCAGTATACATAGCATGAACTAAAGTTCATAACCGATTTAATGAGCACATTTCCCCCTTTGGATATAAAGTTTACATGTAACAAAACAAACAGATACTAATGCTTTCATTTGACAAGTGCATGAACCATGTTACCCAAGCCAGAAACTCTGACGAGTTCTGGAATGTTAGCATCACCCTTCAGAGAATGCCAAGAACCCAGCTGTGTGGCTATATCATCACATGCTCTCAGGTTCCAAGTTAGCTCTGACCACTGAAGGGCCCCTGATGGCCACCAGCAGCCCCTGCGAGGTCACTCAGTAGACTAAGTTGCGAGAAGAGCTCTTCCCTTCGAAGCTTAAGGAATGTAACTAGAAGTCGAGCCTGCTGGTGTGGACCTGTCAGTCCAGCCACTCTGGAGACTGAGACACAAGCAAGTTCAGAGTCTGCACGACAGGGAGGGAGCTCCAGGCCAGTCTGGGCAACTTAGGGAGAGTAGGTCCCAAAACAGAAAGCAAGCAGAGGGCCAGGGCCAGGGCGGGAGGGATAGAGTGCCCTACTGGCATAACCAGTGCCTAGTGCTTCCAGAGAAGCAAGCAACAAACCAACAACAAACAAAACAGCCAAACCACACCAAAACATTAGGATAGATGTCGGTTCCCCCAGACATCCCAGCCTTCCAAATACAAAAGAAAAAGCCCTGAAACTCTCACTACATTTGAGTTCGGAGGGGACGGTGATGAAATGGTCTCACCCTCGAAGCCTGGGGCTCCAGCATCACTTTCTCCTTCACTCAGATCCCAGAGATAGCAAGAAAATCAAAGTTTCCCAAAATCCTCAGAAGTGACAGGCAAACAGGCTCCACATAGCTCTTAATTAACCCAAAACGACACCTGCCAGATGACGGGAATTTGCGCGCTGGCTGGGGGCCGACCTGTCTGCAGATGGTCGGCTCCCACCTCTGCTCCAGACCTTGGCCGGCTGCAATTAACATATGGAAAGTCTTTCAAAGTGACTTCACAGTCAACTTCTGTTTCTGAAGGAGCCAAAGGAGAGAAAAATCTTTGTGAAGGAGGAGGAGGAGGAGAAGAGATCTGAAGGGAGCTAAGGGCTCCTTAACTCCTCCCTGTGGTCTTGTAGAACCACATGACAGGTGGTGAATCAGGAATCAGCAGGTACTTGGGCTGTTGCGTTGCAGAACTGTCTGTGACCACGGTGATAAAAATAGGGACATGACACAGACTCAGCCTATGCATTAGTATGCTATTCAATATTCATATTATACATAGACAGGATATAAACATATGCACATACACCTGTATGAATATACAGCAATATAAACAATATATACATAGGTATGTATGTGTATACCTTTGTGTACATATCTCTGCATGTGTGTATATTGACAGGACTCTGTCAAAGTCTCTCTGAATGACCAAATAAAAAGCTAATTATTGTTATTATTATTACTATAATAATAATTATTATTATTACCAAGCCTCAGTTTTCTCTCTGTGAAGGTGGCAAATGACCAGATGACCAAATGGCCAATAGACTTCCTTTCCCCCTTCCCTGCATCCAGCCTCCAGCCTGGCCCTACACAGGCCAAGGGATGCTTGCCCTCCCTCTCCACAGCAAGACCTTCCTGGGCTCCCAATAGGGAAGCAAAAACCAGAGCTCAGGGAAGGTCAGCCTGTCAACCTGGACAGCCCTGCGCTGTGCACATCGATCCGCTGCTGGGAAAAACCTCTTCCCCTACCAACTCAGGCCTTCCTTCAGAAATGCCGAGGGAAGAGAAAAACCGAGACAGAGCGTGGGCGTGAGGAGAGAATGCACAATGCAACTCTCCTCTGTTACTGGAAGCCCATGGCAGGGCCAGAGGGCCATAGAGATGCAGACAGAGGGCCAGCCTGGGCACTGGTTCTGCTACTGGCCAGGTAAAAGCAGTCATGTGACCTTCCTGGCCCCGTTCTGTGCCCTGCTTCCTATGACTGCATCTAAAAACCTTCAGATTCTTTAGGGATTGATGCCTGCATTATAGCAGCACTACCCTAAGCCACAGCACACCCAAGCTCTCCCAAGTTCTGCCCAGCGGTGGTCCATCAGGTACAAGAATGGAGCCTTGAGCTGCACAGTCCCAGACTGACGAATAACTCTACTAAAAGCATAAATGTGCTTTAGCCACAAACTAAGCAATGCAGGTCCATTGTCTTGTCCCCAAGGCTTATTCCCCGCCCTCCCTCCTTTGACATGCTTGTCCTCCTAGGCTTCTCTATTTGAGACCATTGGCTATGCTGCTGTGGTACATTTTGTACAATTCTGGTCCAGTGTTAATCTGCTCTGTTATACTCTTATTCCAAACCTCTGATCCATTATGCTCCAATTTAAGCAGACAACGGGCAGGACAATGCATGTGGGTTCCTTCTGCTCCCTGTGGTGGCAGACAACACCTGACTTTTATGGGTCTGAATGTGGGGCAGGTGAGCAGGAGCCTGGCCGTGTCTCAGCAGGAAGTGCCCAAAGGCTTCCCACTTATGGAGATGAACTCCCAAGTTGCCTCAGGTAGGCTAGGCTAGACCCCTTCAGGGTCTGCTTATAACGGATGTTCCAGCCACATGTCACTGCCACGGCCACACACCACGTTCCAAGTCCCTGCACTGCTGCCATTTTCCATGGATGTCGCATGTCCATCCGGATGTGGCATTTTCTCCACCCAAGCTCTTCCTTCCTTTCCCACTTCACGTCCTATCCCCAGCTCATCAAGACCCAGCTCAAATTCCACCTCCACCAGGAAGCCCTCGTGAGCAATCTTCCCTATTGAGAGAATTCCTCCTCCATCTCCTGAGTCACCAGCCCTGGGTCCATCACTGCACTTTCTGGCCAGACTCAGGACCACTGTGAACTGTCTTCCCTGCCTCTGAGTCTGTGGCTCCTTAGGGCTGCCTCTGGCAACCAACAGAGCCCTGTAGCTCTAACCCGGGGCCCTGCCCATCTCACCAGTACTGACTGTGGGCGCTAAATGTGGCCTACTGTGGTCACAATATACTTCCAGGAGCCCTCTCTCACTCTGTGCCTTGGTTGATTCTTCCAGGCCCCACCTTCCACAGCTTAGACGGAATGACACTGAGGTATGTATGATCTGTCACTCGCTAAAACAATGGCCTGAAATAGCTAACTTGAAGAGCAAACAGATCTATTTTGCCTCACAGTTTTGAGGCTTCAAAACCCTTTGGTTTGGAGTTTGAGGCAGCACAGCATGGCCGAAGACACCGTGTGAAGCTGTTCACTTCACAGCCAGGGAAGGAGAAAAGAGGAAGCACCTGTGCCCAGAGTCCCCCTCAATGTGCCCAGAGTCCCCCTCAATGTCCCAATCGCGTAAAGAACTCCCATAGTCCTCACCTCTTAAAGGTTCTACCACCTGTCAATAGCACCAACATTTGGGCCTTGGGGATCCTTCCAGATCCCACAGATCTACAGTGATTATCAAGGAAAACACCCACATATTCGTAACTGCATCACAAGGTCCATGCTGGACTCCTTTGTGCCTAGCTTAAGAGTTAGACAGAACGACTAAAATGGTTCTTCTGCCCTCAAGTCCTGAGACTCCTCCTGACTCTCAGACGTGAGCTCAGGGGTTCTCACCGTCTGTCTCTGACTTGGGGGAGGCCCCTACATTACTGATGGATTTTATTTTGGCAAGTCCATCCAGCATCCCCAGTGGCCTTTCTCTCTGACAGAGGTCCATACCCCTGGGAGAAGGAGCCCAGGTCCCAGACCTGTGAGAACTTCTGTATCAAAGGCACATGGAAGTCAGCAGAGAGCAGTGTAAAAGTTGGAAATCATTTTGACAAAGAGAGCCAGGAAGTCGCTATTATCTGGGTCTCTGAGGACACTGGAATGACATCCTTCTCGGGCTTCTGTAATCTACTCCTGTCTGCCAGTCAACATCCTGAAGCATCAAAGATGGTGGAGGGAGCCCCATCTCCTCCAGTCAAGAGGCCAGTTCAGCAAGAGGAGGTTGGATGCCTTTCCTAAAGACTCATGTGTTAGAAGGTTTGGTGCGCAGAGCGGTTCTCCAGAGAGGGGCTGTGAGTCAGGGGTGGGCTGGAGGGAGGTCTTTAATTCTCTGCAGGTGGGTGGCTGGTCCCTTCCACCCTCTGCTTCCTTATTCACAATGTGACTATTGACTGCAACGCAGGTGCCGGCCCTGCCTCAGGCTCAGACCAGTAAGACAGTCCCATCTTGAAACGGAATCTCCATAACTACTGAACTTGAATAAGCTCCTCTTTCCTAGGTGTGTAGCCTGCTCAAACATTTGTCTTTTTCTGTAGGTGGTGTACACATCTGGCAAAAAATGGGCCACGCCCTTCTTCTCTTAACACTGCACACAGCTGCTGCTGGCTTTGGACCCTGTCTGGTAGACTTGGGAGCTGGGGCACCTCCGAGCTGCAGGATGGGTTTACAACTAAAGATGGTGAGGTGTGTCCGGATTTCTGCACAGTCTCAGAAAGCAGTGGCTGCCACTCTGTGCTAATAGCTGGGAGGTTGTCATCAGACCTGGCCGACGCCCATTGGCACTTACTCAAGTGGCGTGGAAAAGTCACTGAAACTCTGAACCCGAGGGGCTGACCGGCAGTGTTGCTATCTTAGCATTCATGGGGCCAAATAATAAGGGCATACTTGAAGGTCCACTGCGGATTAAAAAGGGTGGCACAAATGTAAGGGGCTATTTGATGTTAAACTCAAGGCTTCCTATGACTGGTTGAAAAGTGAACATGTTGGGGATTTTTATTCTTTGTGTTAAAACTTAGATTTCAGATGGTTAAAAAAAACAACTGGTCAAAGTATGGAAAATGAGTGTGGGTTACTCAGCCACAAACGAGACCTCTGTACCACACTCTGTCCCTCCCTCCTTCCTTTCAGTAACCATCTCAGAAGAAGGGACAGGAAGATTGTGAGAGCCAGGAGTCAGGAGGACTGGGACAAAACAGTGTATCTGGACGTGACAGGTCCACTACACGAAGGAGCTCACAGCAGCTGTGGTCGCCTTCGAGAGACCTCTACAGGATCAAGCCAGTCGGCATTCCAGAGTGAAATGGGGAGAGGCCGAAAAGCCCCCAGCCCTACTAAGGAGCTGTGGATAGCTGATGGCTTCTAGAAGAAGGAGAGACAATTTTCTTTAAGAGTGTAGCCTCTGGGGGCACTGCCCTGCTATAGCAAACAGCCTCATACCCATGAATTTGGATTTGGTGGATTATTAAAAACAACATGAAGAACACATGAAGTTGGGTAGGGATGAGGAGTAGAGGGTGGATCTGGGAGGAGTTGGGAGGGAAAGTGGGTAAGTGTGATAAAAATACTTTGGGTGAAAGTTTCAAATAATTGACAAAATATAATATTAAATGTGTTTCAGGCTGGGTGGTAGTGGTTCATGCCTTTAATCCCAGCACTCGGGAGGCAGAGGCAGGTGGACCTCTGTGAGTTCAAGGCCAGCCTGGTCTAGAGAGAGAGAGATCTGGGTCAGCCAGGACTACACAGAGAAACCTTGTGTCAGAGAACCCACAGATACTTTTCTCACATTTCAACACGTGTCTAAAATACTTGCCTGTAAGGAAAGCCTCAAACTAGGAATGAGGCTCCTGGTCACAGGTCTCTTCCAGCTTGTCCCTTTCAGATGATCTTATCCTTGGTTTCCCACAGGTAGAAGCAAGATGAGATTGATGTCTGGACTGTTCTGCCCCTGACGAATAGTCCCTGGGCCTGGACTCTGCTTGCTTACTGATACTCCAATTCCCAGTCCTCCCACATGATCTCTCTTTCATTTGTTTGGTTCTTGAAAATAGACAGCTTCCTCTAGGCTAAGTGTAAAAATCTTATCCCTGGTCCTTGTCACCAGTTCCCAATCTCAAAAAATTTTCCCAGGCTAGTCCAAGTTCGAGACCCTCTAATGGCACATTCCCAGGGCCTATAGGGATTCCATTCAGCCTGACGCCAACCCAGTGCCAGCCCAAAGCAAATGTTCCTTCCTGTGGCCTTGACCTGGCCTGTCCTTCAGAGCAGCCGTGGGTCCAGGAGCTTGTGGGGGCCCCTGTGCTGGCATGGTTGGCTTTCCCTGAGACCCCAAGCATCCTAGGCTGACTAATGAGATGGAGGTGAAGGTGCCGTACCTTGCTGGGAAGTCACAGTGCTAGTGCCGACCCGCACTGCCTGCCATCAAATTTTAATGCTGCGGCTGACATAATTATGGAATGCCTCCCCAAGTGTTTGCGAGGAGACTAGACAAGATTTACCTCTGCAATTACTACTGCGACGGTGGCTTCACTGTGGGCTGGGAACTCCAAAGCTCAGAGCCCCGCCGCACCCTGAGGAACACACTCAATTTTGCACACCTTTCCTGCCCCCAGCATGCAGGGGTAGAAGTGGGAGGTAGAGATGAATCAGATACGCTTCCTGCCCACGGAGAGCCCACAGTCTGCAGGAGCGGGCTGTACACACATAAATTACCTTTCTCTGAGGTGGCTGGGGACCATGGTGCTGAGACAGGTACTAGACACAAGCTGGGGCTCAGGGGTTGGGGGGTGAGGTGGGGGAGGTCTTATTTCTTACCTCTGAGTCAGGATTAAGGAAGAAGTCAGAGATCAGAGCCTTCAGAGCCCTTCAGCTGCTGTGACTCTCCAGGTTCTTTCCTTGCAAGAGAGGGCTCCCCAGTGCCTCCTGACCATCCCATGCTGGCCTCTCAGAGGGACAATTCCCCTTTTTACACTGCTACATTCCTGCACAATCCTCTGGGGTTTCCCTTCTGAAAGGAGGTAATGGAGCACACTGCTTCTTGCTACCCACCAGTCCTTACTATGCCAACAAACCAGATCCCCCCTGCAGAGATGCCCTAGGGCAAGAGCAGACCCAGAGCCTGGGATGGGTGGGGCAGGACTCCAGTTTGGCTGCACTGTATAGGCTGCAGAGTCACCCCCAGAGTTCTGAAACTTCCGACTTCAATAGACACAGCAGACTGAGTTATCCTTTAATTCCAGCACTCAGGAGGCAGAGGTACGTGGGTCTCTGTGAGCTCCACACCAGCCAGCGCTACATAGTAAAACACTGTCTTAAAACAACAACAAGGCCGGGTGTGGTGGCGCACGCCTTTAATCCCAGCACTCGGGAGACAGAGGCAGGCGGATTTCTGAGTTCGAGGCTAGCCTCGTCTACAGAGTGAGTTCTAGGACAGCCAGGGCTACACAGAGAAACCCTGTCTCGAAAAACCAAAAAAAAAAAAAAAAAAGCAGTCTGGGTTATTTGAACCCGAGAGAAGCCAGCTGTAAAAATGTATTGGAGTGAGTTTAAAAACTAGTGGCACTGGTCCTCAGAGGGGCAGGGCTGGCCTCCAGCAGAGAGTTGTTGGAGATGGAGATTCCTGTGTTAGCAAGTTACACAGCTGGTCACCTTTTGCCTAGGACAGGTCCCCTTGACCATGTGCAATGGAGTTGCAGGTATGCTGGCCAATATTACACTTTCCCAGCGTCCTCTGAGGCCTAAGCACCTGAAATGGGTTCCTCTGAGGCTGATCTCTAAGAAGGCTGTCCTCTGGAGGCTAAGCACACAGAAGGGCCTGCTGGGTAGGAGGCCGCCAGTCATCCTGGGGGCCACTATTCTCCAGAGAGCTTGGTAAGGCATAAACACTGCACAGGCAGCTGAATTTGCAACACCCCCTGACTAGATCATATGCAGGTGCCTGTCATGGTCCTGTCTTCACCCCAAAACTCACTGAATCAAAGTCCTTCCCGTGCCTGGGTCTCAGTTACCTCAGCAGCACAGTGAGCAGGTTTACCTTAAAGCTGGCTTTCCTGATGGAAACCTTCCTTCTTTTAAAGACTTTTAAAAACACTGATCTGGGCTGGAGAGATGGCTCAACTATTAATAGCACTTACTGCTCTCCCAGAGGTCCTGAGTTCAATTCCCAGCAACCACATGGTGGCTCACAACCATTCTGTAGTGGGATCCATTGCCCTCTTCTGGTGTGTCTGAAGACAGCAACAGTGTACTCATATACATACATAAATAAATAAATGTTTGCTTCAAGCAGCTGTTGCAATCACTTAAAAAAACATCAATCTAGTATGTATGTATTTATTTGTATGTATGCATGTGTATGTCTGTAAGCATGTATGTATGTATTTGTGTGCATGTTGAAGTTGGAGAACCACCTTGGGAGTTGGTTTTCTCCTTCTGCCGTGTGGGTTCAGGGATGGAACTTGTCATCAGTCTTGGCAGCATGGCTGTGACCCTCAGAGCCATTTTGCCTGCTTGAGACCTATTCTTTCATAAATGCGACTGACACTTACCTATGTGTCCTCTGTGGCTGCCCCCCAGACTTGTCTGAGGCAGCTTTGTGGGTAGACAGCCAAGGGGGAGAAAGGAAAGGAGGGATAGCTTGGTGACTGAGGGGAGAGGAACGGACGTGTTTCCAGAGGAGAAGACACCGCAGAGCCAGTGCAGAAGCCCCCCCCCTTGCCCCCAGGTGTGCCGGGGGACCTGACAGGTGCCCAGCCCGAGGCCGGGCATCACACAGGACACCGTTTCACCCCTTTGTTCCTGTTCCAGCCACAGAGAGGGTGCCTGAGTTAGACACGGAGCCACAGGCCTGAGCAGGTCAGACTGCAGTCCTGCCCCTTCTGCACTTACACTCTGGGGAAACAGCCACACCGTAAAGTCAGAGCATGTAAACAGAGCACACGGTGTGCTGGACCCTGCGAGGAGGACACGCAAGGCATGGACGGAATAGACAGGGCTGAAGAGGAGATGAGATTTTAAACCGAGTGGCTATGGGTGGCTTTCCTTCCACTGAAGAGGAAGTGAGAGCTAGCCAACTGGATATGGTGGGAAGAGTAGGAGAGATGTAGTCACCTGGATCACAGAAGGACTGATATCCACACTTCAAAGAGTCGTGGCCTGTCGTGGAACCCCTACAGCTGCTTTTAAAAGTATCCTGGCAGCTGGAGCAACCTTTGATAGCAGAGTTTGGGAGGCAGAGACAGGCAGATCTCTGTGAGTCTCGGGGTAACCTGATCTGCGTGTGTAGCAAGTTGCTGCCAGCATGAATCACTGTGTTTTAGTTAGGATTTCTATTGCTGTGAAGAGACACTTTGATCTCGGCAACTCCTACAAAGGAAAACATTAATTGGGGCTGGCTTACAGCTCAGAGGTTGAGTCCACTGTCATCATGGCGGGAAGCATGGCAGTGTGCAGGCAGACATGGTGCTGGAGAAGTTGCTGAGATTTCTACATCTGGATCAGCAGGCAACAGGAAGAGACAGAGGGACTTGGACTAGCTTGAGTCCACCCCCAATGGCACACTTCCTCTAGCTAGGACTATGCCTGAGGTGCTATTTTCATTCAGAGATCCACACCTTGTCTCAATAAGATGAAATAAAATAAAGTCAAGGCCTGGAGAAACAAGGCTCATGGGTAGGAGACAGGGGAAGCCATTGTGAACTTTCACTGGCAGACTAGCCTTTCCATAGGGAAAGGAAACGCTGGCCCTAGGGGCCTTATTCCACAAGGCTAGGAAGGGTCAGGCCACGCGCCATCCAAGTAGATGGTCACTGGCTAAACCTGAGACCAAGTGTGGTGCTGCGCTGCTGGGTCCTGGCTGCACAGGGCCAGCCCTGCCCTCTCGCTGAGCCTATGAAAGAGCAGCGCAAGACAAGATGTGACTTTGATATTGTGGTAGGGATTCTGGCAGAGAATATGTGAAGACTGAGTAATCCAGAACAGGTGTGGTGTGTGTGTGTGTGTGTGTGTGTGTGTGTGTGTGTGTGTGTGTGTGTGTGGTATGGTGTAGTGTATGGAGTGAGGTATTTCTCTTGTCCACTAGGGGGAGCCCTGTAATCCTCTCTCCAACAGAAATTAAGTTGGCAAGCCCCTGTGCCAACTCATGCAGAGCACTTCAGAAGCTTCCAGCGGGCCTCAGGGTGGAGGCAGGAGAGCCCCTGAGATGTTGCCATGGTGCCAGGGGTCCTGTGATTGGCTGGATCTGAGAGGTTGATACAGTGCCCAAGTTTCTTCCCATGGCTGCCCCTCCCCCAACCAAACAGACTCTGTTGGTGGGAAGGGGAAGAGAGATGCTTCTCCAGGGACTGAAAGGAGCATCCTGGTGCCAAGCACTGTCTGTGTACCTCCTAGATGGATGAACAGGTTATGTAAGGTGAGCTAAACATTCCCCTGAGCATGTGCCTTGTGCCTGTGCTGAGCACGAAGCATCCCTGAGATGCCGCAGGAGTCCAGGCTCAGAGCCAGAGAGCCACGAGAAGCTGGGGCTGTGGGTTTCTTAGGATCCCTCTCACCTCTCCATTTATCCGGTGGTATAAAAGGCCCATAAGGACTAGAGCCATGACTCAGCCATTAAGAGCACTGGCTCCTTTTCCAGAAGACCAGGTTCGATTTCCAACACTCACAGGGTATCTCACAACTGTCCGTAACTCTGGGATCTGACACCATCTTCTGGCTTGGATGACTATGTTGCTTACTGAACAAGGACAGCCAGATGACAGATAGGGAGTGTCCTGGGGGCTAAGACCTAACCTGCTTTCCACTCACCAAACTTTGAGTCCTTGCAAGAGGTTCTGTCTGCACAGGAGAAGGAACAGGATCTTAAGAGATAGCCTGAGAACACCCCAGGGAAACTGGAACAGGCCATGGGTCACACGCCACGGATAGGGTCACCTATCTACCATTTCTCTTCACAGGAATCTGAGTGTGGTTCCTTGATTGAGTGTTTGCCTTGGGTTCCACCTTTGGCAGCACAAAACAACTGAAATAGAAATATTCAGGGGTTCAAGGCTAGCCTGAGCAACAAAGTCGGGCCCCACCTCCAAAAAGGGCTCTGTGACACTATAGGACTCTATTCTAGTACTTCAAGTCAGAAGGAGGAAGCATGCGCCAACTCTATCTTCCCTGAAATGGGATAGCACACACCGGACATCCAGATGAACAGTGAAAGGTGGGGGCTGAAGGGTGGAAGGGATTAGCCCAGGTCAGTGCAAGGAAGGTCACAGGTAATTTCGCTGCCTCTTCAAAGTGAGCCCTTCACTCCCTCCCAAGGAGAACTGACAGATGGCGCTACTGAGGAGAGGGTCTTGACAGCACGCCTGGATTGAAGGAAGCCCATCTCCCTCAGAGCCCGGAATCCCGGTGTCAGGAGTTGAACAACCATCCTGCAGAAGTGTGGATGGAGAGGGTGGACCAGAGTCCCGTGGGGTCACTAGGAGCCCATTGTCTAGGACTGGACCCTGAGTTGGGGGACACCTCTCCATTCTCACACGGTGGCCCTGTATCTCCAAGCCAGCCTCCCCCACAGCCCACCCGCTAGCCTGCCTTGGGCCAGCGTGGTGGCAGGCCCTGCTTGCTCCCCGGGGAGTCCGCCGCCAGGCCTGATGGCGCTAGCAGAGGGAGGGAGGCCGCCAAGCTGTCAGTCTGGAGGTGCCCCTCAGAGCTCCTCCTGGCTGGAGCAAGGAGGGTGGGCCGGCTCCAGAGCTGGGCTGTCAGAGCCTTCACAGAGACGAGGCCGGAGAGGCCTGCCTGACAGCTCGCCCACCGAATTAGGACCATTTGCATGCTAATTTCCAGTGCTCCAACGGGCTGGCAGGCTGGCTGCGGTGTGCGGAGTGTGCAGAGAGGCGCACACCTCCCAGCCCGCCTGCGAAGGAACAATGCTTGACTGATCTAGCTGCGTTAACGAGCAAATTATGGTAATTTTGTTATTACAAATGCATAGAAATTTCCAAAGCAGGCAGCCATTCAGGGTTCCTCCCTGCTCCTCCCTGCCCCTAAACACCAAGTCCCCTGTTTGTACACAAGGGTCAGCTCCTGCTCAGGACTGAGATTTCCAGTGGCCAGGCTTCTCTCGGAGCCTTTCCAGGGAGGTCTAGGATGAATGGGGCCAGAGTTGGTCACCAGTCAGGCATATATCCCGCGGGCAGGCAAGCCTCCAGCTGCTGTGTCCTTCAGACCTTACCTCTTTGTATCCCTCTTTGCCTCCTGGGACTCTCACTCCAACAAAACCATTCCCAGACGCCTTGCTCAAGTTGGCGTCCCTCCCTTGTGAACATGAAACTCTGGTACTTCTCTTTAATAGAAGGTTCGAGTTCTAGAGTCATTTGGCCATGTCTGTGTTCACACTGTGAGCTGGGCTCAACAATGTGGACAAGCCTGTGATCCGATGAATGAATGAATGAATTAATGAATGAACAAATGAATGAACGAATGAACAAACAAGAGTACGTGTGAGGGGAGACAGGCAGTACGTGGCTCACAAGCGACGATCCCACCCCAGCTGGGTCAATGCATTGAGAGCAAAGCCAGTCCCAGTTTACTTGCCAGCTGGCAACCTCGCCTGGGGTTTATAACTGCCCACCGTTGAAACTGTTCCATGCCCGTATTTCTAGCGATTGTTTTGGTTGGAACTGCGGCTCTGGAAGAATGGTCTGGGATGCATCCAGAGAGGCACTGTTTTCTGGGGGCTCCCAGTTCCCAGCTGTGGTGGGGAGGGGTGTGGCCACTCCAGGATTGGGGTAGGGCACCAAGGCAGTGAAGTTGCCTCACAAGGGCAAGGTGGCTATGTGTCCAGCACTACAAGAGATGTTGACAGTCACCCTATTCTGTGATGGGGATTTCAGGCTAGCCTTGAAAGTTGGTCAAACAGGCCTCTCTAAGACTCACTTACAGGAAGCCTCCTGGGAGGGAGGTCCTGCTTCTGGTAACTGGGAAAGCAAGGACCCAACCAGTGTCCAGGAGACAAAGGCCTAACCCAAGTGGAGACTTCAGGCTGCGGGTTGTGGTCTGAGTTTTCTGTCCATCTGATTCTCTGGTTGGTTTATCACTTCCAGAGGAGTCAGCTACCTGACTCCAGGTGAAAAGCCGAACTAGCTGAAACAGGAAACCACCCCCCCCCCCGACCGCCACCACAGTACCTCAGGTTCTATGCCCCACTCCGCTGGCCTAGGAGGCAAGCATCTATATCCACTGCTCAGGGCAGCAGAGGTCCACAGGAGGGGCTGAGGCGATGGGGACATGAAGGCTGGCTGGCTCTTCTTTAACCTGCCCTGTGACTCTGCTCACAGCCTCTCCTACCCTTAGTGTGGCCTTCCAGGCCTCTCTATCCACAGTGGAGGGTGAAGTTATCATATACTGCATGACGGTGTCTCTGGCACCTGAGAAGTGTGTGCTAGAATGGACTCCATCTGTACTCCCCACCCCAGGCCTGCTTCAACCTCCAGCCATACTTCTTGGTGGACAGGGAGGACTTGTCCACCAAGGACAGGGCCCAGAGCCCCTGCACAGCTGCCCTTCCCAGACAGACCTGCAGAGGTTTGCTATGTGGCTGGCCTCTTGACTTGTGGGAGGAAGATACGGGATTCTTTGCATTAACCAGATTTTTTGGGGGGGTATTTTTTTTTGCCCCTCCTGGGTGTTCTCTCTGTATGAATCCTTAGCCAACATGTTCTTGGAAAAGTGGGACATTGCCCAAGTTCAGGTGCATTTGGCTCAGCCCTGGCCCTCCACATAGACAGGGTGCTTCTCCCAGGCCATCCTGGGTCACAGACCTTCTCCGCTACCTCACAGAGAAAACCACTTCCAGCTATGAACACAGTGTGATTAAGAGTCAAACTCCATGTGGCCGAAGCCCTTCCCTTGCCATCGGGAATCCTCACTTGCTGTGTGACTCTAAAGCAACCATCGTTTCCTGGGTCTCAGTTTTCATCTCTGTAGATTGGGGCCAACAACCGTGCCGGGAGGTTTAGAAACTATATAACCTCTGTGCAAATGGGACGTCCTGAAAGAAGTCTGAGGGTGGTCCCAGCCGTTCTGTACGCCGGTCTGGCAGGACAGTTTCCAAAGCATGTCTGAGCTGGGATATTCTTTAGGTAAAAGAATATGAGGAGTCAGTTGCCATCTTAAAATCCTCCATTTCTCCGTCGTGCCCTCCCATGCCTCTCGCTCCTTCCTTCTTCCTCTCAAGCCCGGCTTTAAGTCTCCCCGTAAGTCCTTTATCTGTGACTCTGCACATAGACTCCTTAGAAAGAAAATTCATTTGTTCAGGGTCACCGCATGGTTTTTCATTAAAAACAAATTACCCACTCTCAGGGA
Source organism: Mus minutoides (assembly GCA_902729485.2). Lineage (NCBI taxonomy): Eukaryota > Metazoa > Chordata > Mammalia > Rodentia > Muridae > Mus > Mus minutoides. The sequence goes on along the minus strand of LR749936.1, from coordinate 1,223,281 downwards.
GGACATCTGGGCTTCCCGGCTCCCATTAATGACTATATTTCCAGCCTCCCCGGCCTGGTTGGGCTCCCCTTGCCTGTCACCCTGCCTTCCAGGCCCCAGGAGGACAATGAGAGTGACAGCCGACTGAAAGGGAAGACATGAGGGACGAGGGCGAGAGGCGAGTCCCCCGGGACGGGAAGGAGGGAAAAGTGAAAAAAATAAATAGCTCAAACAGAGGGTAACAAGGGCCATTGTTTCAGCATCTTCCAGAGAGCAGGTACTGAAGGGCCAGGGCAGCGATGAAGAGGCGCACAAGCCCTGTTTAATTACACCCTGGACCCTGAGCCTGGACTCCATCCTGGCTAATAAGGGAGTGAGGGGGTGGGAGTGTGGTATTCACGTAAGTCCTATCTAGATCCCACCAGCATCTACTGAGCCGCGTGTTGGGACTGGGCATAGTCCCTCTTCCAAAAAAATAAGCTCCAGGCTGGGTCTCACCCCAGAAGCCATCAGGAGACACAGTCCATCAGAGCCCAACAGTTGCAAGCAGGCAGAACGTGGTTGGTGGCCTGGGGTTGAGCTGTCCATGGGCAGGCACGGGCCTGCCTGGGGTGTATGCAGGGGGAGGGGGTAAATTGAGGACCTATGTGACAAATAGGTCCCCTGAAAGAGTAAGTGTCAGTTAGGCTTAAATAGACTTCGCATGGACACGGAGGAAGGAGGGAATGTCCCAGAACCTGACATGTAATTTCCCAGGATCCCAGCAGCAAGGGGCTTCCCCTGGCCAGGAAGGAACTGTGGATCACCAAGGCAGTCTGAAGCACCAGCGGACCACCAGGGAGGCCACATTCTTCTCCAGGGACCAGTGTCTATCAGATAGACTTCATGCCCTCTTAGTCTCCAGGGCCACCAAGGCTGGGCAAGCTTGGGATACGAATGCTAGTCCTCACTCAACCCCAGGGCTCCCAGACTGCTCGTGGGGGTAAGTCCACACAGGTTATGTCACCACCAGAGTGGCTAACTTGCTTGTGAACTAGGGTGGACATTCCACTCTCACAAGGTGCTTTCAGTAGCAACCTGGGAACCAAGTGGGTGCTACCTCCCTAGCCGGTCAACACCGTGAAGGTTAGCGGGGTGGGTGGGAGGAGCGTGGGAGTCTGGTGTCAATTAAAACACTCTTCCCTTGCAGGGTGTACTGGCTAGTTTTGTGTCAATTTGACACAGCTGGAGTTATCACAGAGAAAGGAGCTTCAGTTGGTGAAATGCCTCCATGAGATCTAACTGTAAGGCATTTTCTCAATTAGTGATCAAGGGGGAAAGGCCCCTTGTGGGTGGGACCATCTCTGGGCTGGTAGTCTTGGGTTCTATAAGAGAGCAGGCTGAGCAAGCCAGGGGAAGCAAGCCAGTAAAGAACATCTATCTCTCCATGGCCTCTGCATCAGCTCCTGCTTCCTGACCTGCTTGAGTTCCAGTCCTGACTTCCTTCAGTGATGAACAGCTGTATGGAAGTGTAAGCCGAATAAACCCTTTCCTCCCCAACTTGTTTCTTGGTCATGATGTTTGTGCAAGAATGGAAACCCTGACTAAGACAGAGAGCAAAAGCCAAGTCCTACTGACTCCCTTTGCTCCAATAGGCTCTGGGCAGAGGAGGCTCAGGGGCAGTGAGCTAGGTGTGGTGGCTGCTCCAGCTCAGGGCTGACAGGTGACAAAGTCTTGGAAACGGGGCGGGGCTGTGGATTCCAGCAAGCCACAGGGTCCAAACACAAGAGTGGAGCTACTTCAAGGACTTGAGTGCAGACATGGCAGACGCACGGCTCAGGACCTTTCTGTGTACCACCGTGTCCTGGTCCTTCCGTTGTTCAGCCCCACCCTCTTTCCTTGCTAGGCTCCTCCCATGCTTAGGGACAGATGCCTCTGAAGGCTCTGGCTGCTTACTTGCCCACCTTGGAATATGACAGTGGGTGTGTCCCTGTCTTTACAGCCTTCTGTAGAAGCACCTGCGCTGCTCCTCTGTGTCTGGCTAAATCCCTGTCTGTGCTCCCAGAGCCCCTGGGCTTATGCAACACCATACCTGTTCATTCCACTGTGGGCCCTAAAGGACTTGCCTCATGAGGTGTCCTTAGGTTCCTGTGTAGATGCTCAGTAAACTGAAGGAAGGAATTGGGGGCTGCTGACACCCCATTATCTGAAGGCCTTGCATTTATTCATTGTGGTCAGTGGGGTGTAACGGGAAAGCTGGGCTTTCCCAAACCCTGGCCCCCAGACACACGAGTACCATCCCGCGAAGGCCCCTTCCACCTTCCAGCACAGTAATTACAGCACATTATTAATTTCTGCTCTAAAATTACCAAAAGCTTCCACCTAGACTCTTGCCTGTGGAACCACGTGACCGTGAGTGATGTGCGCTATGATGAGCTGTGATGTCTCCCCAATTACTGCTCGGACTTGGGAACTTTCACAGAGTGAGACAATCTAACCTAAAATTGTTTTCAAGTGTGATGAAATTTTTATGAGCATTAAATGTAATAGTTAATAAAAGTTAATGTTGCAGTGTGCAGACATTTCCCATAATGTTTATTAATACTCGCCTGCCAGTTTCCTTTTTGAATTTCAGAGGCAAAGTACATTTTTCTTCCAGCATCAGACTGTTGTAAAGCCCTGAAAGGGGACTAGGCCTTTGGCACAGGGCCTGTCTGGATCCTGCACTCCTGTTTACAGCCTTGTGGGACATCCCAGGATGGGTTACCTGTAGGAGCTTTGGTCTGGCAGGGGCTGATACACACAGATAACATAAGAAAAGGTGAAAGGAAACATGGGCAGAAGAGACTGTGGGTCCTCGGCTTTAAGTGGGCAGACTGCTGATGTCCAGTGGACATAGGCTGGTGTGAGCCCTGGATGCACAGCCCAGGTAGCAAGGGCAGAGGGTGGTGGGGTGCTGTGTGGCCCGGCTCATTTGACTGCAGCACCTATCCCTCCCCATGCCCTGATAAGCCAGGCCCGTATCTGCTGTTCCTCATTTACTCCCAGGCCAGTCTCAGATAACCAGAGAGCAGTGCCATGGGCCCTCTTGGCTGGCTTTTTTGGCAAGCGGTGGTACTGGGTGTCGTTCATAGAAGCTGAAGGACCAATGTGCATCCATTCTCCTTAGAGCTCCGTGGGCCTCCTGTGCTCCTCTCTGTACCAAGCCAGCGCTCCAGCCTCTCAGCGGAGCAGGCTCAGCCTGCTCCTTATGTGTCTGGAGTGCAGATAGATACTCCCTCCCACAAAGGCGTTCACTCCTTCTAAAGCAAATCTTCACTGTAGCCCTTTGATCTACAAGGCTGTTACAACCTAGTCGCTGTACTGTTTTCTGTCTGTCTGTCTGTCTGTCTGTCTGTCTGTCTATAGTGGAATGCACATTCATGTGGCTACATGTGGAGGAGGCCATGGAACAACCTCGGCTCACTCCTCAGGAGGCACTGCCTACCTTGTTGCCTTGATGGTCACTCACTGATCACCCAAATAAGCGAGCTGGCCAGCAGGCCCCAGAGATCCTCTGTCTCTGCTTTCCCAGAGCCAGAATGACAAATGTGTGTGCCACCACGCCTGAATTTTTTTTTTTTAATATGGGATCAGAGGATTTAACTCAGGTCTTCATGCTTGCACAACAAGTATTTTACTGACTGTGTCATCTCCTCAAAACTTTTAACATAAAACATGGGATTTTTGTTAGTTGTTTTTTTTTTTTTTAATCTGTCTCCCAAACTAGACTGTGAGCTCCCTGAAGGCAGCTGCTGGGTCTGAAATGCCACACTGGACCCCAAACCAGCACTTAGTGTTTCTCAGGATATGTCTCAAGAGTGAATAGCGAACTCGCAAATGGACCACCTGTGGCTTCATCCTATTTGCTGGGTTCCGTCCTCCATTCCTAGCATGGCAGAATGAATTGTGGCCACTAGAGGGCAGCAAAGAGTCAGAAACAAGCAACAGGTGTGCACCTGGGGGCCCAGGACCACCCCAGCCAGAGGTCCTGCAGAAGGCCCTATGGGAGCTTGTTGAGAAAGCCAGTGGGGCGGGGGTGGGGCTCAGATAGCAGGCAAAAGCCATTCACTCTCTAGAGAAGCACCCAGAGGGCCGTGGTTCAACCACCCTTCCGAGGCTTGAGTCTCTGTCAAGTCCTGGCTTCTGCCGGTCTTTACTAAACTGATCCAGTTCACTGGACTCCAGTACAATTGTGGGAAGGGTCTCCCCAAGCACGGGAATAAAGTTTCACACCTGTGTCCCCTGTGCAGAATGTATTTTTCCCCTGTGAGTAAGAACATGACGGACTACACAGGGGTCCCTGTCACATCCCGCCGGATTCTAGCCCCATCCCTTCTGCAGAATTCAGGGATAGTCAGTCTCACAACAGACAGAGAAAACTCCTTCCTCTCCTGACATCCTACGCCCCAGAGCCTGTGAATGTGTAAGCTTCCACAGCAGAGAGAAATGAAGGTGGTAAAGAGGACAGAAGCTGTTGCTGAACTGTCCTGGGCTGGGTGGTAGTAAGTTCCTTCTAATGGGAGAGAAAGATGACGGCAGCATGCGAGGTGGCCCAGCACTGCCAACTTTAGGAATGAAGCAATGGAGCCACAAGCCAAAGGATGCCCGAAGCATCCGTGAGCTGGAAGATGAAATAAAACACAAACCCCACCCCCGTGTGCGAGTGTCCAGAAGGAACTCAACTCAGCAGACACCCGGACTTGAGCCCAGTTAGACTGTTTTGGGCTTCAGACTTCAAGAACCGGAAGATAAAACATTGCTGATGTTTTAGGGCCCCGAGTTACAGTAATTTGTTATAAAGGCACAACAGGAAATTAATACACTTAGGTTACTGGAGAAGACTTGTCTAGGTAGGGGAAGAGAAAGCTGTGACCGAGCCAGAGGGCTGAGAAAGCCACAGGGGCTGATGTCAGAGGAGCAGGTCTGGCTCCTGCCCCGCCTGCATTTACAGCTTGCATCAGACTTCCCTTTTGGTTCCCAATGCTCCTTCTGCTCTCCTCCCCACCTACTACCTCTCAAGAGACTGAAGACTGTCATTTCACTGGGCACCTTCATTGCAAGGCGTTTAGAAGTAATGTCTCCCAATCCTTGACTACTAGTGACTACTAGAGTGTCTAGGAGCATAGAGACCACAGGGACTATAGGGACCACAGGGACTATAGGGACCACGGGGACTCTGAGGACACGCCATGTTTCTTTGTGCACACTGTCTAACATGCATCCCTCTATCTGCCTCTGCTGCAGCCAGCCGGGAAGATGAGGATCTGCTGGTACTTCTTCCTAATTCTTCAAAGCAGGAGCTAAGCAAGGGGCTGGGGAGGGAGTCCCCGCTCCCTCGAGTGATTCTCAAAGATGCTCTCCTTGTTTTCAGACTCACTGAAGCCAAAGGGCAGGGAACTCCCTCCCCTGCAGCCCCGGGTGTTTAAGAGTTCCAAATGCCATGTCAATATCGGTTAGGTTGCACAAATATCTCCAGGCAGGTACCTAGTACTAACTCACCGATCAAGACACTGTGGAATCTTTGGTGCAAAACTTTTGGCATTTGCTGAGACTTGATGGAAATCAAAACTGAAGTCTGTCTCCACCCTAAGCTGATAAAACACGAGGGCCTTGCTTTCTTCCATATAACTGATCTGCAAAGGGCTGCCTGGAGGGAATCCGTAAACCCCTCAGAGGAATTAGATGCCATGTTCTGCAGACACGAGGATGCCCTGGAGCAGGAAGGGCAGATAGTACCTCAACAACATCAAGGCCAGGACGCAGGACATGCCAACAAACTGCCACCCAAGGCAGAACTCCTCAGGCCTGCTTTCCCTGCCTCCCCCTCCCCAACCTGTGCCTTGGAGACCGTCCCTCCTCTGGGTGTCCCAGAAGCAAATGCTATAAATGGAAGGTTCCACTTGTATGTGGGAAACAGGGACAGCCAAGCATTTCCTGAAGCCCATGGAGGCAAAGAGCCATGGGGTTTCTGCTTTCTCTGCAGACTGCACCGCAGACCCACAGCAAGTATGGGAGACTGATTTACACAGTGAAACCATCCATCCCAGTGTGGCCACCTCAGAGCTGGGAAACCACATAACAGCTCCCCCCAGAGTCTTGTCAACTGTTTCCTCAGAGCATGCCAACAGGCTCTCCATGACTGTGATAACTGGATCCCATCAAGAAAATACCTCATGGGCTTAGAAACCGGAGAGGTTAAGCGGCAGAAATCTGAACAGATGCAAGATCAAAGCCCTCCAACAGATCACAGCCATGGCATGGTCCCTAGGACCTGACATGTGAGGGTCCCGGTGTGGAACCTGTGATGCCAAGACAAGTTGGCAGGTGTGATTAAGTTGAGCTATGAATTACCTTGATTGCCCACACGGGTCCCTAGGCTCAAGTGCCCTTATGAGTGTAGGGAAGGGTGATGGAGTCACATGGCCTTGGAGTGGTACAGCTGGATGAAGCTGGATGAGGAGAGAGAGAGCCACTTCCCAGGGCTTGCCAGGGAGTGTGACTGGGCCAACACCAGCATTTCAGCCCATTGATACCAATTTCGGACTTGTTAGAGAAATGGGAGAGAATGTACCCGTTATTCTGAGCACTGCATTTGGGGTTGTCGTCTGTCTGTCACAGGAAATTAGAACACAGGCCTATCTGCTTTTCCCAGCCTCTGTTCCCTAGCCAACCCACACAGAAAGTACCTAGAACCCGATTGGTGCTATGGTGGCACCCATGGCTAACAAGGTTCCAGCGAGAGCAGTATGCACCACGTGGCTGATGGGAGAGAAAACACTAGTTCCGGATGGGACCATCCTGGAAGGTTCCTAGATTTTGTGCTCAGAGCTGAAGAGTGGAGCTGAATTGCCTAGGATCGAGGTGGGAAGTGGTCCAGGGTGTGGAAGAAAGGTCGCTGGCTGGTCAGAGTGATTGTCGGGACAGCGAGGACTGGGAGGGGAACCCACAAAGCAAGCTAGGGCAGACCTTGGCAATGCATGGGATGGGGAGCAGGGGGGAGCAGGGAGGCCAGACCACTGCTCTGCTGAAAGGTGAGGAGCACAGGCCATCCAGGAAATAGGTTTGGAGACAATGTAGAATCAGGACGCGACAGTAGATAGGACACTGAGGAACAAGAACTAAGCATTAAGTGCCTGGTGTGGGAGAAAAGAAAGCTCAGAGCCAGCAGGATGGGGAGACAGGACAGGAAGCAGGGAGAGAAATATGGAGAAGAGTGCGGGGCTCTTAGGCAGCAGGCTCCCCACCCATGATTCTTGTTTCCTTCTCTCGGTGTTGTCTACCAATCCCTCTGTGGTGGAGGACTGAGTCCCAGAAGTTCCATGTTCCCCTGGCAGGAGACTTGGGAAATTGTGCCCTTTGCATGGCCCTGTGATTCCTGCCACCATCCCTACTGGATGAGGAGCTACCACCATCCTGCTGGGGCCTCTTCCAGGTCCATAGCCATTTGTCTGTGGGGCCTGGTAGCCAGGACTGGAAGAATGACCAGGGTCAAGGGTCACTGTTTGGATAAGACAGAAAAAGTTCAGCTTTTCAACTTGGTCTCTGGAGAAGGGGAGGTTTTCTAGGAGGGCCACCAAAGTGGTCTCACCTTCTAGGAGGGCCACCAAAGTGATCTCACGTTCACTAGTTCTAACTGGGACCAAGATTCAGGGCTCCTACAGCAAGTCCCCTCTGAAAAGCCAGAGCTGTAGGTACCTCAGCACCCCATGCTAGGGACCAAGTTTCATTAGCAGCTTCCTGCAGCCACCTAACTTCTTTGGGTCCCAACCATTTAGAGAAATGGCGGTCATACCCTCGAGCTAACCCATCTGACAGAGTTGTTCTCTATAAGCACAGAGAAAGGCATTTACAAAGTGCTACATAAATGTGAGGGGCTGCTCTCAGATGTGGTCTGTGAAACCCCCCCAACTGCTAAAGGTTTGGGGATGGCAAGCCCAGGTGTGTGGGGTGGAGGCTTCCCGTCACCTCAGCCTGTGTGCGGTATTTCTCTGGCATCTGCCACAGGCAATCCTTGCTGCGGAAGACGCAAAGCTCTCGCAGTGCAACCTGGCAGGCCTCCCCAGTGTTGGCAGGGCCCAGGACAAGAGTGTTCACGGAGGCCATTTCCCATATGTCTCATATTTAAAAGGCATAAATCAAGCTAACAAACCGTTAAATGAAATATGCTCCATCCTCCTACCTTGTTAAATACACCGTGCACACAACTAGACCAGAGTGGAATTTTGAATTCTGGGCTCCTTGGCATGCTGTGCCAGGGTGTGCAGTGTGGGAAACTCCACTCGTCTCTGCCCTCACCTGCTCCCCGTTTTACCCAGTGAAGCCTCTCTCTCTCTCTCTCTCTCTCTCTCTCTCTCACACACACACACACACACACACACACACACACCTATGAAGCCTTACGTACTTGCAGAATACTTTTCTTGGACCCAAGCTCACTCAAGTCCCCATCAAGAACCCTCAGGGGTTCACAAATTGGCCACTCAGACACTTTCAAGTAGACAGCCCCAAGGAAGAGCCTGGAGGAGCTCGGTTCCATCTGGGAGGAATGAGCCCCTTGGCCCTGTGGACTCACCCTGGTCCACAGGATGAATAGGAAGGGGGAGGGGGACAGAGAATCCCTTAAGGAATGGTGAGCTCTGTTCTCCGTGTGAGAAGTGACCTAGCACTGGTGCGGAGACAGGTTTTCTTGGTGCTCAGTTTATCCCCAAATGACAAAGTCACAGTCAACACACTCCAACTCCAGGGATAAGGCCATGGAGAACATCAGGGAGGGGCTGGCTCTGTGTGGTTCGTGTTACACAGACTGGGGAGCAAAGACGTTGCGGGAGGAAGGAAGGTTAAGGGAATGCCCTCTGGGTTCTGGCACCCAGTGTGGCTGACAAGGGACTTCTTAAGTGTCAGACAAGGACCTATTCCCTGATGTCCTCCCCAGGACAGCCACTGCTCTCCTGGCCCCACTGCAGACCCAGCTACAGAAGGGGCTGGGTCAACCTCGGATGACTTATTCAGGTCGGCTTCTCAGAAGCATGGAGGTCACCTGGGCTGCTTTGGGGAGGGGGGTGCCCTCCCTCCCACATCAACCCCCGTCTGCTGCCTGCTGTGGAGACGCCAGCAGTGCGAACTCACCAGGCACCATCCCTGTCAGAGTAGGCGTGGAGTAGCTGCCCTGTCCAGCGGGGGGCACGTGTGGAGGGTATCCCGGGAGGGTTGTGCTTGCCAAGTCTCGGCCTGGAGAACCAAAGCAACAAACACAGGGTGAGCATCTTTGCAGACTGCTGCTCAGCCGCAGCTCCTGGACAGCCTGCACATTTACCTCCTCTAGACTCTGAACACCAGTGTGTCATACACTACACACACACACACACACACACACACACACACACACACACACACACACACAGAGGCTACCCTGGCTCTACTTGGTAAGGTCTAAGCTAAAACTGTGGTCTATCTCTGAGAAATCAGAACCCCCATCGGGGAGCTGGGACAATGGCAGTGTACACACCAGGCTGTGTATCCTCAAGTGTGATTCCGATTGCTCCACCACCATCCACCTTGTTGCTTCTGTCTGGTTCTCAGCCTACCCTCCTCCAGCTACAAACAGCCTCCAGCCATTGCTTTTGAAAGACAGGCTCACACATCTCTCTTCCCCATTCCCAACAGCCCGTGGTGGCAGCACCTCAGACCCCCGGCTCCATATAGGCCTATACTGTACCCCCCCTCCCAAGACCCAGGGCTGTGGGTTTATTCAGTGAACATGCAGGGTGCTTTTCCCAACACCAACACTGTCCTGCTGCTGGCATATGGAGGTGAAGGCCCTGGCCCTCAAGTGGAGAGAGTCAGGAAGGCCCCCAGCTCCTGGAGGGCAGGATAGCCTCATGTGCATCACCATGGCCCTGCTAGAGATGTGGGAATCCATTAAGAGTCTTTGCCTTTGAGAATCAACACAAGAAGAATGCTGATGTCCCTTCTAGTGCCATCCTTCGGAGGCTGATGGAGGCTACCCTACTCTACAAGTCTGTCAGAGGCTGCCCTATCCCCACAAGTCGGCCAACTTTCCATAACCTCAGACAGTTCCAGAAAGGAGCTCCTCCCTGACAAGCTTATCTCTGCCCTGGCTTTAGGCTGGGCACCTTGGCTCAGGTGTGTTTACGTGAGATGTTGGAGTTGAGCCAACACCCTGGGATTAACCTTGGAAGTCCCTCATCCTCAGCATGAATTGCACGTAAGCAACCCTCCCTAGGAAGGCCAACAGGAAACAGGAGACGCAAGCCTGCAGGACGCAACCCTGATTAGACTTCTCTGCAGTGTGGAAGCTCCGAGTCAGGTCTCTCTCTGTACCCCACGGTCGGAAGGGCACAATGCTAGTGGATTTAGTGTAAGAAGCCACTCCGTTGGAGAAGCTCGTGCAGCCCCCTCCACCTCTGTTCAAAAAGACATTCAAGAGTCAGGAGTCTCCTCAGGATGGATCGTCTCACCATTTTGCAGATGGAAAACGCAGACCTGGTGGAGGAAGGGGGTCCACTGGCTTGGGTCCTACAGTGCCTACACCAGCCCAGGACTTTCTCACTCCCAGTCTCCTTTACTGTGTCAGTGACTGGGCTTGTGGATGAGGGAGACCTAGGATGACATCTTGGGAGTGGAGTGGGTGCCATTCAGGCTACACGGGGCCTGAGATGTCAGTAGCCAGTGTGTGAGATAGCCAAAGTCAGGGGCTACTTCAGTGAGGGGCTTTCTCAGGAACTGTGGGAGCATCTCCACCAAGCAATGAGTATCTTCATCAATCAAGGGAGCCTTTCTACCCATGCAGGGAGCATCTCCAACCCTGTCCCTGATTCCAGGTTCCTACCTAACGATGGCAACTGCAGGCAGGCAATGAACACTTGCAAAGAAGGGATGAAACGCAAGGTTCTTGCCAAGGACTTTTGAAAGCATTAACTTCTCTATTCTTCAGCCTTAGGAGGTAAGGTATTGATTGATACGATTCCTTCCTTACAGGAGAATGAAATGTCTCAGGTGAGCCTGGATCCAAGTCTACATGGTTAGTCAGTCTGTCCGCACCACTACCTTGCTATGGGACCATCTAAACTTCTGGCCATGAGTCCTAAAGTCCCTCTTTCCACCGGGACACTGTCATCATTACTGTCTGTCTTCCAGAAGGAGATTCAACTACATATAATTTATAGTGAACACATTTTTCCGGAGTTTAAGACAAAAGAGGGGTACTGCTCCTCTCTCCTGGAAGATAGAGGGTGCTGTGGGGAAGCCCCGTTCCAGCGCAGGCAGCTGGGCTGTGCTCAAGTGTGCCTATGGAAGTTCATTGAGTCTGAGGGAGGTTGGGCTTGGACTCCAACACTCTTGCCTCCTGGGACCCAGCTTGCTCTTCAAGTGTCTGCCCTTTGGGTCTTGTTTGATCAACAGTTTTTGCTGCCGGTACACACACTTTAAAATCTTGATCCCTCAAGCAAAGGTTCAGAAAATCAGAACCTTGGCAAAGCACTCAACGCAGAAGGCCAGATAAAAGTGCAATAAAAGCAACGTGCGGGAGGGAGGAGGAAGGAATCAATAAACGAACAGGCAAACAGAGGCAGACAGGGCAGGAAGAGTCATTGTCTGGAAGGACCAGAGAGTCTGTGGTCAGGCCACTCTGAGCATGCCCAGTCTCAGCTGAAAAGGCCGATAGAATAAACAGACCGAAGAAGGTTTAAAACAAATCCCACAGAATTATCAAGACACGGAATGAGGAAAGTTATAGCTAAAATCATAGAAGAAATAATACTTATCAGGAAGAACATGCACTGCACAGATATAAATAGGAAGTTCTCAACAAAAGGTTCAATTTTCCAGGAAAACATAAATTACCCCAATTAACACAAGAGCAGCTAGAAAATACCAAATCCTAATAATCCTGGAAGAGGCAGAACAAATGTCTTTAATAAAAAAAACAAGAGCCTTGTCTACTTAGCTTCATTCATGAGCAAGTTTCTATTTGTTCTTATTTGGGTAAGTTGTTTTAAACCTCCAAGAGATACATTCTTAGGTTATTAAATGGTCCAGACTATAAACCAAGAGAGTGTAGTTCATGCCACCAACCTGGCAAAATTTTGATGTAAGCACTTAACAGCCACAGGAGAAAAATTAAGAATTAAAGGCTAGTCTCATGATTCCTTCATACGGTACCAAGTTATTTTGTTCTTACTGCCTTGAACAATGGCTGCCTACGTCCACTACCGCACCGGCTGAGCACTGCTGGGAGCAATGACATGCTGTGACCAAGTGAGTTTCAGTCTAGGCATGTGAGCATGGGTCAGTATCAACACATTTGTGAGGACTTCCCATCACTATAGCAAGGAAGGAAACCTGCCCGACTGTATAAAAGAGACGGGAAAGACATCGGCCACCATCCAAGATTCATTCCTTACGTGTCAGTAAGTAAGAATCGAAGTACACCCCAACCTCACACTGATTGTAAAATAGTCAATATTATCTTGTACTTCATGGTTGAAACACTTGGGGAACTTCCTATTAATGTGACAGGAATGTGACAGGAAAATTCATTATCAATATTATCATGGAAAATTATCCTGAAAGTTTCCAATACAAAAAGACAAGAGAGGTAAAAGTGAGATGTGGGAAAATGGCACCCGGATTACAGATAGCAGGATTTGCCTTGGACCCGGAAAATCCCAGGGAAAGTATTTCAGCTGCTAGCACCAGTAAGAGTTGGTGGGCCAGCCAATTAATGCATAGATGTCCAGGAGTTGCTTAAAGGTTTAGTAGCTCCCCCACCCTGTAAGTTAAGAGACTTCAGCTTCGTTTTCTGTGGCCTCCTTAGTCTGTGCTCTCCCAATTTCATCCACTCCCGCCAGGCCCCGAGCCCCATGCCTCGGCTTAGGCTGTCCCCCTTTCAAGCATCCTTCTTTCTGTCTTACCCACTTGGCATTCAGTCTGACCCCACAGGAGCCTGCTCCTCCCCACGGCCTCTCTGGTCTTTCTGATGGTCACCTCCTCCAAAGGTTTCCCTGCCTGACATCCCAGGGCAGTGGAAACACCCCAGAGGGGAGTGGACAAAGCTCAGATCATGAAATTTGACTGACAAAGTAGTCTTTGCTTTGCCCAGAGACACTCTCAGTACACCATCCTGCCGGCTCCATGAAAGAGGAAACCGAAGCAAAGGACAGGCATGTAACCCGTCTACAGTAACACATCAAGTAGGAAAGAGAGCTTAGCTTTGAGCCCAGGGTTCCGGCTAGCCTGAGACTCTACTGATAGTGAGAGGTGCTGAGACCATGGAGACCAGGGAGTGAGGAAGGGTGGCTGCCAACTGGGAGGGTGGATTGATAAGTTGAGTAACAAGATCTGGATGAGCAAGTGACACAGCAGAGTGGNAGGAGAAGGGAGAGGGGGAGGAGGAAGGAGGAAGGGCAGGGAAGGGGGAGGAGGAGAAGGAGGGGAAGAGGAAGGGAGAGGGGGAGGGGGAAGGAGGAGGGGGAGGGAAGGGGGAGGGGGAGAGAGGCACTGAAAGTCCCAACAGGGATGGCTGTCAGTTCCCAGAGAAGAAGCTTCCCAGGGTGCCGCTGTGTGATGCTGAACACACCAACACTCTGGAGGGGGAGACATGGAGACCACCCAGGGCTCTTTGGTCCCAGCTCTAGCTCTGCTTCTGAGCCTCGGTGGGATCCTGGGCAAGCCAGACTACCGTCCACTCCAGGCCCAGCTTCCCCAGCTTCAGGAACAATTCTCTGCTCTCCAGCTTCTCAGAGCCCACGACACTTATGCTGCATGTTCACGCTGCCCTGGTGTGCACACAGCGAAGGGCATGAGCCGTGAGCATATTGCAACTGCTCATAGCCTTGACTTCCCCTGCAGGTGAACATCACTGTTGGAGGGTTACAGGTGTGCCCCGGGCTGCTGGCAGCAGACTCTTCCCAAGCACAACAGGGCACGGCGCCAGCTCCAGCCTCGTACTGGGCACATGCCTTCCCTTCCCAACAGTGTGCTCCGCGAGAAGCTGGCAAATGGTGTTCCACAAGGAACCCCGCCGCTGAGTCTCTCAGTTCCTAGGGGCTCCTTTGTGTTACCCGTGAACCCATGTTTTACTGGGTGCGGCCCGGTGCATATCTGCCGTCATCATAAGAACAGTCCCCGTACCCTTTCATCCAAGAAGCAGGGAGAGAGAGAGAGAGAGAGAGAGAGAGAGAGAGAGAGAGAGAGAGAGAGCTGAGATTAACTCACCCTCCCCTAATTCAGCCAGTTTCCAGTTGACGCCCAAAAGGCATGAGCAAGTCAAGTGAGTGCTGGCCCTGCATGGCAGTGTGGGCTGCAGACCATTGATGATGGATACAAACTTTATATGTGTGACCCATTCTGTTTCTACGACCACCACCACACCATCACCACCACCACCACTACCACACCATCATCGTCACTGTCATCATCATCACCACCACCACCACCACCAGCATCACTATTATTATGAACACACTTCCTCAGGTTTCCAAGAATACCAGTCTGGATACAAGCAGAAGCTGCATTATGTCCTTGGTAGGAAACAGAAATAATTCACAGTTTGCATTTGCTGTGTTGGCCTCTGAGGACTCTCCTGGCCTGGAGCTGTGGATCCCGCGACCCTCCCTGAGAGCAGTGGGCATTTCCACTGCCTGGTGCCTTCTCTGTCACTCACCTCAGCGAGCACGAAGCACCCAGTGAGAAACTACAGCTCTTGCTTAGCGGATTCAGGCCTCGGGGCTGGGAGGCCAAACAGAATGAGCTTCTCCGAACCCAGCATGACATGGGAGTCCCTTCTCACCAAGGAGGGGACGGTTTACACCGTTTGCAGTGCAGCGATGGTACTGAGGACATCAGCTCCTTTGCCGATAACTGAGCAGGATGAACTGATTGGGTCCCTGACACACAAAACGGTGGCTGAGCACACCCCTGTCTGACTGGGTGTATCCTTCTCCTAGAAGCCTTGACTATGAAAAGCAAGAAGTTCTAGGGACTTCGAAACTCGACAGAACCTTGCTCTTCTCAATCATGAGAGGAAGGGAAGGATTTAGTACCATGAAAGAAACTGAAACCCAGAGGCCTGGGTCTCAGAGGAAGTAGCAAGAACAGGAAGGGACTTCACCTCAGGTGTCTGTCCCGAGGTCTGGTGAGACTCAACTCTTGCTGGGTTATTCAGTGTCTTCCACAAGGAACTGCCCCCCTCCCCAGATGCTAGGACTTCCGTGGAAGTGTTTATAATTGAAAGTGAGACAACTGCTCGTGACTAGGGAACCAGTGGGAAGCAGAGGTAGATGGGGAAATAGACCACAGTGTGCACTCAGCTCCAGCCGGGGGCGAGGAGCCTTATGTGTGGTGTTGGAGAACACACGAGCCTTTCAGAGAGATAGAACTGTGTGAGGAGAGTCTGCAGACTCAGAGAACAAACTCCACATGCATCTAAGACAGACAAAGAGCTACACCAGAGCTGGGAAGGCCGCTGAAGCCCCCTCCAGGCTAGAAGTGCAGAAAGACCACTAACAGTAACGCAAAACCCGATGTATGGTATGTACGCCCACCGCCTCAGCATGACTCAATGTGTCAACATAGCTTAGACTTTCTTTAAAATCATGCAAATAAGCCGGGCATGGTGGTGCACACCTTTAATCCCAGCACTCGGGAGGCAGAGGCAGGCGGATTTCTGAGTTCGAGGCCAGCCTGGTCTACAAAGTGAGTTCCAGGACAGCCAGGGCAATACAGAGAAACCCTGTCTCGAAAAAACAAAACAAAACAAAACAAAACAAAACAAAAAACAAAAAATGCAAATAAAGTAAGCAAATAAACAAAAGCTGGAAAAATAATTAATTTTTTTTCTTTAAAAGACAGCAATAAGAAAGTGAAGATGAGCTGGGTGTGGTGACACATGCCTTAAATCCCAGCACTTGGGAGACAAAAGCAGGTGGATATCAACAAGCTCAGAGCCAGCCTAGTCTACATAGCGAGTTCCAGGCTGTCTAGGTCTACATGGTAAGACCTGTCTGAAAAATATGCTTTTTATTTAAAAATTTTAGAAAGAAAATAAAATGAAGACGACCCACAGTATGGGAGAAAAATATTTGCAAATCAGGTTTCTCATAAAAGGCTTCATCTAGAATTCGTAAAAAAAATAAAATAAAAATTAATAAAAAGAGAGAGAGAGAAAGAGAGAGAGACAAACCACCCAATTACAAATGAGCAAAGGACTTTCATAGGCCTGTGGATAAAAAGGAGCCAATGTAACCCAGACTAAGCTGTTCAGCCCCAGTGGCCTTTAGGGAAATGCAAATCAAAGGCACAGTGACGCGTGCCTCTCCCCTGCCGGGACAGTTGCATTAAAGAGACAGATTATAACCGTCTTTCATAGAGGAAGGAAACCGGACTTCTCATCTCCTGCTGGAGGGGATGCAGAATGGTGTGTGGACTTTGGAAAGTCTGGCCGTCTCTCAGAAGGTTGCACATAGAGTTCCCACACGACCCAGCGATTTCTGGGTTGTGCAAGCAAGAAAAATGGAACCAACTGTTCCTGGGAAAGCCTGTATGTGAGTGTTCAGAGTGGAGACTGGTCGTGTACCAACAGGCTACGAACCCAGAAAGTCCAAGGTTAGACTTCAAAAGGCTTAAAGAAAGTCTAGGAGGGACAGTGGTATGTGTGCGTGAATTCGGATGAACAAGTGAGGGAAGATGTGCCATTTTGAGAAGCAGCCAGGGAAGAAAGCAGGGTTGGCCAAAGGCAAGCCGGATCTGACCAGAGAAGTATGGCCGCCAGAGGGCAGCCTTACCTCCAGGGAGGAGATGCTGGGTCAGCTCTGTGAGGACCAGGCTTGAAGAACCAGGAAGCCCCCCATAACCTTCTTCCCTTTCACAGAGCCTCCCCAGTTACCTCTAGAGCCAAATCTAGACCTTGGAATATGGCTGGGAGAGGTCAAGTCTGGGAGACATGTGGGCCTGAGTTCAAATCTTACCTCCATTACTTAGTAAAATCACCTGAGTCTATTTCTCTGATTGGAAAATCAGGATCCTTTAGGGAAGCAATGGCACTCTTCATGTTTGTTTTTGAACAAAGCTGGGAATTCTTTGTCACCCCTGTCATGCAGAGGTGGTGTCTGTTTCGCTTCACCTTAACTCTGGGCTGCCCATCAAGGGAACCACAGCTTCCTTGGGGGCTCCTATGAGCCTCACTTTGGGCCAGGTACTTCGATGCCCAATCTTCAATGCCAGACATGTTTCTGGCATGGGCCACTTTCTAAGCATATTTGTGTCTTGTAGATACTCCTGCATTTAACCCTCAACACCCACAGGAGACAAGCCCCATTACCTGCCCGTGTTACAGATGTGGAGATGGCTTAGGCCCTTTGTCCAAGTTCACACCGTTGGTGAGAAGTGGAGCCACACCCCAAGCATTATGACACCAGATCCCTCCGAATTCCCGCCTGCACCCTACCCTTTGTCCTGCCCTGGTAGGCAGTGGGCACTCAGAAAGTGTCTGCCAGGACGACCTTAATCCACCGATACAGTTCTACTCGGCTGAAGAAACTATGCTGTGGCTTCCTCTCACCCACGACTCAGAGGCTCCTCCTTACTACCCCCACAAAATGACCAGACCTGGCAAACCAGTTTCTGCTCGGTTGCAACTTTTTCTTTCTCTCACAGCCCTTTCCTAAGTAGTCTGTATGTATACTAACGGGGTGGGGGGGGGGGTGCTATGCATCCAATTAACTTCAAATTTAGCTCATAATGAACTTATCTCATTTTGCTATCAGCTCGGTTCTCATCGTGTGGCAGTAATTAACCACTGGGGGTTGTCACTCCTAGACACACGGCACAAAAATCCTCCAGCCCTTACTTCAAGCCCTTGCAGAATTCATTACTCTGACAGTGTGCAAAGCCTTCACTTTGAATGCCGCGGAGCACAGACTCAGCACCCCCTCCACCTACCTGATGGGGAGTGGGAGGGAGAGAAAGGACTGCACCCCACTCTCACTACCGGGGCAGACATTAACTTGGAGGAGTTTGGGGTGGAGTAGGTGAGCAGGAAGCTTGTGATGGCCTTGGCCAAGAAAGGGGCTGCTGTCCTTGGTTCTGACTGCCCCTGGCGGACTAGAGGTCCTGCCCACGGACCGGAGGTCTCTGCATGCTGTCTCTCCCTCCAGCTCAGCTATAAAGGACTTCGGTGGAATTGCTTGGAAAAGATTCTTCACACCTATACTCTGTGAGTTGGTGGCCTTATTGCTGACATGGGGACAGAAAGAAAGGCTGGTTCTGGCCTCGGCTAAGATGATCTCAGCAGTGTCTGCCTGACAGCTGCACACAGCCCCTGCTTCCCCAGAGCCTCTGAGCTGCACCCAGTGAGAAGAGGTTAAAGGGCAACCTTATTGTCACGTGCCCAGGACAGAAACCTCTCGAAGGAGACAGGGTTGTTGGCCTCTGCCACAGGTCTCCTCACTAAATATATGCACGGGTGTGCAGAACCTCTTTAGCTAGCTGAGAGAAGTCCTGGTTTTTACTTGGTTTCATTTGGAACCTTTCGACTACATCAATGCTAATAAATAATGTAACTTTAAAACACACACACACATACACACACACACACACACACACACACACACGATGGCTTTCTGCAGGCTTTTACAATCAAGTTTACTTTAAAAATTAAAAACAAAATTAAAACAAATATATACATCCTGAGGAACAAAGAAAATATGTCCAAAGCCCATGTCTAGGCCCCAGACTGCCAGTTTTCCACCATAACCCACCCTTAAGGCCCCAGAGTCCCATCCCACCCACATCACCAGCACCAGCCCCGCCCACTGCCAGGCCTGGACTGCTGCCTGGTGCCCAGATACCTGCCAGAGAGGAAAGCCCCTGAGGGTGGAGAACAGAGAGACAGCATTTGGGAAGAGTGTGTGTGTGTGTGTGTGTGTGTGTGTGTGTGTGTGTGTGTGTATGTATAGTCAGCTCTCTGGGGCCACCCTGTTTCTTCATTCCTGTGGGTGACACACCTAGCTTCCTGGCCACTCCACTTTCAAACATTTCTTATGAAAATGAGAACTTCCCTTCCACCAAGTGGGTCTCCAAGCGCTGCGGACTCTCTGTCCTCTCCTCCACCGCACCCAGTTGTCCTGGAACATGCTGTTTGTTCCTCCTTCCCTCCCACCATTCTTGCAACTGCTCCAAGGCCACTTCACCCCCACCCCATGCCAGGGTCCACACGAAGAGTGCAAAGGCTACACTCCAGCTCCTAGCCCTGTTTTATCATGTCGCTGTGACTGCAGACACTTCCTCCTCCCTCATGATTGCTCGTGGCATCTTCCCAGAAGCCTCTTTCTCACAGCCAAAGAGCATTAAGGGATCTGAGGAATGCCCTCACAATTCACAAAGCAGGCATAAAGGTGGGCAGTGACCAGGCCCCTCAGTGTCACCTGACTCCCCAGTGGCAGCCCAAGGGGCATGTCTCCGAGGGAATGTATCTAGGTTTGCAGAGGTATGTGTAAGCTGACCTCTAACCCAGTGAGGAAGGCCCAGACTAACATCCAGACTTCCACAGGTAAGAGACATGACCTCCTAGGTTTCGTATGACATTAACCAATTTTGTTTTAATCTGGTTTTTATGCTAATATTATTTTAAAAAAATGCTTTCCCTGAGGAATTGGAAGTATAGTTCAGTGATAGCATGCGTGTTTAGCAGACACAGGCCCTGGATTCAACCCGAGCACTGCTCACCCACAATTATCTATTGTTTGTTTGAGACAGGGTTTCTCTGTGTAGCCCAGCCTATCATGGAACTTACTCTGTAGACCAGGCTGGCCCAGAACTCAGAGACTCGAATGCCTCTGCCTCCAGAGTACTGGGATTAACAGCATGTATTACCATACCTGGATAATGTATTTTTTATTTAATAAAAAAAAATTAGAGGCCTTAAGAGACGACTCAGTAGTTAAGAACACTGGCTACTTTTCCAGAGGACCTCGGTCTGACTCTCAGTGCCTGCGTAGCTATGGAGGGTCACAACAATCTGTAACTTCAGTTCCAGGGAATCCAATGCCCTCTTCTGGCCTCTGTAGGCAACGGACAGATACACGGCACACAGACATACGTGCAGGCAAAACACCTACATACAAAATAAAAGAATAATTTACTTTTTTGGGTGCACGAGTGCTTGTGTGTGCATGCATGCCACGACACGCATCTGCTGGTCAGAGGAGAGCTTCTGGAAGTGGTTTTTCTCCTCCCACCATGTGGATTCTGGGTCATCAGACTTTGCAGCAAATGCTCTCACCCACTGAGCCATCTTCCCAGCCCACAGACACAGCACAACAAAACCAGAAACATTTTAAAAGGCCTTTCCTGAGAGAGGGTCTAAATCCCTCTTTCTCAAATTGTCTTGGAACCAACAAATTTCCTTATTGGTTACAAATCGATTCAAATGTTCATGTCATATATTGTCATTTTTGCATTGGTATGATATTCACACTATGGCTTGGGTCAGTGGCTGTTAAAGGTTCCTGTGCTAATGGCTTTGTCCCCAGAGTGGCACTATTGGAGAAATGGTGATTCTGTAGGAAAGTATGACCTGAGGGGGTCCTTAGGCCATTTTGAGGGTATTATGGGACCCTGGCCTTTTTAGTTTGTTTTTTTTTCCAAGACAGGATCTCTCTGTATAGCTCTGGCTGTCCTGGAACTCACTCTGTAGACCAGGCTGGCCTCAAACTCAGAAATCCACCTGCCTCTGCCTCCTGAGTGCTGGGATTAAAGGCGTGCGCCACCACACCCGGCTGCCTTTTTAGTTTTTACTTCCTGGTCATTAAGAAAAGTGTCACCCATATATATTCCCTCCTGCTGTGATCCAATGTCCCCTCTAGAGGCTCAAAGCTTCAGGCTCCCTGGACCTTGGTCTAGAAACTCCAGTACTGTGAGCTGAGTACACCTCTCTCTGGGAATTAATGATCCTTAGTGTCATATTACAGCAATGACAATTACGTTTTTAACTGTTCAAAATGTATTTGACACCTGTTGTAGGAATCTTGCCGAAGACATTGAGGGGCATGAGCTGGAGATTTTTAGTAAGATGGATAGCTGCCACTATGGGGGCAATAACGGAGCAATGTCAGGGGCTCAGATAGGGAACGAGGCCTGATACACAGCCTCTCCTGTCTGTACACAGTTTATACAGCACGGGCTCACAGCCCGTGAGCAGCAGTAACTGAGATGGACAAAGAGCCTGCCCTGAAGTCCCTCTTCTGACCTGCCACTATCTAAGGGTGTGAAGATCACAGGGGCAGTGTGTGTGTGTGTGTGTGTGTGTGTGTGTGTGTGTGTGTGTGTGCTGCCATAGCCGTTCAGCTCAGCCTACAGACAGTGGCCAGCTAACTGAGATGAGCGTCAGTCAGACATCAAGATATCTGGCAGGCTCCTAAAGACAGGCTTATTAGCCTTTAGTTTAAGGACTGTGTTTCTCTAGAAACAATACGCCTACATTTCTTTTTTTCCCAAATTACTAATTCCTCACAGGTAACTAATTCTGACTGGCTTCTCTCTTATTATCCAGACTAAAGGTGCAGCCTGGCCCCGTAGAGCCAGAAAGACAAACCTGAGCACACAGTAAGTAATTGGGTGCCGCTCATTTCCCATCCTCCGCCTGGGAAGGCCTCATCTGCATCTTTGAAGTCACCAGGGACTGTACCATCTCCCAGTCCTTTGTTTTGGGGACTTTTCTTTGTTTTGTTTATTGATTTTGTTTCGGGTTTTTGAGATAGCCTTCTGTAGCTCAAGCACTAAAGTCACTTGACTTTAAAGGGTAGTCTTGAACTCCACATCCTCCTGCTTCTCCTCCCCAAGTGCTGATATTATCAGTGTGCACCAGTACACCTGGTTGGTTAGTATGTGTGTCAGTGGGTACTGGGGCCTAAACCCAGAACTTTGATGAGCTAGGCAAGCTGTACTACTGAGCCCTTGTGTTCTGGTTTTGAGAGAGTGGGTTTCATCTGCTTGGAGTTTTAGAGCAAATGCTGGACCTTAGTCAACATTCTCATGCACATCTGTGGCTTCCTCTCTGTCTCACTGGCAAGTGGTGGTCAAATAGGATAGAAGGAAGAAGGCGGAGCTCCAACCAGCATGGCAGACAAGCAGCCCCATAGCACCCCTGGCTCCAGGTCTTTCTGCCAAGACAGGCCCTGATTCAAGGAGCAGAGGGGGCTGTGTTTATAGCAGGAGGGGCAACCAGGTAACTGGTTCGTGTATTACCTGAAATCTACTAAGCGCTAATTCTGTGTGCTCCAGAGAACTCCGACATGAGAACAGTCCTTGTAGCAACCACAGCATCATGTATGCAGCCCTGAGTCCCAAGCTCTAGTGTACATTCCATTAGAGCCTCACAGCCGCTCCAGGAGATGGAAAACCTTGACTTGAAGTAAGATATTCAGTTAGTAAGGGTGGGTTGGGAGTCTATCGAGACTTGAGAGCCTAAACTCCCCTGCCCACCTCATCCATCCCATGCATTCTGTCTCAAAGAGATGAACCACAAAATACGAAATGTGCCTTCCCTTTAACTAGAAATCCTTAGATTGTATTGTAGAGATACACAAAGACTACACTAAGACTTACATTTGATTAGAAGGAAGGGGGAAGGGAGAGAGGGAAGAAGGAAAAGAAGGAGGGAAGCAAGGGAGGGAGAAATTTCAATGTGGAGATTGTGAAAAGATCTCCAACACATTTTATTAAATGTATTAAACAAAATACAAAGAGAATTCCGTACTATATAGTCTTGTCTCTACTAGTTAAAAAAACTGATAAGATTCATGTGTTATGAGATAAATAAAATGCTATTGAAAGTAAGACGTGTTTTCACAAAACTGAAGGAGAGTGGACATTGGCAGGGAGGGAAGGGCTTATTTTTCCTTCTATATATTTTTTCTGTACAGTTTGAATATTTAATCACATGAATGTATCACCTTCTGTTCAAAATTAACATTTTGATTTAAAATTAACTTTTTTCTTAAGAACCAGACAGTGTCTATAGCCCAAGGGGCCCACTTGCAGTCTAGAAAGAGAGATAAAATTTAAGACCTGTGCAGCTCAGGCCTCCTCCTGTCCCTTGCTCTCTGGGACAGCCGCGGGATGCCAGGAGTATCTTGGACATGCCACTTATACAAGTGACAAATACTTATCCCAAACCCACCAGACCTCCCCAGGCCAGTACCCAACACTCAGTAGTTGCCTGCCTGAAATACCCCACTCAACAATGTCAGCCCCTTGCCACGAGGCTATGAACAGCATAAAACTTGCTCTGAGCCCTTCCTGACTCTAACTCTGGAAAACCTAGTCTTTGGGGGCACATAGTTCCAACAGATGTAGTGGCTTAGTTTCCCAGGTTCCCACCCATGGATTAAAGATGACACAGTGAAAAAAAAAGTGGGGAAGGAGACTTAACCAAGTCACGTCACCAATGGAAAGTGACAGGTGAGTGGTGATGGCAGTGTGTTGATTATTTTCCTGTTACAAAGTCCCTGGCAAAAGCAACCTGAAGGCAGGGTTTATCATAGCTCAGTTTGAGAGTACAGTCCTCCATGGCAGGGCAGTCACCATGGCAGGAGCATGACACAGCTTGTCACAGTGCTTGCTCAGTCAGGAAGCAGAGAGAGTTGAACGGCTGCAGCTCAGCTCTTCTTGTACACAGTCTGGGACCCCAGAGCATGGGAAGGTGCTGCCCACACCTCAGGTGGGTCTTCCACCTCGGTTAACCCCATCAGGAAAATCGATCATAGACACTCACGGAGGTTTGTCTCTCAGGTGATTCTAGGGCTGGTCGAGTTGTCGATCGGGACACATAAGGTGTCAAGAAAACAATATGAGCAGATACAGAGCCCAAAACCTCAATGATCTGGGTGACTCATGGCAAGAGCAGTGTCTGTCCAGTCTCCCAAGGCTTCCAGGGCTGTACCAGGGGGTCAGCTCTGCCTATTCACAGGATAAGCCTGGGCAGTGTCTTCAGAAGCAGGGGATGTTTTGCTCTCCAGCCTGTCCGTGCACCTTGTGCCAAGACATGGATAGACAAAGGAGTGTCTGGTAAGTCCCTGTAGCTGTAATTACCAGACGATGAGACACTTTTGTGTGCAGGGGTGGCAACAGGATAAACCTCTATGAGGATGGGTGCCATCCATACCAATCCATCTCCAAGCCCATGGAGAACAAAACGACACCTTTGCCTCTTTTTTGTGTGTTTTGTTTGAGACAGAGGCTGGTCTCAAACTCACTATGTTGCTGAGAGTAGCTCTGAACTTGTGACCTGGGCGGGGATTACAGGTGTGGGTCACCATGCTTGACTGGTTTTTTATCTTTGGTGTTTCAGAGTCACAGAGTTGCTAGCCTAGGCTGAAATGGCTGAGTGGCCTCCTACCCAGGAGTGCTGGTATTGCTCCCGGCCTCTCGGCCACCCTCAGTCTGTCCACACTGGCCTCAGATGTCCTGTTCTGTTCATGCCACATCACCGTCAGAGACCTTCCATCCCCCATCACTGCTTACAGGAACAGTGCACACTTAGTTAAAAGAATGTTCTATAGCAGCGGCTCTTAAGCAGTGGGTTGTGACCCTTTCGGGGGTCAAACAACCCTTTCATGTGGGGTTGGCTGAGGTCATCAGAAAATACAAATATTTGCACTATGATTCATAACAGTAGGAAAATTACAATTATGAAGTAACAATAAAATAATGTTATGCTTGGGGTCAGCACAGCATGAGGAGCTGTATTAAAGGGCCGCAGCATTAGGAGGGCTGAGAACCGCTGCTCTAGAGACCCTACCTGCTGGGGCCTTACCTCCAGCTCTGCCACATCCTAGACTTTGGAAAGATAACTGCCTCTTGTCCTTACTGCCAGAGAGTGGGGCGAAAGGGAGGCTGCAGCTCCTCTTCGCTGTTAGGAGGCTTGTTTGACACAGAGCTGTGAGCATGTGGACATCGCCTGGCCTGACACCCCCTGCGGCCCACTCTCCACACTCCCAGCTCTTCCTAACACATAACTCCCTGTGCTGTGCTTCCACCAGGTGGGGACCCATGTGCATCAGGTGATGGATGAACCACAGGCCAATGGGTAGAGAGGGACCCCCTGCCTCTCCCACTGTGCAGCACTTGGGAGCCACTCACCCCAGGCCACAGTGAACCTAGAAGTTATAAGGACAAGCTCCAGCCATTGACAGCCTTGGGCATGCCTCCTCAGTTCCCTCATCTACAAACTAAGACCAGTTAAAAGGATCTTAGAAGACGTCACACACACACAGCCTATATCCCTTAGGCTGGTTCTACCGCTAGTCCTTTGCCTAAGGTTTCATAGGCAGAAAATGGACCAGCTGAGAAGTCAGGATTGGATTTAGGATCCCAGCAGTCTGTGTCCTTAGCCACCAAGACCTTTGCTCCCATCTACCATAGATCCCAGCGTGGTGGGAGGGGCCTGCTCATCCTCTCAAGCTAAGGAGCAGGGTCAGAGCTGGAGGATCAAGTGCAAAGTCCACTGAGGTAGAACCTGGTCTGAGAGTGGGTAAGCCCACCACTTCCTTTCCAGACCTCAGGCAAGTTCCCTCCCCTCTTAGAACAACCTCCCTCAGAGCATGGAGCCCCGTCTGCTTACCCAGGAGATCAAGCAATGCTGCAGAAACTTCTAAGGACTCAAGAAAAAGCCAGTAGGTGAATAGCCATGCCACCTCTATATGTTGATCTCTTGTAAGGGACTCAGGTCTATCACAGAGAGTTCCAGATGTCACAGAGCCCTTCCTGCCTGGGGGTTACCTCTGGACAAGGCTGATATCTGGCAATAGATAACCACTCTCACCCTCAACTCTTTCCCCAACCCAATTAGTAAGGCCAATATTGGTAACCAATCGCCAAGAGCAAGAGGAGGGCTGGGCAGGTGTGCTGCTTGCCAAAGAAAACCAAGCCTGCCCTGCTGAGGCACCTCCTATGGTGCGTAGCGAATGAATGAGCTGCAGAGAACACCCATTAAATCGCACTGCTGAGCCAACACTGCAGGCTGCCAGAGCACTGCCCCTCCCCTCCCAGAGAAGCAGGTATGGGGCTTGGCTGTCACAGGATTTCTGACAGCTCTCAGAACCCCGGGATCGCTCAGGCTCTTGCTTACAGATCCCTACCAGTTCAAGTCTTGACTTCTCTTCTGAAATGTAGCTGCTCCTGCCCTGCCCTGCCCTGCCCTGCCCTGCCCTGCCCTGCCCTGCCCTGCCCTGCCCTTTCTCCATCCCTCATGAGTCATCAGGAGGCCCAAAGGGGATGACAGAAGGGACACTGGCTTGCACAGAGCAGGGATGGAAAGTCTTACTACATGGGGAACATCATGGAGGAAGGGACATGGACTCAGTGTGTTGTCTACTCCTTAACTTGATGCCCACAACAAAGGAAGCTAGGCTCAGAGAGGCAGAGGCAAAGGGCATGCCCAGGTCTTGTGCACAACCAAGAGTAGAGCAGCTGGACGAAGTGGTACATAGTTGTAATCCCAGCACTTGGTTGTAGAGGTAGGAAGTTTAGGAGTTCAAAGTCAATCTTAGCTTCATAGCCTGGGCTATATAGACCCAGTCTTAAAGAGAGGTAGACAGAGAAACAGAGAGACAAAGACAGAGAGATAGACAGAGACTTACAGAGACACCGAGAGAGGAAAGACTGAGGATTCCTGGAAGAGGAGACCCCAGCTAGCCTTGATGGCCAGCTTCCTTCAGAGGGAGCTGGAGAGGATCTTGGTTAGAGGGCATGAGGCTGGGCTCCTGAGAGATTTGATCTGCTCCCTCACACTGTTCAGGGACTGAGCCAAGCTGAGGTAAGTTGGGGGGGGGGCGTTCAGTGTGCTTGAAGCTAAGCCTAAGACAGTGGCAGCACGGAGGTACAGCAGCTGGGTGGGGAGCTCTGTAGGAAGGATTCAAGAGCAAAGCAGACAGGCTCACCCTCTGAACTGCCTTCGTCCTGACTTGGAAACATTCGAAGCATCACTGGGTGCCAGAGCCCAAAGGACCCCCCAAGGCATCTCAGAACCTTACACACATACTTTGCATAATCAAGCATTGCTTGGCTAATTCAAAACTCCCCAGGAAGATTCCAGATGAACCAAGTTATCTTTGTTTAAAGCTTGTGCAGAAAGCCAGTGCATCCAAGCCTGAGCTGAGAGCCGCTCTGCCCTTGAATGCCTGCCACAGTTTCCCTTTGCTTTCTCTAGCTCTCTCTAGCTTCTGCTTCCTCCCTCTCTCCACAGGGCATTCATTCCTCGACCTCAGGAAACTGGTAGTTTTTCACCGGTCTGGGGCCTGGGGTCCCAGATGATGTGATCCAGAAAGCGTTTGTGTCTGTGTTTGCTTGTTTGTTTGTTTGTTTGTTTGTGGTTTTCTTGGTAGCAACCCTGAGAATACTGGTATCTTCTTAGGCTCTGCAGGCATGGTCAAGTAAGCAGGGTCCCTGGAGCCTTCTGGAAGCTACCGGGCAGGAAGGGAGAAGATAACACACGGAGAAACCCCAACCTCTGTGCTACCAACAAACGGCGAGACTTCACTGAGCCTTGGTTATTTATTTGCTTAGTGTTTGTGTGTTTCTGAGGGCATGTATATATGACCTGTGTGTGTGCACATGTATGTCATTGTGTGTGTGTGAGCCAGAGTCCAAACTCTGATGCTGTTCATTAGGAGAACCTGTCCACCTTTCCCTCCTAAGACTGTGTGCGTGTGTGTGTGTGTGTGTGTGTGTGTGTGTGTGTGTGTGTGTGTCTTGCAGGAGTTGGGTCTTTCTTTCCATCATGTGGGGCTCAGGGACTGGTCTCAGGCTGTCAGGCTGGGTGACAAGCACCTTTACTGGCTTTTTTGTCTCTGTCTCTCTGGTCTCACTATTTTTTTTTTCCTTTTGAAACAAACTTTCCACAGGGGGCTTACTTGCCAGCGCACATCAGAGGTGATTTGTCTCTTACTCCCCAGCACTGGGGCTGCGAGCACACCCCACCACTCCTGGCTTTTTATGCCTGTGCCGGGGATAGAACTCAGATTCTCACCCTTGCCCGGCAAGCACTTTCCTGACCAAGCTGTTTCCTTAGCTCCCCATGCTTCACGACACATACACAAATGTGAGTGAGCCCTTGCTTTGCCTCCGGGATATCTTTGGAACTGGAGGGAGGAAAAGCGGGTGCCGAGAGTGAGGGGGAAGAGGGCTCCCCACGGCAGTGTCAGCATGAGTTTGGTTTTGTTTTGGTAGAGGTTAGGCATTTGAGACAGAGCCTTGCTGTGTAGTCCAGGCTGGTCTGGAATTTGTTACATAGTTCAGGATGACCTCAAACTCAAGATCCCTCTTCCTCAGTGTCCCAAAGGCGTGAGGAGAATTAGAGGTTTGAGGTTAAAGGTTATTGAGGAGAGACACTTCCCAGTATTTGTGTTTGAGAGCTCACCACGCTGGGTGACGTTCCTGCTACCTGCACACTGTCTATGTGGCCCCGGGCAAGTGGGCTTCCTCTCCCAGATTCCTTGGCTCCAAAACCCACTTGGTGGGTTTTTTGGGGGGGGGAGGGTCACAAGGAGCTGCACGGGATCTCAGTCCTCAAGCACAATAGGCATTCTTCTTCTCCCTCTGACCTTTGCGCCTCAGGAGCTCAGGAGCCCATCTTCCCCCCACCCCCCAACCCAAGCCCCTTCCTCTCCAGCCATCCCCACCAAAACGCAGAGAATTAAAACATGCAATCACACAGCTTCCTGACGGGAAATGCTTTGGAAATTTTCGGCCCCATTTACTTCTCAATCTAATTTTGTCCTCGGTTGCACATTAGGCTCGAGATGGGATCTCATGTGGTTTGCCCGGCGCTCCGCACACCAGCAGGAGGCAGCCGCCATTACTTGCCGCTTCTGTCTCTCGAAGCACATGAAAGGCATAATGAGAGCACCCAGCAGTCTCTGGTGGCACCCCTGGGTGAGAGGGTCCAGCCTGGGCACTTTGGCACAGGTCAACCCACCTCTCCTATAGGGGACTAGGGAATATCTTCACAGCCAATTCCAGCCACAGCATAGGCTCCTACTGCGGCTCACCCTGAAGGTGCCGCTACCTGGCTCCAGGCTTCTTTAGCGAGACTGTCTGTGGCTCCCAACCGCCTCCAATTCACACCCAGACTTCTGCTACCCTTTCCCCCACCATTTTTGACTGAAGTTCTCTATTTGCTCCATACCACAAACAGCTTGTTCTTCCCTACTTCATCCACGCCTCAACAAACTCTGTGATGCCCTCACCACCGCCCGCCACTTGGGCCGACCCCTCCCCAGGATCCCTGACCCTCTTGATACCCGCACAGGAGCCCTCATCCCAGCACTTGTGAGACTAGTGGCACGACTGTTCACTAGAAGACACGTGCCTGACTTCCTCCATCAGTCACCGGGGACCTAATCACCCGTTTCCTGGGAGTGCCCATACTACACTTGGCACAGAGCCCATTAGCTCAGAGAACATCTTCCCAGCATTCCACTGGGCTAGCCTGGGTAAAGTGCTGGGGATGTGGTGCCCATGTGGGCTGGAGGCTTGTGTTTTGAGCTTCATTGTTTGTCTGGCCTTCTGACTCCAAGAGGAGCTTACACTGACTTCAGGCAGCCCTCTTTCCCTGCACTGGCTGCAGCCAGTTCTAGCCTTGCTTCTCTGTTATCCACAGGGTTGCATTCTGGCCCAGGGGCTCGCCCTTTCTCTCTTGAGGGTTTGTAACCTCTATCAGCTGGTCAGAGGTTGAGTCTCATCCTCATTATGTAATCCTCCTCCGAGACCCTCAGGAGACTCCTATAGGATGCCACTCGCTACGTAGAGGCCTTGGAGGCACCTTCTGATCCTGTTCCGATCCAGCTCCTCGGGAGCCCCTGAGACCCGCCCCTCCCTCTTCTCCATCCACTCATCTCTTTGCTGCATATGTCCCCTCTCCAGTATGACACTACTCCCTCTGCTTCAAAGTTTTCCTCCCTCTCTGTTAACCTGGCTAATTCCTACCATTTTTAAGGTTCCAGCGTAGCTCTCTGCAGGAAGCTTCCCTGTCACTCTCCGCACGCACGACTGGGAGGTAGAGGTGGCCCTTTGGTGCTCCTGTGAGCCCATACTTCTCACTGTCTTCCAACCTTTCAAAGCATTTAATTCTTCTGTCCCGGGAGCCTTTTTAGGAAGGGTCTGCGCATGCCCCCTTTTGACCCCTCTAACAGTCTATAAAGAGAGAACTCTTCTTCTAGGCGTGGAAACTGGGTCCAGAAAACTTCAAAATCCTTCTCAGGATCTTGATGGTAGGGGTCAAGGATTCTCCCCAGGACTGGCAGGTCGGCAGATACTCCCAAGTCTTGATGAAGATGCTCTGTGGCTTCACATTGGGGGGGTCCCTGGGTGTGGCTCATCCCAGCCAACACTTCTCTTTACTTAACCTAGGTTTCCCCTTCCATAAACTGAGGCTTGTTTTCTCCTTCTGCAAACCCAGAGTTAACTCTTTCCTTCTTATCCTTCTTAGAATGGAAGGAGTTCTGGCAGGTAGCAGAGGTTAAATCACCAGGGGGGCCATGACAGGCAGTAGACAGGTGAGAGAGTAGGTATAGGCTTTAGGAACTGCCCCAGTGAGGAATTTCTTGCTCTTCTTAGAACCCAAGGCTTCATTGGCCTTTCTGAGAATGAAGGTGGGGGAAGGATCCCATTTCCTCCCTAGAGTGTCCCTGGGATATTTAAAATCAACACCTTGCTGTGCCCATCCCCCACGACACAGTCATGACAGTCAAGCAAAGAGAGGGGCGAGAGAGGAGAAAAATCCATAAAGGGCTCTACAAAGCGGAGGCCGTCGGAATTCTCCAGCTTCTGACCACCAGTTAGTGACGTCAGGATTTATAACTGTATTAAATGGTGTGACAGGCAGCCTTGATATATCAGTTCTCCCTCTCCCCAAATCACAGACAATA
Organism: Mus minutoides; assembly: GCA_902729485.2. NCBI lineage: Eukaryota > Metazoa > Chordata > Mammalia > Rodentia > Muridae > Mus > Mus minutoides. The sequence goes on along the minus strand of LR749936.1, from coordinate 1,192,337 downwards.
AAAGCTTTGGCAGTGAAAGTCATTCATCATCATAAAGACCCAAGACATCCTGGTCATCAATTTCACTCACATCCCTAATACCCTGGAGAGGGTGCAGGAGTTGAGCACCTCAAAGCGGGGAGGGAAAAACACGAGGGGAGATTGAACAGGAATAATTACAAAGGTCAAAGAAGGGATTCACCCGAGAGGGTGTCATGGCCAGCCAGTCACTTCCAGGTGAGCTCCAGTCACAGAGAGGCTCGCCCCTTGTATCTGCGTTGGGCACTCTCAGGCCCCACCCCAGGAACAAGGAGTGGTAGCAGCTGAAACAGGGCCCCAAGACCAGAACTGGCAGTTCTGGAGAATGGGGAAGCACACATGGAGCCCAGAGCCTTGTGGGTGACTGCTACAGAAGCCTATTACTCTCTCCAGAGAGATTTTGAACTAATGAGCTCCCTGGAACCTTGTCATGACCTAGCCCCACACTGACAGTCCACATCAATGCTGCTCCTGTCAGCAAGGCCAGGGCGGGCATTCCCAGTAATGAAGGATGCCACAATCTCCCTGCTCCTTCCAGCTGGTGGGACCACTGCCTGGGTCCTTCCAGCTGGTGGGACCACTGCCTGGGTCCTTTAGAGCATCCTCAGCCACTCCCGCTCCTCTCTTGGCCCTATGCTTCCACGCTACCCCCAAATTCAATCACTTTGATAATGCACAGAGATGGGAGTCTAAAAGACTTTGCATGCTTCTGTCAGTGAGGCAGGCCATCCTGTCCATCCCTCCTCCCCATCCTCCTGCCCTCCTCAGGGTCGCCAGTGGGGTTTTCTACCTCTCACAGGTCACTCCCTCAATTGATCACCTTTATCCTCTCAACCAGTGGGCAACACAGGCAAAGGGAGTGGGGAGTCCTCTCAGCTCGAAGAGGAGGAGCTGAGGACTCAACTGAAGAGAACCCGACCTAAAGTCATGACTCTCCTTCCCAGCGTGGCCAGAAAGTTGACAGAAGAGTGACAATTATTGCTCTCTTGCTTTTCCCCCCATCAAAACAAACAAACAAACAAGTTTGGGCTTTGTTGACCTGGGTTCCCCATACTGGATGACAGCCTATTGGGTAAGGAAGCCCTCCAGGGGCTAAACTAAGCATCCCGAGATTGTCGCACTTCTCCAGATGGTCTAGCCTAGGTAAGAACATGCTAGAAGCCAGGGAGCCAGGGTGGGGTGGCCCACACTTTTAACCTCAGCTCTTGGGAGGCAGAGGCGAGGCAGGTGGATCTCTATGACTTTGAGGCCAGTCTGGTCTACAGAGTGAATTCTGGGACAGCCAAGGGCACACAGAGAAACCCTGTAGTGAATAGCTCCCTCCCCACCCCCTGCCTCCCCAAGGTTAGAATATAGAGGACCCAAGTTTCTGTTATGGCTCTTGTGTGATATGTTCCTCTGCAGGATCATGCTATGAATGCTCAGGTCCAGCTCATGGCTATACAAGGTAGGGCTTGGCTGGTGGAAGTAGTGCACCAGGAACGGGTCTCAGGAGGGTCCACCCGTGAGTGTTATGCCCAGCGAGTCCACACACACGAGTCCCATGCCCTTCTCCCACCAGCCACACATTCTGCATGCTTTCTTCACGGTGACAGATGGAAACCCTGCTGAGATAGTGCCACTGTACGCAAGCTTAGCCTCCCCTCAGTTACTCTGCTCCAGCATTTTGTTACAAGGATGAGAAAAACAGCAAATGCAGTGTCGTGACATAGAAGGAATGTTGGCTGCCTCCAGCTTTGTGTGTAACTCCCGTCCCCTACATTACCTGCCCCACCAAGATCTCCTCTGCCATTCTTCCTGTCTGTCACAAGCACAGCAGGCCCAGTGAGAGGCTCCGTGGTCCGGTGTGTGGCCTCTGCAGAGCGACTGCCCACATTTGGATCTTCACACCACCACTTACAAGCTCTGCGACACTCAGCAAGTTCTATGCACCTCCCCTGTGCTGCTACCACTCAGGAAAATGGAGGCAATGAGAACAACTTATGCAGACCGGACAAGGTAACACAAACCAGACGACTTAGAGCCATGCCTGGCACAAAGCACACCAGAAGCAAGTGTGTGTTTTCCCTCCTCTGTGTGACTTTGGGTAGACTGGTCCCTAGCTTGGGCACGCCTCTGGCTATTCAAATTGTGCCAGCTCTTTGGGAAAGAGCCTTCCTCTGAGTCCACATAGATTACTAACTCCCTCCAGGTGGGCAAATGACATCATCCTGGAGGTGGCACAATAAAGGTATAGAAAGAGATTCGTGAATGTGGAAAAGAAGACATTTCTCTGGTTAGGCCCAGCTAACAAACAGAGGACACCCCTAAGACTTGGGCTGACGGCAGCCTTACCAGGCCTTCATAGACATTCTCGGAGTGTAGCAGTCCTATAGCCTCAGATAATGAAAATAAAAGTTAATAGAGATAAATTAGAGAGGCTTTTTTCCCCCTAGCTTGGAACATTAGCAGCTGGGTGGAGAGTGGAGGCAGCAGATAGTAGAAACCAATGGATTTGGGAAGAAATAATAATTATGATAATATCTTAGAATCAAATGTGCCTCTTTGCTCACAGAAGATATGCATGTGCGTGTGTGAATCATATCAATAACCTTGACAATGACCTAGAAGGGTGGGGTGAGGGGTGATTAACAACAACCAATCATAAGAGCTCATCTATCCATTTGTCTTCCACTTCCTGAGTCCCTACTGGATCTCAAGCCCTGCATCGGGCTGCATTGGAAGAAGCAGAGAGGGTGCGAGATCTCACAAAAAGTTAAGTAGTGCTCATAGAGTTATGAATGGAGGATCGATAGGATGATACCATAATGGTGGCCTGGTTCAGGACCCATATCAGGAGCATCACTTCTGAGTGGGGTAGCTGAAGGGAGGGGCTTCTTGAGAAAATTAACACTGGGTGGGGGGACTCTCCCAGAAGATCTGTGCTGAAGGTACATGCGGAGTGTCAGCTGGTTCCTAGGCCCCCAGGGTGGATGTATTTAACAAGCAAAGCTCTGGACCGGATTTAACATTCCCTCTAGGCGTAAAGCCCGGAGCATCGGGTGATGCTGGCAGGGTGACAGGCTTTCTGTGGGTTGGTCAGAAAAGGCACCAGCCTTACAGTTTATGGGACATTTGCCTTATCTTCCAGTGACACCTCACCAGGGTCCTATGGTAAGATGGGCTGGGACTGTGACTCTTGTTTCAAAGATGTGAAAAAGCTATGCTCAGGGGAGAAAGCCTCTGAGAGTTTGTAGGAGTTCTGGCAGCTGAGCCTGTAGATCTGATGTGCCTACCACAGCTGGTTCCTACCACCTCTGGGCAGCCAACAGGAGCACCCTAGTCAGGATCCCGGCAGCAGCAAAGGCTCTAGTGTGGCCAACTGGAAGAAGACAAAAAGGCAGGCCTGGATCTAGGCTTCTGAGTCTTAACCACGGAGACTGAGGTAAGTTGTTATGGCAACAATGAAAAGACACAATGCGAGTCGCAGGAGTGTCTAGAATAGAGAACCGGTCGATGTCCCTGGTTCCACTCAGCAGCCCCTTGTGTGAAGACCTCTGTGCTGGCTAGTTTTGTGTCAACTTGACACAACTGGAGTTATCACAAAGAAAGGAGCTTCAGTTGAGGAAATGCCATGAGATACAACTGTAAGGTATTTTCTCAATTAGTGATCAAGGGGGAAAGGCCCCTTGTGGGTGGGACCATCTCTGGGCTGGTAGTCTTGGGTTCTATAAGAGAGCAGGCTGAGCAAGCCAGGGGAAGCAAGCCAGTAAAGAACATCTCTCCATGGCCTCTGCATCAGCTCCTGCTTCCTGACCTGTTTGAGTTCAAGTCCTGACTTCTTTTGGTGATGAACAGCTGTAGTGTAAGCTGAACAAACCCTTTCCTTGCCAAGTGCTTCTTGGTCATGATGTTTGTACAGGAATAGAAACCCTGACTAAGACAACCTCAAAGTCTAACTCTGTCACAGGCTGCTTTCCTGTACTACAGAGTTTCAAAGCCACACTTAACTATCGCAGTAGGAAGTGCTATGCCCTTCAGTATTTAACTCACTTAATCATATGATAATCATCTTAATTATCCAATTGCTTGTCTTGAGAAATACCTGGGATATCAGTAAAGCCCTCCTCCAAAGGCAGCTATGAAGGCGTCTCCAGAGACAATTAACTCCTGAGGGCTCTAGCCTAAAGATTGGACGAATCCATTGATGAATTCATAAATGATAGCATTATTGGGAGAGAGAGAAAGAAGGCAATACTGCTTCATTGCAAACCGTATGTCCCCTGAGTTCTTGGGGTGTGTCTTGCCTTGTCTTTACATGTATTGCTTTTCTCTGCTTCCTGGTTGCCGTGGTGAGATCTGCTCTCCTCAGCCATGCTCTCTCCACACGATGGAGTGATGCCCCTGAAACCGTGGGCTGAAATACATATTTCCTCCCTTGAGCTGTTTCCTCTGGTATTTTAGTCATGGAGCAAGGTCCTGTCCTCATGTCTATGAACTGCAGCTCACACACAAAAAGCCAAGAAACAGAGGCCACCCAATCCTAAGTTACCAAGCTGCAAGCCAAAGCCAGGCAGACTGCTCTGGAGTCTATATGAGCATCATGCAGTGTGCTCAGCCTTGTCTGCCTGTGCTGCAGGACACAGAAGGCTCTGCTCTGAGTCCTGTGATGATTCAGGGCTCAATGCTATTAGAAGCAGGATGGCAGGGGCCTGCGGGTGGGTGGGGTGAGGATAAAACCTCTTCCACTTCTATGAGGAAACCCAGACACTCTCTTGAACTCATAGTAGGACAAAAATAATGTTTCAAAGAATAAGGGGTGGGGAGACCCAAACCACAAATGTGCGGCTAGCTCCAGAGACAGCCTGTTCAGTTTTCAAAGAACTCAGAGTTACTCTCCCGAGGGCTGGAGAGATAGCTGAGTGATGGGAGCACTGCCTGCTCTTCCAGAGGACACAGGTTCAATTCCCAGCACCCACATGTTGGCTCACAACTATTTTAACTCCAGTCCCAGAGTATCAGATACCCTCTTCTGGCCTCTGTGGGCACCAGGCATGCATGTGGCGCACAGACATATGTGCAGGTAAAGCACCTGTACACATAGAAACAATGAAACTGAAAAAGATTTTAAAGCTGTTCTCCCGGGGGAGGGCCAATCTAAAGCAGTTTCGACTGGCTTCTCCATGCTTCTGACTTCACATCCTCACCTCAGGACACTGAGCCAGGAGGGAGGCAGTAACCAGACCCCACAGCCTGTGCCAGCTGAGGACGACAAGATTACCCACTGTCCTCTTGCCTCAATTATTGAGAGCCATCTATCCAGTGTCCCTGAAGCTATGGGCCATGACCAATGTCTTGCTGGAGAAAAATCCACAATGATTTGTCCCCCTCATTAGAGAGGTGAGTTCTTCACTCAGTGATGGGTTAGGACCTCCATAAAAATATGAAGTAAAAAAAATTAGAAAGCTAACATTATACAGAGTATAAAGGCAACTATAGGTAATCAGGCCTACGCATATAATGTTGTGTGTGTTTACAATGCATAGACAAGACTCTGGAAAGACACATAGCACACCGGTAACTCTGCTAACACCTGCATTGTAAAACGGGTCAGGAATGATGTGCAGGAACTCGGTCACAAGCTGCCTTAGGTACTCCTGTGCCTCTGGAACCATTTTTACAATGAGTTTGGATTACTTTTGGTTAAAATAAACTGTTTCTTGATACAGGGTCTCTCTGTGCTGCTCTGATTGTCCTGAGACTTGATATGTAGACCACGTTGGCCTCAAACTCACAGAGATCTGCCTGCCTCTGCATCCCAAGCGCTGGGATTAAAGGTGTGTGCTCTATGCCCGGCTTTAAAAATGAACTTTTAGCTGGCTTTGGTGGCTTACATCTTTAAATCCCAGCACTCAGGAGGCAGATGCAGATAAATCCCTAAGTTCAAAGCCAGCCTGATTTACAGAGCGAGTTCCAGGACAGCCAGGGCTGCACAGTCTTGAAAAACCAAACAACAACAACAAACTAAACAAACAAACAAACAAACAAACAAAAACTGCACTTTTAAGAAAGGAGGATGGTGAGTGGGGTATGGGGACACTGCTTGGGGGGCACTGCATAGGGCACTGCAGGGGACACTGTATGGGCCACTGCATGGGGGCACTGCAAGGGGGACTGCAGGAAGCACTGCAGGGGACACTGCAGGGGGCACTGCATGGGGGATACTGCATGGAATTCTAGCATTCAAGAGGCAGAGGCAGGATTGCCCACTCTCTAATTCAAGCTCATTCTGTTCTACATAGAAAGTTCTAGACTAGTCAGGGCTATATAACAAGACCTGTTGACAGACAGACAGACAGACAGAGATGACAAAAGATTAAACAACCTTGAAAGCAGAGAAACACGGCTTCCCTTACCCAGTGGCTCCCCACAGAACCTTCCCTCAAATCCCTGGCCGAGGAGAAGCCACATTAACTCCCTGCCATCTGCCCATGTGCCCCTTGTCTCGCAGGGTCCTGACACTTTCTCTTTGCTTCATCTCGCCTCACACAGGTTTCCATATTTGCTTCCTGCATCAGAGTGCATATGTGGACAGAAGGAACACTGGGATCCTCAGGCCCAACACACGCCAACACACAAGAAGAGCCCAGTCTCCATGGAAAGAGGAATGAATGAATGAATGAGTGAGTGAATGAATGATGCATGGTGGAGCCTCTACAAAGCAGTCAGGAGCTTCTTTCCAGGCTCCAGATACCGAGAAGGGCTGGGCACTCTCTGACCGGGAGAACCAGCTAATGAAATCACTATTTTAGGAGGATGGATCACAGCAGGGTGGACTGGGAAAGTGGAGGCCCAGGGACCCGCTGGAAGGCTATTTGGAAAGGTCGGGCCTCCGAGCTGCCTGCCAGTGTGAAAAATCTCGGAGTGCATTGCCAGGAGGGCCATCCGGCTCCGTTTATTTTTATCCCACAGAATGCAAGGTCAGAAACGAGTAGAGCACTTTCGGATGAAATTATTTTTTTTAATTGACAACACACTTTACACAAATATCAATTCATTTATTCAACAAATAGTTCTTGGGAACACTGGGCTAGCCTGGAAGCGAGGCATCCATTCTTCAATGTGCATGTTAATTACAGAGATGCGCTTGTCTCACTTGGGCTTTCAGCCGCCGGACCTCCAGCTTCTCTGAGCCTCAGAGTGTTCTTACGAATACTAAGATTCCCAACTTCTGGGGTGCTAAGAACCCAAGCACTGGCTGCTGTGGGTATCCCTACCAGTGTGGAAACGATATTTTAAATGCAACTGAATTTGCCCCCAAATCATTCTGGAAGGCAAATGGCCCCATACCTCGGGGAGAGAGAAACATTTCCAGTCTCAGGTGTTGAATCTTTGCACACAGCGCTCTAGTCTCAGCATTAGCTGGTTGGTAGTGTCCAGAAAGAGTTCACTGCTGTTTCAAGGGTCTCCTGGCAGGGAGAGTGCACTCTGAAGTCATTAAAGGAAATGGAAAGGCCAGGGTAGTGGAAGCAGGCAGGGCTGGAAACCCAGTTACTGGCAAGGGAGTAGGGGGTGGGGGAAGGCTAGGCTGGTGCTATCTGAGGATTCTAAAGGAGCCACCTCTTCTCAAGTCCCCCATGTTGATCTGAGAGGAGCAAGCCCACCAGGCTTTCAAGAGAGGTGTTTTAATCTTTAATCAAGCCCTCTGATTTTTTAAAAGGCCACTTTTAAATTGTTTTGGTGGTTGCTAAGTAGACAGCACTCAAAAGCTTAAAAATGTAAACGGAAGCTTGTAGGTAGATCTGCGGGCAAAGGCTCTTGCCAAGCAAACCTGGTAACCTGAATCCAATCCCTGGAGCCTCTGTGGAGGTGGAAGGCAAGAGCCCACTCCACACTCTTCTCTGAGCTTCGAATGAGTGCTGTGTTGCCTGTGTGCGTGCACATGTACACACACTTGGGACACATGCACACCTTGCCCACACACACTTCCCGTGAGGCCACCGTGAGCTTCCTCGTCCTCTCCCACAGCCACATGCCGCTCCACTGTGGGGACGACTCTCTACTTCTTTCACCTGTCTCTTCCCAGCGGACATTTGGATCCTTCTCTGATCTTCAAAATGATAAATTATATTTTTAATGTTAAAAATATGTTATGCAGATCAAAAAAACCTTTGGAATGGACTTTCGGGCCAAGCTGAGGGGTTTGTGGGGCAGTGCTTGGATGGGTAAGCTCACGGCACCTGAAGGCGGCTTCCAGCATAGTCCTGGATGAAGGCTCTTTGCCTTTGTGATAGTAGTTAGATCACCGACAGCAACAGTGACCGAGTTTGGGTAGAGAATTGTCCGGGGCTATGTGAAGAGGCAAGCGACTCTGCTTGTGTAGTTTCACTAAGTCTAAGAACAGCCAAGATCTGAATTATATAGGCTGCGCCCAACAGGCCACAGTGAGGGAACTGAGAAAGGACCCCACCCTGCAGGTGCTTCATTCTCTCATGTGAACATTTATAGGACACTTTCTGGGTTCGTGTCTTCCACTAGAAATTTCTCTCCCCTGCCCCCCAAAATAATCCTGAAGCTTCTCATAATTTAAGTCTGAGATCAGACACCGCCTTTCAGGGAAGGCTTTGCTTCATCCTGCCCCCTCACCCCCACTCAGTCTTTCCAGCTTCTCTCCCTTTGTGCTTTTCTTAGAGCTCCTGATGCGAGGAAACCACAGTGCATTCATCCTGTGCCCGACTGTAAACTTGCCCCTCACACACACCTTGGGCCTCAGGCAGACCCAGTGAGGGCAGAGACTGTCCCCAAGCGGTCCCATGGAGTGGGTTGCTACTGCTATCACCTCTTATTTCCAATACACGAAACAGCTCCAACAGCCCAGTGTTTTCCACAGGAAGCTGGTGGCCCAGCCCGGGTTCCCAGCTCTCCTCCTACTGTGTCATAGCTTTTCTTGTCATATCCCCCAGCACCTTTCAACAGCCTGGGTACACAGACATTTCTCGGAGTCTGGCTTTCATTATTCATTATGACTCCACTCTGAGGGAAGAGGTATTTAGCTGTGTCTGATGAGCCTCCAAAAGTCTCATAAAAAGTGGGTCAAAGGAGGTGTTCCCAGTGGAAGGATGAACAATTGGCTGTTCAGAGCTGCCTGGCGGCCGGCCAGAGCAAGCTTGAGCGGGAAGCAGAGCACATCTGAGCAAGAAGTCTCCTTAGAAAAGCTGCAGTACCGCTCAGAATAAGGAGGTTCCCCCAACCAGGATCCCTGAACTGCCTCCCAACCCTGGACACTGCCCCACGGGCTCAAGTCACTGGGCTCACTGACCAAAAGCAGGGTGGAGGTTTTTAGCGTTTCTCTGGAACTTGGGAGATGGCTCAGGTGGCAATTGCTTGCTGCACAAGCTTGAGGACCCATGCTCACCCCCAATACCCGTGTGTCTAGAAGGTGGATGGTGTTCATCTGTAATCCCTGTGCCAGCGAGGCGGAACAGGCAGGTGCCGACTCGGCTGAGTGGGTGACCTCCAGGCACAGTTAAGTTCTAGCTCAACAATCAGGCTAGGAAGGATCAAGACTCAACACTAACTTATTGCCTCTACATTCACTCACATGGACACACGCACAGAGAGAATTGCAACACATACACGCAAACATCCCTGGCTGCACTCGGGCTCCTGCCTGCACTGGCCCTCAGCCAGATGTCCTGACAGCAGGTGTCCTGACCCTCTTTCTATTGACTTACACAGGCACCCTCTAAGAGTCCCCAGAAGAATGTGTCTCCCTAACCTCCACCCTTAGGGAATTGGCACTGGGAGAGTCTTCTCATTATACACCAAGGACAGAGGTGAAAGACTCACTTATACAGGAACCAAGAGATGTATTAAGATAGATGCTAAGCCACACGCTGAGCACTGTGCAGGGAGCACTCACTTGTCCCTCACAAGATGCCAAGCACCAGTACAGATACCACCACCCAGGGCACTTGCCCTGTGTGTAGTGTGGGTCTTGCTGGGATCATCAGTATTACGCGCCAGAAATGAAAAACAAAACAAAACCCCAAACATCCGAAGCAGGCAGCAAAAAATGGCCATTCTCCCATTTCATAACTAGAAAAGCTGAGACTTAGAGAGGACGTGGAATTTGCTTTAAAAAAATAAGAGCTTGTAAGTGGCAAAGTCCAGACTTAACCCCACCTCTGTCTCCCGTTCCAGTGCTTATTCCCATTCCTGTCCCCTAGCTGCTGCTCAGATCCAAAGGGCAGGAGCGTTTGCTTTCTTAGGAGGCTATGTTTGGAGCACTGAGGCTCCAAACATTGAAGGTGGCAGGCAGACAGAGCTGGAGACTTGGCAGCTGCTCTCTCTGCCTTAGCGGGTCTCACCTGCTGTGCTATAGAAAGGCCCCTGAGGGTTGGAGGGAGAAACGCCAGTGAAAGCTCAGGCCCAGGGCCCAGGCCACTACCACAAAGAGGCTCCCACACTTGATGGGCCAAAGGAGACCCTCCTCAGTGTCCTGACATTCCAATCTGCTGATGCAAAGCTATGGCCCCCAGGGAAGAGACCAAAAGTGCACATGTTGGCCTAACTCCTTTGTTCTCAAAGGCAAAAGGTCAGGGGGGCCCAGCTGGGGACAAGACTGTCAGCTCTTTGACCAGTGGGGAGGCAGGCAGAAGCTGGGAGTCTAGCCCTGCCCCACCTGACATCCTTTCTTGTAGGCAAACCCTGGTTAGCTGCCCCATCAGCCGGCCTGTGGCCCAAGGACACACCTGCAGATAATTAGTCCCAATCAGGACAGGCCCAAACTGCTGACAGTGCAGGACCCAACCGGCAGGCTGTGTCACCAAATTTGCAAATGGTGAGCGACTTCTGAAGCGTGGCCCTGGCCAGCAGAGCAGGGTTTGGCTTAATATTTAATGCGGCATATAAACAGTGCAGAGAAACAGACCTGTTCTCTAAGTAGACTCTTTTGGGCTGCCCTGTGTGTAAGAGCAAGGATAGGGTAGCTCAGAGACCCCCTCCCCCATTTTTTGTGGCCTGGAAAGAGGGACTAAGGTGGCTGGCGGATCAGTCTCCATCTTCCCCACACCCCCCAACCCCCAACACCCCCCTCACCTCCCCACCTCTGCAAGACTTCTGAGCTTCTCCAGGCAGCTACTAATGCAGGCTGAAGTAAACAAAGAAATAAAGGAAACTGAACGTTTGTGGGGGTTTCAAGGATGAAGGCCATTGCTGGCTGGCAGACAGACAAACAGACCTCATTTCTTTTCCTTTGGCTATAGCCCTGTCCTACAAAACATTCAAGTAGGTGAAATCTGTTTTCAGTCTTTTGGAACTTTATTTTCACGTAAATGTGAATCTGTGGTCTCCACAGTCTCCACACACCTCTACCTTTCTAGGACCCCAGCCTCTGCGTTTCACTGAGTCCCTCAACCTGCTGACACACGGTAATGCCAGGATAAGCCCACATGAGTCCCCTGTCCACACCCCTTCGTACATGTGTTCTGTGCATGGAGAAAGCCCTGAACCTCTTTATGTCCTGCAGTGTGGAGTTTCAGAAAATATATACCGAGAAAATACACATCATTTATCTCTCCTTTTGCTTTATACATAGTTCAAGCATCATATTGTTTTGATTTCGTTTAAAAGTCGATGTGAAAACAGGTATGGTGGCTTGGTTGGTAATGGGCTCACACATTTGAATGCTTGGTGCCCAGTTGGTAGAACTCTTTGGGAAGGATTAGGGGGTGTGGCCTTGGGAAAGGGGTGGCAGTGAAGTTTCAGAAGCCCATGTCATTGCCAGCGTCTGTGTCTCTGCCTCAAGCTTGTGGATCAGGATGCGAGCTCTCCGCTACTGATTCAGTGCCATGTCTGCCTTCCTGCCTGCGTGTTGCAGGCTCCCCACCATGATGGTCACGGGACTTGAATCCTTTGGAGTCATTAGCCCCATTGAACACTTTCTTTTATAAGTTGCCTTGGTCATGGTGTCTTATTACAGCAATAGAAAGGTGACCAAGACAACAGGCTACATTTTTTTTTTTTTGTAAACAGGCATCAAGAATAAGTGCTGTGTGCAAGTCTGTGGAGATAAAATGGAACCCCCACTGTAATAGCACAGGAATTCAGCACCCCGTAAGATGGAGGAAGGGGTGCAGAGGCTTCCTACTAAACATTCATGCCTAAGCATCTGCTATAGAGGGAATGTGCATGCATGCGGTTGTCTACACCTAAGGACAATACAATTTTCTAACTGTGTTATTATGCTTTCTTTTTGTTTGTTTGTTTGGGTTTTGGGGTTTTGTTTTTGTTTTTGTTTTTGGTATTTTTGAGGCAAAGTTTCTCTGTATATCCTGCAACTCACTTTGTAGACCAGGCTGGCCTTGAACTCAGAAATCCACCTGCCTCTGCCTCCCAAGTGCTGGGATTAAAGGCGTGTGCCACCACCACCTGGCTTATGCTTTCTATTTTTAATAATACTGTATTAAGTTTTTATAAGTGGGATCATATTTTGTTCTTCTATAATTTGTTTTTTTAACCAAATGTATGTTTCAGACATTCATGTTAGTACTCCTTTAAAAAAATAAAGATTTGTTATCACTTGTGTATGTGTGTATGTCTGGTTGTCTCTAAGTGTACCATGGTCATGCAGGTGCCAATGTAGGCCAGAAGAAGATCCTGGAGTTATAGGCAGTTGTGAGCTGTGGTACTAAAAATGAAACCTGAGTCTTCTGAACAAGTAGCAAGTACTCTTTACTACAAAGCCATCTCTCCAGCCCTAGCTCTTTGTGTGTACATGTGTGTGCACATGTGTGCATGTGTATATATGTGAGTAGTTATACGTGTGTGAGCATGTGTTAGTGTGTGTGAATGTGTATGTATGTGTGAATGTATGTATGTATGTATGAGTGTTGTGTGAGTGCATGTGTGTGTGTGTGTGTGTGTGCTCACTCACAGAGGCCAGAAAAGACCATTTCCTACCCTGTAGACTCATCTTCAGGAGGTTGTAAGCTACTGGTCTGAATGCTGAGAACAGCAGGCCAACCTTCTGAGAGGACAGACAGCATGCACGCTTAACCACTGAGCCATCCCCCCCCCCCCCGCCCCCAGCCCTCTGACTATTAAGGTAGCACTGTATTGTCTGTGAGAAAGCACCCTAACTTACTTAGCTGGTTTCTATGTAGGGTCTGCTTTGCTTCTGTTTGTTCGCTGTTACAAATGACAGGCAAAGTCATCATTGCAGGCCTATAGAGTAAGTTCCTTAACGTGTACACAGAACTTGTGAGTCAGCGGGGAAACTTAAATGTATTTAAAACCTTGAAAAACATTGCCAAGTTTTGCTCCTAAGGGAATTACACAAAATTTATATTCCAATAGCAAGCAATCCATGAAAATATTTTTCCTATGTCTGTTCCAGCACCAAGACTTAATATAGAATGGATGGTCTCAGTTCTGGTGTCTCGTGGCTATTTTAATTGCAGCTTTGTGGTAAGGAGGCGGGGGTACATCTCCCCATACATTTTTGAGGCTCTCCAGTTCTGCCAATAAACTACCCATCATTGCCTAGTTTTTCTACAGACCATTTTTCTTATTAATTTTGAAAATATTTATTTTATTATTTTTAATTGTGTGTGTGTGTGTGTGTGTGTGTGTGTGTGTGTATGTAGGGTGTGTGTACACAAGTTAAGTGCCTGCAGATATCAGAAGTGTCAGATTTGGAGTTGGAATTACAGATGGTTGTGAGCCACCTGCTATAGGTGCTAGGAGCCAGACTCAGTTCCTCTGCAAGAGTCTATGCTCTTAGCTTTTTATTTGTTTTTAAAAGCCCTTTATATAGAGGCTGCCAAGATGGCTCAACAGCTAAGGGCACTTGTTGCTTTTGGAGAAAACCCAGATTTGGTTCTCAGAACCCAGGTCAGGCAACTCACAATAACCTGTAACCTCAGTTCCAGGAGGTCTGACGCCCTCTTCTGGCCTCTTTGGGCACCTGGCCACATATGGTACAATATAAGCAGGCACACACATATGCATATAAAAATAGTGCCTAGCAATATTTTGTGTGTACACAAAAACTCCTTATATATTAAACAAATTAATGTTTACTATCTATATTACACCCCCACCCTAGTTTTGCTTTATTTTTTTATTTATTTACTTTTTTTTTTTTGAGACAGGGTTTCTCTGTGTAGCCCTGGCTGTCCTGGAACTCACTTTGTAGACCATGCTGGCCTCGAACTCAGAAATCCACCTGCCTCTGCCTCCTGAGTGTTGGGATTAAAGGTGTGCGCCACCACACCCAGCTCTAGTTTTGCTTTTGGATGTTTTTACATACAAAAAGATTTACATTTTTAACACTTTTCAATCTTTTATGTTTGAAGCATTTTAAAGGAATTACCCTAGAATTGTAGTTTTTCCCTTTTTTTCTTTGGTCCTGGTTTATTATAGCTTTATTTTTTCAAGTCTTGGCTAAATGGGGATTTGTTTTAAATGATACATAAGTATACATGTTTATGGGATACAATGTGATATTCTGATATAAATTACAGAGTGTCATGGCTAAATCTGGCTAATTAGCATATCTGTTACCTCACAACCTATTTGTTTCCATAGAGACAATGAAGCAGGGATCTGACCACATATATCTGGACTATTTCTCCACTGTCCACCTTGGCCACGTGTCTGAAACCTCGGCTTCTACAATAGTTGTAGTTACTATAGCATTATTGTATGCTTTTATTTTTATTTAAAATGTTTTTACATTTAATGTGCATGTAAGAGAGAGATCATCCGGCCTTGGTACAAGCTCTTCACCTGCTGTCATCTTGTTCCTGGTCATATATTTTGGAATGTGCTAGAAGATCTGTTTAATTCTTTACTTTTGGACATCTCTAGTTATCCCTGAATGCCTATTTATCCAGCACTTAGCACCATTTTGACAACTTTTCTTAAAGCCTGTTGGTGTTTACATGGGACTGCTTTCAGGTACGAGATTACGTGGGGAGTGGACAGACCTCTGTCAATCAGTCGAGGAATGCACACCTGCTCATTCTTTTGTGTCACTTACTGTAGCTCTAAATTTATTCTCTGGTTTGTATATACTGTTGTTGAAAGTCTCAGTCTTCTATTGTGCTAATTACTGTTGATTCGTAAGAAAGCTAATGACTAGGCTGACAATTAGAATATGCCTTCCTTTTCTTCCTTTTTTGAATGCTTATTTTTGTGGTTGGAAACTGGGTCTTCCCATGTAGACCAGGCTGGCCTCCAACTCCCGACCCTCCAGCTCAGCCTCCTGACTCTGGGATCACATGTATGTATGCATGGCCATACCCTGCTCTAGAATGTGCCTGATGTTTCACACTGAGCATGGAGCTGACTGGTCAGGGATGTTTGTCCTCCTTTTCTGTGTATCATGTAACTTTCAGATGAAGAAATCCAAATCAATTCAAGCCAATCTCTCCTCCAGGGTTTATCTGAAAACCAACCTGTGTGTCCCCAAGCAGCTTCTGCAGACGGAGCCCCTGGAGCACCCAGCTGGCCTTTCCAGTTGCAGCTCTGGATCTGGGCACAATGCACAAGCCTTCCCATACATGCCTTCTAACGTGAATGAGGCAGCCTTTGCTGCAGACCATGGAAGCCTGTCTGAACGGGCTGCTGTCACTGAACCCCACTCTGTCACAGCTGGTGGCACCACAGCCTCAAAGGACAAGCTCTTCTAAGTTCTTTTTTTTTTTTTCTGAAACAGGGTTTCTCTGTGTAGCTCTGGCTGTCCTGGAACTCACTCTGTAGACCAGGCTGACCTCAAACTCAGAAATCCACCTGCCTCTGCCTCCTGAGTGCTTGGATTAAAGGCGTGCGCCACCACCGCCCGGCTCTAAGTTTTTGAAAAGTCAGAAAGCTAGGGTTTTTGTTGTTGCTGTTTTGTTTTGTTTTTCTTTTTAACTCTTGGCTCAGATCCACACACACACACACACACACACACACACACACACACACACACACACACGACGTCTAGTGAGATTTACTAAAGGCTAGATTCGCCTTGGTTTGGGAGCCTGCTTCTCGTTTCCAAGACAAGAGTTAGCCTTGGTGTTCACTGGACTACCAGCCACCTAAATGAGCACCTGGCCGAACTCATTTCCGAAATCCTGCCCCAAACTTCCCCTTTCTAGTGTGGTCTCCTTGCGGATCTCATGTGAGTACCACAAAGACCCTGGGAGATCAGAAATGTTTCGTGGATGGAAAAGCATCCAAAAGCAAACAGCAAGGAGGTCTCAGGCCTGGAAGGACCCTCTGGCAGTCTCCATGGTTCAGTGACAGCATACAGGCCCTGTTGGAGTGCAGTACAGCCACTCGTTGGCTGTGATCTCAGGAAGCATGTTCTCTTCCCTTATGCAATGGAGATGAAGGTAACAGTAGCCATTTCTCAGTGCTCCCCTGAGCTACCCAGCAGAAGGCCTGAGACTCAGTGAAGAGACAGAGGCCATGAAGCTGAGATGATCCAAGCTTGGCTCCCCTTCCCTCCCTGTATCTCCTCAGTTGTCTGTGGTTCCTTGAGAACAGTACAAGGGTTCTAGAAAACTAAAGGTGGCTCTACAGTGGGCACATCTGAGCTTGGCTTCTGCACCTGTATAATGGGGACACTGTCACTGAGGTCCCTGGTGAACACTGCAGGGCACCTCAGGAAATACCTCGCTGGCTGCAGCTCACTGGCTGGCACAGCATCCTCACACCTTCTCCCCGTGTCTCAGAGGACTGTGCCCCAACTTAGATGCACCGAGGACCAAGTCACTCTTGCTCTATCTGACCCTCATGTGGTACCCAGACTAACAAACAGGGCTCAGCTGCTTTTAGCCTGAGCCCAGTGCTGACTTAGACATTAGGTCTCAGAGACAGGCCTCCAGACTGGTCACTAAGGGACCCTGGGCCTCAGATCTTGCCTCATTCATCCCTCTTCTGTAACCGCTAACAGAAGCGAATTTCCTGGCTCTGCCTCTTCCTTCAGGGTATGTCCATCAGCCAACAGGGGCATCTTGCCATCTCTGTCTGGATCCCAAGCTCCAGCCCAAGGGTAGCCCAAGAGGCCCCATTGTCAGTACATTCCATATTCTGGAGACCCTCCTGCCTCCTGAGTGAGACACCCTCCCAGAACTGGCTTCAGGGACTGCTCCAGGGCTCCATGGTGCTGGGTTAGAGAAGGGGTTCCCCCTGCAGCAGCAAGTCCTACAGTGACCAGCATGAGGAGATTCTGAGGGGGTCACAACTGACACATCCACTTACTGGGTGCTTGCTTTATACTAAGCAAGAGCCCAAGCTCCTCATAGGTGGGAACCCAGCCATTATCATAAGAGTCCTGTACAATAGCCATCGCCACTGTTACCAGCACACAGATGAGAAAACCACAGCTGGAATCCTGACACAACTCACCGGAGATTGCCTGACAGACACACAACAGATTGGAACCCTGCAGCAAGTGGGGCCTGTCCTGGGGCTAGAACTCGGGCCCAGCACATGCTGGGCATCGCACTGCTGCTGAGCTGCCCCACCAGTCTGAGGCCTGTACTCTTCACACTGATCGTGGCGGCTGCCAGGAAAGACAGCTGCTTGGCATACACCTTAGCACTGCCTAGTCCTTCTGTCCTCAGCCTCTGCTTGGAAATCTGACTTGCCAACGATGTCTTACAAAGAGTCTCTCTACTCCTGGAAGTTAATGTCAACCAAAAGATTTTCCTGACTCATGAAAGGGAAAAACTCCAGACCTCAGAGTGCCTGGCCCCTCCACAGGGACCCCTCTGACAGTACGATCCGTCTTCTCTCGGTGACTTGAAACAGTGTGCGGCCATGTCACCTCATCCACAACCTGTGTCCCCAGCATTCTGCCACCGAACCCCATTAAAGCAGAGGCCAGTCATGTATGTCCAAAAGCACCAAGGAGAGCTTCCCACCTCACAGACATATTCCCATTCTCTCTCTCTCTCTCTCTCTCTCTTGCTCTCTCACTTCCTCTCATTCCCCAACAACCCCCAAATCTCCATCTAGGTATGCTCACCTGTGACAATAGGGTAGGACTGTGGGCCTGGAACGCTGCTCCCGATGTCAGCGGGGGTGGGGCTCGTCAAGTTGGCTTTCATGTCATCCAGGCCTCCAGCCAGTGAAGCCATGGCTGAATACTCTGTGGTCTGAAAGAGGAAGCAGACACCTCAGCACAGAGCCCAGAGGCACCCTGATCAGATGCAAGGCCATGACCTGTCCACAGAGGTTCTGGGAAACCAAGGCTGTAAGGGCAGACGCAGCTCAGTGGAGCAGCACATGTATCCAGAACCGACCACTGTTCCCCGGTGGAGAGAGGGGCAGCAGCCCACATAGCATCACAAGAGGCCAAATCTAAAGTGTAGATTCCCTGGCTCAGCCACAGCGGCCACGGAGGGCATAGAACAAGCAAGGCGGAAATAAGAGGTCTACTTGCCAAGGGCGGGGGCAGCATGGTTTCTGGCTTGGGGACTCTCAGACCCCAGAAACAAGTGTTCAAAAGGAATTTAAGGGATCACCTAATCCGGACTCATTTCACAGATGGAAAAAATTAGGGTTAAAGGGGAGGAGGGTTGTGTCCACAGTAGACCAGGCCAAATCCCAACCCAGGGGCTGGGTGACCACAAGTTCCCAGTCCCAATTCAGTACAGACTGAGTCACAGTTTGAGGAGTGACTTTGGATTCCGGAAGCGTATGAATACCTGCGCACAGAATATTCCCTGTATAGATGTCAGATTTATCAAACCCATAACAGTGCCTGCACTAGGCACTGAGTCATGTCCCTTTCTTTAAGCCACTTGTGAAATTAAGCCTGGGTACAAGGAGTCATTTCCTTGACATTGGAGCCATTGCAGAACAAACAGCCTCCAGGGAAGGCAGAAAAGATACCAGCCTGGGCCTTCCCATTCAAGGGAAGACTACATTATAAGGATGAACAGCATCTCTGCCTCCCTCCCAAACCTGACTGCCAACCCTTCAGCCAAAGAACTTGGCTGTGTGCACCAAGTTTTGGTGAGAGCTTCTTAGGAGCCTGCCTTGCCAAAGGAGGTCAGATCCCTGTCTGTCCAAGACGATACACTCTGCAAGCAAGAAGAGTAGGCAGAGAGCCTGTGATTTGGGAGCTCCTCGCATACTTGGGAAAATGATGGTGGCTATTTCTGAGGTGCTGCTTGGCAGGGGTGGAGCGTGAGATATGTCTCCAGAAAATTGGTCACCAAGAAAGAGTCTCCTGAGAAGGGAGCGCTGAGGTGGGATGGGAAGATGGCTCAGGCCTGCTCCTGTCCTCACTGTGACGGGACGCCTTGTGTAGCACCACTGCTCCCACCCCCAAGGCCTCATTCTCTCTCATGAGACCATGCATGAGCCTGGGGAGTTTGGGCAGGACCTGGAGCTGACCATATTAGGTGTCTTTGCCTTTTGCATTTGGGCCTCTAATCCACCAGAGATTGATTTTTGTGTCTGGTGCAAAGATCTAATTTCTTCCTTCTCCCCATTTCTGAATGGATAACCAGTTGCCCCTTGCTGGTTATTAAGAGCCCATCTCTCCCTGCTGATTTGTACATCTCCTTACCCATAGATCAAGGTTCCATATGTGCACAGATGGCTTTCCAGCCCGGATTCTGTTTCATTGGTCTATTTATCTATCCCTGTGCCAATAGCACACCGTGTTAATTACTGCAGCTCTCCAGTGTTCCCTTGCACAGGTAGACCCGGCCCCAGCCTGGCTTTTCCCTTGGGTTCTTGGGCCTGCTATGAGCCTAGAGATTCTTGGCTATATGTTTTGGAATCAGCCTCCTGTGGAAAATGATTGATAAGCCCATGGGGCTCTGGACAGGCTGTCCTCAGCAAGCAACCCCTCGGGATACCTGGGTCTGCAGTCCTTCTCAGCTTCACTGAACTCTCAAGCCTGCCCCAGAAGAACTTTCCAATTTTCAGAGAACATTATGTATCATGTCAGACCTTCACCTGTGACTTCCCGTCTCAGCCTCGAGCTCTGCCCATGAAGGGGGCTGTGGTATTCCATTTCTCAACGCAAAGGCTTGAGACTTCCATTCCAGAAGGAATGAGATGTGCTTGAAGCTGAAGCCCCACAGCCAGGATCCAAACATGTGCCATCTCACCCCAGCATCTTAACCGTTACCCTGATGATTCTCCGACAGTGAGGCCTAACCCAGCAATGATGAAAGCAAACCATTGGTTCCAAATATTGAAAGTTGAGGTGGTTTTGGTTAGTTTTCCCTTAGTTGGTTCTTGTTGCTAATCTTAGGGCTGTTTGTATTGAGACAGGATAACATGTAGCCCAGGCTAGCCTTAATAGCTTAGGCTAGCCTTAAACTTACTATGTATCTGAAAATGACTGTGAACTTCTCATCCTCCTGTATTTACCTCCCCAGGGCTGGATAATGAGCAGAGATCATAACAATCAACTTCCTGCCGTGCTGGGGATTGAACTCAAAGCTTCGTGTGGGCCAGGCAGGCACTCTTCTAGCTGAGCTGCATCCCCAGCTCATTGGTAATGGAATCAGAAGGAGCGGAAGAGAGGCCAAGGGTTTCACACCTAGAAAAGCTAAAGCCCTATTTGTAAGTCATGGTTCAGACATCAGCAGGTAGAAAGGAAAGTACATGTCTTGCTGTGAGTTAGAAATAGCAGCATTTGAAGAGCAAGTTAGCATTCCATGCAGCAGGGGGCTGTTGGGAAAGGTCACTGTCTAGATTTCCTCCCCAAAATACCAAGCTGACCATGCCCTAGCCTCCACCTTGCTAAGAATGCATCTAAGACCAAAGCTCACCAAAGGCAGCCATGCCTCTACAAGGGTTTCTTTCAAAGTGGTTCTTTCTAGAGTTTCTGGATACCCAGACATGAGTGCTAGTTCCTCTTTCTGTGTCTCCCTAGTTGGGGTCTGAGTGTGGTAAGTAGACATTGATTTTCCCTATGCTAGGCCCCCCTGTATGTATGCAGGCATGTGAGACCAAAGACCCTCTACAAGCTCCCAGAGAAATATGTATAACCCCAGAAAGTCCATCCAATATGGAGACAAGCACAGTGTCATTAGTTCTCACAGGCTGTGGCGTGGTCAGGAAGACTTTCCTTTGGGTGAGATGAGCAGGCTCCATCTCTCAAGTGGGGATGGTTGAGGAGAGCTGAGAGGTGAAGGGGATGAAGAAGCCAGACAAGGAAGGGGCACTAGCTGAGGGAGTAGACATGAAGGTAGACGAGTTGGACCTGGGCCATGATAGCCCTCTCCCATGGGTACAAAGATAATGGAGGTGCACAAGCTTCTCCAAGAGTCAGCCAAGAGTCAGAATACCCCTCACATCCATCCCTGACCCCAGTCTCCAGGACTTTATTTGCAGACATGTCTGAATCTCTGAGGGAAATCTTGGGTTTCCCCCTAGGAGACAGCCAATCTCAGAAAGTGTGGCTGGTGGAGATTTCCTGCCTCTCCTGTATTTAAATTTCCAGGTAGAAACCAAGATGTGATTTTGTTCTGTGTCAGACAAAGTGCATGCAATCACTCCAACTGTTGGGGTCTCAAGGCTAGGTATGGGGTGGGGTGGGACCAGCCATGCCAGTCTCTGAAACACCACTGGCTTCCAAAAGACAAAGAGAAAGAACCTCAGTAAAGAGCCTCAAAGCTTTGTCACCATCGGGCAGGGGCCGAGCCTCGGTTGTTGGCAGGACTGCACAATTTTGTCCAACAGGAGCAGGGCACTGTCTTTTATGTGGATATTCAATTGTTCCTCAGGTATGTCCCCCAAGTGGCCTGTGATGTTTCAAGGGCTACCATGTTCTTGATGATCTCCTGGACTTCCACGACATGGTCGCGTTCTGTATGCCTCCAACAATCCTGTCTTGGCCCAGAGGGCTTATCTCAGTAAGTAAAAAGCTCCTATACTGTTCATAAGACCCAGCTCAGCCGGGCGTGGTGGCGCACACCTTTAATCCCAGCACTCGGGAGGCAGAGGCAGGTGGATTTCTGAGTTCGAGGCCAGCCTGGTCTACAAAGTGAGTTCCAGGATAGCCAGGGCTATACAGAGAAGCCCTGTCTCAAACAAACAAACAAACAAACAAACAAAAAACACAACAAAACAAAACAACAAAACAAAACAAAACAAAAGACCCAGCTCAAGAATAACTTCTTGGTGAGGCCATTCCTGACTCCATACCCCACCAAAGAAATCATCACCCTGCCTAGGCCCCCTCACTATGTGGCTCCCTGTATCCCACTCTGTCGCAGCATCTCCATCTATAACAGCTGTCTGTCTCTCTCCTTTCAGAATATAGGATCTCCTTACAGCCCCCAAAGTGCTTACTGAATGAATGAATGAATGAATGAATGAATGAATGAGTGAATAAATGGTCCAGCTGCATGATGAAAACTACAGATCTCAAAAATTTACCGGAGGTCAGGAATGATAGCATGTGCCTCTCATCCTTGCACCCAGGGGGCTGGGGCATCCAGAGTTCCAGGCTAGCCTGGGCTATCCAGTGATATCCTATCCCCAAGAGTAATTAACTAACTAAGTAATTAACTAAGAAGTTTTAAAACAGTATTCCAAGTGATATGGAAACATGCCGTCTTCTCCCACCTACAATCCTCATCAAGCTAGCTGACAGGAAAGCTAAGGCCCCGTCCAGTGTTAGCTAAAGCCCCTGGGAAAGTACATCTATTAAAGGCAATAAAAAAGAACCTAGTCATATAAAAGGTTTTTTTTTTAAACCTCTGGAGACAATGTCCTTTAGAATATTCAAATTCCTCACCCATTTCTCTCATAATTCACTGGGAAAGAAAGGTTATTTCCCACAGTGAGTTGTTAATTTGCCTCTGATTGAACAAGGAGAACATTAGAAACTATCGTATATCCCTTTTTGCGTTGGCTGGCAGGAAGCTCGGTCAAATTCAGCGTTCAATGAGCACAACCACAACCCCTCTGGTCCCTGGCACCACGGTCTTCCCTTTTCGCTACATTGCACTCGAACTCTTTCAGATTGACTTAGATATGTCTAATCCTTAACTCTTCACCTCAGGCAAGTCTTTTGTGGAGAACAGACACTGAGAGAGACAGACTCGTGTAAAAAGAGACAGAGTAGAGAAGATGAACAAGAGAGGAGGGAACACTCCTGCTGCCTCCTTCCTGGGATGTCTTCCTGGGAACTGGGCCTGTCTGCTCCCATTTCTCACTGTTCCTTGGGAAGTCACATGCTAGCCAGTGGGATGTGGAGGGCACACCCAGTCACAGTGTCTCAGTCACAGTGTCTCAGTCACAGTGTCTGTTGATGTATCTACGGCCCTGGGCACATCACCCCATCCCGGCCACCCCCCAGTCACAGACCCCAGCTGTGTCCTCCATTTTTCTCCTTCTCCGAACCCTTCAAAGTCTGTCTGAAGTTGTCATGTCAGGCTCCTGCCCCCTCCCTCCCTTGAGAGCCCCTGCTGCTGTTCGTGCCCGTGACCCAGAAAGAAACAGTAACCGAGGTTAGTGGTTCACAGACTGCCCAGTCCCACGCAAACAGCTGGGACAAAACTCCATCTACCGGCAGCCACAGACTCCCCCAAGACCCCAAAGGCCATGACCACCAGCCCGGACCCAGCACCCTCCTTGACAGTGGGCTCCAGTTCACGGTCAGCCTTGCTCTCTCAAATGCCAGTTACAGAGATACAAAGAGTCACCTTGTCTGATGTGGAAGTGCTGAGGGACAGAGGTGAGTCTCTTCATTTTTATCTGTCATCTCAAGTCTTGGCCCAATGGTAGACAGAAACAGAGCGAGGAGTGAGCACGTGGGACTCCTGCTCCAACTTGGTCTCCCACAAGCCTGTTCTGGAGGGAAAGGCCCATGAGGGAGACAGAGTGAAATGGATTTTCATTCTAAACCCTTTCTGCCTGCCTGCAGGAAGCTCATGAAGATCTGATGGGTGGGAGAGGGGAAACAACTTGGTGACCAAGTTCTGAGAGGTTGGGGATTCCTAGCATCAGACTCCGGGGCACTGGCCCCAAGAGTGTGCACGGATGTCATTTGGGTCCCTATGAAATTACCTGGAAAAGCACTGCCTGGGGCTGCACCAAGTATTGTCTCATCAGCACCGGGCACCACTGCCATAGCATGGAGGAGAGAAGAAACAGACACGTGAGAAGGGGGGGAGAGAAGTGGGGCTCAGCATGAGGACGAGACTCAGCCAGATCTGGAGTGGGACTTCCCTGCTACCTGCTGGGGTCCTCTGGGCTTCAGATGGCCCTGGGAAGCCCCGTCAGAGACAGGACACACACTCCCATCCTAAAGGGCCAGACGCCTGCTCACCTCCACCCCTACCCAGACAAGACTAGAGTAGGAGAGGAGAGGCCTCAGGGTCTGGCCTAAAGACTGAGAGTGGGGAAGCAAGAGTTCTTCCCCAGGAAGGCCCCTGTGGCTTCTAGAGATTTCTCTCTAGGGGCTTTCGCTGTATGATCTCTAATTCCTTTCTAATACTGAGAACTCTTTACTGTTACCATTGGCCCACAAGACAGAATGTCACGTCCATCTTCATGAAATGAAGTCCAAGGTGTGGAAAGAGAGACAAGGGGGCCACCAGGTTAAAGGGGACTCAGGACCTGCCAATCAGTTCAATATGTACACTGACTGAGGCAAACTGTGAAATTTGTAACCATAAAAAAAAAATCATGGCATATTATAAAGGGACAAGTGTGCTCAAAAGCATCAAGGAATTTGCTAACTCTTTGCTATGATGAACGGGCCTAATGTCACACACTGCCTAATGTCTTTAAGAGACATCTTTGAAAGATTTGTTTCAAACGTTCGTGGTGAAGTGAGACCATCTCTGAAAGAGACTGAGCAGCACACATGTCTCCCCATCCTGACTAGAGATGCTGTCTGTGTAGCCAGCATCCCTGCTCTTCTCCAGCCAGCATCCTGGGTCTTTTGCCAGGGCGCCTCAGCTGCATCCCTTTACTCAGACAAAATGAGCCCACCCACCCCCCTTAGCTGGCTGCCCTCGGGATCTGGTCCCAGAGAGGGAGGAGTGAGTGGCGCAGGAGCCTTCACCAGTATCCCCAAGCACCTGTGGCACAATGGACACCCAAGAGGCTAAGGGCAGCCAGGAGTCTTTCTCTGCGTCCTCGCCCCTGAGCCTGCCCTGCTTCTCCAGGCTGCCACACTCAACCCCAGTGCCGCCTTCAGGGACTGTGAACTCCAAACCTTTCCTTAGGCCTTTCTCCCTCCTGGCGCTTTCCTGGCCAGATCCCTGCCAGTGCGTTATGTCCTTGGGACTCTGGGGTGTGAGCATATGCTGGAGGGAAACCCGGAAGGGGCACTGGTTCTCTTAGCAGCTCAGAGGCAGAGTTACAGCGGGCGAAGCCATTGCTCAGACACTGACGTTGCCCCAGCCTTAGGCCGGCGCTGGGTCTCACCTAGGTTTGTATTAGGGAAAGCGTCACAGCCACGCTTGTGATCTCAGCTGCTTTCCTTAGCTGGAATATGGGGATGTGTGACCAATTCTGGAAGGCCATGAAAACATAGAAGAGGGGTAACAGGGAAGTTCTGGAAAGTAGATCCTCTCTCTCTCTCTCTCTCTCTCTCTCTCTCTCTCTCTCTTTCTCTTTCTCTCCTCCCCAAGGTCAAGCATCTTTAAAAAAAACAGATGAGCACGCCTTTAATCCTAGCACTCGGGAGGCAGAGGCAGGTGGATTTCTGAGTTCAAGGCCAGCCTGGTCTACAGAGTGAGTTCCAGGACAGCCAGGGCTATACAGAGAAACCCTGTCTCAAAAACAAACAAACAAAAAGAACAAAACAAAACAACCCTCACCCCAAAAAACCAACAACAACAAAAAAAACCCCAACAAACTTTAAAAATCACCCGCTGAACAGGACAACAGTAAAAAAAATGTTATGGTAGAAAGTGCTTCAGTGAAACTGCGAAACGGCTAAGAAGGCACACAGGCAGAGCTTTTGCTTCTGGAAGTGACGTGGCTTCCGGCCACGACGCCCAGCTGTGAGGTCATTTCGTGGGAAACTGCATGATAGCTGCCTGCGATCCCTCTGTACTGCTCTACATGTGTCTACAATGATCTGAAAACAAATGGGTAAATTTGTTTTCAAAATTAAAAAAAAAAAAAAAAAACCTCAAACCAACTGGCTTTAGCATTCTCTACTAATCAAGTGAAAATGAATCAACATTTGAAAATAAACGGTGAGGTGAATGTAAACAATGAACAACCCTAGCAGTAGTAGCCATGGTCTACAAAATAATACTAGATGCAGGAACTGTCAAGGATTCTGAAAGGCCTCCCTCTTCCTGGAAGTCTTCCCTGATTTCCTTCTTCTGTGTTCCTAAAGCACTTCACTGTGCAGATCTCTACCAAGACTACATCACTCGCTATTGTACCCTTAACTACAGAGGGCCCCCATCCTCCAGCTGGAGTGGACTGGGTCCCCCTTATGTCAGCAGCTCCTGACCTGACTCAAAACAGAGGTGGCACGAATGTCACCTACGGACCAATGGCCAAATGGACTGAGACAGGTGCCATGGCTGAGTTCTACCAGTGGCGTCAGAGGGGCTTCATCGTGTCAAAGGGAGGAGGATAACTGATGTCAAAGTCCTTTCAACACACTAGCTGAACTGCGTGGGAAGGGGCACGGTTGGCCTTCCAAGGCTATGGCCGTATGTAGGTCAAAATGATTCTTAGCAGAGCAAAGGTCTTCCAAGAAGACATGTGTTAAGTTGGACGATGTGTCTCCCCTCTGTCTGTGTCTGCTCTCTGCAATCCCAGCACACCCTGAAAGGCTTCCAGGTGGCCTAGGAGAAGCAGAGACATCCCAGAGAGGACAGCAGGGTCAGAAAGCATGCCTTCTGTCCCAGAGAAACTTTAACAAAGAATAATGTAGAAATCCTTCTCTTCTGGCCTCTGATAGACTTTAGGCAGGGCCCTAAGGCTCAGAGCCCAAAGGCAAGGCACCAATCTCTATCTGGTGCTCAGAGCTCATCAAGTGTGTGACCTGGTGACAAGGGACTCACTACTTCCTGAGAAGGACAACCCTACTACCACATGGCCAGCCCTGGGAATGGCGCTCAGTCAGCCCTGGACAACCCTACTACCACATGACCAGCCCTGGGAATGGCGCTCAGTCAGCCCTTGGAGACCTTGGGCAAGCTCTCTCTACTCCATCTTCATCAAATGTCCCCTGAGCTTTTCAGGTTGGTGTCTTCCTGTCTGATCCCAGATAGGGCTCCGGGGCCTCCACCGCCTGTTCTGTACCCCTTCTCTGGCTGGGGCACAGGTCTCTTGCTTCTGATTTCTGGGATCTCTATTTCCTGACTCTGGGCGCTCAACCCAACTCTATTAAAAGTTGATTATGTATGTGACAAGAAATAAATATGCATTTGTTTCCTTCTATCCCCAACCAGTGTGATACCAGCAAGCTCACAAGTGTCCCCAGATATAAACAACAAGTTCTCCTGACAAGGACGTCCCCACTGTCCTGACATAGTTCGATTCTTGGTGCATATTGAGAACTGACACCCACATCTGCAGGGCAGAAGCTGAAGATAAGAGAGAAGCCTCTCTGGAGGCTTGGCTTGCTCCAGCTCTGCTCGGTTGTACGATGATGATCAGTCAGTTCCAGGCTCTTCTGTGAGATGGAACATTCCAGATACAAACGTCCATCTCCAGGCAGCTGAATCCCACAGCTTTCCCATGGCAAAGCCTAGCTGTCCCGTCCTGCTATAAAGTTTGCAATAAGCAGGGGTCTTGCCTCTCAAGGAATGCGGGACTCCTGTCTACCAAGAGGTGTGAGTAGGAGATGGAAGAGGGAAAGCCCCGTTCTCAGGTACCTGACATGGGAGGAGAGAAGCCATCTCAAGGTGCCTACAATTCATCCTCTTTCATACTTTCCAGCTATGAGGAGGAAAGAGAGGGTATCCTGGGACCATGAAGAAATGATAATGGAATAGTTCTCTTCTAAGAGAGAAGTATCAGATAGAGTAGGAATGCTGTCTTCTCTGGAGCCCCTCCATCATCCCTGCTACTGCTCAGCAGAGTAGAGCCCTGGCTACTCTTCCCCCTCTCCTTCCCTTTCCCCCCTCCCCCTCTCCTCTCCCCCTCCCTCCTTTCCTTCCTTAGGCCCCTTCCGTTCCCTGTAAGAACAGACTTTCTATCAGGCAGTTCTCTGTAAAGACAAGCACAGGGAGTCTTGAAGGGACTGCCCTCTTTGCCACCAGAGATTTCCTAGGCCAAGCGGAGACATCGATGAAACCAGAGAAAGAAGACCTAGAAAGTCATGAATACAGGTCCATGGTCTACAGTTTAGAGGACCCCGCTAGATCTCAAAGCATTCCTAACACACCTTAACTAAGCATGTTCTGCCAGCTTCCTACACAGGGGACCGTTGCAGGTTAAAATGTATTGATTCCTTTAATCCTCTGTACAACCAAACCCCTTACAGATGGTGAAAATGAGGTACAGGTGCCAAGTGCCTCGAATGTGTGAAAGGTACCCCCTTCAGCAGTCCAAAGTCCAAGACAAAAAACACCGTCTGATCAGCTCTCATATGCTACCCTCAGCCCTGTCCTATCGCAGACGAGAGAGAGCATTGGGGCTGAGGACAGTACAGAGCAGGGGTAAATCACGTGTTCTCATTCCCAAGCCTAAGTTCATTCCTGTTTCTCCATGGCCTTGTGGTGAATCACTGCAGCCCTCAGCAGGAGTGCCCACTTCGAGGCCAGGGGTGGCTTCACAGTCTACAGCTGTGGCTCTCAATCTTGCTGCTGCTGAGATCCTTTAATACAGTTCCTCATATTGTGGTGATCCCCAACCATAAAATGTTTTCACTGATACTTCATAACTGTAATTTTGCTACTGTTATGAATCGTAACATAAATATCTGGTATGCAGGCTATTTGATATGTGACCCCTCTGGGGGTTGAGACCCACCTGTTGAGAACCCCTGGTCTACAGAGTCTTCAACCTACTGCTGGCTAAACCACAGTCCTCGGTGCCCACTCCCACCTCTGCCCGAGCCCTGTCTCTCTGCCCCTCTGACTCTGGCTCAACAATGACTCTGGGAAATACGCCCAGACTAGGGTGGGAAGGTGCCCGGTGCTTAAGAGGACCAGATTCCCAGCGCCTGTGCTGGGTGTCTCACAACCATCCATAACCTGAGCTTCAGGGGACCTGGTGCCCTCTTCTGGCCTCCATGAACAAGACACTCAAATGCACCCTTCCCCCTACACACACGCACACACACACCTGCATGCCTGTGTACCCATAAAAACTATTATTTTTTAAAAATATTTAAAAAACAGAATACCCTCAGATTGACTCAGCTACAGATGTTCCTAATTTCTGTGTATGTATGTTTGCCTATGCAAGTTTATGTGCACCAGCTACATGCAGTGCCTTCAGAGGACAGAAGAAGGCTTTAGATCCTCTGGAAGTGAAATTGCAGACAGTTATGAGCTACTATGTGGGTGCTGGGTCCCAAACCCAGGTTGTCTGTTAGAGCAGCAAGTGCTCTTAACCACTGAGCTGTCTCTTCCATCCCAATATATTCTCCCTATTAATGCGGGAAGCTTCTGCGTGGTTTGTTTGTAGTGCTTAGGGTTGAACCCATGGCTGCATGTATGCTAGCCAAGCCTTCTACCACTGACATATAGCCCTAGTCTTGGAAAGCCCCTATGTGATAAATGCAAAGAGCGGGCATGCTCAGATCGAATGTCGACATTAACAATTAATCCTAACACTCATGGGAAACAATAGGGAAAGAGTGTGGTACTCTTAGCACTGGTAAGGGAAAGCTGGATGCCTGCTGAAGAGTTGGCTTGTGGGCTCTGTGGTCTTCGCTGAAGGAGACACCCTGACTTTATTACTAGAAGCTGATGGAAGGAAAAGCTGGCTGATCTGAGGTTTTAGCAATTATGGAGAAGCCCAAATTTTAGCTGACTTAATTGCAGAGCAGAAGTGTGCTCGGTGACAGTGGTGCTTTCTGTTTATGTGCCTTTCTGTCGAGGATAAGTTTACTTAAGAGCCTCTGGTTTTCATTGCACACTCTTTGCGCTTTGCAGTTATATGTTAATTTCACGAAGCTTGCACCTCTGAACAGGAAACAAAGCAACATAATTATTTTCAGGGCCAATGCCTATAATTTATTTAAACAAGCGCCGTTTGCCTTGAGACCGTACACACAACAAACCTGCATTTCCTAAAGGCTTGGTCTGAGTCGGTTCAAAGCACGCCTTGTCCCTGTTCTGATGATCTATTTCATCCACCTCTTTCCTACAAAGCAAGGCTCAGATAACACCAATATGCTGGCTGGAAACGAGCTTTGCACAAACAAAAGCTATCAAGCCAAAGGCGACCAAGAGGGGCCTCCAATCTCTGCCTCCATCCAACAGAGCCATCCCTTAGCCTCACTGCCCGGCCAAAAATCTCTAAATACCTAATTTTCATTTCTAGAATAGAAGGAGACCTGATCCTCAAATGAAAGACAAGTTGTGGTGTAATAGGAGGCTGAGAAACCCAGGCAAGCTTCTCCTTGCCACCCTGTGTCAAGCTCACAAAGAGAAAAATCGTACCATCCGACATGGTTGGGAGAGCTTAATCCAAAGCTGTGCTAATTAATATCCCCAGCTTTCCAGAAGCCAGTGCCACATACGGCTGCGAGGGCAACAAGGCTGTTCTCCCTTCAATTTTATGGGAGAACATTTTCATCACAAAGCTGCCTCCCATGCCCTCCTCTCCTCACCAGATTAGCCTTGAGAAGGAAGCGGGGATGAGCCATCTCTCAGAACTCCTTCGCTCTCCATTAATTTTATTATTTATATCTCCTTTGAAAAGTTATTGGCAACTCCCTGTGCACCTGGCCAGAGACCTTTGGACAAAGTTCAGGTGGCACCTTCCTGAGTCCCCTTGTCAAGGGGAGTTGATGCATTTGTCATCAGAATGGAGGGCCTTTTTTGATATCTGCCTGGGAGACAAAGCCAACCCCAATGGCAAATTCCCCATTCCCCAGTGAATATGGATGGTTCTAAGCTGGTCCTCCTGTGCAGTCTGTGTAACAGGCCCTGGGGAAGCCCCTTTATGACCAGACAAACATCCTCAGTTTATACCCCATTTCTTTTTTAACCCAAACTGCTGGAACCCAGGAAGACCACGTGTCTTACTGTTTGTTCTCCAACCCCACGTGCTCCAGGCTGCCTCTTTCCAGCCTCCTAGAGGGACCCCCAAATCCAATCTAAATGTTTTGAATTTACCTGTTTGTCTTTTATACATATAAATAGCTGCATTTCCATTCTTTCTCCGTTTCTCATTTTCATTTGCTTCTAATATCTGCATGTAAATGTCGGAAAATAGCATCTGTAATTGGAGATTATGAAGTATGGCCAGCTCTTGACAGGCTGCTAAGGAAGATGGATTATCCTCATTTTTCTGTAAATTTTGTCAATTTTGGAATTCATAAGCTATCAACACTGATCAAAATGGGACTTCACAGCTGTGTCAAAAAAAAGGGGAGGGGCGGGGTATGAGTGAGAGCACTCACTGGCAGGAGAGCACAGAAGCGGCGTGGACGAAGCAGATTGGATGCCCAGCATCATTGGGCCAGCCTTGGTCCCCTCCCCTCACCCTGGCATCTCCCTCAGCCCCAGCTCTGGTCCCCTGGCTAAATCAAATAGCTAAATCACGAGACTGAGGGGCCGCAAATCCTCCAAGATGCCCACTCCAGCCCGGACTTAATTTATTGCCTGCACTGCCTGCCTTATTTATCCCGAGGAGCGCATGGCTCTCTCTGCTCGGGCCTCAGAGGTGCTCACTCCTTCCAGACCATCACAGCCCACTTGAGGCAATTGTGCCGGTCTCTCTCTCTCAATTTTCCCATTACTGGGAGTAAGTACTGTTGGGATTCTGTAATAGCCCGACTGCAGCCCATATCAATAACAGATGAGGTTTAATCGTCCAACACAAAAATTATTTAGGCGCAGTAAGGACATTCAATGTCATTTGCATAATGGCATTTCTATCGTACGCACCTAACCCGTCTTGCATAAACAAGGCCTTGGGACCATAAATAATAATAAATCATGACGTCTGCACGCCTCTTGTGGTAATAGGAGCCACTCTTTGTGGAAATTATTTCAGCAGGAAATGGGCACTGTAATTTTAAAGACATGTGGTGCGGCGAAGCCCGGTAAATCACGTGCATTCGCACATGAGCCCCAAGAGCAGCCTGGGGACCTGCCCTCAGCCCACAGTGACAAACTGGGCATTGCAGAATACAGGCCTCCAGGGGAAAACATCCCGAGCCTCTGGACCAGCCGCTAGACTGTGCCACTGTCCCAGGAAACAGCAAGTGAAAGGGGCAGGATGCTCACCAGGAGGGAGCATGGGATTTGAACCCACAGGAGTTTCAAGGACTGGGTATCAGGAGCCATCTTTGTTCCGGAGAATGGAAGCTCCCTCAGGGCAGCTACTTTTATCCAGCACGTTCCATATCCTGAAGATATGTAATGAGAGAAGAGATCTTGTGTCTGAGCCTCAGAAGGACAAGGACAGCCTAGAAACCAAGCTCAAAAGGACAGCCAGAGGCACATCCCTAAAAAGAAGTCAACCCTGGACTGGCACAGAAGAGCTAGTATCCCTGGTGTGGTGACAACAACTCAGAAATGCCCAGGAGACTGTCCTACTGCAGGCAGCTATGCCTGAGGGAAAGCACACAGGAAAGCGAGACAGCGGCCAATAGGATGGCTAAACCTGAGGCTGGCTGGGAACTCAAGCCCTGGCCTCACCTCTCCAAGCTTTAGCTTTCTCATCTGTGGGACACACCTAACCCAGGGCCAGTGCAGATCGATCCTGAGCAATAAACCACAGACTGTGTGCAGGGTGATCACACAGAGCTCTAAACCACAGACTGTGTGCAGGGTGGTCACGCAGAGCTCTTTAGGAGGCCAGAAGCCAGATCAAGCACCTACCTGCTTAGCCTCTTACTCTGTGTGATTTGGAACAAACACAACTCAGCTTCCCCTGCCTGAGAAGTACGTAATGATTAGGTCCCCCACCTGCTTCTAGGCGCTACTGGGAGACAACTGCAGTTGTGGGGTGAAATGCTTTCTTTACACAAAGGGTTGGCTGTCTGTGGGCAGATGACCATTAGCATCTGCGAAGTGTTTAGAAAGGGAGTGTCTCCATCACTGTCTCCTGACCACACCCTGAGAAACTCATGCTTTCTTGAGCAGGTTCTAGTGGGATGTACAACAAAGAGAACCTAGGGCTATCTAAGGACTGGAGAAGAAAGGACTGAATTTTAGCCCAGCCATGCCTACATGTCATGTGCTCAGGTGCAAGTAGAGAAGAGCTGTTATGTGGTCCTGCTTGTTTCCCCAAGACTCTAACAGAGGGAGCATCCTACTACGGTACCTTGACCCTTGCTCACAGAACAGCAACAAGGAGCCTAGGTAGACATTTAACAGCAGACGCCACACTTGTTCCCAAAAATGAAGAAAGGAAACCATAATCCCTGCTCTGTGGGGTCCAACCTCGGTGGACCTCATAATCCCTCCTCCGTGGGGTCCAACCTCGGTGGTCTGCGTGTTCAGAGTGCTGGGTGCGGTGTGAGGGTTTAAGGTGTGGTAGCCATGAGCTCAGGAAAGAGAGGGGCTCTGGTACATGCAGCCCCACCTTCAGCTTTATATACAAAAACCTTGCTCTCACCCCAATATGCATAGATTTGCTCAAAACTTAAAGCCCAGGGTTTTGTTTTTAGTATTGTACCAACGCTGGTTTCTTAGTTTTGACAAATGAGCTGTGGTTAGGTCAGACATTGACAGTAGGGGAAACTGGGTGAGATGTATATGGGAACCAACTGGTCTACCTTTGCATTTTTTCTGCAAACTTTCTGTAGTTTTTTCCAAAATTAAAGTATATGACTGTAGTGGGGGTTGGGGAAAAGGGCAAACCTCACTCACAGGGAGCAAAGAATGAATTAAAACCTGCAACATCTCATTTCTCATCTTTCAGACTCAAAAGGCTGAAACCGTGGTACATAGAGTCAGACCTTTCTCGCACAGGGGCATGAACCTCTTAGGAGAGCAATTTGAATCTATGTTTAAAAATTTATACTGCTCTGATAGGGGAAATGGAAAAAGAGAGGCTCCTTAGGGGAGGGAGAGAGAGGCAAATTCAGGAGAAGGAAGGTAGTGGATAAATATGTATGTCTGAACAAGCCACAAGGAATGATATTCTTAACTGTTTACATATATACATATATATAATGTAATTCACTGTATAAATATGCATATATAGTTTTAATGAATTTTTCTCATCTAGTCTGAAAATTTTCCCTCCTAACAAAATCCCCAATCTCAGACATGAGAATCCCTTTTTTTATTTGTTGGCAAGGACTTTCTAAGAGAGTCCCAGAACATACAGCCTATCACTGTTGCCCTTGGTTAGCCCCCAAAGGTGGAAGTTCAGTTCCTCTTGCTGAAGACACCATGTACTTCAGACACAGAGCCCAGAGACCTCTGAGCTGTAACTGACCGGAAAGCCTGCTCCCTGAGGACTTTAAGGGAACCAGAAGGCACCGTGTAAGCTTCCAAAGGAGAGAGGCACCCAGCCGCCCTACCCAGTTATGACACCTATGAATCACGGCAACTACCACGTAGTGTGATAACCCACGGGCATAGCAGCAGCACGCATACCTTGTTGGCATCCATCTGCTCTGGGCGTAAGACTTGCTCGACAAGAGGTCTACAGACCTAGCTAACTCTTCAGTGCTAGTGATACCATGGTTATTGGAAGAAAGTCTATAACCTGTCATTAACTAAACCAGCACAATTCCTAGCCACAATCTATAAACATTTGTCCATATACCCACAGATAAGAGTTGTTCTCTCCCCTCATGCAGGAAACTTCTTCTTCGCAACAGATGGAGACCATTATAGAGAACCACAACCCATCAAAACGCACAGGTGTAGAGCCCAGTCCCAGTGAATACATCTACCATACGCTCCTGCCGCTAGGACCCAGAGAACACTGAGGAAGGGGCATGGGGGCAGAAAGACTGTAGGAGTTGGGGGAGCAGGGAGTTTGCTGTGAGACTGTCTCCTAGTAACACCAGAAGCCACACCCATAAAGTCTCACCAACATGACTGGCCAAATATGAGCTGACCAAGAATGACACCAGCAAACAAGCCAAACTGGATGCAGGAAAGGCCATGAGGCCACCACCCAACACAGACCCATAGCAACTGAGCCGGGAGGGCGAGACATGATCCTTCCAAGAGAAGACCACCACATTGATTGTTGTCCGGTACCAATGGTCAGCTCTGAAAACGTGCACAAGAAACATTACATGGACTCAACAGGCTATATTTAGGAATATATGTGTATGAACATAGACATATATGCATGTAACAACAATTAGCAGGAAAAGTGGTCATGAATTTGAAAGGGAACAGAGAGGGGTGGGTGGGAGGCTCAGAGAGAGGAGGGGAAGGGATAGCTGTAAGTACATTACAATCTCAAAAGGAAACAAACAAAAACATTTTTAAAAGATTCACAATGCTCACACACTGAGCCAGCCATTCCACCCCTGAGGACATAGCCTGCCAAGATCGTCTCTCCCAGAGATAAATAAAATAGATATGGAAAAGAATGCTCACTACAGACCTGGGGTGGGTGGTTATTAGAAGCAACCAACAGCACATTTCCTAAACAAGCAGTGATACCTTGCGCTGTAGAATACTATTATGATGGTTTAAAAGAATAAAACAAAGCAGAGGGTGGTGGTACACACTGGATAGGAGGGGCTGGGTGGGTGGATGGGTGCAGGAGGATCAGGAGTTCAAGACCAGTCTCATCTACACAGCAAGGTCAAGGCTAGCATGAGCTATATGACACCCCATTTCAAAATATATATAGGAAGGAAGGAAGGAAGGAAGGAAGGAAGGAAGGAAGGAAGGAAGGAAGGAAGGAAGGAAGGAAACAGCATGGGTTTTTTTTTACATTGTGTGTGTGTGTGTGTGTGTGTGTGTGTATTAGTAGCACATCATGCATGTGGAGGTCAGAGGACAGCTTGCAGAAATCAGTTACTTTCTTCAACCATGTGGATTCTCTGATTCAAACTCAGGTGGTCAGGGTTTGTGGCAAGTGACTTTGCCTCTTTTTTTTTAAGATTTATTTTATTTATTATATGTAAGTACACTGTAGCTGTCTTCAGACACCCCAGAAGATGGCACCAGATCTCGTTACAGATGGTTGTGAGCCACCATGTGGATGCTGGGATTTGAACTTATCACCTTCAGAAGAGCAGTCGGGTGCTCTTACCCGCTGAGCCATCTCACCAGCCCCGTGACTTTGCCTCTTAAGCCACCTCACCAGCTCTAAGAAGCAGTATTTAATTTGTGTGGAGCAATGCTAAGAAATACTAGTGAACAGAAAACAGTAAAAATACATCACTGTTCAGAGCACAGTACCATCTGTGTTCCAAGGGAGGAGGTAACAGCAGTCATACTTACCTGCATAAGGTACCTGCACAAGTGTGCTTACCTGCATAAGGCCTGCACAAGACTGGACCCTGTCAACTCTCCACCACGGATAGGAGAGGGGATTCTGAGGTTTCTAGGCAGTCCCTTATAATTATCCCCTCCCTCACACTCCCATAAGCCTGTAACACAGCCCTAAGGAAACTTACTGAGTCATCAAAAAGTAAAAATGAATTAAAGCAAGATGTAGAAGTAGAGGAGGGGTAGGCTGTGGAGAGAAAGGGATCAACAAGTAGAAAGAGCAAGAGAGGATGATGGGGGATTAGACACAGGCTGGGTGTGGCCGAGCATAATTTTAATCCTACACCCAAGAGGCAGAGACAGGTGGGTCTTCATGAATTTGATGCCAGCCTGATCTGTATAGCAAGTTCCAGGCCAGCTAAAGACTCAATCTCAAACAAACAAACACCCTGTGGGGGTGTGAGAAAGAGAGAGAGAATATCACAATGAAACCTGTTTTTTATATGATTAATATGCAATAATAAAAACTTTACGTGGAAAAAGGGGTTATTGATAGAGACTTAAATACGTATTTGCACATATTGGTTGCCCTCATCAAAGTATGGGATTTATACACTGCTCAACTGAAAACCACCATAAACTGTAACTAACAGGTGTCAAGGTCACTCAATGTTCTACCTCACCAGACACCACGGCTCTCCCCACTTGCCCTAAGAGTGCCCAGAACACTTCTGGCGCCTGCACTTAGGTAAAAGTGTCCGTCTCGGAGCACATTTTACACGTGGTCACTCTAGTGCTCAAGCGCTAGAAGAAGCAGGCCAAAACTGCCGCTACACTTGCACAGACTCTAAAAGCTCTAGGTCAGGGGCCGTCTGCGCCCGTACATACTTGCACGCTCATTACAAACATACTTCCTGAGTATTTGCAGGCCAGAGGTCACCTTTGGTGGTCGCTCAGGCAACTCTCTCCTTGTTTTTGAGGGTCTCTCACTGGCCTGGAGCTGGCTGAGCAGGTTTCCTTGGCCAGCCGGCGAGCCCCGGGGATCTTCCTCCCAGTGGGTCTGGCTTTTATCATGTGTTCAAC
Organism: Mus minutoides; assembly: GCA_902729485.2. Taxonomy (NCBI): domain Eukaryota; kingdom Metazoa; phylum Chordata; class Mammalia; order Rodentia; family Muridae; genus Mus; species Mus minutoides. The sequence goes on along the minus strand of LR749936.1, from coordinate 1,154,760 downwards.
GGGCTGAACTCAAGTCCCGTGCTTGTGCAGTGATCACAGGGGTGACTCCCTCACCCCATAAACAGTCTTGAAGATATACAGAAGCAACTGATAATAGGGCTATCTCCCGGAAGATAGATAGATAGATAGATAGATAGATAGATAGATAGATAGATAGATATTAAAACTAAAAGAAGGTGGAGGGAGAAGGAGAACAGATGGAGAGACTTATTTTGTTTGCTTGGTTGGTTGGTTGGTTGGTTGGTTGGTTGGTTGGTTGGTTGGTTTTGAGACAGGGTTTCTCTGTGTAACCCTGGCTGTCCTAGAACTCACCATGTAGACCAGGCTGACTTCAAAGTCATAGAGATTTGCCTGCCTCTGCGTTCTGAGTGCTGGGATCAAAGGTGTGTACCACCATTGCCCAGTGAGACCTAATTTTTATTGTATACATTTTGTAGTATTTTGAAAGTTTTGCACACATACCCCCTACTATGTTTTTATATATTTGTTTTTCTTTTTGAGACAGAGTCTTACTATATAGCCCAAGAAAGTCCTGAACTTGCAATCTTACTACATCACTTAAAAAATTTAAAGGAAAAAAAAACTGTTGTACGGGTGTGTGGCAATGAGCAAGTGTCATCTGGACTGGAACTGAGCCATAGCTGTGACCATATGTCCTTGAGGACCCCTCTGTCTTGATACCCCCTTGATTCACCCAGTCCGGCTGGCATAAGTCTGCAGGACCATGTGCTCAGCAGTTGACACCTAGTATGCGAATCTGTGTGCCCAGGAGTCCAAGGGAAGCTCCTAGGCTCTCTCATGGATCTAACCTGCTGTTCCACATAGTGTCTGAGCTGGGTGGGATTTGGAGGGTATCATTGCCACCTCCCTGAGTTCCCGTGAGAATAAAAGGGAACACTGTTCTGGGGACACTGTGTGCTGACACTGTATGAACTCAGGTTTCAAGGAAAGCAACGCATGCCTGTGAGAAGCACCAGGACATGTTTGCTGCTCTCTCTGATTCTCACTTGCTTCGTCGGCAGAATGGGAGCAGCAGCTCTCACACTTTTCTCTTGGGTGTGGTCCCACCTCCTCACTCCCCTAAGCAGAAACTGAGCATAGAGTGTCTTGACCACACAGCACAGAAGCTACGCATGCCCGTGCTGGAGGCAGAGCTCTCAGCTGAACAGCTGCTAGACGTGGTGAAACCAGGTGTTCCCCCAAGTGGGAGAGGATGGAAGGACCAGCTGTGGTCCAGTCTGGACATGCCTGGTGAGGTTGCAAGGGCCTCTGTAATTCAGCAGAGATGGGGAAATCCTGCCAGCCCTGTTCAGAGCCCTCCTTCTCCACGCTGAGCCTCCAGTTGTCCCACTCGGGGCTTTCTGCTTCCGTGGGCAGGACCTTTTCCAGTTCAGATGCCCCAGCTCTGCTTATTCCATTTATTCTTCTCCATCTCCCTGCCCCAATTCCACAGATTCACGTTCTTTTCTCTGCATTCCCTGTCATATGAGCAGGATCACATGGCCTTGTAGGATTCTGGTTTAGTCTACAGGGCAACTGAGCATGCATTCCCAGAGACACAGCTGCAGGTCAAAGGTGTACCCAGATACTTCACAGCGCCCACCAGACTGCCTCATAGCATCCCACATGCAGTGGCCTCAGTCCCGTCTCCCAGTCCTCATTTCAAATGGCTACCCCTGATCTCCAGGGCATTACCCAGGAGGTTTACACACCTCGAGCTACCTTTGAAAGCCAGAACTTGGTCTTACAGTGGAGCGTTTGCTACCTTCAATCCTTCAATGTTCCTGGAGAGGGAGCTTAGTTTGTGAGTTAGTTCAGCCACCACGCACTCACACATACACAAGTCACATCTTTACAGAAGACTCAGTAGAAGGAAAAGAATTCAGAGCACTGTGCAAGGGGTGAGGGTAAATACTATCTCAATACATTTTTCATAATAAAAGTCCCTGCATGGTAAAAGACAGAGAAAGCAGAGGGACAAACAAGTCCCAGAGTCTATTCGACACGGTCAACTTTGTTAACTCTGTCCGGTCCATCACTCATTTCCCACTGTCCAGGAAAGGCTGAAGGGAGCTAACATCATGAAAAGAAAAATACAAAGAGGCATAGAAGGGAAAAGGAAAGCCTAAAGCAGAGCCTAAAATGGGACTAAGGAGCCAGTGAGATAACTCAACAGGTAAAGGCACCCACTTGTCACCAAGCTCGACAACCTGGGTTGGATAACCAGGATTCACATGGTAGAGAGAACAGACTCCTGCAACTTGTCCTCTGACCTCCACATGTACACACAGACAAGATAAATAACCATATATATAACCATAGCCACCAATGAACATACACAGCATAGTAGACACAGTCTCTATTTCATACAGATTCTCAGTGAAACCTCGCACACCTAAAGAAAGCTAGCTCTCGTTTTGTCCCTTTTGCAGACAGACAGAGACTTAGCTCACAATCTGTCTTAGGCTACTTAACACATCCAAGATCCTGCAGTTGGTTTTTGGAGCTGGGATGGAGCCCACACTCTCAATGGTCCCACTTGCCACACCCCCAAGACCAAAAGACCAAATGAAGAGAGGCTTATGGCGTTTTCCTCTGCCACCTGGAGAAGAGAAACCGGTGAGGCTTCTCAGAGCTAGAGAGAGGTGGGCTGGGTGTTACTTAGCGCTCTCTTATTTTCTCTCAGTCCAGTCATTATTTCTCGTGGGCCTTCTAAGAACCAACTGAGGCTTTGCTGGGTTCCTTCTCCGTGGTAATTTCCATAGGTGGCCTTCCACAGATGGAGCCAGGGATCACCTCAAAGTGCAGCTCTGACAGTGACACTAAGGACACCATCCAGGTGACCCAGGCACCCAGCTGAAAGATTTTAGAATAAGTGGAAGACAGAGAAGATGCACACTGCCCAGAAATTCTCCCCAAGTATCACATGCACGAGCCGAAGCAAGACGCTGTGTCTTCAGGTAATGCAGACCCAGCTAGAAGAGTTGGCGTCTTGGAAAGCCAAGTGGCCTGAAGCCACCCACAGACAACAACCAAAGAGTGCCCATAGAAGAGTGTCTTGGATCCTCTCCAGCACAGAGCTACAGACAAGACCTTAGAATCCTTACCCATTGAGCCCTGTCAGAAGCCTGTGATCTGGAAGACACTTGGGATGCATGTAACCACACTCCTGTCTCTGTCATCGAAAAGCAAAGGAAATAAAACTCCCTTTGGATAGCTGGCTTTGAACAGTGCTGCTTCCAGGATCTTCCAACAAGGAATTCATGTCAAGATAAACAAACCAAGCAGATGGTCAAAGGGGATTGTTATTTATAGATCGGTTCAAACAGAAAATAGTAACTTTTATTTTAAGAGAGTAAATATTCTTTATTCTTTCTAGAAATTCTGTCCACCGGTCCAATTCTCTCGGACACTAGTGGAATAAGAAAACACATCCACTTTTCAAATCTCAGCACCACAACCCCCTAGCTTTTGACCATTGGACAGTTACTCAGCAGAATATTTCCTATGCTGTAAAATTAAGGTAACAAATGTTTCTCCACCCCAGAGGGCTGGGAAGGTATCACATGAGTTAGTATATACGAAGCACTTAGATCAATGCTTAGCACTGTGACTTCTCAGTTATTATAAAGCAATGTGGTCAGGTACCAGACAGCATTTAAGTCTGAGTACTCCACACAGAAACACGCACATACACCTCACCCTGTAGGAGACGTATGTTCACAAATACAGCATCCTGGAAATATGAATTGTATACTCACATATATGGCACCATAGAAGAAAGAATACACAAACACACCATGAACGAGAGGATGCTAACGGCCCCTGCTTCACCAGGAAATGACTATCACAGTACTGGGGCTCTGTAGTGCCATAGCTACAAAAAGCTTCCAGAACTCCACCACCAGGCAGGTGTTTCTGCATGTGTTTCCCGGAGCACAGGTGGACCACCAGGAACAGCTCCTGGAGGAAACAGGGAATCTAGAGAAATTCAAGCTGTCCACTGTAGTTCTAGAAAATCAAACTTCCCTACAGCAATCCAGAAAGTGTTTTCAGACACACTAGATTTAAGCCTCTAGAAATAATCACCCCAAATCTACCTCAGAAGTGGATCTAAGGACCAATGCCAGCTTCCTATATGATCTTCTTTCTTCAGACATCTCATATTCTGTAGTCTGGTACCCAGATTCCATCACAAATGCATTCATATAAATGAATATGCTTGCTCCTTAAAGAATGTCCCATAGTGAAGCCACTGCAGATCCAAATGCAGTCTCAGGAACCACCAGTCTACACTCAACGTTCTGAAGCTAAAAGAAGAAAAGACTTCCTAGCAAGGGCCCATCACAGGACTAAGTCATATGACGGAAACTAGTTAGCTGTGTGCATTGTCCAGATTGCACACACACACACACACACACACACACACACACACACACACACACACACACATTATTTAATTATGTGTATACATATGGACAAATTAAAAGCAGTATATTGAACATGTATACGTAATAAAGTGGGCTTTCCAGAATCATCACCTACACCCTGCTGTGCCCCTAACTCTCTCTAGCCACCCGGAGCCCCCCCCCTTTCTAGACAGCACACTTATTTCTATGCTATTTTGTCCTTCATCCTTTCCTTTCCACGTGGCAACCCCCATTCACTGTCCTCCCCACCACGTTCAGTTCCCCAGATGGTAGGCTGGGGCAGGCAGGACTGTATCGTTCAGACATTCTCTGAGGGCGTCAGTAACAGCCTGAGTGCAGGGTTAGATTCCAACACCAGGATGATCCAGAGCTTTTCCTCCGAGCCCTGCCTTGTGGCAAGCATTACAGCCTGAGCATGAGTGACAGTGACAAGTGTCTCTGGGAACACGCTCCCTCCCTTCCACCAGGAGGGATAATCCAAGCCCTGTGCTGGTCCCTCAGAATCCCTTCTCTGAGTTTGTAACACTTCCTCCCTCCTTTTGAGGAAAACCCAACTCCGGTTCTGTCCATTTCTCCAAAAAGTAAGCAGGAATGAGCTTGTTTGCAGAACTCCCTGTGTCCAACCAGGGTTAATAATTTACTACAAAGGTTTCTTAGCTCCTCCGGCAGGAGTCCTAAAAGTGATACAAATTGTTATTTTGATTGCTTTAGTGGGATTTCCTCTAGAAGCCTGAGTTCATTTGCCTGTGTACTCTGTAGCCAGTGAAAGAAAAGCCTGGGGAGGGGGAGTTCCAGCCACGCAACAGCACAAAGGCTCTGCCACCACAGGCACGAGGCCCCTCTGGACCACGCAACAGCACAAAGGCTCTGCCACCACAGGCACGAGGCCCCTCTGGACCACGCAACAGCACAAAGGCTCTGCCACCACAGGCACAAGGCTCCTCTCACCCCAGTGCTAGACACTAACTCTCCGATGCAAACCAGATCTTGCCCCACCCGGTCCTGCTGCTGGTATTTTCCGTGCCCTTTCCTGGACTCTAGGACCTAGAGTCCCGCTAAGCCCTGTTTATGTTCATCCTGTTTGATCAGTGCAGCCCCCTGTGACAAAGGTATTGATATGAGAAATTGTGGCCAAAGCGTTGGGTACTCTGAGTACGTTTAAATACCTTGATCCACTTTGGTAATAAAAGGAATCCTTGACAGGAAGTGACGATAACCAGTGATCAAAGGGAAGAGCAGGAGGCTCCCACAGACCCTGTAAGTAAACCCGAGACTCTTCCAGGAAGCTCACAACCAATGTCACTGGTTATAACGCTGTTGTCAGGGCCCTGATACTCTCTCCAGGGGAAGGCTGGCCTCCCTTTTTATCTCCAAGGCTATCTGAACAAGTCTGGGGTCTGCAGGCTCCTTCCTCCTCAGTACCTGGTCTAAGCTACTACTACTACACACTGTTGTCTCTATAGCATCTCCTTAGGTCTCCATTCACCTGCCCATGGCCATCCACACGGCTCACACACCTGACAGCTCCAGCTTTCTCCAGACCTCCCACTCCGGACTCACCTGCCCCTAACTTCCGTGTATCACGGCTCTAGAGTCACATCCCCCAGCCTTCTGGCCATGGGCAGGACCTTACTCTGCTATGCAGACCTGATCCACATCTAACACCTGAGCCTTGTGGGTATCCTGACTCCACACCTTCCTTTCCTGATCTTCTCCTGGAGACCCATCTCTACCAGGAGCCCAGAGACCACTGTCTGTCCTAAATGACAGCCTAAATTGACAATCCTACCAGTCTCCTGAAGGACCCCAGAACTTGCTGGTTCATCTCAAATGGGTGAACACCAGGCTACAGTAGGCGGTTGATCCTCAGTCCAGAACACAGGAATGACTAACAAATCCATCTTTCCTCAAGATGAAAGGCAGGGCTTGCTTCTCCCTGATTTCTCCTGAGGCCCTAGATCTGCCCCTCCTGAGTCAGACTACACCATCAGTAACCACTGGGTTTTCTTTTCTCCAGGCCAGACAGCTCTAGTTCCTTTAACAACAAATTTGGAGGTAGGTTTGGGTGATGTGAGTGGCTGTCAACACTGGCATTGTGAGGAGGCAGGTTAGGTGAGGTGCAGGAAGAGAGTCCTTCAGTTTTGTTTATTATTGGATTATTGTTTGGATTTTTTTTTGCAATGCATTATGTTCCTTCTCTCTTGCCTTTTTCTGGGTTGAGAACTTAATCATTAGACTTTAACCTTTAAAAATATATGCATCTAGAGGTTGTAGAGATGGTTCAGCAGTTAAGAGCACCAGCTGATAGTGCGGAGGACCAAAGTTTGTTTCCAGCCCCACACGAGGTGGCTCACAACCGTCTCTAACTCCAGTTCCAGGGAATATGATGCCCTCTTCTGGCCTCTGGGGGCACTGCACACACATGGTGCCAAGATATACATGCAGATAAACAGACGAATGGATTTTACAAATGTTCTCTAGGTCAAGATTCCCTCCAGGTGCTGCTTTGGCTTCATGGCTCAGCTGTGTGTGTGTGGGGGGGTGCATAGCTAGATGATCTCATCTTTTGTGGGTTTTGGCCAGGATTTCACATTTTTGACACATGGTTTTTCCCCAAGCCCCCATCTTCCAGCAAGTTTATCATGGGTATTTCTGAGTTTGCTTTTGTTGTTGTTTTGAGCAAATAAAACGTAGATTTATTAAGAAAAACTAAGCTAGGATTCTCACATGTACGAGGGACTCCAAGGAAGAAATGACTTGTTTTGTTTGATATTATCTTTCATAAAAATAAGGTAATTATATTTACTGTGTGTGTCTGTGTGTCTGTGTGTCTGTGTGTGAGTGTCTGTATTCACACATGCATGTATGAGTATTGAGTGTCATGACACACAGATGGAAATGATAGAAAAATTTGTAGAAATTAGTTTAGTTCTTCCACCATGTAGAGAAGTACCAGGATGGAAATCAGGTCACCAAGCTTTCAGCATCTTTACCAGCTTAAGTCTTAGCACTAGAATTTGTTTGGAATCTTCTAATATAATTTCTTTGGACTGTGCATCCTTTTTTTAAAAAAAATGGTTTATTTATTTATATTTTATGTGAATTTTTTATTTTTTTCCTGCAGGTGTGTCTGTGTGAGGGTATTGGCTCTCCTGAATCGGGAGTTACAGACAGTGGTGAGCTGCCATGTGGGCGCAGAGAATCGACCCCTGGCTCTCTGGAAGAACAACCAGTTCTTTTAACTGCTGAGCCATCTCTCCAGCCCCATGGACTGTGCATTTTTTTTTTATTTCATTGCACTGTGATCAGTGGTCTCTGGGGTGGGCTACTGGAATTGCTCAGACTTGCTGACCCAGTTGGAGAGTGATCATCCTGTAAGTTATGTCTCTGTTCCGAATCTGCCGTGTGTTTCAAGAGCCTGTGATTCTGCTGCTTTGTATTGGTGTGAGCCGCTCAACGAAGCTCCTTCATTACATTGTTGCCAGGTCTTACAAACAACCCTGCTACCTTTTGTCAGCATGAGCCCTTGTTAAGGTCTTCACAAGATATCATGGGATGGTTAACTTGTAATTTTTACTTCTGATATTTGAGACTCTGAGGCTGAGTGTAGACATTCAGATTGTTCTGATATCTACCTAAAAACTGTTTTTGTTATCTTTAAACAACAACCTCTTTGTCTTTGAGGAGGTTTGGAACCTTAGAATCTCTTTCCTCTGGTGATGATACTATCAGGAGACTTTTTTTGGTTAGCACTGACGCGTCTTCTATATAGAATAGACACCATCTTTATATAGTATCTCTCATTACTTAAATTCTTTCTGTTCCATCCTGTTTTGTTTTCTTTAAATTGCATGTTTGTTTGTTTTGGTTATTTTACATATCTTGTTATCTGGAATTTTTATCCTGAATATTGTCATAGAGTTCTACCCCTCATTACCACCAACTTTTAGTTTGTATTGTGTTTCCCTTCTCAGACGCCCCTTGCTTGCTTTCCCTTGCCTATTTTGTTGTTGTTGACCTATACACATGAGGAGTTGGGGTTATCCCTCAGAAGTACAAGGTCTTGTACCCAAGGTCCAAGGGTTCGGTCTCCAGCATGTCACACAGAAGAAGGTCCTGAAGCACACACGCGATGCATCAAAGTACCAGAGATGTAGCGAATGGGGCTTCAGGCCAAGGTTTGGTGTCTCCTCAAAAATCTAACTCTGCTTTCTCATGCTTCTTCAGACTTTGTGGCAACTATTTACCCCGTGACCTCGATTCTCTCAATTCTCAGAAAGTCTGTTTATTTTCCATGAGTTCAGCTTTATTTTTTTTTTCTATGAAGATGAAAATGACATCTTCTAAACTCTCAGAGCTGAAACTGGAAGCCTCTAATAGAGCGCTAGTCAGGTGTTACTATCTTAGGGTGTGTGCAGGTGCCTGGGCAGCCAGAAGTAAGCCTCAGACGCCATCTTCCTCCCACCTTGTGGGGACAAGGTCTTTCACTGGGTCTTGGGGCTCTCCTGGATGCCCAGTGAGCCCCGGAGATCTGCCTGTCTCCACCTCCCCAGCACTAGAATCACACACACACACACACACACACACACACACACACACACACACATATCATTACACAGTTTAGGACTTTTTTGTGTGTATTGTGCTGGCAATTGCATCCTACGATCTCGGGCAAACATTGCACAGCGGAGCTACACCCTCAGCCCATACATGCAACAGTGGGTGCTTAGGATAAGTCTAAGTACTTATGATATTATTTCCCCCACTTTTTACCTTTCTCTGCTGTGCTTCTACTTCCTCAACTTTTGCCTTCCAAACCATTAACTTTCTCTTCAGCTGCTTCTTAGCAGGCATTTACCCTGTTGATGAACTTTTAATTCTAATGGGTGCTAACCACTTTTATTGCAAGATACAGTTTTCCGATCTGTTTCTCTCTCCCCCCCCCCCATCTCTCTCTTAAATGATGTTTTACTTTTTTTTTTATGGTGGTTTCCAATTCTGACATCACTTCCGCCCCTTTATAGTCTTTATAGTCTCTTTCAATTGTCTGTCATCTTAGGTGCTTGGAGTTGGATTCTCTGGCTGTCTCCCGACTCACTCTCATTATCTTGCAAGGTTTACAGCTTTTAAATTGTGAGATAATTTTTGGTAGCTGTGGCTTATTCTGTAGGCTTAGCATGCATGCCGGATTGTAGAAGGGTCAAGTTGAGAGTGTTTTCATGTGCTTTTCTGAGGCAGCTCTGGGGTTTCACTGGCACGATTCAGTTAGAATTGGGTAGTTAGTAGGAATAAATTTCTACTCAGATTTCTTATGCAATCTATGACAGAAGAAACTGCACCTGGATATAGCACAGGATTGAGGTTTCAACTTCTTATTGGAAACTTTTACTCTACTCTGAGTAACATGCAGTCAGTCTCTCTCAAGAAAAGAGCAAGCCTGGCCTGTGGCTCTTGTCAGAGGTAGTGTGGGCCTTCCAACCATTAGACAGTTTGCCGGCATATTGGTTCTAACCCCCAAATCACATAGATCACGCTCTGCCAAAATCTGCAGCAAATTGTAACCCCTGTTCACTAGAAATGACCCAGGACAGGCATCCTGGGCCATCAGGACACTGGCACTAGCTCCATGAGCTCCAGCTCTGAGCCCTTTCTAAGCTTCAGTCCCTGAGGATTTACCTGTTTCCTAAGCTCAGGCACAGCAAAAGCATCTTACTGTTGTTCTTGGCACAGCACTTCTGTCATGTGAGATGGGAGGGGAACCTGGAGTGAATCCAACTTCAATAACTATCAAATCTGTGCATTAAAAAATAACAACAACAACAACAACAACAACAACAACAATAATAATTTGCAAACCAGATAAGGTTTGCTTTTGTAGTTTTGAGGAGCTTCGAGAATACTCAGTTTTTAAGCCAAACTTCCAGCATGGCTTCAAAACTATTGGACAAGCAAGCAGTTGGACCAGAATGATGGGCTCCTCTGTCCTTTTTAATTTGTTATTTTATTCTTTGAGCTGGGATCTCACAGAACCCAGGATGGTTCAGACTCACCATGAAGCCAAGGATACTGAACTTCTGATCCCCCCACACACACCTCTGACGTGCTGGGATTCTAGGTATTGTTGTACCTGGATTGTATGGTACAGGGACTGAAAAAAAGGGGTTTGGATATGCTAAGCAAGCAGTTTATCAGCTGAGCCTCATCCCCAGACTGTCTCTCTTTTTTAAATTGCAAATCTTGCTCAGCAGAGTTTGAGGGGAAACATCTCTGCCCAAGTCAGTTCCCACCCAGCAGCTCAGACTGTGTCAGCCATTATTTCTTTAAGCCACACACCATAGCACAGGTGGTCCCTGTCACTGACACGGCATGTCTGTAAAATTTCCTGGATGAATGAATGAATAAATGAACGAGAGAACAACCGGGGAAAGCGCAGGCAGCTCTGTGACAATTCGCTTGTAATCTTAAACCCCACAGACACAGAATCTGCCTGTCATCAAAGAAGAGTCGAGTGGGCAGGAGGGGGAAGATGTAAACATGTCAAAATAAAAATAAGAGATGGATCCTGATTAATCTTATACCTTACGGGATGCTAGAGCTTAAATGAATCACAACGATGACCTAGTCCAGCTCAGCACCACAGATGCAGAAACCATGGCCTGAGAGGCCAGCCAAAAACCATCACTAAAGGCTAGGGCCCCGTGTTATTGTATCAACACACCTCATTTGGTCTTCCCCCAAGAATTTCCTTGCTTCACAAATCAGGCACAACAACGAGAGGGAATCCACCCTTGTGCTTGGTTCACAGGAAGATAAAGAATGCCCAGTGGCTAAGGAAATGTTTTCAAAGCTTCCGAGGAACAATGGGTATTTCCAGTGCAGTCTCTAGACAGCAACGCCAAGGAGGCTGAGGCCCCAGAGCCCAGGTCATTTTCACACTTGGGTCTCTTAGAGGTGAGAGTGATTGAATGGTAAGAGGGGAGGTGACCTGGGGTACCTCTGAAGATCTAGAAAGCAAGATTTACTGAACACTCTGCATCACCACCTTATTTCAAAGACAAGAAGATATTGTGTGTGTGTGTGTGTGTGTGTGTGTGTGTGTGTGTGTGTGTATCTGTGTTTGTGGGTATGCATCTGTGTGTGTATGTGTATGTCTGTGTGTGTATGTGTGTGTACATCTGTGTGTATATGTGTGTATGTGTGTCTGTGTGTGCGTGTGTATGTGTGTGTGCATCTGTATGTGTGCATGCATCTGTGTGTGTGCATCTGTGTGTGTATGTGTTTGTGTGTGTGCATCTGTGTGTGTCTGTGTATATGTGTGTCTGCATCTCTGTGTGTGTATGCATGTGTGTGTGTGTGTGGGAGGAGGTGTCCTGTACTCCCTTTCACTCATGCTGGGGAGTGAAACATCTGCTCACTTCTGTCCTGCCATAGACGTCTCCCCCACCCTCTTGTCTCTCCCTGCCAAGCATTGTTCACTTCTGATCTTGACTCTGGGCTTGCTGTACTCCCTTAGCTAAGGCATTGTACCATCTCACTGAATCTTCACACAGGGGTGATAGAGATTCTCGTGGCCTGGTAGGAAGATGGCAGGGCACATGGTGATCCGTGAGCACACGCTGGCCACGACATGACAGTGATCATTAACACTCCGAGAATTCTGTGTTCAAACACGAAACAAGAGGATGTGTTTCTGGAGCCATAGCTGACCACAAGAGTGGGCAAGACTCTGCTTGGCCCGGACCGGGTGAGCATGGATACGTTCCAGCGTAGGCTGATGCTCCATGTGGGGAACAGTGATCAGCTTAGAGCACGAACATTAAGAAGGTCACAGTAATTATGGTGCCCGCCACCAAGCACTTGCTGAGCTATGCCTGGGGTCCATACACAGGTGCATACTCATACGCATGCACGTGCCATCCTGAGAGACAAACTCAGCAATCCTCTCACCATTGAAGCAGCCCAGGCCCTGCAGTGCAGTGGGGTGAGGCCTAGCCAAAGCAAGAGCTTCTCATTGGCAAGAAAAGAGACATGAGACAGTGAAAGCTCCTGTAAAAAACAGACCAGGGAGAAGACAATGGCAGTTGCTGTGTGGGGGTGGGCTGCAGGGAACGATGCAAAGGTCACAGTAGGGGTGGGGCTGGAGGCAAGAGGTCCCAGTGAAGCCCCAAGCGAGGAGCATCATCCAGGCCACAGCACATAGGCTCTTTGGGATTTGTGATTGCAAAGCATCATCCAATGTCCCCATCTCTGGATTCCATCCTTCTGGGATGGGAGTCCCTGACTGCCTGTCACTCAGATGGTATTCCAGCTCTGTTCTGGTGTTCCTTCAGATCTTCACTCACGCTATTCCAGATGCCCACAATACTCTCTCCAGACAACGGTACCATCTCAGCTGGCCCAGATCTGCCCAGCCCTCCAGACATCCCAGAGGGCATCTCCTCCGGGAACCATTCTGCTCATCTGGCCTGGCATACCCATCTTCCTATTCTCCTTTACCCTCCTCTACCTCCTCATGGTAGGACAGACATCAACCAGGGAGAAAAAGGAGCCCCCTGAAGTCAGAGCCTCACCTTCCCCCACAGTGCTCAGACCTCTAGCTGGTTCCTGGTAGTTGCAGAGTCTGGCCCTGAGGAACAAGATCAGTCTTGTTGGGTGATGCCAACAAACCAGCCATTTCCCAGGGACAGGATGCTCTTTGGACCAGGCAAACTTAGAAGCCTCCACCTGCTGGCCTAGAGAAGAGTCACCACACAGTGGGCAACGCCGCTCAGGAGAGCAGGGGGTGCTTCTGGTGGCTTTCTGTTAGACAAGGAACAGGCCATCTCCCGATTTAACCCCCTATGACCTTTGAACTTCCTAGGAGGTCAGCAGCACGGCCCCCTTCCCCAGCTGTCTCTCTGTCTCTGGCCCAATGGGAGGGAGGGCCCTGGGCCTGTTCCATTTTGCGGCCAGTATTGATCTGTTGGCAGCAATGGGCTGGATAATTAGCCAGGAATTAGGGTTTCTATTACAGCCAGGAGGCTGCTCCAGCTGATTTATCACCTGAATAATTTACTGTGATTGAAAGGAAATTAAAATGAACTCCATTTGACAACTGTGAGCTTTTATGGGCTTTAGTGAAGGCTCAAAAGCCAGATTAATAGCCTGGTGTTGGTTAATAGTCTGCTGAGGGTAAATACGGCAGGCTGCAATCGGCTGTGTCCTGTCGGTGGCCGGAGGAGGGACCCACTCTGCCAGAGCCATCACCCACCACAGTGACAGCCAACATCAGCTTGAGTTTGACTGAAGCAGATTCCTACTGGACACACATGTGCATGCACATACACACACAGGCACACATGTGCGCGCACACACACACACACATACACTCATATAAGCAGTTTCTCCCCCCCCCCCTCCTCTTCTGCTCCGGTAGGTTGATTTTTATCCACTCCCCATATAGGAAAAACAGAATTGCTTTTTCAATAACTGTTTCAAGAAGGAAGTGTTTTGTTGTCCCAGAGTGGGTCTCGTTAACCCCTTCCACCAAGGCAAAGGGGTTTCTGAGTGTCTCCATGGCCCAAGTCAGAACTGGCCACCCTTAGAGCAGAACTTAGCAGAACAGACTCACTGAAGTACCCTCAGGACCAGCTTGACCCTGATCTGGTGTTGTTTTCCTTAGGAATTAGATAGGCAACCTGTCCAGGCCCATGAAAAACACACAACTGGGGGGGGGGGTAGGCTAGGCAGAACCGTAGCCAATCCAAGCACTGATCCCAGAACCCCAGAAACACAAAGACCTGTGACATCATCTTATACAACTTGAGGTCAGAGACGAGCCTGAGGTCAGACTCCAGCTCTGTGGCCTCAACAATCCTAGGGCTCAAAATGGGTATGCAGTCTGTTTTAAAGCTCAGATGTATCTACAGGGGCTCGGAGGTATGACCCAGCTTACTTAGAGGACATTTAAAGGAAGGTCCAGTGCCAAAGTCCATGGAAAGCTGAGTGCATAGGTGTGGATACCTCTGCTGTTAGGTGTAGATATCCCTGTTGTTAGGTGTGGATATCCCTGTTGTTAGGTGTGGATATCCCTGTTGTTAGGTGTGGATACCCCTGCTGTTATGTAGGGGATACCTCTGCTGTTAGGTGGGGATTACCCCCCAAGCCCCTGTTGTTGTTAGGTGGATGCAGCTGCTATCATTGTCCATCATGAATTCACAAATAAGGAATCTGAGGTCTAGAAAAGAGTGAGGTGCTCTCCAGCACAGAGGCAGGTCTCAAATCAAGAGTCCCCAGTTCTTTGGTCAGGGGATCTGCTTTATGTTTCCATCATATCATCCAGTAAAAGTGACATCAAAGCCTGGGCCAGGCCACTAAGTCACAGAGACACACTCGGGGGCCTTGGCTTGCTGGCAGATGGATAAAGTGGTCAGTCTCTATCCCATCAGCCCAGAGGCCCACTCCCATACCACTCTGGGGAGTCACAAGGGTCACAGGCAAGGACCATCAGAGGACAGTGAGCAGGAGGGGACTCAGGGATGCATACCCTTGATGCACATGCCTTCCCCAGCAGCAGCCCCTTGCTCGAGCCATCATTTGTCCATAGTGATTGGGGACAGGGCACGAGGGTATGTCATTCATAGTCCAGTGCCTGCATGTGTGAGGGGCAGCCCTTACAGCCTCACCGTCCATCTCTTCTCATTACAGCATGCCACAGAGAGGTGAAGCAGATTAACCAGAAAACACTGAGTCAGTCATTAGCCTGCCTTGCTAGGCCTGCCTCAGAACTCACAGGCCGGCCTGCACCAGGCCACAGCGTTCTGAAGGACACCATAGAACAATCTCCCCAGAGCCTGCAGCCCAGGCCTCCTCCCTGTCTGGGCCTCATCTCCACCCTTATGACCTTGTCCTTGGGGTCCCAGGCAACATTCTCCCAACACTGTAGCTCTCAGTGCACTCCCCAGAGCTAATACCTCCCTCCCCCAGCCAGCACTCCACACCACCCAAAGAACGTTCTCATCTCTCCGTGGCTCCTGATTCCACGTCATGCCATTTTGTGAAGGTATTGACAGAGACAATACCTAGTTTGTGCCTCTGTCCCCTCCAAGCCTGTCACTAGGCTGAGCCCACTGCCCATGTGCATGAAATGTGTTGGACAAGCAAGCACTGGAGGGAGGGAGAGGGGGAGGGAGGGAGGGAGGGAGGGAGGGAGGGAGGGTGGGTGTCTGTACAGCTCTGGGATGCCTTGCAGTGAACACTTCATCTTTTGATAGAAGTCAACTCTTCTCCCCCAAACCCAGGCTCTGGAATGGAGTCAGCTTTGCTCAGAGCCTATGGCCATGACACTTGCTGGAGAGATGTCATTTTGCTTGTAAGAGAATGAGCAACCCCCCCCCACACACACACACACAGTCCACAAGAGCAGACTCATCTCCAGCATCACCTCCACCCACCCCTGTGTCCTGAATCGCAGCCACCCTGGATCGGTCCACGCCCACTCCCTTCCTCCCACCCCAGGGCCTTGGCACTTGCTGTTCCTCCACACCCACATCCCTTACCATGGCTGCTCCCAAGCTGGCGTAGTCTCTGCTTTGGGTTTTCAGAGGACCTTAGACATTTCCGCAGCACCAAGCTGGGATTCATCGATACACACCCATAGATTTCCCAGGGCAAGCCTTTCTGCTCACAGATGGATACATGCTGTCTGGGTCTGTGCCTTACCCACACTAGACAATTGTCAATGACCATTAAGTAAATGGTTGCTGGGCAGCCTTAGGCAAGTTGCTTTGTCTCTAGGAGCCTCAGTTTCCCTAACTAAAAATAAACTGATCTGTAAAAGTTCCCATGGTTCTCAGAAAGCACCATGACAGAAAAGCTCCCTGAGATGGCTCAGAAGGCCTGGCTCACATTCCTGGTGTCAAGAGACTCCTTTAGGCCCTCAGGTGCTGAGACCAGCTGGTGTCAGGCTTACCTGTCCGAGCTGACGCCATGTCTGGGCTATCCACACCTGCAATAAGTCCTCTGATGCCAAGTATAGGGCAAGCATCGTGTGATATCGTCTTGTACTCCATGGCAGTGAGCCCCAAGCCATGGAGTGGTTCTATACTTAGGTCCTGTTCCTGACTAACAGGATGACAAAACCATGTGAAGTGACCCAGAAGGTCATCCCATACAACCCTATCTAAAAAGCACACCGTTCGTTCATGGCAGGGCAGTCACATGCTTCTGTGGCTGGCCAGAGACAGAGCTACCAGGGCAAGATGCCTCAGAGCAAGTCCTCCTGGCCTTATGGGATGCTGTGCCCAGCCAAGCTTGGCCAAAATCAATAAAAAGCCTGCTCTGCAAAGAAGCTGGCCCTCCCCGTGCCAGATGCCTCTGTGTCCAGCACACTGAGCCAGGTCTGCACTGAGGTACAGGTGGGGTGGGCAGGAGTCACAGGCATACCTGCTCTGGCTTGATGGGCTCCGTGGTGCTGAAGATGTCAGAATAGTGCTGCCTCTCAAACACGCGGTCCAGCACCTCCAGCTGCTGCTGTGTGAACAGGTCTCCCCGCATCTGCTTCCGGAGGAAGTCCCGGCCCGGAAGTGAGTGGCCATTCGGCACTGGAGACTCCTGAATACCTTTGATGAGCATGAGAGAGAAAGGGTAAGTGGAGGCTATTCTACCACCAAAGGAGAGAAGGCTTGATCCTCGAGACTGGAAACGGGGGTTGACAGGATTTGGGTAAGGGGTTGGTCAGACAGGGTCACCTGCCTAACAAGGGCCAGCCTCTCATGATAACACACTAGGCACCGTGCAAAGCCTTTTTGTTACGTTAGTCCTTTACTTTCACAGTGAACCCCTATCTACGTGCTGTGGTTTGCATGTGTGCCCCTAGTGTTTATGTGTTACAGTTTGATAGTCAGTGATTGCTTATAGGTGGTGAAACCTTTAGGAGCAGAGATTTATTGGGGGAGGTTACAAGATTAATCCCTCCCTGTTCCCTAGCTTTCCATCTGGTAGTGTCTATTCCTCCTGCTTCCTCCTCCTCCTCCTCCTCTTCCTCCTCCTCCTTTTCCTCCTCCCCCTCCTCTCTTCCTTTCTCTCCTTCACACAAGTGTGCACACACTTACACAAGTCTTTACCAAGGTTGAGCCTTCCAGAACGGGTTTGAACTTCCAGAACCCTGAGCCGGATAAGCTTCTTTATAAAGCTCCCTGCCCCCGAGGAATTTCATTACAGAAGCCAAGAAAGGAACTAATTCAGGTTATTACTCCCTTCCTTGTTTCACAGATGAAAATTCCAGGCCCGGAGAAATGAAACTGTTTCTTTGCCAAGGATTTGAGCTCAGAGTGACTCAGGAGCTTAGTCGGGGGTATTATCACCCCTCCTGTCCCCCTCGTTTAATGTCCTCACCCTGTACATTTGTCATCACCGTTGTGACCAGTCTGCAACAGAGTGTTCTGGGAAGGTAGTCACACACCTGTGCTAGGTGACTTGACAAAAAAAAAAAATTATCAAAATCACAAGTGCACTCTTCCTCGGTGACTGATCCCTGGGAGTACATTTTATAGCTGGCTTGTGTCTATGGGAAGTAATAGATGCACACAGTTCTGGGAACGAAAGACTGGAAACAAACTGTTCGTAGAGAACGAACTAACCAGACTGTGGCATTGCTTGGACAATGGAAAACTATGCAGCCATGAAAAGGAAGGGAACCAAGATGTAAAAGCTTCCCAATCCCCAGTAATGGGAGGGGTAAGTGAGGCAGTGTTTGTGTGAAAAGAGAAGAAAGGATGCCTTGATGTGTTCTTTCTGATGTTCAGAATCTGTGTATACCGTGTAGCGTCTTATTTTCTATGAGTAAAACACAATAGGAACACTGTATATAATAATCATGATATAGACTTATGGGCTATACTTATGAAACAGCTGTGTTTTGTTTCAGAACTTGAAAGCTTTGCCTATTCGGACATGTAGGTTAAGAGAATACTCTGGGGGCTGGAGAGATGGCTCAGCAGTTAAGAGCACTGGCTGTTCTTCCAGAGGTCCTGAGTTCAATTCCCAGAACCCACATGGCGGCTCACAACCATCTGTAGTGGGATCCAATGTCCTCTTCTGGTGTGTCTGAGGACAGCAACAGTGTTCTCATATATACATTAAATAAAGAAATAAATCTAAGAAAGAGAGAGAGGGGGAGGGAGGAAGGGAGGGAGGAAGAAAGGAAGGAAGAAAGGAAGGAAGGAAAGAAGGAAGGAAGGAAGGAAGGAAGGAAGGAAGGAAGGAAGGAAGGAAGGAAGGAAGAATTCTGTTACAGTCGCTACTCACAGTGGGGGGGGGTGTTTATATTTCAAAGAAAATACAATAAATTGTTACTTTGAAAATGGGGTGAGCTGTGTGTCTTGGGTTTGACATGTCCAGGTGAAAGCAAGCTTTTGAGCAGAGATTTCCTGTGAGGAAATGGCCTCGGGGCTCATTGTTGCCCAGGATTCTCTAGGACAGTTGTCCCTACAGGCTGATGAGAGGCTATGGGAACCAGGCCCAGGTGGTTCTGCTTGCTCTGTGGGACTCCATGAGAGTACCACCACATACCCCAGGCCTTATTGCAAGAAGCACACACTGCCCTAGGTGTCATTGTCATGTCAAAACCCCACCCATGTGAGGAATGAGGCTAAACCAAGAAGCCTGTGCTCTGGGATATTGTATCCCTGGGCCTCACTCCAGCCGATCTGTCTGCAAAGCCTAAGATCTGAACAGACACCAGCTTTGGGTGTTCACCTGAGTGCTGGCCTTTCAGGGTCCCCAAAGAGGTTGACAGACCCACAGCACCCACATGTCCTACAGGAAAGGCCTTTAGGGGTGACTTACAAACTACCTGAGAAAACAAATCCCTTGTCCATTTCAAAGTGAGGCTGGGCCACAGCCTGAATGACCTGATAGATGTGGCCTATCAGGTCTCTTTGAATAATGTCCCCAGTATAAAATCTGTGTCCCCCCTTTTGCAGGACCACTGGGCCTCCAGCAGGCCAGGTGCCTGATCTAGCCCACAGGATGACATTCCTAGTACCCCTTCTTTCATCGTGGCCCTTCCCTTGGAGACCCTTTGGATAAGGTCACCAAGGACAGCAGATGTGAGACCTTGCTGCCCAGGGATGTACCTGTGCTGGTTAGCACCCACCAGAGGACCTGATTTGCAGGGGTCTGATGTACCTAGGTGCACTACGTGCATGCACACATATGAACACACACACACATGTGCTCACACACATACATTCTCAGCTTGCTCCTACTCGGTGACCTCTCTGCCCAGTCATTCTGTGCCAGCTACTTCTGCCATGGTGAACTTAGACTCTTGAGCACCCATCAAGTTTCTCACTGCCATGGAGATCAGACCAGCTTTTAAGAAATTGCTTTCTGCCTACCTACTTTAGCCAAACTCCCCATCCTGCACCCGGCCTCTCAGCCAGCCAACAAACTCCAAATGAAAGCAGCCTCCCAATTCCCACCAAGGTCTCCACTCTTTGTCCTACTGGTTGCTCCCAGAGACGGACCAACTCCGCCTTGTCTGGAAGCTTCCCGGCCAACCAGACCCTCTCAGCTGAGTGTCCCGGAAGGGTAGAGCCTCATCTCCACTGAGGAAGCCCAGAGAGGATGGCTTGACTCTGGATTCCCTGCAGAATGTGTCACTGACCACTGAGTAGGGCCCAGCACAGAGAGAGGACTCAGGTCATGGATCCAACCCAAGTTATGTACACTGGGTCTTTGGATTCCATGAGAACCTGCATACTCTGCAGGTTCAAACAACCTAGCTAGGGCCTGAACACACCTCTGCAGAGCCTCTCAGGAAAAAGGACTGGCCTTGTCCAGCTGTGACTTTCTCTAAGTCAGTATTGGCCCCATAGACTGCACCCAAGGAAACTCAGGCTGCCATAGTGACCCTGATGCTACCACCAGGGCCTGTGAACTGCTAAGAATCAGCCCCTGTGGGCATCAGCCCGGATACAAATCACTCTTTCTCTCTTCTCATCCCCACCAACTCCAGGCACATGCTTGCTTTAGTGGAGAGAGAAGTAAGGGGCAATGCCTTGAGAAGTCCTGGGATTGTCATCATATGTCATATGTCGTCTGCAATCCTAGAACTCAGGAGGTTGAGGCAAAACGATGGAGAGATTCATGCCAGCCTGGACTACCCAGGGAGATTCTCTATCAAAAAACTAAATAATGCACAATAACAAAAAGACTTAGGATGCTCCTAAACACATAATTATATATTCAATTTGATAGATGTTTAAAATGTTACTCTGGGGCCGGGCATGGTGGCGCACGCCTTTAATCCTAGCACGCGGGAGGCAGAGGCAGGCGGATTTCTGAGTTCGAGGCCAGCCTGGTCTACAGAGTGAGTTCCAGGACAGCCAGGGCTATACAGAGAAACCCTGGCTCGAAAAACCAAAAAAAAAAAAAAAAAAAAAAGTTACTCTGTACTAGAGATTATTAAACTTTCTAAATGATTTTGCTTTTAAGTGTACATTTATGTCTGGAGGGTATGTGCACATACATGAAGGTGCCCACAGAGGCCAGGGGATCCCCTGGAGCTGTAGTTATAGGTGGTTATAAACCAGTGGATATGGGTGCTAGGAATTGAACCTGGGTCCTCTCAGAGAGCAGTGTGTGCTCTTTACCACTGTGTGCTCTTTAGGTCCCAAAATTAAATTTCTAGAAAGCAAACAGGAAGAGCAGATAAGGTGATGATGGAAGCACTCTAGATAGGACCTGCCCACTTCAGTGATCAAACGAAAACGAGTGATTACAGACTGACTGACAGTTTGTATAAAACAAGGCACAGAAAGATACAATGTAGCCATGTGATTAAACAAGGCAGAGAAGAATACAATGTAGCCATGTAAAGCCTGGTCCTGGGCAGAGTTGGGAAGAGCTTCCAAGGGGAAGCTGTGTTTGAACCACAAGTAGAGGATGGGCAGAAAAGGAGCAGAGAGGTGGGGATGAAACCACAGGAGACTATAGGGAGGCTCCGAGGCCACAGAAACCTTGTTGAAGGAACCCTAGGCAGACTTGAGCAGCTGGAGGAACAGTTATTGTCATCATGTCTCAGTCCTAGGCCCTGTCCTAAACTGCCTCCGTCTTCATCTCTGAAGACCAAGTGTCAATCAAGACAGCGCTTGCATAAGTCACAGCATGAGAGTGCACACACCTCCACATCCAGGTCCTGCCCCAGTGCTTTCCCAGGCCCTGTTCTTAGGGCTCTAACCACTCCTCATCTTTGCAGCAAGCCCTTGGGCCTCCATGCTCACCCTGAACTATTCCCTGTTCACCTCTTGCAGCCAGAGGCAGCACCTGTACACAGAATTTACGACCGATACCTTCCCTCTGCAATCTTGGTCCTGTACATATCAGCGTCCCGTCACTCTTCCAGTCACACCTCCCTCAACCAAGCACAGCAAGTGTTGATGGCGGGGATGCAGCCATGGACAAGGGCTAATGCACCCCTTTCCTTCCTGGAGCCTCATCCATCGGCAGAAGAGGCCAACATTAACTGGGAACTAATCAGACCAGACCAAGATTAGCACTCAAGCAAAAGGGCAGCTGAATTCCAAGAGGGCAAGGACATGCCAGCCTGCCTCTGAATGCTGCACACAGTAGGTGCACTATGGGTATGAGCCACATGAAGAGATTATGTGTTTAGTGGCAGTTAAGGAAATGAAAACAAAAACACCATTCCCATAACGAGGGCAGGACTGACCATCCAGGCAGGCAGTGGGACTGTCTGTGGTGCTTCAGAGACACCGACTTAATTGGAGACTGTGGCAGGCTACAGGAAAAACTCAGATCCACTTTATTCAGGGAGAAACTCCAAACCCACACTGTGGGTAGTATGCACTGGCAAAAGTGCAAAAGTATACAGGGGCACGATATCTTTAAATCTTTTTTTTTTCTTCTCCAAATCAAATAATATGTAATAGACCCAGTGCTGGGCTTAGTCAACCATGGCTCATAGAATTAACATTCTGAAAGCTAGCTTCAGGGGAAGCAAGAGGCAGGAATCCCCTTCTCGAGAAGCAGAGAAATGCTGGCTTCAAATTTCAGGTTAAGCCAATGTTATTCAGAACCCGGCTTTGAAGCTAAAAGCTTTACATGATCAGGTCTGGTCACGAAAAGCAGAAGGAAGCAAGATGACCTGAGATTCCCATCTGTCCGGGGAAAGCTGTCTCTTGTGAGTCTTAAAAGATCATAAAGCCACTGTGTTTTCTTCAAAGCACAGCGGATTCTGAGAGTTTGCATCTTTCTTGCACAGTTCTGATTTGTTTCTTTGGAAATCATCACACATTTTATGTCTGAAGATGCTCACTGGGAAGAAAAAGATAAAAACAAACAGGGCTCTGCAAATCCCTCCTGGCACCCTGGTCTCTGGTACTCAGCCTCAGCTGGGCACTGAGGAGCCCTGAGGACCCAGGCTGGGGCCTCGGGATCAGCCTCAGCTTTTCTCCAAGTTCTATTTCTCCACAGAGCTGAGATCAGCCCCAGATCCAGACATGCCTCTTTGGTCCACAGCTTCTCCCTAACAGGGCAGCCAGGCCCAGTATGAAAAGCATTAAGAGCTAGCAGACCTGGGTTCTAGCTGTGTGTGCTTGGGTAAGTATATCTCTGTCTCTGGGCTCCAGAGTCCCCATTAGTAAACTAAGGAAGCTGAGTGAGTCCTTTAGAATTGGTTATAGTGGTAAGCATCTGTAATCCCAGCTCCTGGGAGGCTGAGGCAGGAGGATCATGGTTTTGAGTGGAGCTTGGGCTACACAGTGAGTCTAAGGCCTGCCATATAGATCTCCACTTCCAATTCCCATGTCCTTCAAAACTGACTTATATTTTGCCTGCTAAATAATAGCAAGTATTTATTGTCCCCTCTGTATTATACTTGTAGGCCACACACACACTACTACCAATGCCCACCATACTCCTGAATGACTGCTTAAGCCAACTAGTATCTATTTGCCTTTCTCAATGCTTTGTTTGGAAATGGACAAGCAGTAAGGAGGGCTTCTGTCAGAGAAATATCTCTCTCTCTCTCTCTCTCTCTCTCTCTCTGTCTCTCTGTGTGTGTGTGTGTGTGTGTGTGTGTGTATCTCTGTGTGTCTGTCTGTCTCTCTGTGTGTATACTTCTCTCTGTATCTCTCTGTCTCTGTCAATCTGTCTCTCTGTGTATGTATGTATATATTTCTGTGTCTCTCTATATCTCTCTGTCTCTGTCTCTGTCTCTCTCTCTCTCTCTCTCTCTCTCTCTCTCTGTCTGTCTCTCTCTCTCTCTGTGTGTGTGTGTGTGTGTGTGTGTGTTGCTGTCAGTGAAGCCCAAGGCCTTAGGAAGGCTGGAGTGGTACTCTATCACTGAGTCTCTCAGGCCTAAGGCCTCTCTTTTTGTCGTGGAACACATTCACTGACACCTTTTACAGTCTGGCAATGCCACTCAGGCCCCACTACTGTGCTCCTGGACTGCCCTCATCCCAGCATAGTGAAGATAGTAATAGAGAAAGCCAAGTCCAAACCAGTCATTTGCCCCCTGGACCCTTGAGCCAGCCTAATGGGCCCTGGATGTCACCTAGACATTTCCAACTTGGGTCAAGCAAGCTCAAGGAACTTGGAGTTGATCTTTCCAAGGGTCGTGACCAGTTCTACAAGCAATCTAGGCAGCCATGGTGGCCCATACTTGCATTCTCAGCACTTGGGAAGTAGAGGCAGGAGGATCAGGAATTCAAGGCTACACTCTGCTACATAACTAGCCTGGGATACACGAGACCCCCTGACTCAAAAATAAACAAACAAACAAACAAACAAAAATAAATAAATAAAAGCAGTACATATGCGACAGACCAATCACGTTTAGCTGCATCTTTAAGTGTTTTGGATGGGATCTGTAAGAACCTTGCCGTGGGCAAAATCAACTGTGGAATTTTTCGGCAGAAGGGGCTCAAGGTCACATAGACTTGACCAAGGGTTAGGAGCCAGAAGCGGCTGAAGATTCTTGCTGGGGTTACATTAACAAGAACATCTTTGCATCTGTCCCCTAGCAAAGAAAGAAAGGGACTTAGCAGTACCAGTGGGAGCGCAGGTTCTCCACATCTCTGGTGACAGCTGGGTGAAGCTTTGCCTAGCGTCACAGCAGGGCCAAGTGTGAAGCCTGTCTTCCCCTCTGACTTTGTAGATGAGAACAGAACCTGAGAGAGTGTACCTGGCTGTGGTCACTCAGCTCAGAAACAGAGTAGTCCCTAAGCCTGCCTTCCCCATGTCCTCTCTGGGCCTTAAGACCACAAAGCCCTCGGTTCCCTCACCTGCTAACTGGAGCAGCAGCAGGCAGGACAAACCCTGGGGCTTTATAGGGACCAAATGGGATAACCCCTACCTGCTTATCAAGGCACCTACAGTCACCACCCTTTTCAGTGGGAACACCCTTCCCAGCCTCCCCTCCAAGGCCTCAGCCTCTGATCTGCCTTACCCATTGGGATCAGCTCCTGCATCCCCTACAGTGCTCAGCAGGCTTCTTCTCCGGGTTCTAATATCTCTTCACTACCGCTCTCTAAGAGCTCCATTCCCCCTCATACCTGGACTGCCAAACCCTTCACCCTGCCCAGCACAGCTCAGCCTGAAAGCCACTCTTTCTTCTGCTTCTGCTAGAGGGTTTTTCACAGGCTATACCTATGGTCTGCAGTTAGCTTCTTACTAGTCCCCTTGTGAGCTTGGTCTTCGTTTATAGTCAAGAGAACTTGGGAGATGAAGTGGCTTGCTCAAGATCGCACAGTAAGTACACAGCAGAACACTTCCAGGACTCTTACTGCGTATAAGGATGACCTCATGTGTTTCAGGATACTGGGGAGCCTGGGCACTCCACATTTACAAACTCATGATGCCTAAGCAACTGCTCCCTCTCCCCAGTGTGAGCGTGAGTGTGAATGGGTGTGGATGTGGATGTGTGTGTGAGAGAAAGTGAGTGTAAGAGAGAGAGAGAGGCATAGAGCATGCTACTCAAATCGAAGCCAGAGTCTAGAGCATACTTTCTAAGTTCTCTACCATTAAGACTTTTACCCTGCTATTTTAAGACTGTCTCACTAAGTCACCAGACCTGCCTGGAGCTCATTCTGCAGCCAGGCTTTGAACTTGCCATCCTTCTGCCTCAGCTTCCAGGGCAGGTGAGATTCCAGGCCACCAGGTCCTGCCTGGGTTTTGTTTTGTTTTTTAACCTCTCTGACTCTTAATTTTCTCATCTGCAAGATAGAATGCTCATAATACCTGGGTAAGGCCTGAGTAGGAGTCAGTGTAAACCACTGAGCGCAATGCCTGGCACACAGTAGGTGCTTTGGCGAAGATCTCACTTGTTTGTTTTCCTTGTTAAAGCATGAGGTGTCTGAGGACAAAGGTCCTATGTGGTTATCTCAGACATAGGAGATGCTGATCAGAAGATGCTGTTATAGAAGACACAGGAGAAGCTAAGATGCTTGCTGACTAGATGGATAATCTAGGGAGATGTGAGGAGCCTCAGGGCTGCCCACTTCAGGGAAAGGCCACAAGGGCCAGCTTCCATTGTGAGTTAGGAGAAGCAGCCACTGTATCAGCGATTCTGGAGGAAGAGAAAGAGCAGCAATGGCAGGTTCATTTCTACCTCAGATTTCAAGCAGTCCATGAAATGTTGACCCAGAGATGAGGACCAACTGCGCAGACTGACCTGAGCCTCGGGTTTCCTAGTGTGCACATCAAAAAGCAGAGGCATCCGGCTGCCTACTGCTAACAGAAATGTGGATTTTCTATTTCAGCTAATTCAGAGCTTCTATCCTCTGTCTGGTCCTATTGGGGTGACTTGAGGTTGCTCAGAATCAACCTAACAGCCTAAAGGTGTCCTGAGGAAAGGCCACTTGAGATCAGGATGAATGAACAGAGACAAGGCACCAAGTCAGGCAAAGCCATGGAATCCAAGCAGGGACAATCAGAACCAGCTGGCTGCCATTTTTACCAGCTGGCTGCCATTTTTAGGGTATCTACTGGGAAACCAGGCTGCCATTTTTAGGGTATCTACTGGGAAACCAGGCTTCTTCCTAGGGACCAACTTGGCAGGGCAGGAAATGTCCCATGTCAGCCCAGAACTCAACCAAGGTTCCAGATGATCTTATATTTATTTACACATCCCTCCCCAAACTAGGGCCCCAGACTGAGAAAATCCAAGATGGCTCGGAAGGAACTCCCACCAGAGCCAGCACAATTCAGCCATTAGTTTCACTCAATCTCTCTTCTCAGGAAAGGAAAACACAAAATTGTAAAATTGGCAAATGTGTCCAGGTTTGACTCGAGCAAATCTGATTGTGCCATGCATTACCCAACGAGTCAGAGGCACTGGTGACAGAAAAGACCCGAGGGACTATCACTCCCTCAGAAATGGCAATAGTGAAGCCAGACTGCAAAGGGCTTTGTCTGGGGCCAGATAGCAAATCCCAATAGAGCTACCAACCATGGCCTCTGATACCTACACCAAGTCTCTCAGCTCATCTTTTAAGGGTGCCCGGTGGGTGTCTGGCATGGTCCTTGCTCCAGAGCTTGGAGGGTCCAAGTCTTAACTCCCACCCTGAAGTGTAGGATGCACACAGTGGATACTTGGGAAGTGCTGGGAGCCAATGAGGCAGGCATAGCCTTGGAGTCAAGCACCCAGCTCCCTGTGTCCTTACAAACCTCCAAGGACAGCGAGTCTGTTGCTGCCTTTACTTCACAGATTCGGAAAGCGAGGCACGGGGAAGCTAAAGCTCTTGCTCAAGATCTACAGCTAAAAAGTAAACGACCTAGGTACCAAATGCAAGCAGAATGTTCCAGCGTGTGCTCTGAACTCAATTTAACCCACTCCATGTTATCCAGACTGGGACAGAATAGTCCAGGGGGGGGAAAAAAAAGACTTCTTAGAAACAATTCAGTTTGAGTCTCAAGGTGAGCTGGAAAGAGTTAGCCAAAAACGAGGTAGGGAAGAGGAAGAACGTTCCCGTCAGAGGGAAGGATGCGGGCAGAGGCCTGGGCGTATGGAAGAGGCTACTGATCTGGTAGGAGCAGAATGCAGACGGAGAGGTACCACACCAAGTGCACAAACCTACACAACAAGGCTTTCCTCCCTCACTGCCTGCTCAGCTCCAAGACTCCTTACCAGAACGTAACCCATTCTGACAGCCAAGTGGTGCAAATTTATTATCAGAACTCTTGACAGCGCTGGTGTGAAGAAATGGAGGACGCTTCTGTGCCTCAAGAACAGCACAATGACCACAGAGAGCAGAAGGAAACAAGCAGTCTGTTCTCCCTAACCCATCGCCCCATGGTACCCAATCCCTCCACTTGGCAGAGAGCTATGCACACTATAATTAGTGTGCAGGACGGTAACCACTCCTGAAAACGTTCCAAAGTGAGTGAACTATCACTGTCACTAGGTGTGGAGGGTGCAAAGGAGGTTAAAGGCTTTGTTTTCGTTATATCTGCAAGGACTCCTGTGTCCCTCTTTTCTTCAGACCCACCCCCACCCTTGGCACACAATAGTCTGTGTCCCATCCCCCTGCTGGGCATAAATAATAGTTTAAAACTATATATACTCGGCCATCTTCGCATTACCCCTATTTGGGATTTTAAATTACTGTTTTTATTTTCCCCCCCTCCATGGACGATATAACTAGAAAGAAGGTTCATATGTTGAAGTGTATCTGTCTGATCATTGCACAAATGTTTTCAAGAGAAATCACTATATTCCTCCAAGATGGGTATGGGTTTAGTCATAGATCAAAGTGAGAGGGGAAAAAAAAGATAAATCATCAGAGATCCAAAAATACTTTTCATTTGGAGAATATACCAGACCATTTTGATGGGGCTGATGGAATCCTTGTTCTGTCTCCATTACCTGCCTCAGGCAGCCCCAGCCAGGAGCCAACAGCCAAGATGATATTCTCCATAAGATAGTCCCCAATATATATATATATATGATCTTCAACCTCTATTGATTGACCAATTTCACAAGCAAAGACTGGTGAAATGAAGCTGAAATGAACATCATGCTTTAACTCATTGAACCTATCAGGCCTGAGTTAATCTCACTGTCCACTGTCTCTGATAGAATTCAATTGATCAATCATGTTTCGGTGATAGTACCATTTCACTGGCTTATTGCTTCTTCATTTCAGAGCTTGACCTGTTAGATATACTCGGACTGGCTCGACTTCTCTTGGATACACAGAGATCAGCCACTGCCTGCCAACGTGTGTCATCTCCCGTCCCAGCTGAAAAGAACTTGAGAGGCTTTTGTGTGTATCTGAAGTGTGTTTCCCACCAAGCACGCACATAGGAGGGGTGGATTTATGGAGAACAGTAATCACAAGTGTCAAGAGGGCTCTTCATTCTGCAAGAAGCCCCTATTCTTTCTTCCCTATGGGAGCAAGTTGACTCTGTGCTCGGCAAGAGTGTATTTCTGTATTAGCCAAGTGGCATATATGCCTAGAGGAAAGGTATGTTAGACAATGATCAGAACAGCAATCTCTACACCCCAGACATGCGGGCTGAGTGCTTATCTGGTTCTAACGATGATGTCAGACGCCAGCAACAGAGTATGGCTCCCGGTGTGCAGATGAAGAGAGAATGGGGTCTGAGACGCAGAGGTAGCTTGCCTAAGATCTCAGTGTTACCAGGCCAGGTGAGATAAAAAGCCCCAGGGAGTTCATTCCTTGGTGCCTCTGACCCACAGAGACCACCCCGTAGGCACTTTCAGGGTCGCCAAGTCAGCTCCGGCCAGCCATTTTGTTTCTGACTACTTGGATCTTTGTACTTTTGTTCTGACAACTTTTGAACTTAGGATGGATTCTAAGATTGTCTACAACCCACAACTTGAGAGTAGCTCAGAGTTACCCTGGGCCACCCAAGACACCCAGTAGCTTCATAGAGACTAAGACCTTTGTCCTAATCTTCCTTTCCCTAAAATGTTCCCTAATTTATGCAAAAGCACCTGCCGTATCCACAGCAACGACTTCACTCGCCATTTTCAATATGGTCCTGTGCTGTTACAGTTTCTTTGTGGCATTTAATTTAATTTTCCAACACAAGCCAAGACGATGCCTTGGGAAATTGGGGAGGTAGGGGATATCACTGGACAGGACCAGCTGCCTGGAGGAAGGGGTTCTTGCAGCAGCATTGTCACCAAAGAGGCCCAGGCAATGGCAGTTTGCAAATAAGGTTTGTATCTGGTCAGAACCACTGTCTGAAGTCAGAGGGAATGGGGGAAGAATTGTAAATAAAGCTGGCATCTGTGAGGGAAGCCATTGCCATAGCTGGCACAGGGCTGAGGCTTGGAGGTGGGACAAAGAACTTCAGGACACCCTCTATTCCACACTTCCGCCACACAAAAAATGGCAGCCCATCTTCCAGCAGCCCAGTCATCACACCCTGACTTCCTCCTCCCCACCCCTCACCCCCTTTCCCCGTCTCTGTTCCGGGGATCCAGTCCCTTCTCTGATCTTATCGATACATTCACAGTTTGTCTCTGTCACGTGGGGAAGAGGAGGACCCTTATGGTCTGATGTAGGCACAGTGTGGAGGCCCTTCTGGAGGGAGACATCTGCTCAGGCAAGCAGGAACTTCTTATTCTGAGAGAGGGAATGGAAGGAGAATGGCTACCCACAGAAGGGGCAGGTGCCAGAGTTAGGAAGGACTGTCCGCTGTAAGTGAAGGCTGTCTAGGGCTAGGCAACAGGAGGACCTCCCACACTCCATGTCAGAGGTCCTGGCTGTTGTCTACTAATACCCTGGCTTTCTCAGTAAGACCCACAGCTGCTCATAGCTGCTGAGGCCTTAAAGGACTTGGCTGCTCCCCATCCTGCTCTGCGCGTCCTTACTTTTTCTTTCATCCTTATCTTCATGTATGTGTGTGATATACATGAGCATGTATGTCGCGGAAGCCCATGAATATGTACGCATGTGCCTGTGTAAGCCCAAGGCCGACATGGGGAATCGTCCTTGGTTTTCGGCTTTATTCCTTAAGACAGGGTCCTTCAGTCACACTTATTTGCCTGTCTGGCTAATAATTTGCTCTGTCTTTGCCTTCTGTGGTTGGAAATGCCAGAGAACTGCCACACCCACCCGACATTTATTGGGGTTCTGGGGATGCAAACTCCAGCCATTGGCTTGTACAGCAAGTTTTCAACTGTTGCGCCTTCTCCTCCACCCACCTCTCAGACACCTCTCCCTCCCACTCACTCCTCCTGTTGTAATCACTCTGGCCTCCTCGCTGCTCTTTCTTCAGCCAAGTACACTCTGCCTTTGTGCTTGCTGTTCGAGAGGTTTCCCAGGTGTCCCTTTGGCTCATTGCCGTTTTTTTTTTTTCTTGGTGCCTCTGCTCAAATGACACCTCAGTTTCCAGAAGACAGCTAGCCCCCACTGGGCGGTGAAGGCTCACACCTTTAATTCCAGCACTCGGGAGGCAGAGCCTAGTGGATCTCTGAATTCGAGGGGAGTCTGTTCTACAGAGGAGTTCCAGAACAGCCAGAGCTACACAGAGAAACCTTGTCTCGGAAAAACAAAAGGCAAACACAAAAAGAAAGCAAGTCTCCACCCACAATGCATCCCTTAACTCCTTCCTAGTTTTGTTATCCTGCTACCATCAACAAGCACGAGTGCACAGCTGGTAGCCTGGGTTTCATGCCCAGCTCTGGGGGGAACAAGCATTTAACAATGCAACATCTGTCTTTCTTACTTTTTATTTGTCGTTTCTCCCTGTTTATTGGAATGCCACTCTTGTGTAGGAGTACTTCTGTCTGCCTCATCCTTTTGCTGTGTCCCTGTCACCTAGATCTAGAACAAAGGCCAGCACAGAGCAGGCACACACCACACACCTGTAGGGTGAATAAACAAGAGTGGATCTAAACAACAAAGGGGGGGGGGGTGCTCCCTCCCCAGAGGTCTAAGGCTCTCATGCCCAGCTCAAGGCTCCACTGATAGAACTTCTGAGGAGAAGAGTTGCCTGGCTTTGCCCAGGACTGAGACCACAGGACCAGCACTGGATGAAGAGTTAATGGTGACTCCTCCTCAAGGGGCTTGGCTTTGGAAATGTTAAAGAGATCAAGGTCTAGCTTCTGGGTGCAAGCACTGACCTTTCCTCACCTTGTCCCTTACCTCCTCTGTGCACTGAGGTCAATAAAGCACAACGGGCAGACCCCAAACAAGGGAGGGCAGACCCCAAACAAGGGAGCACAGAGAGGCCCCGGGGTCACTCAGTGAGAACAGGGAAAAGAAAACTAGTGCCCAGTCACAGGGGAAAAGATGAGCGTTGTGCCCTCCACCTGCAGTGTGCCCCACCCCCACTCTGAGGGAACGAAAGTTAAGAGGAACCTGGGCTACCAAGCGATACCCTGTCTCAAAAAGTAATTAATTACTCCACTTAACTAAAATTAGAAAGCTGGGTGTGGTAGCTCATGCCTGTAGTGTTGGCCTTTAGGAGGTAGAGGCAGGAGGATTAAGAGTTCAAGGCCATCCTCCTAGACTATCTGGTAAGTTCAAGACCAGCTTGGGCCACCCTGAGACTGTCTCTAAATAAACAACAACAACAACAACATACACCAAGGAGGCTAGGCTGGATCCTCTAGTTCAAGAATTTGTGGGGATCTGGAGTCAGGGAAGGCTTCTTGGAGGAGGTGATATTCCAGCCAGGGCTGCATTTGGAGGTGTGAGCAAAGAGGCTGAGGGGATCTTGGAGAATAGAGGTATGTGGGGCTGTGCTCACTGCCAGAGATCTCCTGTGGGTCTAGCCACCATCCCAGGCCACATCCAACTCAAGTGACATGCTTTTGTGTCTCCACAGTACAGAACTTGCACACAATCGGTACACAGCATAGGAAGTTTTCTCGTGTGTTTGTTTGTTTGTTTGTTTGTTGGGGGGGTGAGGGGGGAGACACAGTCTTGTGCAGCCAAGGATGACCTTGAACTTCTGACCCATGAGTGCTGAGAGTCTAGTGGTTGCCACCACATCCGGGTTATGTGGTTCCAGGGATTGAACTCAACCCTTCTGCTTATCAAGAGCACACCTGATCAACTAAGCCACACCCCCAACTGCCAAAGCTTGTATCAAAAACAAACAAAAGACCTTGTAGACCTTCCCATTGAAAAATACCACAGAGAGCACTTTTGTTGCCATGGGCCTTTGTTGTGTGCTTATGGATGGCATCTGTTTAAGCTCGCATGTGGAGGTCAGAGGAAGCTGTCGGCTGTCTCCTATCGCTCTCCACCTTACTGTCTGAGACCATTTCTGGCTGAACCTGGAGCTCACAAATTCAGCCAGACTTACTGGCCAGCAAGCCCCAGTATCCTCCTGTCTCCACCTCCTCCGCACTGAGATGACAGGCTTCATGTAGCTTCTCATGTGGGTGCTGGGGATGCGAATGCAAGTCTTTGTGCTTACACGGATACTTTAGGGACAACCGTCTCTCCAGCCCTGTTCAAGTCTTTGTGCTTACACGGCGGATACTGTAGGACAACCGTCTCTCCAGCCCTGTTCAAGTGGCTCTTAATCAGAGTAATGAGACGAGAGGTTTGGGAAGCCTGTGGATGGGTCTTTTTGGGGGGGGGGGAGATGTTAGGACAGAGAATGTCAGGGATAAGAGATGCCACAAAGCATCCCAAAGTTCAGGGAAGATTGTCCCGTGTGACCAGGCTTGGGGGGCACACTCTTGCAACCCCGGCACTAAGAGGAGGGTAGGAAGATCAAGGTCACCCTCAGCTGTGCATCACACTGGGCTAATCTGCATGTCTCAAAAAAAAAAAACCTATCCTGAACCCCATGTATCTTTAGAATGCCACATAAATGTCATTCTAAAGCAGTGAGGTTGCTAGAAACTGTGTATAAATATCTGGAGCAGGAGCCTCACTCTCTTTTACTCAGACCCACAAACCTTGCTACTTTAATACCTACTGACTCCCAAGAATACAACCACCATATAAATAGAGAAAAGATGGTGCCTTGCACCCGCTGGAGTTTTATCAGGACATGTTCACAGTTTCAGAAAAGCAGTTTATCGATGGCGGCACTGCCACAGCATTGATATTGCCAAAACCCACAGTTGTCTGCGTCTGTAGCTGGTGGGCTCATGTCGGGTCCACGCTATATGCCAAGTGTCTCCTAGTGAGTTCACATAATGGGGGAATATGTTTCACTGTCACTTTATTTATCTGCATTCCCTTTTTTATTACAGATGGGCCATTATATTACTCTTTAGGATGAAGTGTGTGGTTGGTTCTCTTTTGCCTGAATTTCATTTTAGGGCAGCAAAGTGCCTCCTCGAGGAGACGCTGCGTCGGGAGATGGGACATGAAGTTGGTTGGTATGAATGATTTCCCAGTCCTTTCTAAGCCTGCCATTGAGAACGGGCCTCTACCAGAGACCATTTTCCTAATCTATCTGTCCGAGAAAGGACTAACTTGGGGCTACAAAAGACTTCTCCGGAAGCTGTTTTAGGGGCAGAAGACAGGTACCAAAAACAGTTCTAACTCAACAGCTGGGTAAGGAATAACACCGGAAGCCTGCTTCCCAAAGGCAAAGGAGGATCCTCCATTCTGCTCTTCAGAAAAAGCATTTTCAAAGCTAGTTTGGTGGCCCATGCCTATAATCCCAGCACTCAAAAGGTAGAGGCAGAAGGATCAGGAGTTCAAGGTTCCCCCAACCCCCAACTACACGAGAGCTAGTCTAAGGAAAAATAAGAGAGGGGGAAAAACGATTTCTCAAATTCTAAACTCCTGCTAGAATTATGTAAGCTAAGAAGGGCCAGGGTTCTGCCTTCGCTGACACCCCCTGCCGGAGCTTTCTCTCAGCTATCCACAGTCAGGTAGAGAGGGCACAGGCAGAGGGAGAGATGACACCAGATAACAGAGCATGGTGACACATGCCTGTGATCCCAGCTGAGAGGGTGGAGGCAGGAGGCCACACAGTGAGTTCAAGTTCAAGGCAGTATGGGCTTCCATGAGACCCTAAGTCTACAATAGAAATGAAGACTGGAAGTGTCAGCTTCCCTGCTGTCCTGCAAACTAGGACCAGAAGTGAAAGAGGTGGAACTAAGGCAGGGTTATAAGAGCAGGGAGGGGCCAAAGAGCTACATGCTCTCTATGCCAACTGATCCAGTTTGCATCTAGACCTCAACTTACTGCCTCTGTGGCCTTAGACTATTTAACTATCCTAGCTCCCACCTACAAAAATGAAGACGGTAATAGTCCCTGTGCTTCTGAGAGCTACTGTAAGCAATCCCTTTCACATAGAGAGCATGTCAATCTCACACTAGGCCTCAGAAAGCTGAAGGGGGGGGGGATGACCGATTTCCGGTGGTCATACCCAAGAGCTCTGAGGTAGAAACAGACACCTGATCCTAGCCCCAGTTTCCCTGTTGATGTCTTTCCCATTCAACTGGTTCTGAGAGTCAGTTTCGACTCCCTCATTCTTAAGAGATAGTGAAACCGAGGCCTGGAAAGAGAATAGAAAGCAGACAAGTTCACACAGCAGACCTATGCTGCATTCTCAGGCTGGGCCCTGCTTTCTCAGAGGATCTGTGCGTCAGCTTGTACGTCTGTAAAACGAAGGTGAGGAGACACCCTGGTGTCCAGAACCAGAGAGAAACAAGATTACCAAGAAGAAAGGAACCAAGCGGTTAACAGCTTCATGCCAAGCCCCGGAAGGCTTCTGGGATGCACTTCCAACCCTCTGCCCTCAACTCGTGGCCTCATAGAGGAGGCAGCAGGTGGCTGCTGAAAGAGCTCGAAGGCACCCTTCTCTGTGGGGACGGGGGTGGGGGGGACTTCCTGTGGCAGGTGTCACATCAGAAAGCACGGGGATGCAGACAGGGGATCCCGTGGGAGGCAGCCCACATCCTCACGCAGAGCACACTGGTTCTGAAACCGTGTCCCTCAGCTCTCCAAGCCGCAGTATTGAGGAAGGAATGTCTTTTGTCCCTTTTGCAAAATTAATTAATTAATTAGCTAATTAATTAAGAAAAATTTTAAAGTGACTGGAACTCCCTTCCAGGCTCAGAGCCAAAGGGACGGTCCCAGCTATAACCAGGAAGACTGGTCCAGCAAACAAGGGAACTCAATGAATTCCTATCCGGCTCGGCACTGTGTGTCCCTGGTCCCAGCAGCTCCATCCAAGGTGGCCGGCAGCTGCTCTCGTGCTCAGCTAAGCTCGGCTGTAACACTTGCTCGGTCCCCGGCCCCCGCTCCGGCGCCCCTGTGCTCAGCTCGCGCATCATCTGCTCGGCTGCCCAGCTCCTGCCGCCATCGCGCCCGTGCCCGCGCCCCCCGGGGCGGCGGAAAGCTGGCATCCGTTGTTACCATAACAAACTCAATTGTTCTCAGCAGGGCCCCGGCAAATAAAGTCATTCATTACGGGGCTTCTCCCGGCCACCGTGGGCTGCGCGGCAATCAGCGGGCCGCGGGCTGCCCCCTCGCGGGCCGAGACACGCGCCAGCGCCGTTACCTGCCGGGGCCAGCCCGCGGCGCAGCGGCCGCCACGCTGCGCCCCGAGGCCCAGCCGCTGCGGCGCCGGCAGGAGCAGCGGCCGACCGCCGATTAGTTTTATCTCGGAACGTCAATTGACTTATACTGATTGGCTTCCTGCCGCCAAATGTCAATTAAATTGCAAATGTTCAGTGGAGGCCCAGCGCGGGCTGCGATGGCGGGCGGCCCCTTCCCGAGGGCGCCCAGTGCTGCCGCGGTGGGTTTGAGTTCTCCTTCCACGCCGCCAGCGGCATGGCCGAGCGTTCCCGCCCCCCCCCCCCCCGCAACCCTCAGGCCCCGCCTGGGAATTGGAGGAAGACCCACGGAAGCCCAACAAGCCTGCCCTGGAGTAACTCCTGCTTCTGAGAAGAGGGACCTTCGCTAGGTGACAAGGCTGGATCTTGGGATGCAACTTCTGGCATGGTCTTTAATAAACTCCCTCTCGCTACTCCCACCTGGTTTTCCTCATCAGCCACAGCTCAGAAGAACTCGGATGCTTAGGAGTTGAAAGTTGAGCGGCTTGAGGAAAGGGACAGACAGTAGTCTGGTGCCCTGGGCTTCACAATCGAAGCAGATTCTGTTTGCTGGCTTGCTTAGCTTTGAAACAAGGTCTCTTGTATTCCAACCTGGCCTGGACCATCCTATGTAACTGAGGATGACCTGGAACTTCTGATGTTCCTGCCTCCACTATCTGAGACCAGAGATTACAGGTGTATACCACCATGATTTTTTGTGTGTGTGGTTCTAGGGATAAAAGGGGCCACGACTCCAGGAGACATTATTTTTTGTTACCATTGTTGGGGTTCTGTTTTGTTTTGTGGCAGGCTCTCTATGGAGGCCTGGAATTGATGATCTGCCTGCCTCCACCCTCTCCTATTAGAATTGTAGGTGAGGACCACCAAGTCTGACTCCTGAAAAGTCCTGGCCACTGCTCTCTCGGAGAGAGTGACTGGGGCACAAGGCAGGGAAGCCATCCCAGAGTTCCCAAAGACAAGTGACTGTGGGACCTGCATTCCTCCAGAGCTTTGGCTTCACTGTTTGCTCCCAGTGGACAGACAGCAAACATAAGACAAACATCAGTGCTCTCGGCCTGCACAGAGCACCATCGCTCCCAGAGCACTTTCCTGTGTTACGGGGCTCTAGCTAAGCTTGCCAGGACTCCGAAGGAATCACTCATTCTCCCTTTGATGGTAAGAAAACAGAGCTGCATGCGGTAGCACGTGCCTAAAATCTCAGCACTTGAGAGGTCTAGGCGAGAGGACTGGAGTTCAAAGGTCAACTTAGGCTACATGACAAGACTTTGGAAGAGCAGAGAAGGGGAAGAAGCTGTGGAGATGGCTCAGTGGGTAAGATTGCCTGTTCTTCAAGTACAAGGTTCTGAATTTGAATCCCCCAGCACCTCTGCAAAAAGTGGAACACAGCTGTGTGTGTCTGTCACATTAGCCTTAGGTAGTAGAGACATGTGGATATGAGCTCAGTGGCATACAAGTCTCAACAAAACGGCAAGCTTCCAGTTTGGTGAAAGATGAGGCTCAAGGCAATAATTTGGGGAGCAAGAGTGGAAGACTTGTTATGTCCTCCTACGGCCTCCCGATGAGTGTACATGGGTGTGGGCACCTGCACACCCACATTCATGTGCCACACACACACACACACACACACACACACACACACACACACGTCATATACATGCCACACTCACACACCCAAAGGAGATTTAGGCCCAGAAAGGGCTGTTCAAGATCAGCAGCAAGGAGTGCAGAGGCAAGACCTGAGGGCCCGGGACTCTGAGTCCAGTACAACACCCCCTCTCTCAAAGAGGCCTTGAACAAGGACAACTCAGGCTTGGGGTCTGCTGCTCCAACCCCTCTCCCTTCTGAGGGAGCCAAGAGGAAGACACGTGAGGACCATCTGGAAGATTCTCCAAGCCATAGGGAAGAAATGGAAAGGAGGTCGGGGAAGAGCCATTTGCTGGAGGGACAAAGCCTAAGGCCTCAGAGAGCTTTTGCTGTTTGCCTGTCTCCAGCACACACACACACACACACACACACACACACACACACACACCCCTGCCTGCCTCCCTAAGGTTGTCTCTTGAGAGAGCGCTACGAGGGTTCTTAACTGATCAAATGTCCAGCATTTAAAAGGTACAAACCTGACCAGTCGTCCTTTGCAGAGGAGAGATGTTCACTGAACAAAAGTGCCATTCAGAAGAGCTGGATAGAGTCTGTGTCTCAAAGAAAAGGGAAATGAAGAGAGAAGATGGAGAAGGAGGGGGGCATGGAGGAGAGAGGACGGAGGGGGACCAGGAGCTACAAGATTTGCCAGTCTTCCTGCATCCAAATTCCGGCCCAGATGGGGCAGGACCACCACTGATCAGTACTGAAACCAAACAAGGAAACGGGATTCTCCACCCGTGTGTGAGCTCACAGCCTACAAAGGCCCCCTCCGGCACTGACGATCAGTTGAATTTATAAAGCACAGGGCTAAGGTGCTGCCTGTCTGGATTCTGGGTGGGGCTGGAGGTGTGGTCCAGTGGGCAGAGTGCTTGTTTATCCTGAACGAAGCACCAGGAAAGACCCTGATGCATTATGTAAACTGGGTGTGTGACGCACCTGAAATCCTGATAAACCTGGTGGCACAAATCAGAAGTTCAAGATCACCCTGGGCTACAAAGCAAGGTCAAGGACCAGCATGAGTGAGAGACTCCAGACCCTGTCTCAATCGGTCAATAAATTCTGATTGGTTCTTCTAGCCTTTTCTTCTGAACCTAGTCAGAATAATCCCAGTAAGCTGATGTACCATTTGGGGGAGGAGGGGTGAGACAGGGTTTCTCTGTGTAGCCCTGGCTGTCCTGGAACTCACTCTGTAGACCAGGCTGGCCTTAAACTCAGAAATTCACCTGCCTCTGCCTCCCGAGTGCTGGGATTACAGGTGTGCACCACCACGCATGGGGCTGATATATCATTTTTAACCAGAAGAGAAAGTCAGACATGGTGGCTTATGCCTGTAGTCTTAGCTCTTGAGACTGAGGGATCACTGTGAGTCAGAGGCCAGCGTGGCTATATACTGAGACCATGAGAGGAAAATGACAGCATGTTGGGTAAAAAGTCAGGAGATAGGGAAATGCCTCCTCAAGGTTCTGTTAAGGACTCTTAGATTCAGAGGAAAAGGTCTCTGCTCTGATATTAGAAAAATAACACTAACCATTTCCTCTGGCCAGGACACATCAAATATTACAGGTAACATTGTTAGTTACCAAGAAAGACATGAAAAGCCCCCCTTTTGGCAGGTAAAGAAACCAGGGATGGAGGAAGGCCTTCGGCTGTGAAAGCACCCACAGCCAGTGGCTTAAAGACTGGGCAGGGACCCCATCCGTCCATGATATCACCCATGGGAGTGACCAACCAGGGCTGAGGCTGACTAGCTCGAATGAGGCAGGGAAGTGTGCAGTTGCTGGAGAAGTTTCCAGAATGGAGACCTCGGGAGAAACAAGCCCAAGCTGTGTCCATGCACGTCCAACCTCAGGGCAGGACTGAAGTGGCCTTGATGGCCCATGCCAGAGAAAGCTGAGGATATGCCCATGGGGACACTCAGCCCTACACTGGCACTCCCCTACTATGATGCTGAGAGGCAGACCAGAATGACACATCAGGGTACACTGGAGCCAACTGCCTGGGTGCCAAAGTGCCGGCTGAGCTGTGTGACCTTGGACAACTTCCTTGAACTCTCTGACCTCTGTAAAAACCGAGGGTGGTGAGAGTGGCCACTTGGTAAACTGGCTTATATGAACTGCTTTCATCATTTAATTGCATGCCAATCAAAACCTGTCAGTGCTAGTGATCCTAGTGATCATATGGCTCCTTCCTGCAGTTCTTGGTCAGGGCCTCAACCCATCCACACTAGGGGTACATGCTCAGGCATCAGGCAAGGGGAAAATCTTAGGCACATATATGGTGGGACCCTTAAGATCCAGTTGTTTGTTTTAACATGAGGGAAACAAGCCTCAGAAGACAGTGACTTGCCCAAGATCACACATCAAGTAAAGGTTCAGGGTGGACCCAAGAATACCTAGAAAGGTTTGTGTCCAGATGTCTGAGCCACAAGGTAAAAAAACAAAGATGGGATTAATCCCAACAATAATGGACAGTCTTCCCTCTGGCAGAGAAGAGAGACTCAGACAAACAGCCAGTCTGCCCAGGCATGCCACTCCAGCCCAGGAACAAGCATATCAACTCACAAATGCCCAGTACCCATTGCCCTGGTGCCCTAGACAGCAACTAAGCTGTCCTGGGTCAATGGTGCCACCTGGTGGTTGGTGCTTAGAAGTTCTAACCCCTCCTCATTTTTAATCCTTTTCTAGGGGGCCACACCTTCTGTTGGGTCATAGCCCAATTGATCTCACTGTAAGCAATGTCTCTCACACCATCATCTCTTTTATAAGTGCTTTTAATGCATATTCTTTCCCTAAAACATCTCAGCTTCTCTCAGGACATGTCCTTTCTCTCCAGCAAATGATATGTCCACCAGTGAAAGGAAAAACTGGATTGTCAAAGTGAAATTATACATTCACCCAAGCATGTGTTGTGCATGTGAGTCACTCTCCCCTCATGTTCTCTCTAGAGCACCTAGAAGCCCCTATGAAATCAGAACAAAATGCTTTTAGATCTTCCTGTTGCCTAGTATCAGGCATCAAGATAAATGCTTGAGGCACTTTCTTATTTTCTCATATTTCATTCCCAATCAATATCATGGCGGGATTTTCTTCCACCAAAAATATGCCTAGGGCAGGGCCTGCGAGCTAGTGCAGAGCTGAACTGGGTGAGAAGCTGGGTGGGTTCCCCGCCCTGAGGAAGCACTGAAGGAAGCAAGCTGGAGGGAGGTCAGATCTCAAACCCTATAGACAAGCTGCTGGACATATGAAGAACTCAGTGCTCACCCCTCTCTGTGGAAACAGACGCCTGCAAGAAGAGCCAGAAACCACACAGCCGCCATGTGAGAGGATTGCCAAAGCCTGGTGTGTCCAGCCACAGCCTCCTAGTTAAATATGGGAGACACAGGCAAAACTGCTCTTTTAACTAAAACCACACATGTGTTCTCCCTATCTGTGTGAGAGATGAACAGACAGTCAGCCAGGAGCAACATGGGCAGAAAACCCCCCAGGTGCAGGCCAGAGAACCAGGGGATTCCCAAGACCTTCAGGGAATCTGTGATGTTAGAATTGTTTTCCCATGATGCCACAGGGTCATTTGCCTTCACTCAAGCATACAGTGGCACTTTCCAGAGCCTAGGATATGTATGGCATCATGACAGTGAGTCCAGCGGCATCTTTGCTACTCTAGCTGTCTTCTGTCAAACCAGACACTAAGGAACTTGCTCAGGTGTAAGACAGTGCCACTCCTGCTAGATTTTCAGTTTAAAAAACAGCTCTTATCTCAAAATTATATATGTTGTTTATTATTATTTTAATAAGTCAATAAATAATTTAATTTTACTCCTTAATTGGTCCTCAATAATTTTTTTAAGTTTAAAGGGGTCCCAAAACCTGAGAGCTGCTTGTCATATCCCTTGGCTTCTCCAAACACAAATGCAGGGCACGGGGGCTAGAGTCTGGGGGAATACGGGAGGCCTGGGCTAAGCAGGCATGTAAACAGAGGGAGGTGTGGGAGGGTCTGCGGCTCTGGCTCCCACACAGGCTCTCTCGCTCTCTGAATCAAAGTGAAACTTAGGAACCATAATGGGGAGGAACTGAAACCTGCCCCCCCCACCCATGGGGCAGGTCCCATGTCTGAGGGAAAGGCCCACAAGAGACCACCTGGGCTCTTCAACCAGGAGCCCCTTACAGCTAGTTGGCTGCCTGGGGTCTCAGCTGAAGCGATGATGGCTTCAAAAGCTGGATGAGAAAGAAGAGCCAACCAGACCGGGAACTAGACGTACAGCCCTTAGCATCTCTGTGGTCCCAACACGTCCTTGGGTGATGCCAGAGCTTCCTGCCCTGGAGCGTATAACCCTGTGCTGGACTGCCCACACCTCTGACTTCAAGGGTGCACACACTTGCACACAAGCATACATACCCTTGGCCCCTGCTGGGGCCTGGCACCCATGGTCTTCAGCTAGACAGAGCTCCTTTCTCTAGGGTCTGGGCTTAGGTTCTAGAAGCATTAGGTTCTTGGAGCTTAGAAACTAGCACATTTTCAGGTGCTAGTGCAAGCTGAGAGCAGTCAGCCAGAAACCTAAAGGGTGGTTACCCCCGGAGTCCCAGATCTGACTTCACCCTCAGATGAAATCATGACCTACAGCCAGCCCATTGACCTTGGTCATGGTTCTAGCCTGTACAAGAGAACTCAGGAACAAAGCCATCTAGATGACAGCATAGGACATTCCTCACAGGGCCAGGATCGTCCCAATAGGGGCCACAAAGAAATGGCAGAAACCACCTGCCTGCCCCCCTAAACGCCACTGTGAGAATGAGTACCTCCCTACAGGCAAAGTTCCCTGCTTTGCAGGGCTTCATGCTGGCCCCGGAGGCATCCGTGGGCTCAGTGAGTTGTGAAGGTCAGATGGCCAGCAATGGGCACCTACTCTATGCCGGTTACGGACAACCCAGACAGGCTGGCTACGCAACTTCTTGGGCAGCCCGTGCCACAGGGAGGGTTCTGCTGCATAATGGCAGAAAGCACACACATGACTTGGAAGCTCTGAGGAGTGAGAGGAGGGATAGGGAGGGGCTCATGGTGAAGTGTTCCTGAGAATCAGAGGGGGGAAGGAAGCACCTCACACCACAATAGGTCACCTTACCTAATAAGGTCACAATGGCTCTTAACAGTGATGACCACAGAGGAGTTAAGGGTTTTCTGGGGATCTAGGTTTTCTAGGGTTTGCCATCTGACCTACTTGGACTCCTTCCAGCCCAGCCTCTCTTCTCATCTACATGATGACCTGGAGGGAAGGGGGGACGCGCCATAACCTCCTAGCTGCTCTCCATGATAAGCTGCAGAAGCCCTGAGACAGCCAGCCCTCCAGCCCCAGGCACTCTGATTTTGTCCCCTATCCTGGAGAACAGCGCCTGATGTGCACCCTGCACCTCTCTCAATGGGAAACTGAGGCCATGCTCAGCCCCTTTTTTCCCCCTATAAAGGAGAGTGGGAAACTGAAGGGAATGGAAGGGTCCTAAAAGAAAAGAAATGTCATGAGGTGGCCCCTGGTTTTGCAACCAACACCTGGGGGCACTGTTGTTCAGCTGAGACATCCACGGCCTCCCCAGCTTGCTCTCCTTCCACTCCTTCAGTACCCCCCCAGCCCCACCCCAACCCTTGACTGTTATAAACAGGAAATCAGTGACAGGCAGACCTGTGAGTTTCAGCTTGCATTGTGGCTGGAGCCATCCCACGCCTGAGACCGTCCCCCACCATGACCGTCCCCACATCCCCAAGCCCCCGCTGGCCATTTATGAAGCCTTTCCCCAAACCCCTCAGGGAGCTACTTCCTTTAACCTCATGGTAATCTACCAGGGATTAATGCCACCTGTCCTTTCCAAATGACAAAATACAGGTTCGGAGACCAGATTACTCAAGTTCTCAATATAGCAAGCCCCTACAGGAAGTCCCCAGAGCATTCTAGCCCCGTCCTAAGAATGCCTCAGAACCTGTTGAAGCCTCAGCAACCCTGGGTGGCAGGGCTCCCCTGAGATCACAGGCCTGTGAAATCTTGGGGCAAGATCTATAGGCAAAGGCCGCTGCTAACTCCTGACAAAAGGGTCCAGCTTTGTTCATACCTATCTCTTCTGAAAATCTGACAGTTAGCTCCCCGACTCTGTCCATCCTCTGTCCAGAGTGCAGGAAATACGACCAAGGAAAGGCAGAGAGACCAGAGCCTGTGGCGAGGACATGTGCTGCGCCTGCTCCTCTCAACCCTTCACACCACAGTCCTCCAGGGGGTTGCTAGGCACGGGTGACCTGGGACCTCTGACCAAATGACAGGAGTTAGGGTTGGTAAGAAAGAGAGAATGAAAAATAAACAGAGAGAAAAGAAAGTGTGCCGACTAATACAAAATACACAGAACCAAGAAAACCCAACATGAGAGGCACTCCCAAGTAAAGGCACTACCGGGGATACAAAAACACCCTCGCAACAGGAACAGTCCTGAGAGGAACCCACAGCCAACTGCCCCAAGCTCACTATGGTCCTGCCCCAACTCACTATGGGGTCACACTGACCTTGGTATTATTTTAACAGACTGGCACGTCAGCACCCTGGCTTTCATTCTGTGCCCTCCCTAAAAAGGCAGCAGCCTGTTTGCAGCATACCTTAGCTGCCTCATCGCGAGTCTCTGGCCTGAATCCTTTGGCTTTCTGAGCTGGTGAAAAGATTCTCACTCCACTGACCTCTTATATTCAAGGCCTTTCAAACTCAGGGGAGGCGGGGAGGGAAGGTCGGGGAGATTTGAATGGGGACCCTTGAGACCAGCGGAAGAAGGCAGGAGAAGGCCTCGCTGGAGATCAAAGTCCCAGGAAGCAGCAGAGGGACTGCCCTTTCACCCATGCCTGCCTGATCCTCCCAAGTCTGGCCTGCCAGCACCTCCCTCCAAAAGTCCAAGGAGACAGAGGCCTCAGGCACTGAACCTTAGGCCCAGCAGGGTCCCAGGACCACTGCCACAGCTTTTTCCATGAAAGGTCACAGGTGAGACCAGGGTACCAGGCTAACTCTTCACAAGGTCCAACTCCAATCTGACAGTCCAGGCCTTCCCCCAAGAATCCAAGGCATCTCTGTGAGCAAGAGGTGAGGGCTTTTACCCGGTTCCATTTCATGAAAGGCAGATTCAGAGCCAGGCAAAGGTAGCAAAAGGGGAAATGAATGGGAAGACTGCTTCAAACTCTGTTTGTCACAGAAGCACCAGCTGCCTTAGCTGTCACCGCCTCCAAAA
Source organism: Mus minutoides (assembly GCA_902729485.2). Lineage (NCBI taxonomy): Eukaryota > Metazoa > Chordata > Mammalia > Rodentia > Muridae > Mus > Mus minutoides. The sequence goes on along the minus strand of LR749936.1, from coordinate 1,109,920 downwards.
GTTACAGTGACCTGAAAGATACCTTCTCTGAGTCTTCTGTCCTTTTATCCAGCCCTGCTCATACCTCTGGTGATGGGGAGCTCACTACATTCCAAGATGCTCATCCTATCTTTGGTCCAGCTATCATCTGCTCCCTGTAGTTCTCTTTAGCTACCCTGCTCTGCCTTCAGAGTCTATGAGGACCTGAGGCTGCCTCAGCCACAGAATAGTGTTGTTCATCTAAGTTTGGGCTAAATTGTTTGTTCTAAATCTAAGACTCTTGACTCAACCAGGGCTTTCTGTGGAGGCCCCAACCTGCTAGACAGAGGCCCCATGACTGCAGAGACCAGACGCCCCATTTGCTCTCCTTGTTAATTAGGAGGTCTCTAAGGGAACACGAGTGACCCATTCTGCCGGGAAGCATTTATTGAGCACCTATTATATGTTTAGTGTTGTTCAATACAGTAGCCATTAGCCTACTAGGATGAATAAGCACTGAAGATATGGCTAGTACAGCTAGAACTGAAGGTTTTCTTCTTGTTTTGAAACAGTTTTACTGTGTATCTTAGGCTGGCCTTGAACTCCACAGCGCAGGCTGCCCTCAGACTTACTGCATCCTTCCTCCTGCATCCTTCCCCAAGGTGCTGAGATTGTAGGTGTGCTCCGCCAGCCACATTTGTCTACATTTTCAGATTTCATTTCAATTCACTTAAAAGTTTTGTTTTTTTTTTTTTAAATCGAAACCAGGCTGGTAAGGCAACTCGGAGGATGAAAGTGCTTGTGGCCCAAGCTGGATGATGTGAGTTCAACCAAGAACCCACATAAAGGAGGAAGGGTAAGGCCAAGTGCACAGACTTGGCCTTTAAACCCCATGCATCATCCACATGCCCTGACACACACACACAACACACATAAATAGCGGTAGTAACAATTAATAAATTTAAAATAAATAGCCCAAAAAAAAACCCTACAAAATCACCTTCCTGCTAACCAAACTTCCTTGTTCCAAGAGTCTTGATAACATTCGGCTCGAGGCTTCAGAGCTTTGGCATCTGAGCTGAGGTGTACTGCGCCATGTGAAGTGCACACCACGTTTCAACGACTCAGTTCAAAGCAAAACAAAACAAAACAAAACAAAACAAAACAAAAAGAGGCAGCATGTCCCACCTTAGGACTCGATTATATGTTGAACTGATAATGTTTAGACTAAGAAAATACGTTGTTAAGATTAATTTCACTTGTTTCTGTGTTAGTGTGTGTGTGTGTGTGTGTGTGTGTGTGTGTGTGTGTCTGAGCTCGTGGACGTGTGCCTATGCACATGCACAAGGGTGGATGCACACACAGCATGTGGAGGCCGGAGACTGACCTTGAGTACCTTCCTCTGTTGCACTCCACATTTGTAGGGTTTTTTTTATGTGTTTGTTTTATTTGTTCTTTTTTTTTTTCTTGGTTTGGTTGTTTGGGGGTATTATTGTTGCTGTTGTTTTGTTTTGTTTTGTTTTGTTTGAGACATGGCTTTCACTGAACCTGCATAGTAGCAGTACGGCTAGACTGTCTAACCAGTGAGAACCAAAGATCCTCTGTCTCTGTCTCTCCAGAGCAGGACGCTAGGTTCACACTGTCTCTCCAGAGCAGGACGCTAGGTTCACACTGTCTCTCCAGAGCAGGACGCTAGGCTCACACTGCTCCTAGCAGCTCTTTATGGTGCAGGGGATCCAAAGCCTGATTCTCATGTTTATCTGGCGAGTACTTTACTGCCCGAGCTTTCTCCTTAACCTCTAGCTCTGTTTCTTTCTTCTCCTTTTTACCCAGGATTGGTTTGGGGGCAGTGAATTTTTTTTTTTAAGTTTCTTTTGGTTTATCTTTTGAGACTAGGCTTCCATAGCCCAAGCTGGCCTCAAACCTACCATGTAGTCTGAGGCTGACCTTAAACTCCTGATTTTCAAGTGTGTTACCACCCCCAGCTCTGATTTCAGTTTCTTGAGACAGTCTTGCTGTGCAGCCAAGCTGACATTAAGCTCAGTCCCACTGGACGGTGATCCAGTGCTAAGAGAGAAGGACACGGACACTTCTGTCCTTCTGGTTACCGTTTGGTCTCCAGAAAGTAGTTAAGCCCACCTGTGGCTTTTGATCAGCTTCTGAGCATAGCTCAGAGGCTAGTTATTCCCATACCCACATCAACACCCCTAAACATTCAGCTCAGTATTTCTTGACTCTCTAAAGCTATTCTATTTCCAGACTAAAATGCCAGGGGCTACAGACAGTATTGAGCCACCCCCAACATGTTTTCCACCTCTCTCCCTGTCCAAGTCATGAAGCTGGCCTCGCTCTGCATATGCTCACTAGGTCCCAGACTGGGCACACTCTCTGTTACCTTTGACTGGCGTGTTCTCTCTCCTGAGCCCTCTGATGTACCTCCTGAGAAGAGCCTTCCTAGACACCTTGGATCAAAAGAGACCCCCCTCCCTTTGCTCATCCTACCCCTAAAGAAAGTCTCACCTCCCACACCCTGCCCTTTGAAGGGACTCAGAGCTATTTCTCTTGACCCTCTAGCCAGCCCTCCGCATGAGGTTGTATGCATGCATGTATCGTTGCTTCCCCAACCCTGAGGCTTGGTCAGGAAATGCCCACAGGGCAAAACCCAACTCCAAGCTGGAAATGACGGTGCACCAGGGATCTGAGTGAGGGACCCCACTGGGAAGCCTCAGTTACCGCCTTTAGATGTGGCCCGAGATGCTCAGCGGTCTTCCTCCTGACCCTTGAACACCCTTTTCCTGCTTTCCATCCTAGAGAACAGGACCTTTCCATAGCCACAGTATGATGTCTAGTCCCAGCTGGTCCCCATCATGCTCAGGCATTCCCTCTGTGTTGCCCTGGTTACTGAGCTCAAATCCCTGACCTCAAGGTCTCACCACACCCTCAACAGCATCCAACCTACTAGCCATGTTCTGGTGCCTGCCACTCCTTTTCATACCCACCGAGAGGGCTCTGCCCAGCCGCAGGCTGCTTCATCCCTACTCCTCCTCTCTGGAGGATCAGGCGGGTGACAATCATTCAGATGATGCCAGGGGATGAGGTCACGGGGTTCTTTAATTACTTTCCTTCCCTGTCTACGTAAGCTATGTGTCTGTCAATGTCACAGAGCACCCTGGAACCTTGCTTACCTTCCCTGATAAAGTGATGGTGCTGACTCTGCCCCATTCATCTCTCTTTTGGGCCAACGTTGGGGTTCATGTGAATACAGGAGAGTGAGAAAGGATGAGGCGCCCTGTGCAATGCCCCACCCCCATCCCGATATCTCCCTGACAGGAGACCTGCTCTGTTCTTGTAGAAGCAGGACAGCTTTGAGGCGCCTCAGACAGCTGCACAGATGCCCCCAATCTCCCCAACCCTGTAAAGTTTCCAGCACTATCAACTCCTTCCATACCACAGACTGAAACTTCACCCTAAATCTTCCTGGGGTTCAAGGCTCTACCAAGAGATTCGGTACTAGGACTGTGAGCATCCAGTCTCATCCTGAATGTTCTTGTTTCATTTTGAGACTGGCAAACTGTCTCAAATCGGTATAACTCTCTAGCACCAGGCCCTCCCTGCTCAGAATCTGTCTGTTTTTTTTTTTCCTTTCTCTAAAAAAAAAATCTCTGCCTGAGTTTTTCAATTGCAAGGGGGCATCTTCTAAGCCAGCCTTTCACTGTGATCAAACACAGCCAGACACCAGCTTGGCACAACTGCTTATCGTCCAGGTGACATGGAGAGAAAAGATGACACCATCAACCCCATAAACCAACAGAGATGGCAGGCCCACTGCCTCCCGCAGCAAGCCGGCACAGCAACCCACTGAGCTAAAGACTTCTGACATCTGTTCCAAGGCATGGGAGCCAGGGAAGGAGCGAGGCACACTTAAGAGCCATGAATCATGCCAGCTTGGCCTACCACTGCACACTGAGGCCACAGGCCCATCTCCAATGCCTGGAACACACAGACCCCAGGCCAATCCACCACTGGGCTGACTAAATATTCTAGTTACAGATCTTAAACAGTTAGGCATGTATTCATGAGAACATACATCCTGTACATGATGCTAAGAAAGAGTTGTGCCAGCAAATAGATAATTTAATCAAAATTCTGTAACTCTACTCTCCAGCCCTAGACCATAGCTCACACACAGACTCACACACAGACACCCTGACAAACACCAAGACACCCTTACACACACACACACACACACACACACACACACACACACACACACACACATTTTCAGACTGAGAGTTCCAGGCGTTCATTTCTCCTCTCAAACTAGCTAATGTCAGCCAGTGCTAGTGGCCCATGCAGCAGAAGGAGACCAGGTTACTGTAGCATGTGTCCTACACAGAGGTGGCTAGATTCAATTGCTCAGGAAGCACAGGAAAAAGTTGTCTCTTTGTAATCCCCCAGGAGACCCCAGGGCTCCTTCCTCTCAAATCCAAGGGCAAAAATGAGACATTTATTTATTATTTCCCTCCACCTTCCAACATCATTGCTCCACTTTCTCCAGAGGAGTGTTTCCAGTGCCTGCCCTTTCTTCCCAACATGTGTCCCTTACTGCAGGACAAAGCAACAGCTGCCCCACCCAGTCCCTCTCCTGCCTCTAAACCCCACAAAGGAGACACTGGTGCTGAGCTGAGACCTTCTCCACACTGCAGCTCTGGGGCACCATGTCTGACCTCAGGATCCTCTTAAAGGCTGCAAAGCACAGGCCGCAATGGCTTTTCTCACCCAAGGAGTACATATGGGAGGAGACCAGCTAGGAAGGAGTCCCATACAGGCACCTGTCCATCTTCCTTCTCTCAGGAAAGGCTAGGGCCCTGGGAACTCCAGTCCTCTGCAGCTAAGCATGTCGTACTGCACTTTTGTTTCTGCCTTCCTCGATGGTTCCACACAGACCCTGCTCGGTCCACCCTGGGCAGGGATGCGCAGCCATCTCTTACCTTCATCCCTCTTGCGCTTGTTGGTGTCGGCACTGGGGGACGTGATGCCCAGGATGCCACTGATGGAGTAAGAGGAGCCCGCGGAGTCGGTGCTCACTGATGACACCTGTGTCACGGAGCCTGTAGACACTGTAGAAGAAGAGGGGTGCCGGCCTGTCACAAAGGTGCTCACTAGATATACTGGGCTGGGTACAACTGCTGCAGAAGGGAAAGTTTCAGCTCAAGAATATCCACCCCGACCCAGCAGAAAGGGAATACAAGCACAGAATAAAAAGGGGAAAAAGGGAATTTACTAAGACCCCAGCCAAACCAAGGGTGCATGAATCAAGAGGGCAGGGGGGGTGGTGCCACCTCCAGTGCTGGAAAGACACTTAGATGCATTCTGGAGTCATGTTCATCTCTGCTGACATTCCATCCATGCATGTATTCACACAGACACACAGACACACACACACACACACACACACACACACACACATACATACACACACGCTAAGTAAAGTGTAATAAGTATGCTCTTCACTGAAATAAGAAGTATGCTCTTCACTGGTGAATACTGGAGAACGATAATGTATCTCCACTGGTACCACGCTTTCCACTTGATCCCTGCAGCAGCCCAGGCTCTACTGATTATTTCTATTTGCCAAACGAGAAGAGTTAGTTTCACAGGGTGAGTCCGTTCCAGGAGATCTAGCTAAGCAGCACCAAGCTTAGCCTCAGCTCTAATGTTTCCCTTCCAAGAAGTGGAAACAGAGGTGGTGACTTATTGTGGCCTGGGCCAGGTCTCTAAGTCCCTAGGGGTCAGGAGGAGAGGAGACTTCAGTGAGTTTCCCAGTGACTCCTAGTCTAGAGTCCAGGAGACCCGTAAGGGTCCTCTCTAATTACAGGGCTGGATTTCCACTGATGGTATGTGGGGGCTCTTCCTCCATTGCTGACAGGGCTGGTTTCCACTGATGGTATGTGGGGTTCTTCCTCCATTGCTGAAGACCAGCAGACCGTTCTCACACCTCTCCATGAGCAGCCAGCTGGAGGCAGGGGCTTCTTTACTTTGCAAAGCAGGATGTGGCTGGGGGGTGATAAGTCACGTTTCTTGGAGCAGGGGTAGCACCTGCCTCTGAAGATCTAGGGGACACAGTGCCTTTCTGCTCACATTTGAGCTTGGTCCTAGAGCCTTTTAAAGAGACACCAAAGCAGAGATTGCTAACTTCTCTTTCTCTTCACCAGAAAAAGCTCCTCAAAATAGATTTATGCAAATGCCACAACCTCTTCTGTACTGAGGTGCAAAGAACAAAAAATAAAAGAATAAAAGTGAAAAGATCATTTGGCACTTCAAACAAAAGTCCGTGGAAGCCAGGCTTGGCCGTGTCATTGGCAGAGCCAATGGCAGTTGCTTAGTTATTTTGTGTGCCCAGGGCACAGGGACCCAGGGCACAGAGGACCCAGGTTCCAGTTCTGCCTTCACCTATGACTTTAAACTAGTCACTGAAACTCTGAGGTTTAGAGCCCTCAATGCTCAATAAATCCGGACATTGTGTGAGGCTATATATATGTATACATGTGAGATTAGGTTTTAATAGACATTTCTGGGGCAAAACAACACTCTGCTGAGATACTGTAGAATTATTCCTGATACTACTGAAAGATAGTTGTTTGTTTGTTTGTTTTATGCTACTCACCCTGGAACAGTTAAAGCCAAATGAAATGTTAGCCACAAACAGCCCTCACCCCACCCAGGAAACCCTCTTCAGTCGGTCATCCCATCCCATCCCATTAGGCAAAGAGGAGGCTCCCCTTCTGCTACACAAGCAGACCTGTTTTCTGGGCTTTGGTTGGGGTTTTTTGTTTGTATTTGTTTGGGTTTTGTTTTTTTTGTTTGTTTGTTTGTTTTGCTTTGGTGGTGGTGGTAGTGGTATTTTGTTTTGTGATTTTGCTTTTTTGTTGTTTTGTTTTGTTTTGTTTTGTTTTCCCAAATTCCCTCCCCACACCTCCCCATGGGACTAGAAGCCCTTGAAAACAGGACTTTTTGTCTGGCATTGATCTTACACGAGGCTCCACATCACAGGTATATAGTGAAGTGTTTCAAATGGCAGTGCTGAATGAGAATGGTTTCTGGGCAAGGAGGACTTCTATCTTACCTTCATTCAAAGAGCCATCCTTAGAGGACCAGAAACCCCAGAGAACACCTTTGTGATCTGTCATACAACAACAAGGAAATTGGTGCTCAGAGCTGAGAGGTTCATTGACTGGGTGAGCTGATGGCAGGAGCGGAACTAGAAGCCAGGCGTCAGACAGGTTTCTCATTTATTGAAAGAAAGAAGGCAGTGGTGGCCGGAGAGAAGCTTCACTGCTTCATCGCTCTTCTTTCAGAGGGCGTGAGTTCAGTTCCCAGCACCCATATCAGATGGCTCATAATTGCCTGTAACCCCTGCTCTAAGGGATCCAGTGCCCTCTTCTGGCTTCCTCAAGTAAGCACATACACATTGTACACACACACACACACACACACACACACACACACACACACACACTGCACATACACACAGATTTGACTGACTGTAATAAATGTACAGGGATACTCCACAATCTGGGGTGCAATTCTGCAGAATTCTCAGGGATGTAAAACTTGCAGAAGCTTACTGAACAGTCACCAACTTTCTTACAATACAGTTAACTACCCCCTGCCCCCAGCAACCCACAAGTATTCCCTTGTCCCAAGTGGAGAAATGACATCAAGAACGTGCCTTGACTGTAAATGTCATTTTCAACTCCTCTTTGAAGAGGAGGCAGGAGGAAAGTTTAGACTTTCGAGTGTGGTGAATTAGGACTCTACTCTAATGAGTCAGGGTCACTCAGACTTCCCTTGTGGACCTCGGAAACCCCACAGGCAGCCCTCAACAGTTGGCAGAGTACGAGAGAGCGACGTGAGAGCGAGGGAGAGAGAAAAGTTTGAGAAGTTTTGCTACAGCTTCACTCAAGACTGCAAGCGCACAAAGCACGGCAGAAGGCTGGTTATAGAAGAAGAAAAAACACATTCAAAACTACTTACTGACTAATGGTGCAGAAAATGTTATGAATAAGTATCCCTTTCTTGATTTATTACTTTAATTATCTGACATTCTATAGACCCCCATTAGTGGATTTTTTTTTTTGGCTTAGATTTCAATTTTCTGTCTCATGGTGAAAGCTATTTATCATAATAATCAGTAAAATTCAAAACCTTTTAGCAGTATTTATAAAATTCATTTGCCAGGTTCAGCCCTTGGAGAATGACAAAGAAGGAGTATTAGGACGCGTGTGAAGTGTTTTATGCAGAATTATCTGTCCATAAGAATGATTAAAAAGTTCTTTAGAATATTTGGAGCCCATTAGATTTTCAAATTTTTTTTAAAAGTTCTTACCTATGCTGTGACTGGAAGCTGGGACCGGCTGATTGGGGGGCTGCTGTACTTTTGTCCGAATGATCCTGTAGGCATTTGGGGGGAAATAAAAAAAAACAAATGATTATTTACCATTGAGAAGGAAAAAGACCCTGAGGCTGGGGTTTCATTTCCTTGAGAGAGGGCTTGCCTGGCATGAGGGAAGCCCTGGGTTCCATCCCCAGCAAGGAATAACCTGAACGTGGTGCTAAACACCTGTAGTCCCAGCACATGGGAGAAGGAAGTAAGAAAATCAGAAGTTAAGAATTATCCCCAGCTGCATAGCAAGTGCAAGCCTTGTATAGCATGGTGGCTTGCACCCACCATTCCTGGACCCTCAGAACCACTCTGATCATTGTGTGCGAGTGCTTTGATTTAGTTTTCTGAAATAGAATCTCATCTAGCTCATCTGGCCTCAAGCTCCCTTATGTACCAAAGGCTGTCCTTGAACTCCTTCCTGATTCTCCTGCCTCTCCTACTAGGTGCTGGGATTTCAGATGTGCACCACCACACCTGGCTGAGCACTTCCTTTTCTGAAGAAAGAAGATGATGGGATACTGGTCTGAGTTGGCCTAGCAGGTATATCTGCAGCCCTGTCGGAGATCCTTCCCCCCTCTAGAGCTCAACTTCCACCCATGGAAGAACAGAAGAACTGAACCAGGCAGCCTGTCTGTCCTCTGGTAGCACTTCCAGAATTGGTTTCTTGGCCCTAAGGACTCCACAAATAAGATTAATGCACCCACCAGGGAAATCAGCAAGGGAGGGCGTGCGTGTCACTGAAGGGTTGAAGTGCTGCCCAGAGAAAAGCACTTGGCTTGGCTTGGCTTGGCTTCACCAAGAAGCCAGCTCAGATCCGTCCCGTGGGGAGGAGCTTAGCTACAGTGCTTGCTGCTGTTTCCAGAGTCTCACCATGTTGTCCAAGGATGACAACAGGAAGAAAAAACAGCAGAAAGTTGGCCAAAGACAAAGAAGCCAGTAAACAAATGTGAGGCAAAGTCACAACAAGTCACAAAGGCAAAGTCACAATCCAAAGGCAAAGTTCAGGGCCAACTCATCCACTTGGTCCTACCTGACAAACTCTGTAGACAGTGCCCAGCTATAAACCGCTCCAGCTGTGCTCTCTGAGAGACTGAAGGTTCCAGTTTCCCCGGCCAGAGTAGCCTTCAGGAGTGTCTTAGCAGAAGATGCATCCGCCTGACTTCAAAGCACAGAGCCCGGTGCCATTTACACCAGAAACGCAAAGAATAGAGATGCCCTGGCTACTGCTAAAGACGCCAGAGTACGTTCAACAGACAGGATATTTGGAAAAAGTAAAACTTTATTAAACTAAAACCAACAAACTTTATCATAGAAAGGACCCACCTAGCTAGGAGCCAGGAGGGTCCCAGTTTGCCTTTCTAGAGTCTTTGTTGCAGTTCTAGCATGAACCTGACTATGACCTTGAGCAAGACTCCACTGTGGCCTCGGCTCAGACACGGAGCTCCCATAAAGTGATCTTTGATTGTTTTAAATAATCAAATACTCTTTATGAAAAAATTAAACCTTTGCAGGAAGGCTCTCTGTCTCTAAAGATCAAGGCTGCATTGACTTCTCTTTCCCTGAAGTCTCCAGGAGCATGGGGGAGGGAGCCCTGATGGGGAGCTTCCAGCAGGATCAGTGGGGGCCTCCAGACACCACTATCGTGGCCCATCTTTGAACGCAGAACAAAGACAACCAAAAGTCCCTGGAAATGGGTGAGGTGTGATATAATAAAATATTGACTTTCTCTAAAAAAAAAAGTTCTCTTCCGGGCTCAAACTGTTCGTGTCTATACACTAATGTATACACTTGGTAGCGTTTTATGTCATTATTAAAGTACTCTGTGTTCATTATAGGCTACTTTTCACTTTTCTGTGTATGAATGAGCATGTGTCTGTATACTCCAGTGCACATCGTGTGAGTATGTGTAGAAGCCAAGAGACAACCTCAGATGTTGTTACTTGGGGTATGCTGGTTGCCAGCGACCTGGAGTCTATCTTCCCCCTCCTTCACCATATGGGCTCCAAAGATCAAGTAAACACTCAGGTTGGTGGCAAGCACCCTCACCTGGCTGAGCCACCTCACAGAACTCTACCCAACTTTTATAAGTGTGGATTCTAAAGGACTCAAAATCAGGTGCCTGTTCTCACAGGGCAAGCCATTTGCCCCCTGAGCCATTTCCCCAGATCCACTATAGACTGTGTAGATAACACATAAGTATAAAGAAGATATCTAGGAGGAGTGGTGCTGCAAGTCTGTAAACCCAGCACTTGGGAAGCTGAGACACAAAAGACTGAAAGTTTGAGGCCAGCCTGAACCATCAAGACTTCATCTCAGAAGAAGAAGAAAAAAGAGAAAAGAAAAGAAAAAAAAACCCACTACATTCACATTGGATACATAGTTATACCCACATCCCTACTGCTGTTTCAAAACACCTTTTTCCACCAACAAGCAAGGATTAAGCTGTGCACTCTTGTTTTCATCTCCTGCACTTTACACAGGACAAATCGTTGTATGTGAATGTCTGTTTCAAGGCTGCCCTGGGGTTCCCAACTTCTGCATAGGAAGGACAGAAGTAGCAGATGCCACCTGTTAACCTCACTGGAAGTCGGCTCTGGCTCTGCCTGACCTTACATGCAGCTTGGTGCTAGGCACCCAGGGCACTTGACATCAGTAGCTGATCTCTGGAATGGACTTGTTCATGGATGCTACAAGCCTAACCACAGAGCGCCAGAGCCCTGACCATCTGAGTGAAGTCTTCAGCCCTTTTCTGAGGAGTCAGCTTAAACACTTCCTCAAATGTATTGAGTATATGTATACATTTGTTTGTTTGTTACAGTTCTTAAAGTAGTTGTTTCCATTAAGCAACAGAGTATATTGAATAAAGACATGGGAGTAAGATTCCTTTTCTTGACCTCTTTAATTATGTTGCTCCCCAACCTGGGTTTTAAAATTTTTTTTCAAGATTAAATTGTGTGTGTGTGTGTGTGTGTGTGTGTGTGTGTGTGTGTGTGTGTCTACAATGATGTAGCAGATATGTAAATATATAAATGTTAGATATACATCCTATTTTCTACTGAAGTCCAACTTAAAACCCTCAGTTTTAATTAAATTAAATTTGTCTAAAGACAAAACAAAGTGTATTTTTCATATATCTTTTTTTTTTTTTAAGTTTTTTGAGACAGGGTTTCTCTGTGAAGCTCTGGCTGTCCTGGAACTCACTCTGTAGACCAGGCTGGCCTCGAACTCAGAAATCCACCTGCCTCTGCCTCCCAAGTGCTGGGATTAAAGGCGTGCGCCACCACACCCAGCTCACATATCTTTTCAAATACCTGTAAATCACTGGCAAAGTGTTATGAGAGGTCAAGAACCATTAGCAGGCCACGGCAGCACAAGACTAAGTAGACAGACCCCAGAACCAGAGCTCTGGAGTTCAAATCCAGCCTTCACTTTCCCTACCTCAGTTCCCTCGTCTTGGAAATGAGACAGTAAGAATCAATCCTACCCCCATGGAATTAATATTATTATTAGGGTTGAATGAATAAGCTAGCCATGTGTGGCTGGTAATGAAGATCAGATGAGCTGATCCTCATTGCAATCCTCATAAAGATGAAGGAGAAGCTTCAACTTTAAAACATTTAGACGCTTAAGGCATATGGAACAACTGTAATCCCAGCACTCAGGAGGCTGAGATGGAAGGATCCTGAGTTCAAGGCCAGCCTGGGGTTCATAGTGAGACCATATCTAAAGTAAATATATAAGGCCCATTCTATATTGCTGAGAAGAAGCATGCTGAACGTGGCCCGGGGTAACATATTAGCATGCTCTGGTTTAATACTGATGAAGAGGCTGAAGGCCAGCATCCTCTAGTGATTTAGCCAGGGTCACACAGCACAGGGTTAGTCCAGACCCCTAACTCCCAGGCCTCAGATGCATTTGAAAGAAATGGTCCCCTCAGCTAATCAGGGCCTTATAAAAACACAGGAGCTATTTAGACTCAAAATCCATTTTTCAGAATCTAAAGAATCTTCCATTGTAAGCATTTAAGGGTCCTGTTCCAGCATCATCTTCCTCTTTTGAAAAAATAGGTCCTCTTATGACCATATCCCACCACCTCTCACAATTACACTGTAAACAAAAAAATAAATAAATGAAAGTAAACGTATACAAAAATATACATGTGGTGCCTTGGAAAAGGTGTGATGTGGTCTGGAGATGTAGCTCACTGGTGCGGTGCCTGCCCAGTGCACACATACACAAGGCCTGGCTGTCCAAGCTCACTGTGACCCCAGCACCCCAACGTAGGAGAGTCAGAAGCTCACAGTCATCTTTGACTGCATAGCAAGTTCAAGGCCAGCCAGGGCTACATGAAACGGTCTCAAAAAGGGGATAAGGACTGAGGAGATAGCTCAGCAACTGAATCGCTTGGCAGGCAAACATGAGAACCAGATCTGAGCAATTCGTGTAAATGCTGGGCAGCCTGTCTGTAATCCCAACCTCAGAAGGCACAGACAGAGGATGCCCATTGCAAGGTGGCTAGCTAGAGCAATCATCGGCGAGCACTTGGTCTCACTGAGAGGTCCTGCCTCAACAGTGAGGTAAGATGCTGATCGAGGATGATTCTTGACATGAAGCTCCAGCTTAGACACACACATGTGTAACAACAAGAAACACACACACACACTGCTAAAAATTCTAAGAAGAAAGAGAAACAACCACACTGAAGCTGAAGCTGCCATCGACACTGAGAGATGTACAGGCTACACTGAGGATCCAAAAATCTGGGACATTGCTGGGTAGACCCACAGCCATAATGAGACCTCGCTGGGTGGACCCACAGCCATATTGAGGCCTGCTGTCCATGAGAAGGAGAAGAGGGAGTGAAGAAGTATCTCAAAAGACTTGCTGCCAGGGTTAAGATTAAAAAGCAGAAGTAAGGCTGGCATGCGAGCACGTGCCTGCAAACCCCATCTGGACTACAGAGCGAGCCCAACTCCAACAAAACAAAACAAAACAAAACAAAACAAAAATAGCTAAATAAAGTAGTTAATGATCAATCCTTCACCAGGCTACCTCCATCCCCTGCAACGATGTTTTTGGTTTTGTTGGTTATAGAATAAATAGCAAGTATGTATAAGCTTTGAGGTTTTCCATAAAAGTCTGACCTGAGCCGGTAGTGCTGCACCCTCATACTCAAATACACACACACACACACACACACACACACACACACACACACACACACACACACACTGGGGATGCCACTTGTCCCAGCAGTTAGTCACTAAATTTAGAGCCACAGAACTGGAAGAGAAGAAGAAAGACCCCACTCTACCCACCATCTCTGTCTGCCCTGACACCCTGCCTGGCCCTCAAGACTCCCAAATGCAGCATCCCAAATGAGCTTAAGTCACAGGAAGTCTCCCACCAGCCTGATAGAATGGCTTCAGTGATATTTAGCTCCACGTCAGCATTCTTCCCAGACTTGGTTCCTGAAGACAGCAGTATGGTGCCTCTAGAGTGGGTGGTAGAGAGGACCCCATGGCTACTAGAACAAATACAAATGCAGATATCACCTTCTCTCTAGCTGTTTGAAATAGAGAGGCAGTGAGACTTGCCTTGGTGGGCACAGACAGGCTAGGAGAGAGCTAGGAACCCTCTTTCTCTCAACAGACTCTGCCTGCTTATAAAAAAGCAGTTCTGCCGGTGGACAGCACAGGCTTCCCAGTAAGTTTGGAGTGGGGGTGCATTAACAAGAGAATCCTTCACATTTGAGGTATTCTCACTGAATGTGCAATGAGGAGTCCCCAGCAGGAGCCCCAGAGAGAAGTACTGGGAATATCTGAGGATTCCTGGTATCAGTGGACAGAAAAGCAGGTCAGCCATGATGCTCTGAAATAGGGAAGGAAGGGTGACACCTCCTTCTGGCCTCCTTCTCATGGGATGTGGCTTGCAGAGACCTTTAAGACACAGACACCAGGCATCATCTTGCTATTGACTCTATGTTCATCTCCATCTGCAGCACCTTTCCCCTGGCCTTCCCGTCTGGGCCTCAGCTTCTACACTTGCCACAGGACAGCATCAGGCCCGAGGGATGTGACAGGCCACAGATGGAAAGGCCACGTGGAGATACACTCAGCCAGCTACATCTATGGACTAAGATACCCTAGGGGCCCCAGAGTCCAGCTATGGCTGCAGTCACCAGCACCAGAGCCTCCAATAGACTCAGAATCAGCCATGCCCGATGTCCCTGGACCATTGACTCAAGTCCACCGTCCGCAGCCATTGCTCCCTCTCCAACCACTTCTACCCTTGCAAGAATGAGACGTGATGAATAAATAAAGAAACGCAATTTAAAACTACATTTAAACCCAAGTAAGTTATCTCAAAGAAACGTGTAGAGCAATGATAGGAATGTTATGCTTGAAACGAATTGCCACCATTTAAAAGCTCAGACGTTAGATGTTTTTCATGCACGTGCATCCACCTCCACACAGAGATCCTGAGGTCTAGATTCCCTGGAGGAGTGGGAAGGCTCAGGCCCACTCTCCGGGCAGCACTCAGCAGAGACTTGGTAACAGCTGCCCGCCCACAGGGCTGTGCTGTCTCCCTTGCCTTGGCCACCGCAGTCTCTGCTCTCACGCCTGGCCTGTTTCCCTCATTTGAAGCCATCTGCCTGGCCCTACCCACATAGGCAACAGAGCTTGTGAGCCCCATGGGCAGCCAAGGTTATTCTGTGGACAATGTCATTATGTGTGTACCCTACATTGGAAAAACCTGTGGGATCCCCAAATTCCAATCAGGTGTTTGCCCAAGGTTACTCTGCAGAGAGGACCAACTTCTCCAATATTGCCTGTTTCTACCTCGACATTCTCCAATGACCCCCTCAGCTGGACATTCCTGGCTCATAGGGACCTAAACAGTATGGTGCTTATCCGTGAGAACAGCAGGGTGGGTGAGCATTGGTATATATCTAGTATAAGTCCATTTGTGCTGTAAATCACATTTTAAAATCTTAGTACCCAAAAAGAGAATGTTCAACAGCTCATTAACAATTTTTATACTGATTGTACATTGAAATACTTTTTTTCTATATTGGGAGTTAAGTAAATATAACTCCAATTAATTACACATTTCTCTTTATTTCTTTTTACTAGAAATTTTTACTAGAAGATTTCAAATTGCACACATACTGTATCTAATCATAGTATTATTACTACTGTGTGCTATAAATTATATTCTATCCCTCCACCAGGACCTGCTGGCATAGTCCCCCCCCCCCAGGGCCTACTGGTATTATTCTCCCTCTTCAGGTCTACCGCTTAGGACAGGCCTGAAAAACTTGCACCCACTTTCCCTATTCTTCAGCACCTTGCAAGATGGCAGAGCCTCAGTAGAGATTGGCAAGAGAAGCAAATGGGCCAAGAGTTAAGAAATTGGTGAGACTGGTGGCGCACGCCTTTAATCCCAGCACTCGGGAGGCAGAGGCAGGCAGATTTCTGAGTTCAAGGCCAGCCTGGTCTACAAAGTGAGTTCCAGGACAGCCAGAGCTATACAGAGAAACCCTGTCTCAAAAAAAAAAGAAAGAAAGAGAGAGAGAGAGAGAGAGAGAGAGAGAGAGAGAGAGAAGAGAAGAGAAGAGAAGAGAAGAGAAGAGAAGAGAAGAGAAGAGAAGAGAAGAGAAGAGAAGAGAAGAATCCACACATCCATTACACAGTGATGCTGCCCATCTGAGTCATCACCCAATGTGCTGTCATCTGGACCAGAGGGGACCTCAAAGGCATTCTAGTCTGACCACCTCTTTCTTGCAAGGGTGAGGAGTTCTCAGCACTAGCCGCAGTAGGGTGTGACTCTGAAGAAACTGGAATGGTCCGATTCCCAGACTTCTTCTTTTCCTTATGTGAACACAGTGTTACTTATGAGAACGTTCGTGTATATTCATCTCGTCATCTCATCCCTGGCTGTGGGTGTGTTTGTTTGATTGATTGATTGATTGATTGATTGATTATTTGGATTTTGGAGGTAGGATCTCATGTGTCACTTAGAACTCTCTACATCACCTAAGGATGATCTTGAACTCCATCCTCCTGCCTCTACTGCAATCCCACTGGGATTATAGGCATGTACCACTGTACCAGGTCTAGGTGGTACTGGGATGTAGCCCAGGGCCTCATGTATGCAAGGCAAGCACTCTTAACAACTGAGCTACACCCCCAGCTCCTGACTATAGGCTCGAATGGATCTATCTATAACAGAAAAGCACCTTCTTCAAGAGTACCATCTCGGGAAGTGGCACACATGTGTGACACACACACACACACACACACACACACACACCTGCCCCACACCCGCCCCCGCACTCAGGAAGCTGAGACAGGAGGATCATTTTAAGCACACAGCAAGTTCCAGGCCAACTAGAGTTACAGAGTGAGACTCTCTCTCATTAAGGAAGGAAGGAAGGAAGGAAGGAAGGAAGGAAGGAAGGAAGGAAGGAAGGAAGGAAGGAGGGAGGGACAGAGGGACAGAGGGAAGGAGGGAGGGGAAAGAAAAGGAAATTTTAATGAATTAAAAAGAATGTAATTTTCATTTTATGTAGTATTTTATTTTTTAAATTGGGCTTTTGCTATGTAGTCCACGTTAGTCTCAAAAACACTGTCCTCACACTGCAGAAATTATACATGTGTGTTAGCACACCTATGCCAAGCCAGAAATTTATTCTTAAGGCTCTGAGGGTGTCCGTCAGTATGCTTTGGATCAGCCTAAGGAAGAGATTAGAGAGGACACCATTGTGAAGTCCACGAAAATACTATGCCTGGCGCCATGGTGCTTTTCTGTTTGTCTTTTCTCTTCCTGGGTGAGGTCTGAGAGTGCATGGGAGCGGGCTCTAGAGAATTCTGAAGATTCCACATTAGGATCAATTAGAAAACCCACAGCAGTGTCATGGACTCTTCCTTAGTTTGGTAGCAGCGCTAGAACAAAGAGCCACATGTGCTCAGCCCAAAAAGGACTTTGTTTCCCACACGTAAGTGGTTCAACTTCCATCCAAACTAGAGGCTGGACTGTCTGTTTGGGAACCTCTGAGAGGAGTTAGCCCGATGTTTGCAAAGGGATAATCAGGACAGTTGATATAGCGTGCTCCACAAAGGCAGATGAACCCAGAGATGTCAGTCATCCTGGCTCAGGAAACTCAAGTGACCTAGGTATTGGCATGGTGTCCTCTCCCAGTAGCTGAGTCCAGCACTGTGTGTCTTCTCTCTTGCTAACTAATCCCCAGGGAGTGAAAGGAGAAGACCTAGCTCTTCAAGAGGCACATGGGGACCCCTCAGTGTGCCAGCCTCACCTGTTGATGGAGCTGACGCTGGGCACAGTGTCATTGTCACAGACTCGCTCTGCCAACAGCCGGTCCCTGATCTCCCAGGCAAACATGGTAGGGTTTTGGCGTTTGTACTCAGCGATTTTTTCCACCACTTTGGGAGTGGCAACCTTTGGTTTGGATCCTCCAATCACCCCCGGCTTGATGCTTCCTGTCTCATAATACCTAGACCCAAGAAGAGAGGACCATAGTTAGCCATGGTTAGCCATGGGAGCCCGCAGAGTGGATGAACATTTGAAACATGCAAAGTGTGACTCGTGGTGTACTGAAAACGTAAACAGATCTTTAAACATAGTACAAAAAGGGGCTATTAAATAGGTTGATGGTTTTTTTTTTAACTTTATTTCTTAAAAGTATGCATTTTGTGTCCATGCATGTCTCCATGCATGTACGAGTGTGCCAAGCTCAGAGGGCAACCTTCCCGAGTCAGTTTTGTCATTCCACCATGAGTCCCAGGGATTGAATCCTGGTCACCAGGCTTGGCAGCAACCACCTTGACCAGGTGAGCCATCTGGCCAGCCCACTAATAATTTTTATATTTTTATATGTTAAAATGACAATCTGTATGCATTGGGTTAAATAAAATTCATAATTAAAATGAATTATACTAGTTTCTCTTTACTTTTCTTAATGGTCTATGAAAAAGTTTCAAATTGCCTGAGTGGCTTGTATTGTATTGTATTGATAATATAATCATAAAATACATATTTACAGATTATTTAAAAATGCAAGTTAGTGTTTCCTCTTGGTCCTCTAGCAGTTCTAAAGCACATAAATTGCTTTAGAAGAGTAAGTGGCTGGACAGTTAGTTGCCATATACTTCTGTGATATAAAATGGCTTTATACCGGTTAAATGTTTTCCTTGGGTAACAAAGGATTAAGGTACTTTGACTCTGGCCAAGCCTCTTGAACTAAAATTTCCCCAGAAAGGTGGTGTAGACCCTCAGTTTGCTGGCTCTCCCATCCCAGCAGACGCTCCAGCTCTCAAGCTGTCGCCTCTACTACACTTTTTTTTTTCGAAAGAGAAAAACAATGGCTGATATAAAATTAAAGGGAGTGTTGGATTCCAGTGTTAATAGGAAATATGTATTAGAAATCAAATCCCGAGCAATCAGAAAAACCAACCACAATTCTTGCCAGCTCTCCCGGAGGCCTCCCCTGAGGTAAATGGCTGTTTCTAAGGACATTTCCATGCTATCAGCTTTTCCTCGTTAACGCAAATAGGATGTCAGGGTTTTACAGCAAAACAGAGACCAGAGAGAAGGGAGGCATGAAAGACCATTTGGGGGGATGACTTGGTTCTTTTTCAAAATTTTAGCAGTCACTGGATGTCTCTGTTTTACAGAGGAATTTGAGTCCCTCTTTCAAAGAAGATTATTGTGAGATTGGAAAATTTTTAACCCAAAAGACATTTTAATAATTATAATGTTTAAACCTAGAGTATTGATAAGAAATAGGGGAAGGCACTAGAAATGGTGGCACACATCTGTAACCCCAGTGCTTGGGAGGTGGAGGCAGGAGAATCACAAGTTTCAAGGAGACTTGGCTATATACATACAGAGAGGGGTGAGGAAGGGATGAGGAAGAGGAAGAAAAGGAGGAAGAGGGGAGGAGGAAGGAATGAAGTGGTTCTGCTGGATGGATGGATGGATGGATGGATGGATGGATGGATGGATGGATGGATGGATGGATGGATGAAAATGTGACCCGGATCATCATGGAACATAGAGAGAGTTGCTAGAACTCTCCGCTTAGATAAAACTGTCTAGGGCCACATGAGTGACTATTATAGAAGAACAGTCCTTGTTTCCATTGAAAAGACTGAGTCATTTACAAATTTTAACCATAAAACAAAGCTCAACTGATCTTCCATCTTTATAAAACTGTTGAAAGACATTTTCTTTAAAAATTGTTTTTAATCGCACACAAAAAAAATTCAATCCAGGGAAATAAAGGCTTTTGACAGAGAGTAGAAAGGCACCTAAATTCTGGCACACAGCATCTCCTGAGGATTCTAGAGTCCTGCTGGCTTCTTAAGAGAACGTGGTTTGTTAACAGTCACTTAGCAATATGTAATTTAACAACAGCACTCTAGAGTTTATGGAGTTCTTCAAATTACCTTGGTCCTCGCTCATCTTTGGAGGCCAGCGGGATTTTATAGAAGAAAAACATAAATAATCAGAAGACTAAAGGACTTGTACAACTCCTTCTGGCTACAGAGACAGACTTTAAATCCAGTGTTCTTCCCACTACAAACTTCTGCGTTCATTATAACATTTGAAGCAAGCATTGGTAGTTGTGCTTCTTACAACTGGGGAGAGCTTTAAAAGGTCTTTTCTTAAGCATCTTTCACTCATTCAGCGAACCAAAAGCTCCTCTTAGGACACGGATGGTCTCAGCACTTACAGATGTATAGACTGGGCCGTGTTCTCAATGAAACTATAGTGACCACACGGTAGCGCACAGAGCCGCAGGGTAAAGCCCTCCCCCCCTGCTTACTTGGCTGGCATGCAGCAGCCCAGGGCTCCCTGCCCTGCAGTACTTGAGCAGTGCCAACTGTGTGACTCCACAGTCCCAACAATCAAGGCTTCTGTCTTCCGTTTGACTGACACGTGGGCCAGGCCCTTAGAAAGTAACACAGACACCCCCTGAAACCCC
Organism: Mus minutoides; assembly: GCA_902729485.2. NCBI lineage: Eukaryota > Metazoa > Chordata > Mammalia > Rodentia > Muridae > Mus > Mus minutoides. The sequence continues at coordinate 1,089,506 of LR749936.1, read as the reverse complement.
AACTCAAGACTGTGTCAAGTGAGGATTCGGACTTAATAACCGTCCTTTCATCTCAGCAAAACAGCCGTGCAGCCCTTTGGCTTACAGACAAAAGGAGAGCGGCAGCCACCAGCACAGTGTCCCTCGATGCAAAGAGCACAAAGAGCATTAGGTTGGGAGTCAAGAGGTGCCATGCCTGTAGTGGCTCTGACACCAAATGGCTCTGTGATCCTAACCAACTCCCTCAGCCTTCCTCGGCCTCAGTTACCCTGCTTCTGTAAGGGGCAAGTATTTGCCCTGATTCCTTTGCAGAGCTGCTGTGATGACAGGAATTCAAAATGACTGAAAAGATTTTGCAAAAATAAAAAAAAAATAATAAAAATAGATGAAAGATGAAAGAAAATTTGCATAGAGTGCACAGTTGGGGATTTAAATCCCCACTGTTCTAATTTTATCATGTGACATGTCACCAAATTTCAAATGAGAGGAGACAACAGTCCTGCTCTTGTCTTGGCCTTCATCTAGTACCCAGCCCTCTACAGCCTTGAATTCTAGAGTGGATGTCTATACTCCTGGGAGCCTACACACCTTCCTGAGGGAACAGAGAGAGCTGCCTGCTCCCAAGGACTTTGCCAGCCTTGCCACACAGCCTTTGAAAACTGCAGCTACCACACACCAAATACTCTGTGATCAGCACCCATCAAATTCCTCTGGGGGTCCGGGCGGGGGGGGGGGGGGGGGGGGGGGGGGGGGGGGGGAGGGATCTGTGGATCGAACTGGCCCAGTCTGGAAATTCCCAGACACACTGTTTTAGGGCTGAACTTGTTTCTTAAAAGGCAGTTCTAATTAGAGTGACATTTTGTCCACTGTGGTTCTTAGTTATGAAAATAATGAGCTATGAAATTCCAATTTATTGTTGACAACTTAAACGGCCAGGCACCGGAGCGGCGCATAACTTCCGAATGCCACTTTGTCCAGTGACAAATCTATTCTGGCCCATGGGAAGCTGCTGGCCTGACCTCAGTCTTCATGGGAGATGTAAAGGAATCTAGAGCTCCAGAACATGAGAACCAGTCATTTGTATATCTGAGAAAGGCTCTCAATGTCTTGAAATTTTCAAACAGCGAACCAAACGAACCAAACATCAGCTCAGCAAAGATGTCTCAGTAAAAACAAAGGAAGGGCCTCCCCTCTCATTCCCGCAACTTCCCCCCCTCCCCGCAAAAAAGAAGCCTCACAAGAAGATATTGGAGATCATGCAGCATCAGAAGTGGGACCGGTAACCTCTGAAATAGCTCTCTTCTCACTCTCTCCGCTTCAGTATTTTTCTATTGTGTCTTTAAAAACAACAACAATTAAAAAAAAAACACCCATCCTTTCTTCCCTTTGTTTTCTCTCCTCTCTATCTCCCTGCTTGCTTCTTCCCTTTGCTTCACTTGCTCTGACCTTTCTCCCAAAAGCACCACCTAACTGGCCACCACGCCGCCGATAACCTCCTTGGGCTGGCACTCTCTAGCTAGCTGAGTGATAAGAGGAAGTGGATTGTACCCTCGGCCTCCACAACTGATGTGACCCATGCTAGGCAAGAAGATGGAGAATAAATGCTGGGATTAGTGGCCCTAAAGGAACAGTCAGATTCCTGGCCCTGCGACTTCTTAATGAAGAATTTCTATATGGTTCTTCAACATATATGTTGGGAGAATTCTTAAGTCCCTGCAGACAGAACAAGAAGAGTAGAGAGTCATAGGGTCACTGAGAAAACTCCCGAAATACTTCAAAAAAATGTTCAGGCCTCAGTTGTTAGAGCATAATGCAAGCTACAGAACAAAGGTGAGGACCACTGATCCAGTGAGAAAAATAGTGAGAAAGCCCCCAAGCAGCTAAACCTGACACTGTTCCTGTCTGCCAGGGCAGCCCTAAAACAAATCACATGCCCAGGACATACTGACGTGGTTTGGTGTTGTTGAGAGAGATGGGTCCCAGAGTCATTTAGCCCTCTGTCCAGCCCAGGTGCTGACTTAGCCAATCATACCCTGGCCAGCTTGCCTAGGAAAGATTTCTTTCCTCTTCTTAAAAACCTGGCTGGTGCTGAGGCTGATGAAACCAAACCAAACCAAACCAAACCAAACAAAACACATGAGACTAAAAGTCTGCACAGCCCTCTGGGAGGAGATCATTGTTAGTTTTTGTTTTTTGTTTTTTTTGTTTTTTTTCTGCTTGCAGCAAATTGAGGGGTCAAGTGGCAACTTTCAAAGGTCAGGTTTGAGAGTTAATGTATGTTGCTAGCTTGTTTTCAGCCGTAAAGTTGGTGCATACTTAGGATGCCTGTCACTATGAAAGTAACAAAGCACACAGAAGGGAAACATTGTAGCCAACATGATAAGGCGAAGGGTACAAATGAAGATGACCCCTGGCTTTTAAAGATAGAAATTACTATTTAAAAGAAAACAGTGAGGACTTGCGGTATAGCTCAACCGCATTGCTTAGCATGTACACAGCCCTGCACCAACAGAAAAGGAAATAAAGAAACATTGGATTCTGGTTGTGTACTATAATCTATTGATCTCCCTCCCACCCAACCATTTCCTTAACCCCCCCAAGCTCACCTAAGAGATTTAGGTAGGGGGAAATTCTTAAGAGCCTCCTACTCTTGGTTTCTTTAAAATAGTTCAGCAGACTTTTGAGAAGCATATTGTCCCTCCTAAACAAAGTCTCCCTAGTACACGCGTCACTGAGGAGGAGTTTCCACAGCTACTTTGAACAGGGTGGTCTCAAAAGACTTTGCAAAGGCTCAAGTGCTGGGTGTGTGGAGCAAAATGCCCGCCATAGTCTCACGGGGACACTAGCACCTTGAACAGCTGCGGGCTGTCTTTTATCTCTTTCTTTAAAACATTGAAGTTAGCCTGGAGGCCGTGCCTTTACCTGCCAAGAATTTTGCTGACACAACCATGGCTGACCCGAAGCTGCCTGGAGATGTCGCAGGGCCTGACACCTTGATGGGCAAGTTCCACTATCCTTTGGCGGACTACATCTGGGAGTGGCCGTCCATTCACAAAAACCCCCCCAAGCTGATTCACTCCTCCATGTCCTGAAACAGATCAGAAACAAAAAGCAAGGGGAAGGGTGGTTAGAACCAGTCACATAGTACAAGTGCCCTTGTGAGCACCCAGACCCCTCTGAGATCACAAATGGCCGGCAGGCTAGATGCCTTACACCTGGTGTCAATCATGCGGATGACATAAGGACCCTAGATGGCCTTTTAACTCCAGTCTCAGCTTTTGACCATCTGCAGGCAGTCAACTGAGCCACCAGGAGCTCCTTACACTGTGTTTCTTTTAGTTACTAGCATTTTTCTCTTCGTTTGGAGGAAGGGGTAAGGGGACTGTGAAGGGTATCATCTGTATGACAGGAGCTCAATTTAGTCCACAATGCTCAATCTGAGGAAGATCCTGGGGAGAAGATTACGTCTTAAAATAATCACATGTAAAGAGAAAAAAAATAGTGGAACTTGTTTAACATTTAACAAGTGTCTTCAAAGGTGAAACAGGCTGTTCTAATATCTACATCTCAAGGGGGAAAGTGTTTTCAAGTCAGCAATCTAATTCAAGAACTGAAGACTTTCTTTCTTAATGACCAGCGTTTTCAGATCACTGAGACAAAACCTAACCACTGCCTTAATTTAAAATTAGGGAAGAAAAAAAAAAAAAAAGCTAAATCCTCCCTTTAAGACTGTGCTGTTAACGTGCAGGCTTGACCATTGTACCCTCTCAGAACACACAAAAGAAATAGGTCATAGGGGTCTTCTGCACTCAGCATACTCCACTGAATCAGGTTTTGTTAGAAAGGTGTGCCCCTGGAATTTCGGGCATGTCTTGCGATCTACAAGCAGGTTTAAATTGGTTAGGAAGAAGTAAGGAAGCTTCTGAGGCCCAGATTTCACGGGTGCCGTGGAGTGTATTTAAGTAAAAGGAGTCAGAGAAAGTACCTGTTCTGCCCCTACACTTACACTGAAGGGACACAGGAACCTGAGCAAACTGAAGACCAGATCAGTCAACACAGACTGATCCAATGTAACATAACTGTCGATCATGTAACAGCTGTAAATCAGCCACTAACTGGCATTGCTGAGGGTTGGAGCGGAAACAAGTTCAAGGGAATATTGATGCTGTTGGCACCTCAGAGGCTAAGGAGGGGTAACCTCCTACGCTAGGACAGAGTGAACTCCACCAGGGATGGGGGGGGGCAGGAATTGAGGCACCTCCAAGGTCACACATATATCCATACTCCAACTTTAAAACAGAAAGTAACCATCAGAGCTCAGCTACCACCCATCCTGGTCCAGGGCTTTTCTAGGACCAGGCCCGTGAACAATATCTGAAATTGAGGAATAGAACTCTTATAACACCACCTATTTCCTTAAAAGAGTCTTTAAAAAAAAAATCATGAATTATTTCCCGAAATTTCCAGGTTCGGGTGTATGTCCAAGAAACCAAGAATTTTTTTTAGGAAATAACTTAGTTCCAAACTATGCTGACCCTTCCTCTGATTTTTAAAAAATGTGCCTTTAAGGGATTTTGATTGTTCTGAAACATCAAAATTCACATAGGAGAAAAAAAAAAAAACAGAAAGAGAGAAATTTGCCCTGAACAGGATTTTACAGCTAGGGACATAGTTACATAGCTTACCTATAACAGAAAGATTACAGCAACCTTGATCAACAGCTTTGATCTGGGACAAAGAGTATCTAAGGGGGAGGAGGGTTGAATCAATCTTTTCAGAACAGCCTGGATGTGGGTAAAACAAAGTACATCCAAATTTGGGGTTTGCTCTCTGGGAGGATGGAGGCCAAGAAAAGGAAACTGAAAGACCCAGCACTTTTCTAATATGATCTAGAGGTCCAGGCACTGCAGCCAATTTGCAATTAGTGTTTGCTGTACCACTGACAATTGGGACTTCTGCTCAAAACACGACGGCAACCTTCAGAGGACTTCAATGCCAAGAGCAGTTATATAGGGGATTTATGGGTTTGCATCACAGCAAAAGCTGCAAAGAATCTCCTAGAGTCAGGTCTCGCTAAATCACAGTAGATGCCCCAAACTTCCTCCCTGTGTCCACAAGGCTAACAGATTTGCAGAATCTAAGGCAAGTGTCCACATCTGACACAGACTTGGCCTAGGTGACTCTTACTTTTCAACTTCCTGGACAGGGCCCCAGATCCTCTTGGTCTTCTTGCCTCACTTATCAACACACCCAACAGAGCACTTTACCACTGAGGCCTCAGGAAAGGTGCTAATCTGAGATTGGTAAGAAGGGAAGCTCACATCTAAGGGAGAGAGCCACTGGGACCAAGAAAAGAGAGGTATGTGCCAAGGGTATAGAGAGTTGGGGCAGAGACAGACAGCAAAGAAAAGAAGGCTAGATAGAACACAGAGAAGTTTGGGCAGGCAGAGGGAGTTGGGACAGAATGGAAAAATCAAAACAGACCAGCAAATGGAAGGGGGCTTCTAGAAGACAGGATTTCTGTGGGTGGGGCTCTGTTTCTGCTCCCTCTCTCTCAGGCCTTGCTCCAGCTTTGCATCTCCTCAAAGGCTCAAACCTCAACTTCTACTCTGTGTTACAGCTAGGTGAGGCTCATCTGCCAGGAAGGCACTGGGCTAAGACATGAACTCAGCTATCATTCCTACAGGGAACAGAGTCTGCAAAGACTGGCACAGAAACGGTGGAAACAAATTAGGTAGAAACTGGGAAGCAAACACAGATATAACAAAAGTAAAGATCACCGGCCTTCACCTGGGGAACAGGGCTTGAAGGGGGACAGAAGGATGATGGAACTGTGGATGCCCCTAGGACCTTTGTGTCTCTGACCTGGAAGGAGCTGCCTTCTGTAGATGCTCCTCAGATCTTGTTAAGAACATATGACCCACAAAGGGCACTGCCCAGACCCCAAGAACTATGACTGGGCACAGAGTATTAGGTAAGAGATGTCTCTGCTCACCTAAAGACTGAACTACAAGACCCTGGCTCATAGAAATTCTTTCTAAATGCACCAAAGCAGAAGGAGGAAGGGACACCCATAGACATGCAAACAGAATCCCAGAGAGTGAACAGCCAGGTGCTGACACACATAGCAGCAGTCATGCTGTGAATACAGACATGGCTGGACTACACTGAGGGAGAGCCTTGTCTGTGTGGATACTCCAGCAGTCCACTGCCTTCTCTGGGATTAGGTCCTTCTCTTCTTCCCTCCTTTCCAGGAATTCCCCCAAAGCCTAATGGTACACCTCTATCCTGAGAACCAGCTACAATTCTGTCAGTCCTTTTATCTCTCCAGCCTCAGTATTATATTCTATAAAACAGAGGTATCTGAAGGTTTGGGTCACACTCAGGTATGACACTGGCCACAAAAGTACTTTATAACTAGCTGGTAAAAGGGTTGGGGGAAGGAAACATCTGGGGGAGGGCCTCTGTGCCAGTGAGCTTGATGGAACTGGAACAGAGTGTGGCTGGTACCTCTGAAGTCAGAAGCCAAATTTGAAGCCTTGTCTGTCCTTCTCAACAGAAACTGTCCTGTGCAGAACTGGTTGTGGGGGATAGGGGAAGAAGGGAGGTAACAAGGAAAAACTGACCAGGGCCAGAAAAAAAAAAAAGAAAAGAAAAGAAAAAAAGATGAAATGAAGGATCCTAGTACACCTGTCACCATGAACCTATTTTCTCTGCCCCCATCACCAGCAAATTAGGACCCGGAGACAGATTACATTGTGCAAGCAAACAGCTTTAGGCATAAGAGCTAAGGTCTTTCCAAAGACGCCAAGGGCTTCCACTAGCTCTGGAAGCTAGGCTTGCCCAGCCCCCACTGTGCTGCCAGGGAGATTGAGAATGGGAGGAGGGAGGATTTCCCGAGGAGGGGGCAGATTGAAGGGCCGGCAGGAAGGCTGAGACATTAGCAGTTGGTTAACCTGAACCTGGAAGGAGCTGCCTCTCCACACGAATGCACACTGCAAGACCACCAAGCCTGATGCTGTCTCCCCACGGGCCTGGGCACGACCTCTGGGCAGCAGAACTCTGGACAGAGAGAGGCAGTGCAGGCCTTTGGATTTCTGCCAGAAGCCCGGGAGCCAGCCCTACCCATCTTGCCTCCCAGTTGTTTCTTGCCCACCTCTCAGAGTCCTGCCCCCAACTCGTTTGTTTTCAGGTTCGCTCTGAGTGAGAGCAGAGAGGCTCTAGAGCCAGTCTGCGCAGGAAAATGCTGCGGGAGACGCTGGAGCCATGGTGGACTGGAAACCGCTTAAACCCAGTCTCCAAACGGGGAGGAATCGTTGGGGCTGGGACCAGAGCAAGCAGCTTCTCTGCGCGAATCTTGTCGCTGCTCGCTCGGGAGATTTACCTCTGGGATATTGACACAAAGAGAAGCTGACCTGCTTGAAGCCCGCTTTGGCTGCCTAAACAAACCTTCCCCTGCTACCAGGCCACTCAGTTCTCGGTGGAAGACACGAAGATTATTGCTTCACCTTGCCTTCTCTCTAGCCGGGTCTCTATGCCTTTGTTAAATAGGGGACCCACGGCTAGAGTAGCAGGATCCCCGCTGGTTGAGGTTAAACAAGCTTGCAGCCGGCTGCTAGCCACGGAGTTACTCTGAGATCTGCAGCCCACAGGGACTCGAGCTGGGCACCCGAGTGCAGTCTGCCAAAGCCTGGCGCCTTCCCCTGGCCAAGCCTACAGCCAACAGAAAGGAAACACGATTCGTTCCACTTGGAATTTCCTTGAAATCTCCGAATCTAATCCAGCGTTAACTCACCGTGAGAAGAGCGCTTGTCTCATAGGAGGCTGTGTTAATGGGTGAACTGGCAGGATCCCTGTGGGTCAGGCAGCAGGGCCCTACCGGTGCCCGAAATGACCCTGCCGGTCTCTTACACTTCACAGGCTTTCAGAAGGCAGGGACGCCCGCATGTGACTAATTAGCTTTCTTTCTTTCTTCCTACCTTTCTTTCTTTTTCTTTCTAGTAGAGAAGCCATCTCAAGGTAGATATCCTACAGAGAAGGACCCAATTATGTCTTTAAAGGTCTCTGTATGTACTGGCCGACGCCTAAACTGAAGTGTAGCTTAGGGACCTTGACTTCGTTGATTTTTAAAATCCTCTCTCCTCGAGCCAGGGCACATTTGGAATCCTGGACCTGGTGCCCCTTCTTAACTTTCACTTCTTTCTTCACATATTCAGGGACTGGTCGGGGCTCCACTTTTCCTTTTAAGCATCAGTCTTGCTTAGTCCTATGGCTGAAAAAGGCGCCAACAGAGTTGGGATGTTGAGCGCTGGCTGAGACTCTTACTGACCTCTATTAAAACTTCCTGCCCTCCAACTAGCCCAGTCCCGAGCTTTCTATGCGTATGAACCAGGGTTCTGAGAATTAGCGGCTAGAGCTCGGGAAAGGCTACAGCTCGCTGCCTACACTACCTCGTTGCTGGAGGCGGGATTCACCCACCAGGCGCTTCGGCCTCGGCGGCCAAACGCGTTCCGCATCCACTGCCTGAAAGCATTGCACTTTGCGAAGTTGTCTACGCAGCTACAGAGGTCCCGAGTCCTTCAGGACTTAGTATCTTACCCCGCACTCCGGCACCCCCAACCCGATCCCGGCCGGAGAGTGAGAGAAGCGAGCTCGCCGCCTACTTACTATGCATGGATGCAAACGGGTCGTGCTTACAGTGTATTTCCATCGGGGCGCTCCAGACTGTAGGCCGGCCCACGCCGCTGCCTCTCGGCGCCAAAGGACTGCCCAGGGCGCCTAGGGAACCGCGCCACCAGGCTGGGCACCGTGTGAGCTGAACTCAGAAAACACCTCTGCAGCCGTGGGGTCCCTCTCAGAGCCGCCTGCGGAAGATCGCGGAGAGCTGAGCCGAGGTGCGGGAAACGGTGCTCTCAGCCAGTCGGTCTGGGAGCGGGCGAGCAACTCCCGCTGGCTTCGCTCCTCGGCGGGCTCAAGCGGCGGCTCCCGGCCCGCACCAGAGAAGCTGCGGCCCAAGCGCTCGCGGCGTCGAGTGCATAGCGCAGGGGCCCACCTCCAGGACGGCTAGGGGAGCCCGGCGCGGGACCAGCAGCCTGCAGGAGGCCGCGAGCGCAGGGCCCTCCGTCTCAGTCCGGGACAGCGAGGCCGCGGACTGCCAGGCTGCTTCGGTCTTGCTGCCTCGAGGGTCTGCCCACCCTTCGGCCTCCGCCAATTCCTCCTTGTTTCCCGCTTCTCCGTGTCTCTGGAGCCGGACCTGCCCCTCCACCTCTCTCCTGCCGGCTCTCCGACGTCTCCGACGAAGTTACAGAGAACTCTCTCTCCTGTCGCGCAGGGGCCGCGGATTCTGAGATGCTGCAGCTGCTGCAGCTGGGAGCCCGGTGCGCCCCGAAGCTGCAACCCTCGAAGCCCGGGACCCGCTGCCTTCAAAGTTCCCGCGGGCCCCGCAGCTCCCGGCCCCTTCGCTCCTGGCTGTGCCTCACGCTACCAACTCTTGGAACCCCGCTGCCCGATCTTGGGGTTCCGGGTGGATTGTCCCTGCCTTGCCTCTTCCGGGACAGCCGCCTCGACTGCCCAGCGTGGAGCGAGGGGCGCAGGAGAGGATGAGGGTCCCTGCCGCCGGGGCCGCCGGGGCCGCCGGGGCTGTCGGTGCTGAGATGAAGCTCCTGCTGGCTCTAATGCCTGCTCTGCCGCCGCCGCCGCCGGCGCTAGCCCTCCGCCTGTTCGGCGCGCACAGTGCGCCACCGCGCCGCCCCGAAGCCGCTTTCAGGACCCGCTGCGTGTGGACAGCGCCGCCCGGGGCTCAGCCTCCCTCCGGGCGGGGGCGGGGCGGGAGCTCACCTGCCAATCACGCCCCATCAAGCCAATCAGAACAAGGGCATCCGGCCCTAGCCCGAAATACTGCTCTATTGGCTAAGCAACCCACGGGCTCCGCCTGATTAGCCGGTACCTGGGCAATGGGAGAGAATGGGGGGCGGGGCCCAAGCTGCGGCGCCACGTTCATTGACAAACGCGTGGGGAGAAGGCCTAGTGGTTCACGGATAGAAAGGGGGAATTGGGAGAACAGGGCCCACGCAGTGTCTGGAGAGCCATGCTCTCGGTCCCACAGAACCGACTTTTCTGAGGGCCGTCGAGATTCTGGGAAGCGCTTATAGACTGAGGGCCGAAGAAGAGGGAGGATAGGAGAGATATCTCCAGAACGAAAAGAAAAAACAAAAAACAAAAATAGAAAAACATCCACAGATTTTAGAGGTAGACATGCAGCATAATAGAGATCCTATTTTCTGTCTAGGCGGCGGATTTCTGTGTGTATATCTGCCGCTTTAGACCTCACTTTGCTCCTCTGTAAAATGGGCAGAGTTTAGTAAAGAAGTCGTTGATGCTGGTTCCTTCCAATGGAAACATTTCATAAGTTTATCAAGACTACACTAAGCAAAGGCCGTCTCCTCTGTATCCTCCTCTATCATTCTTCTATCCACAGAGGCCCCAGCATTGCACTAACCAAAGGCAGAACTTGAGAAATATTATTTTAAGGTTACCAGAAATTTGGGGAGTCTCCAAAGCTTGGACCAGGTTGCCTCAAGTACAGAAGCATGGATCCTTACTGTTGTCTTAGCCTAAGAGCTGATAGGTCCTCTGGGAGCTGGTGATGCTCTTAGCTCAAAGCTTCTGTCAACAAGAGGATTTCCGCATCTGGTGCAAGGCCTCTTTAAAAAGGGAAGGAGTCTACCGGCATCCAGAGCTAATGAGAACACCGGAAGCCAGTGTCTGTGCAGTTACCTCCATTTGCGAGAGCCTGGCAGTGAAGCATCAGGATGGCCACCTGGCAGGAAAACCTGACCTTCCTCACCAGAGTTCCTGTAGATTTTAGGACAAAAATGAACAGGCTTCTAGCAGACAGAATTCTCCGATCCAGCAAAGCTCTTTCTTTAACCAACACATGTCTCAGTTTCTTGGGAATGTAAGGCTCTCTGACCACAATTAAAGCTGTTGGACTTTAAAAAACAAAAATCCAAGTGTCTTTACACAGGTATCGTTCTGTGAGGCTTCTAGTGTGCTAAGACCCAACCCAACACAGATGCTGAGCACTCCCCTCTCCCTGCGCCTCAGCAGTTGTAGGAGAATACTAAACACTCACTCCTTTGAATCATAAGTGATGACTCTCTGCTATTAAACATAAACCCACCAAAAAACAAGAACTCTGAGGCGTCTGCTTCAGGCATAGTAGAGGGAGGACAAAGCTCAGACTGATCTGAGGATCATTTTCACTATTTACTTTCTCCTCATTTCCATTCTTCTCTTCTTGCTCCTCTTCTAACATCTCTATACTAGGTCAGCTCGTGGGTCCTCCCTTGATAGCTGTCTCCTCCAAGCTGCCCCTGACAAGCGGGAGGGGGGGCAGGGGGTGTGTGGGGGGGAGTCTCTCCGGGCTGACACAGCCCCACCCCCACTGGGGCACAGCTGCAGGAAAACAGCCAAGGCAGGTCTCTGGGGACTCAGAAGGCTGTGGTGTAAGAGGCAGTGGGGTGGTAGCTTTCTCTCTCCGTTTTCTGGAACCCCTTCCGGTCTTGATCTTTGCTGCTCCACATCTACCTCTGCCTTAGAACAAGGAGGTTACAAATGGGAAAGGACTGTGATGGCATAGGGCCCTATTTGCTTTATCCTGTAGTCCCCAGCGAATCAGATATCGAAAGAGTTGGGTTCCAAGCCAGTTATGGGACTCTGAATTCCCACTATGGATGTCAAGAGGCTGCTCCAGAGAATCGGTCAATGGTACTTCAAGCTCCCAACCCTGCTCCTTGAGCTTACAATCCCCGATGATCGAGAATACTAAAAACTAAAAGGGTTCTGTCTGAGAAAATGTTTCCCCATTTTTCAGATTTGGAACCTGAGGATAAGAGGCTGGATTCAACTTATCTAAGGTCATACTAGTGCAAGTCTGGGATAGAAGAAAAACTGGAGGCTAGAAGTGGAGCTGATGTAAAACCAAATAATTTATCTGGACAATACCTGAAGAGGCTAATTGTTCTGTATTGTTAGGACAAAACCCTTAGGGTATCCTGAGGGCAGGTACCATTCCAACAGTCACAGTCCAGATCCCCCCTTTCACACAGTAGGTATTGTTCAGCTCTAGATATGTTCTCTTCTGTATGACCCTACCTAACCAATGAAGGAAAGAAGGCCCTCCCAGTACTTAGTGATCCTGGGTTAGAGGAAATTTTCTTCTGAGTGGTTCTGTTTGACACTCCTGGAGTTCCTGAGCCCTGAGAACGTCAAATCCCCAAGAAGTGAACAGCCCTAATATTACCACCTACTCCAGCCCCTCAAGCTTCCAAACAGTGGCCCAGAGAAGTTAGATGACCAGTCTGAGATTGCACAGCTATTCCCCCACAGAGATAGGCTTCCACGCCTCAAGTCCTGCCTTCATCTGCAACCTGCATCCAGGAAGGGCTAGCAGAGAGGTACACAGAGATCATAGACCTGTGAAACAAAACCATGGGGGAAGGTGCAGGGAGTGGAAAATAAAGCAAAACAAACAAACAAAACCCACAAGTTATTTAAATTCAATTGCTTTGGAACGTTTTTTGTCTGTTGATTGAATGACCATTTTGAGAGTGTTTCAGAAACCAGAACACTTTTGGAGAAAGAGTCTCTCTCTCTCTCTCTCTCTCTCTCTCTCTCTCTCTCTCTCCTTGGAGACTGCTGGATGGGAGTCACACACCATGCCCACACCATCCCCAATTCCTACCCCCTCCCTGCTCTCCAACAGTCCCTTTCTCCAGCTCACAGAACAGCCTGACTCTCTGAGTGCTGGTGCTGCCATAGAGTTCTGACCTGAGATTGACTCTTGCAGTCCAATTCCAGCCCATTTGCCTGCTCTTTCTTCCAAGAAAACAAGGCCTTTCCGGATTCAGACTGGTTGCTCAATTGGGAAGGATTTGAGATGTCTGGGCACTGCTCTTCTAACCTGGTGGGTTCCTTTTAACTTTAATTAAAAAAAAAGTATCAAAGAGGAAAAACAAATGGTCTGTGATTGCACAGCAAATGGGGCTTCTTGAAAGTGGATCAAGAATCTGCCCTACTTGGTCTGGGTATATTTCAGGAATCACTGGGGAGGAGAATATTAAACCAAGTCTTTCTTGAAGTGCACACATGCTGTGTTGGGGCTTGTTATCCCTACTAGTCTGCCCTTGTACCAGGACAGTCTCTCTGTGGAGACTTAAAGAGTTCATAGTCCTTCCTACTAAGGCCTCAGCTTCTTGTACTTGGAATCCAGAGAACAACCACTGGAATGTTTCCCAGAGCTTTGAGAGCTGTCCCAGGAATAGGAAGTGCTATTCTCTCCCTTCTAGACCCATTCTTGTTTGATTAGCACCATAAGTTCCTGCCTTCTGGGCCTCCTCTTTTCCAAAGAAGGGAGAAGTTTCTTAAGTGACTCCCTGCTGTATGCTGACCTTGCTTAATACTGGGCTTTAAACTTTAAAGACACTACAGTAGGACTGCTAGATGACTCTGGAGAAAAGAAGGGACAGTTTGGTGGCCAGTGAAAGGCCTAAAAGTTCAGGGCAGAAAGTAGACCTAGATGGCCTTTGAGTGCCTGGACAACCCCTCAGTCCTCTCCCTCCTCTTCCCTAGGCTGGACCTCAGGACTTGGAAGACAATCAGAAGGGCACACCTGAGCTGCTAACCCTTCCAAAGCTAAGCAGGTGGCTTTTACCCTAACTCATCATTAAGGGGCGTGGCTCTTAGGATTTGAAGCTCCAAACCTCCCTAGGATTTCCCCTATACAAACCCCACCCGGTCTAACATCGCAGAAGAGTGAAATGCTTTATTGATTAAACGATTATTCAGGCGATTGAACTAATCAAAGAGCCCATCGACCGCCATGAATTACATTCTTTGTGGTAGACAGCTTGTCGGAGAGACAGCCACTCAGACCCCTCTCTTGACTCACAGGCATCCATCCCAGTCCCAACAATAAACAACCCAGGTAGGCACAGAAACCTTTGGGCATCCCACCACTTAGAAAAAGGAAGCTTGTCTGGGAGTTAAGAATGGAAAGGGAGTGGAGACCCTGGTTTCTGCCTCTGAACTCTCCCCACAGCGATGTTCCTCTGGCTCCTGCCCTCACTTTTTTTTTTCTATCATGGCTTTTCTGGACCCAGAGCTATGCCAGGAAGTCACCCTGGGTTGGGGGTCTAAGTTTTCTCTTCTCTCTGACTTTATCAAAGGCTAGAGTAGAACTGAGGTCTCATAGATGACACAGAAATGAGAAAAATGGGTTTCTTGCCATTGCTCGGAGTACATGTTGGCACAAGAGTCTAATGAGCAAAAGAGGGTGGCATACCATGTTATTATGCCTTAGCATAGACAGAGGCCTACTGCCCTGCCACAGCTCAGACATAAACACAGCCTGCTACCCACTGCCTGGGCCTCTGGGAGGCACAAGGGCACTGTGCCAAGAAGGTCTGTGTACATACGGTAACCCCAGCTGAATGACCAGGCTAGGCACATATACCCACCCACTGTGCTCTCCTTCATTGGAACAGCACCCACAGGACAAAGCCTGAGCATACAGTGTGATATATATACACACACAATGTCAGAGGCTAATCTAGGTGGCAGCCTAAAGGCAAGGGATTGGAGTGTGTGTGTGTGTGTGTGTGTATGTGTATGTGTGTGTGTGTGTGTGTGTGTGTGTGTGTGTACACTGTCAAAATGTCATCAGTAGCCCACAGACTGTTCTTACCTACCAAAGTTGTGCGTGCTGTAGGAGACCCTTGTACACAAATGCTAAATGCAATAGTACACCAATGAGAGTACAGACTGCACAGTGAGAACTTAATTGCCCTGAATTCATATCACTTTTGATTCTATCTCTCAATATTATAAGACCTAGGCCTGGCAGCATATGTGTTGTATGCTATACCCCTAGTAGGCCCCAGAGCTCTATACCAGTGCCTAGAGACAAGCACTTTTGTATGTATTGGTATGTACACATTGGGCAGCTGTTGACATCCAAAAATGGAGGGGTCAGAGAACCACCTCTTTCTTACTTCCAAAATCACTTGGGATATAGAGATGACCAGACCCCTTAAGAAGTAGATGTCCAGTGAGTGAGATGCTTATAAAATTATATGCACAGAATTTACACAAACACACATCTTGGAGGCTTTGAAAGAACACACAAAAACACTAATTCATAAACACATACTATTACGCTCAAGGCAAGATACAAGCTAGTAAAGATGCCAACAGGCGTGCAAACTCAAACTGAACACATATTTGGGGTCACACAAACTCCTGCACACATTGATCTCCTCAAGTGAACACACAGATCCAAAATTGAACACCTCCAGATTAACACCAACACAAGTATCAGAAACAGAATCAAACAAAACCAAAGAAAACAGGCCTCCTTGAAGGCACCTCGACGGACTAGTGAAAACCATGTGAATGCACTGTAGAAGGACAGGCCTTTTCCTGAGAAAACCACACACACACACACACACACACACACACACACACACACACACACCCCTTTCTTCTTGCATGGATATTATCATGGATACTGGGTAGTGTCCCAGAGTGAGCATGGATGAATCCCATTTCACTGTGTTCCTACCTGTCCTGATGGTCCGAGGAGTCGGGTAATTTTTCTCTAAATCCATTTCGATATTTCAGGACTTGATGAAACGGACAGTGAGGAAGTTTCCACTTTTTTGGGTGTCTTTTTACCTTGTCTTTCTTTTTTCCTTTTCTTTTTTCTTTCTTTGCTTTATTTTTCTTTTTTTTCTCTCTCCTTTTGTTTCTTCCTTTCCTCTTTCTTTCTTTCTTTCTTTCTTTTTTTTTTTTTTTTTTTTTTTTTTTTTTTTTTTTTTTTTTTTTTTTTTTTTTTTTTTTTTTTTTTTTTTTTTTTTTTTTTTTTTTTTTTTTTTTTTTTTTTTTTTTTTTTTTTTTTTTTTTTTTTTTTTTTTTTTTTTTTTTTTTTTTTTTTTTTTTTTTTTTTTTTTTGTGCCGGGCCGCTCACAAGTCGGAATAATTGAAGCCTTCCGCTCCCCCGCCGAGCTGGGGTAGCTGATCACTGAGCTGAAACTAAACGTTTTAGGTGGAAAAAAAGCGTCCGAAGGCACCGTGAAATGATTAAGGAACTAAAGAGCTTCTCGCCATGTGAGATCATGTCCTGTTCTCGCCAACATCACAAGATGTCCCCAGACACGTCGCGCCCCCGGCGCACCGCCCCGCACTGCGGGCCAAGAACCAGGGAAAGGGTGTCGGCTCTGCGGCCTGCCCAGCGTGCCAGACGGGGCGGACCAGGCCTGGCCGAAGGTGTGCAAGAGGCCCAGAGAGCAGCAATGCCGCTTCGGTGCCGCCTTGGACTTTTATAGGGGGTTGGGGGCAGGGAGGGAAGGATTCAGACTGCGCCCGGCGTTAGTCGCGCTCCTAGGGGAAGGAGAACCTGAGTCACAGGGTCGTACCCGCTTCCAAACCTGTGTCTGGGAGTCTTGGCCCTGTGCGCTTTTGCTCTACATGTAAACTCCGCTTTGTGAGTGCCAGTAGGCCCATTTTTTTTTTTTTATTTTAAAGAAAGAACAATTCTGCCAAGCAGGTGGTTTTGAACCCTGTGCTAGCACAATTGTCAGCCACAGGGTATGCTCCAGCATCCTCAGATTCACCCCTAGGGCGGCGCGCGCCCTCGGGGTTCCTAACTACCCCACCCCCAACCCAATTGCAACCTCCATAGGTCTGCTGGGCTCTTCTTCCAGGGCAGCTTCAGATCACTACAGTATCTAGGTCCCATTCAGCCACCAGGTCCCAGATCTCCCCTCTAGAGCTCGACCCTTTTTACCCCAGAGCCCAGAGTTTCAGCAGAAAGCTGCTGATAAAACCTGTTCCTCTGCTTTTGAACACCCAGGACAAGCAGAACCCTCCTAGTAGGCTCGGAGAACAGGCAAAAATTCTGGACACCTTACCCAGGCCCCTAAATGGAATCTCACTGCCCTCGGGTCAAGAGACCTTGTAGCATCCTCGAGTTCCCAGACTTGGTTTTCCAGAGGGAAAATCAGGTGCAGAGGAACTAGGCAGAGGTGTGGTGTCCAACCTCGCTTCCCGTGGTCCAAGCTCAAGCCTCCCCTACTCTGTTCCCTCCCCAGTCTGAATTCCAAGCGGCTGGATTTGGCCGCGAGAAGCCTATGGTGCCCCGTTGTGGGGTGGTCGCAGGGGAAGGTTCTCCGGGGCGGGTGAGCGCTCTAGGGCCACTGGACAATGGCAGTTGCGGAAAGTGAATTGCCCTCCGAGAGTGTTTGTTTGATTTTTTTTTTTTTTTTTTTGGAGGGGGGTGGTCACGAGGATGGGCTGCAACCTAGGGGAGAGAGCCTAGAGTTCGAAGATGGGGGAGGGGTCAGTGGGCACCGGACATCTCAAATCCACTGAGCAGATTTCGCCACAATTGGAAACGTGGCTGTGGATTCCCGGGAGTCCCCCACCCCCACCAAGTAGTCTGCGTAGTCCCCTGTGCCAGCCACCTCCTCCCTGCAGCCTGTGGGCCCGGGTCCCTATCCGCGGTTTGATTTTTGGCGGTCCTGGAGCTTTAGACTGTCGTCCGCGTCCGGGCCTCTGCTCCGGCTTCCCGCCCTTCCGCCTCCCGGGTGCCGGGAGGCAGCGCTGGGGAGGAGCGGCCTGCCTGCGCCTGGAGATCAAAAGCCCTTTCGGAATTGACAGTTCACCCTGGGCTGGGGCTGGAGTTGTTGGCTTTTCTTTTCTTCCTATTTAGGGTTTTGTTTTGTTGTTTGTTTCCTAAGAGTTTCCATTATCCGTGAATCTTTTGTTTCTTGCGTTTTGCTTTTTCCGCCCCTCTTTGTGGAACTGCTTTTGCAGGTCTAGCTCTGGGGTGGGTTTTGTTGTCTGTACTGCGTGTTTTGATTTTGTGTGGGTTTTGTACTCTGCCCTTGTAGACTGTCTCCTTGTGAGTGCTATGCCAGGCTTCTCCTTCTGAGCTGTGTTTTGATATGCTCTGACTCTGTTACAGTGAGTGCCTCGCGTGTCCTGCATCGATAAATGTATTTATTTTGTTTTCTTAAATTTTTGATTTTCTTAATGAGCTTTTGAATGAGGGGGATGGGAGTTTGTTTTCCTGTGTTGGTTTTAGTTTTGTATTTGTGCGAAGATTTGGTGAGTTTCGTGTGTATATTTTCATTTTGTGCAGGCTTTGGGATTAAGGGAGAACACACCGATCACTATTTCGTTACTTCCTATATCTAGCTAGGAACCAGGATTAGGCCAAACATCACTAAATGGCGGTTTTGCCAGAATCCGAAATATACCAGACTCGGGGACAGACACGGCGTTGCTCTATGTGAGCCTGGACCAGCGTGGAACAAACGTGCGCTGCGTTCCCGAGGGGGCGCCCGTTGCAAGCCACAAACTCCGGGGTCCTGCGGTCCTGATGCTGGGATCGCAATTCAGAATTCCCTCCGCGGTACCCAGGCCTACCCGCCGTTCCTTTGCCCACTCGGCCAGCTGTGGCCTGACGTCTCCTTGCGACCGCTCAGCGCGCTTTCAACTTCTCCAAACCCCCTGCCAGCAACGTTGAACACAGAGGCGGCTCCCCGCTGCGGAGCAGGTGACAAACTAAACCACTTCGGATGACACGGAATTGATGTTGCGGCCCTAGAGATACCGAGTAAAGGACCAGAAAGCGTGGAGTCTAGGCGCAAATTGGTGTCGGGATCCCTGAATACACCTGGCCTAAAACTAGAAACCTGTGTTAGCTTTCAGCTCCGAGTGCCCGCCTTGTTTGCAATCATAGGTCGGTGTATCCACAACTGAACACAGGCGTACACAGCTAGAAAGAGCAAGCCAGCGGGCTCCGCAGCAGAGGCCTGTAAGAGGAATCCAGCGCTGGCATCGCCTGAAGGGGAAACCAAACCGTAGTGACCGGAAATGTTCCGAGGACAGAATAAGGCTCTTTTTTTTCCCCTAGCCACGTTGCCGCAACAACATACTAACCTCAACTTATTGTGTGCTTTTTTAACGCTACACCAGGCAGAGAGAAGGGGGTGGGGGGCACGTAGAATCAGAGTCATGCTAGCTAAGCGGGCTAGGAAATGCGAGGAGAATCTTTAGAGAAAATCAGAACGGCAAAGACGAGACTGAGGGAGAGACAGATTGGAGGCCCAGGAAAGGGGCTGGCACTGAGGTTGCTCCAGGTCCCCGCGTGTTCTGGCAGGGTGTGGGAGAAAGCAGAAATGGAGCAGAGTGACAGGAAAAGCAAAGGGCTGCGGAAGGGTTGGCCAAGGCACGCTGTGAGCTCCCCCTTAGCTAGGAGGCTATAGCCAAGGGGGGGGGGGGGACGAGAGGGGCCAAGTTTGAGCTCCTCCACTCCGCCAGGAAACGCCACCTGGAAGCCTAGACTGGGCTTCTGTTCTGACCCCGCGATCTACCTTTCCAGATTTTGGGATGCTAGGGAGGGTTGGATAACACTTGGCCTCCGCTTGGCCTCCGGGGCAAGCCCTGGGGGCAGCCACCCCGACCGACTCAGGCTTTAGGGATTTCCTCTAAAACTGGCGAGGACGGTGGGTGGGAGCAGATGTCCAGGCAGAAGGCGAGGAAGAGGCCCCGCCCTAAAGTCGAGACCCCAGGTCAGAGAGATCAGGTGGCCGGAGCTGGACTTGCTTGAGTCCGAGTCCGCGAGGCGCGCACGTGGTACCGTACCTTCAGCAGGCGGCGCCTGAATAGCCCAGCCCCGCCCTGCGCAGTGTGTCAGGCCCAGACTGGCAACAGGGAACGCGGACACCGGGTCGGACCAGTAGGGTCATTGTAATAACCTTGGAGCTTGCCTAGGAACGGTACTCAGATGGATAGGGTCTCTCTTCGCCTTCAATTTTTGGGGCGCAAGGCGCAAAAAGCATACAGTGTCAGCCACTTGCCAGGGCAGGTTTTTAGAGCTGGTTTGAGTCAAAAGACCCACTTCTACTGCTGCTGAGGTCCTCTGCTCCGAGGGGGCTTCGAGCTCTGGAGCTCTGGCTGTTGGTTCGCTGGGATATCATGTGCCAGTCACTCACCGTCTGGAAATACGCCGGGAAAATACTCCGGAATATCTGATGGGGATGTGTGCTCCGGGGAATAGATGCTAACGTTGTGTTGTCGCGATTGTTTTCCTTGTTTTAATAATAATGATTTTTTTTTTAAGGTTGTAGAGAGAAGCCTCAAAGAGTGCAGACCGGGATCCTTAGGATGAGTTCATTTCAACTCAAATCCAGTAGTTCAATTCAGTTTCACCACTGCTTTGCAGCGCGCAGGAACACATGGCAGACGTCAAGTGTGTATGCTGTATACATGTGCACAGAGACCCCGCTTTGAAAGCGACTCTTAGAGAATTCTGTGATTAAATTTACCCTTCTAAAGTTCCACTTGCAATATATAAATATGGAAAACCATTAAAAATTTGCCAACTTTCCACTTGCAATATATAAATATGGAAAACCATTTAAAATTTGCCAACACATCCCAGCAATTCAAAATTACCTAAGGCTCCAAAGGGAGACGTTGAAAGACTTTCAGGCATTGTGACTGAAAACAACTGTATCTCAGTTAGTTTCTCCTTTTCTTTTTAAGTAACAATACCAGAATTGTCAGTAACAAATCATATTTTTCTAAGAAGGCTGGGTTTTGTTTCTGTCAGTATTTGTAAATGGACCTTCTACTCTCTCTACATTTTTTTCCTTCCCCCCGCCCCACCCCCGTTGGTAAGCTTTAAATATTCATACACCAGCCCAGACTTAACATTTATTCAATGTGTTTTAAACTAATGAAAAATTAATGTGATGTAATTTGATTCCATGAAGTATTGAAATATAAATGTACCTACTCCACAGTCAGTTTGGAGTGAGGGTAAAAACACCAGGCTAAAACATTCTTTTGCCTTTTCGTGCCGATATTAATGCTAAAAGGAAGCGAAGCTGGCCTGTAAGCTTAATGCTCTCACTCACTTTATTCTCTCTTTCTCTGAAATAACCTAAGAGCTGTGGCAGGGGAACCACATTCCTGAGACCTGGAGTGGGCATCTGCGGGGTCTCAGGCCAACCTGTGTTCTGGTTTTTACCTTTTCTTGTGGGAAAAGATCTTATGGGGGTGCCTGGGACCCTGTGGTATACAACATCTGGGTTTGAAGATATGCCTGAAATAAGGCTGTGCTCCAAAAGTCTCTCAAACTTTCAGTGGATACATGTTTTTGGCAACTTAGCCAGCAATGTGCTGATAGTGGCTTCCAGAACTCAGCTCAGAGTAAGAGAGTAAAGCTGGGGTCCTAAGGGTCTGTGAAGGGAGCCCTGGAACCAGCCCCACTGCCACCAGAGACAGTTCCCAAAGTCCTAACTGTCCTTCGTAATGGAGGTAGGAACTAAACTTCCCTACCTTATTCAAACCTAATACACTTATCTGCAAGGAAGAAAAATCAAGGTCTCTGCAAATGAATTTTCAGACTGCTGAAAGCCTTTTGAAATATGAGGTTAGGCTACACACACACACACACACACACACACACACACACACACACACACACACACACATATATATATATATATATATATATATATATATATATATATATATATTGTTGTTGTTCACAAACACCCAGGGGTCTACCTACAACACAACACAAGGAAATTCCAGCAGCCACCAAGATAGGACACTGAAAAGATTTGATGTCCAAAGATTAAAAAAAAAAATGTTCCTACTAATGTAATCATGCCAAGTTATTCATGCTAAAATTCTACAATTTCCATTCAAATGAGTTTAAAAACAGGGGCTGGCAAATTTCTGGAGAAGTCTTTATAAATTCCCTCAGAAAAATAATTGAGGAACACGCACTCAGCTTTTATATTGACAAAATACATTCATATCCACTATACAAACATATCTCCGGATAATACACATGTATGTCTTTAGCCTTTTATGCTGATGGGCTTAGGACTTGGATGGGTTTTGTTTTGTTTTTAAACCTACAAATTCTTATACAGAAAAAAAAAAAAGAACAGGAGATGGATGGAAACATTTTGGCGAACTTAAAGGGAGGCCGGTTTTTCCTCATTTGGTATCTCATTTCCCATGCCATTGGAGCATAGGCTCTTGTACCCGGTGGAGTGACAAAAGAGAAGTCGGCAAGGATGAAACCCTGCCGGTGCCTGCAAGAGCACTCCTCTGGACACACGTTCCTGATGGTGGGGAGTTTGCCGCCTCTAAACCTAGCCCGACCTTTTGTCTTTTGACCTCTGATGCATGAAATTAGGTAGCAAAAGAAAATTCGAAGAAAAGGATACAAAAACATGGAAAAACAGCCTTCTCTGACAATAGTCATTGTATCAGGATCATAGCTGAGCAGCCCGGCACTGTGAAAGTGCTTGCACATAAGGCTGTGGGTCTTCCTGGCTGGCCACTGGGCTTCCCTTTACTCTTTGTGGCTGATTTGCATTTGTTGGGGGAGGGATTAAGCACTCTTTAATTAAGCTTGGAGCTGGGTTTTGTCCCTGCTGCTTTCACCAAAGCCTGTTTAGGGAGCTGGCCTTTGGTTCCTCCTTCACCTCCTAGGCCCTCTGTGCTGGCTGGCTACCTGCTTTGCATCAGCCAGGGCAGCTTCCAAGATCCAGAGAAAACTCTGCCGCTAAAGCTTTTCTGCCTATGCAGAACTATGCAGAATTCCTCATTGACATGGGAAGGGTTTTCATGCTTGCCAGTTTTAAAGGAGCACCATTCCAAATGGGTAAGGCTTATTTTCCCCCTGAGGCAGGCAAGCACCCTGAGGTACTAGAATTCCTTGCTCTCTCTACCTAATGGGTTCCACTATCTAGCGAGCCAGGAAGGAAAGAAAGTAAGAACCTTTGTGGACAGGGCCTTAGGTGGCCTCAGATCCTCTGATCCTCATAAGCTGTTAGGAAGAGTTGTGCATACTCAGTTAGAAGCCAAGAACAAAGTCAATGGAGCCCCAGGCCCTGTCCTGGACTGGGAGAGGCAGGCCAGAAGAGTGTGAGGATGGGTGTGCAAGAAGGGGTTCTGGGATAAGACAGCAAGGTAGGCAAGCCAGACTCTGGAAGTGGGTGATGGAGATGTTAGGCTGAGTGGCATACAAAGAAGTGTTAGTAGGACTTTTCTAGATAAATAGGGACAGAGAGGACATGATTAACTCCTCATTTTAAGGGCAAGGCTACTGGGTATCAATGTGCAAGCAAAATGCTATGGGGAAAACAACACTGGCTAAAACTAGAGGCATGAGGATGGATGCGAAGTGCATCTGGAGAAAGGAACTTCCATGGTCAGGGGAGCAGAGCCAGGACAGCTGGACTCATGGGGGGAGGCCCCTGGCAGACCTCAAAGCTGCATGCTCCTTTTGCCAGGTGAACCGAAATGAAGATGATGGAATGGCCTTAGGACCAAAGCAACATCAGGCAGAAAGCTTCATCTCTATCTATTTTTACCTTCTCCTCGGTGGGAGAGACCTTCTCCACAGACTGAAAAGCAAGCAAACAAACCAGGCTGAACTGTTCATCACACACATTACAGAAGCCTAACAAGGTGGTGAGAGACCCTCCCAGAGCCACAGCCTGGGACTGTTGAGCCTTGGCAGCCATGGCAGAAGGAACCTGAGAGTTTGGCTAGTCCTTGGGGGCAAAGCTAGAAGCATGCGTGTTTCATGACTTCCTCCGAAGCTAGCAGACAGGGGCCAGAGTACACCTGATCTTCCATCTATTGAGAAATGCTGACTTAGAAATGTTTCCAGGACAATGCTAGATGGGATGGTGCAGGTCCCAGCACTGGGAGGGATGAGACAGGAGGATCCTAAGTTTGAGACTAGCCAGGGCTAGCAGGAAGAGGGAGGGAAGGAAGGAAGGAAGGAAGGAAGGAAGGAAGGAAGGAAGGAGAGGAGAGGAGAGGAGAGGAAAGGAAAGGAAAGGAAAGGAAAGGAAAGGAAAGGAAAGGAAAGGAAAGGAAAGGAAAGGAAAGGAATGGGAAAGAAAGAGCCAGGCGTGGTGGTGCACGCCTTTAATCCCAGCACTCGGGAGGCAGAGGCAGGCGGATTTCTGAGTTTGAGGCCAGCCTGGTCTACAGAGTGAGTTCCAGGACAGCCAGGGCTATACAGAGAAACCCTGTCTCGAAAAAACCAAAACAAAAAGAAAGAAAGAAAGAAAGAAAGAAAGAAAGAAAGAAAGAAAGAAAGAAAGAAGAGGAAAGCTTTTCAGGGGAAGACTGTGTCTACTGACTGCTGTTCTCCCCACTTAACCGGTCCTGCAACTGTGCAAACATCAAGAGCCTGGAACTTAGCAGAGTGGCAGGTCCAGACTCCAGAAGTACCAGCAGCCAGACTTAGACTCTTTTTTTTTAATTATTATTAGATATTTTCTTATTTTACATTTCAAATGCTATCCCAAAAGTTCCCTATACCCTCCCCTCCCCCGCCCTGCTCCCCTATCCACCCACTCCCACTTCTTGGCCCTGGCGTTCCCCTGTATTGGGGCATATAAAGTTTGCAATACCAAGGGGCCTCTCTTCCCGATGATGGCCGACTATGCCATCTTCTGCTACATATGCAGCTAGAGACACGAGCTCTGGGGGTTCTGGTTAGTTCATGTTGTTGTTCCTCTTATAGGGTTGCAGACCCCTTCAGCTCCTGGGGTACTTTCTCTAGCTTCTCCATTGGAGGTCCTGTGTTCCATCATATAGATGACTGTGAGCATCCACTTCTGTATTTGCCAGGCACTGGCATAGCCTCATACGAGACAGTTATATCAGGCAGTCTCAGACTCTTCTTCCCAACTTGCTTTCAGAGGTCCAAAGAAACATCCTACTTTAGAGATGGATGTGTTTTCTCTTCCTGATCTTAGTTTGAGTCCATTCAGCTAACAGCTGAATGTTTATTGGTGAGTGTTTCAGGAAGAGGAGAGCCTCCTGCCCAAAACTGCACAAAGTCAGAATACAGATATAAGCCTGTGATATCAGAGAACTCGACTAGCCTTTAAACTAGATATAGTAAAAGAAATGATGGAGAGGTTCTTCCTTTCTCCTATTTGGGGTAGCCACGAAGATTGTCAGGCACAGTGGGTTAAGACACAGTCTCATGTAATCCAGGTTAGCTTATACTACCTATATAGTGGAGGCTAGCCTTGAACTCCCAGGTTGTTTTGCTTTATCACCCAAGTGCTGGCAATATAGATATGTATCATCATACCTAGCTCATAAAGATTTCTGAAGAGAGACAGCATTTGATCAGAGTCATGGAAGGGTGAATTAGAAAAGATGAGACAAGCCCCTAAAGCTTCAGTTAGAGCAATGGGGAAGAAGAAGGGGGAGGGGGAGAGGGAGGAAGAGAAGGAAGAGGAAGAGGGAAGGGGAAGAAGAAGAAGAAGAAGAAGAAGAAGAAGAAGAAGAAGAAGAAGAAGAAGAAGAAGAAGAAGAAGAAGAAGAGGAGGAGGAGGAGGAGGAGGAGGAGGAGGAGGAGGAAGAAGAAGAAGAAGAAGAAGAAGAAGAAGAAGAAGAAGAAGAAGAAGAAGAAGAAGAAGAAGAAGAAGAAGAAGAAGAAGACATTAGCCTGAAGACATTAGCCTGAAGACATTAGCCTGTTTAGGAACTGGCAAGGCAGGAAGATAGAGGAGAAATTCATTCCTTCGTAAAGAAACAGAGTCCCCAAAAGGTGAAATTGCATTCATCTTAAAGTTTGGCTCACTTACCCCTAGTCCCAAGTAGCGGTCATGCTATCATAGTGTTTCCTTCAGACCTTTGCACTTTCCTGGGCTCTGTGTCTCTCCCACGTATGATAGGTCATAGGTATCTGGCTCTTTGGTGGGATCCACGTTTCTGCTAATGCATTTGTCACACTGTCACAGCTCCCTGGCTTCCTCTTGCCTTCGCAGTGTGTGATCCATTTCTGCAATAGCACTTCACTTGTTCTGGTGAGTCACACGAATGAATAAACATTCTCTGGACCAGACCCTGATAATCCCACATCCTTGAAACACAATCTAACCTCTTTGCTTCCAGTTTGCTAACCTGCATAATGGGGGGAATAACCCCACCCCACCACTCATCTTACCCTTCAGTGCTGCTCTAAGCAAATGATAGAATGCCTGGCTAATTCCTCCACAAAATATTTTAAGGATGGGTTTAGATTCCTAGATGCTGTTAAAGAAAATCTA
Organism: Mus minutoides; assembly: GCA_902729485.2. Lineage (NCBI taxonomy): Eukaryota > Metazoa > Chordata > Mammalia > Rodentia > Muridae > Mus > Mus minutoides. Next base: position 1,063,347 of record LR749936.1, on the reverse strand, counting down.
TTTTTGGTTGACTGGATATATTTCTCCTTTAGCTCAGGAACCTGTGGCCCAGCCTTTGACAGGAGTTAAAAGTGAGGTTTACGCAGGAAGAGGCCGACAGAACTCATGTGTTGAAAAATTGTATGTTTTCTTTGAAAGAATCCTTTCCTTATGCAGGAAGAAAGAAAGCAAAGAAATTCAACTCAAGCACATCTGAGGGCTGTGAGGCTAGCAGCTGTCATGCTGCTGCTGCTGTGGTTCTGAAAAGCAGTGTCGGATGGACGGCACAGCGTTGCTGGGTTAACACACAGCTGGGCAGAGTGGAAGGAAGCCTGGGATCCTGGAGGGAGAATGATGACATGATAGCAGTCAATAGCACATCAAAGAGGGGATCTCTACTGTGTATAGGCAGGTGCACACCCACCATCACCACCACCACCACCCACCACCATCACCCACCACCACTACCACCACCATCACCTCCATTACTAACACCATCACAACCATCACTACCACCACCACCACCAACAACAATAATCATTACCCTAGAAATTGAGGAAAGAATTTCACACTACAAAAAAACAAGCTTAAGAAAGAGTCATGAGGGGGCTGGTGAGATGGCTCAGCGGGTAAGAGCACTGACTGCTCTGCCAAAGATCCTGAGTTCAAATCCCAGCAACCACATGGTGGCTCACAACCATCTGATGGTTGAGATCCGATGCCCTCTTCTGGTGTGTCTGAAGACAGCTACAGTGTACTTACATATAACAATAAATAAATGTGTTCTTTTTTTTAAAAAAAAAAACAGAGTCATGAGTATTCTGTCTCGCCTCTCAAGCATGAACTGTTGTCCCCTAGGTACATGTGTTTGAACTTCTTATGTCCAGATTGGGAGGTTCTGGAACCTTTGGGAAGTGAGGCCTGTCTGGAGGGAATGAGGCTCTAGCTTCGGGGCACTGAGAGTCATAGCTTGAGTTCCTTGCTTCCTGCTCCTTAAAGATATGGCCTATGAGGAGACCTAGCTCTACTCTGCCACAGCCATGCCTTCTCTGCCATGATGGGCTATACCCTCTCAAACCATTATCCCACCCCCTAAAATGTTTCCTCTTTTGTTTATGTCAGATATTTGATCACAACAACATAAAAAAGCTAAAACAGCCTCCAAAAGCTATAACCAGTAGTTTCAATTAATAGTCTGCTAATTAAGCAATAATTAATTGATAAATAATTCATTAACAGCAATGGAATTGGGATAGTGAGCTGTCTGCCTCTAGGCTGGCTGCTCTGCTCTGTCCCAGTAAACAGATGTTCAGCCTACAGGTGAATACTTCAGGGACAGTAAGCTCTCTAACCCTTTGTATTTTGGGATATCTGACAGGACGTCCTTTCCTTTAAGAATAGGTCAACTTTGCCAGGCAGTGGTGGCGCATGCCTTTAATCCCAGCACTTGGGAGGCAGAAGCAGGTGGATTTATGAGCTTTGAGGCCAGCCTGGTCTACAGAGTGAGTTCCAGGACAGCCACGGCTATACAGAGAAACCCTGTCTTGAAAAACCAAAAAAGTAAATAAAATAAATAAAATAATAATAATAAAAAAAAAATAGATCGACTTCCACATACCTACTGTCCACTGTTCCTAGTTCTACCCTTCAGCGACTCAGTGAGGGTTCTTTTGGCAGAATCTGCTCAACTAATGTGAGGGAAGTTCAAATGCCTAGCCTACACACACACACACACACACACACACACACACCTCAACACAAGTGCGGAGGTTTGGAATATCAGTTAGAAGGAGCATAAGTGGCATATGGGGCTTATGGGGCCAAGAGCCTGAGTTGCAGGAAACCTTTAGACTGTTCCTTCCTGTGCCTGTGCCCTCCTGGTATACACACTTCTACACAAATGTGTCTTAAAAGGACATTGCTGGGCTGATGTGTGGCTTAGTAGCAGCGCACAGGAAGGCCCCGGGAGGGACCTTGATACAGCACAGTGGGAAGGGAGGTGTTCTGGGTTTGCTTTATCTAGGATGAGACAGCCCTTCTCATTCAACAGACGCAGACTTAAGAAACCCAGAGGAAGCAGAAGTGCCAGTTTCCTTCCTTCCTTCCTTCCTGCCTGCCTGCCTGCCTGCCTGCCTGCCTGCCTGCCTGCCTTCCTGCCTTCCTGCCTTCCTGCCTTCCTGCCTTCCTTCTTCCCTCCTTCTCTTCCTTCCTTCCTTCCTTCCTTCCTTCCTTCCTTCCTTCCTTCCTTCCTTCCTGTCTTCCTTCTTTCCTTCTTTCCTTCCTTCCTTCCTTCCTTCCTTCCTTCCTTCCTTCCTTCCTTCCTTTCCTTCCTTCTGTCTTTTCTAAGCTGTCACTGTGTAGCCCCACCTGCCCTTGAAGTTGTGATCTTTTTGTCTTGGTCTTTCAATAGTGAGGACTATAGAAACTCAGCACTGCCTGGCTTTTGTCTTGCTTTCTCGTTGAACTGAACCATCTTGACCACTCAGTGAATGCTTCACTCTTTAAAAAAAAAAAGATTTATTTTTTATTTTATGTATATGAGTACACCGTAGCTGTACAGATGGTTGTGAGCCATCATATGGTTGCTGGGAATTGAACTCAGGACCTCTGCTTGCTCTGGCCCAAAGATTTATTTATTGTTATATGTAAGTACATTGTAGCTGTCTTCAGACACTCCAGGAGAGGGCATCAGATCTCATTACAGATGGTTGTAAGCCACCATGTGGTTGCTGGGATCTGAACTCCGGACCTTCAGAAGAGTAGTTGGTGCTCTTACCCGCTGAGCCATCTCTCCAGCCCTGATGCCTTACTCTGACTGCAATCCATCCCCATGTGCTCAGCAGGTTTTACTGATGATGAGTCACAGATGAGACCCTAACAGACTCAGATGAAGTCTGACTCTATCTCTATTGACTACATCACACTGATTCTTGATTTGTTCTTTGAGAGCTGACCTCATCTGGCCCATGCTGAACTTGAAGTTGTAATCCTCCTGCCTCCACTTCCCAGGTGCTGGGATTATAGGTGATCATCATTATACCCAGCTTCCCACTGACCCTTTCCACCCCTCCCCCACCCCCAAGTGTTGAAGACAGAATCCAGGGCATCACTAGGCAAACACTTAGCCCTGAGCTGAACCCCTTCTTGTCCAGCCTACACTGATTTTTAAAGAACCAGGATCCATGCTGACAGTTTCTCTGTTCCTTCCTGCAAAGTCTTTAAGGAATCCTGACAGCAGCCTGAGGCTCAGGCAAAATGAGATGCTCATTTCACAGAGCAGGTACTGTCAGGTCCCTTTGTTCTGACCAGATCTTCATCACCATAGTCTCTAGCAGGCTAAGAAACACGTGACCTGGAAATGGTGACCCAGGCTCTGCCAACAGGAGAAGACTAGACTGTGAGCCTTGGCTGAGGAAACTCTGAGGAAAGGAGAGCAAGGCAGTGTTCCTTTGCTTTGTGCGTCTGAAATCAAATAATGAAATAATCCTGTGTTTTAAAATCTTCTGTGTGTAATTTATTCTTGGGAGGGTCTAGAGGAAATGCAATCTGTGGGTTTTTTTTTAAGGATTCACGGTGGTAAGCCATATCTAATCCCTCTCTCCAGTGGAGGGAGTTATGAAGGCTACAACAAAATATACCTATCTGTTGCTTACGGTGGATTTTTGCAGATTTTTATTTAGTTTATAGCATTTGAATAAAGGAAATGAAAGGAATGAAAATCATACGTGATCGTACCATCCCAACCACGAGCTCTTTCATGTTGTGCTTCCGCCCTTTCTCATGGGCCAATGGAATTTACAGAAGTGATTTATTAGAGTACGTTGTCATAGTCAGCTCTCCCAGCCAACATTTATCACCATAATGCCACATGCGCTTCATAATTATCATTTAAAATAAACATTTTCATAATAATTTTAATAGCTGCTTAATACCCTCTTAAGGGGCTCTATCATCCTCCTGAACTGCACATTTAGAAGGACTCCAATTTTCCACTCACAGATAATCCCAAGTGTGTGTCTTAGTACATATGGCTTTCTTCTATTTGTGACGTATCTTTAAAATCCTCAGATCTAGATTTTCTGGGTCAAAGGGCCTGAGTTCCTATATGGGGAAATCTTTCTATGAATGTATTTTGCCTCTGGTGATGGACAGTTACCAAGGTTTATATTGTACTCTTGCAACAGCCTGGAAAAGGCTATTAACCAATGGAATAAAACTGCATATGCAACTCTTTTAATTCATTTAAAACAGCTTGACAAAGCTGCTGTGGGCTGTCTTCTCTTAGTTCTATTTCTGTCATAGATATCTATGCCAAGAATTTGAGGAACTATGGAAATTATTATACCCATTTTGTAGCTGAGGAAGCTGAGTCTTAGCTCAGGGTTTTGCTCAAGGCTGCCAGTGATTAAGTGGAAGTGCCGAGACTCTAATATGGACCAAGAATGTTTCCACTGGTTTCTTATCAGAAGATTCTCTGCAGTGTTGATACTGAGGATTAAACCCAGGGCTTTATACATGCTAAGCATGTGCCTTATAGATGAGCTACATCGCTAGTTCCTCTCATCCCAATCACCTCTGGATTTGTGGAGAACCAGGGAAACTACATGGACATCCTAGGCCCCAATAGGTCCTTTGCTCCTCTCACTACCATGAGCATCCTTTGGATGAGGCCCTTGATACATTATTGCAAGACCTGACTTTCAGATCCAGAAAGGATGAAAGGTGTTCTTCATGCCACTGTTATATTTTGCATATGGAGCCTTGAAGCCCAGATGAGAAGGAGGGGCTAGCCTAGGTCATCACAGAGCTGACAGCAGAATTGAAATCCAATCTTCAGGCTGAAAACATTGCTTCAAGCCTAGAGTGGGTTACTAGAGATGTGTCTTGTAAATGAATGATAAAAAAAATAAGAATATCATAATAAAAAAAAAAATCTGAGAAACCCACAATGGCTAGAGAGATGGCTCAGCATGTAAAGGCACTTGCTACCAAGCCGGGTGAATACTGGAGCTTGGTCCCTGGATCCACATGGGAGATGTGGTGGGGCATGACTATAATCCCAGCCCTGGAAAGGTGAAGTCAGTGGGTCAGAAGTTCAAAGCCATCCTTACCTTCACAGTGAGTTTCATGCTAGCCTGAGCTATGTGACACCTTGTCTTAAAACACAAAGACATAAAGAAGAGTTTTATTTACCAAAGCTCCACATCCTAAATGACTTTTCCCCTTTTATTTGTTGTATTTGTTTCTGGTTGTTTTAATTTGATGTATAATTCTCATTTTTTTTATATTTCGTTTTCAAATTCAGTCTTTGTTCTATTTCTTCCTTTTAAGAGAAATTACTAAGTGTATGCTACTCCAAGTCAAAAGGTGCAAGAGGAATCTGAAAGACAACCTATATTACCAACATCTGCCTCTCAATCAGCAAACATCCCTCCCTGGTTAACGTGGTAGTCGGCAATGTTGCCTATGTGCTATGTATATGCAAAGATATTCTGTATATATGTGCCTGGCAATACATCTTAGTGATTGTTCCACACTAGTGTTGAAAGAAGTAGGCTTTTTGTTTGTTTGTCTGTCTGTCTGTCTGTTTGCTTGCCCTTTTTTTTTCTTCTGTATAGCCCAGATTGACCTGAGACTCACGATCATCTGGCCTCAGCCAGGATTACAGCTGTGTAAGGCCACAGCCAGCATTACAGAATGTGTATCTGATAATATTCCTTGACTCTCCAAATAGAAATTGTCTCTATGTTACAGAACACATGGGCCCTTCAAAAAATGAGATGTATTTATTATAACTAAAAGAAGGCAGAAGATAGGCAGAGATGGCTTAGTAGTTAAAAGCTCTCATCACTCTAGCAGAAGGCCTGTATGCTGTTCACAGCCACCTATAACTCTGGCACCTGATCTTATGCCACTAGACTCCAAGGGTACTGGAACTTTCATCCACATCCATACACACACACACACACACACACACACACACACACACACACACACACAATTAAAAATAATAAAAAGAAATATTTTTTAAAAGAATTATTTATTTATTTTAGGTATATGAGTACACTGCAGCTGTCTTCAGACACACCAGAAGAGGGCATTGGGCATTGGATCCCATTACAGGTGGTTTTGAGCCACCATGTGGTTACTGGGTATTGAACTCAGGACCTCTGGAAGAGCAGTCAGTGCATTTAACCGCTGAGCCATGTCTCTAACCCCTGTAAAAAGAAATCTTTAAAACCAACAAACAAAAGAAGGTATAAGGTGCTGGGTAGGGTGACCAAGCAGAGTTCTCAGCCAGGTTTGGGTAGAAACTGGGGCCTGAGGCAGTGTCTGCTGTAGGTGAATCTCTGGTTAGTGGGTGGTAACAAGCAGTTAGTTATTCGGCACGCTGACCTTTGTTTTAAAACAAAGGAACCTAGCATGTAGCATCATGTGTAGCTCTGGCCCACACCAACATTTAGATGCTGAGCACAAAGGCTCAGGAGATTTTATTAGCTATATCTGTTGCCCATATATTGGTACTGATCTTAAAGTGGGAGTCAGACGTGTGTATCAGATATCATTTGGAATAATGAGTGTATTTTTCTAATCTTTCTAATACCAAACTAACAGCTCATCTCCAGTTGCATGCATACTAATTAATTTGTTTTCCATATAGTAATAAGATTAACCACCTTGCATTTACACGGGGTACTGAGTCATATTCAAATAAAACAAGTCCTAATGAGAAAAATTGGATTCGGCAGCAAATTATGTCCCACCCGGCAATGTAGGTTTATGTGTGTTTGTCTGTCTTTGCTACGCATATTTTTGTCTGGGAGCTCACTGTAAACACAGTGATTTCTTTCATGTTGGGTTATTCTGGGTAAATTTGTTTAATGAACAACAAAAGCATTGTAAACACTGCCCAGATCTGAGTGCCTTGCAGCGTGGCTGGGAATCTCTTAAGCTGCTTCAAAAAAAATGAAACATGCTCACCACAAAAACAGTACTGGGAGGAAGCACTAGTAAGATGTCAGAGAGACTCTTAGCCATGCAGCCTCCCTTAGTTCTACCTCGCCTAACTGAAGAGTTCAGAGTTTGCATAGCCATTCTCCAGCCCCTAAGCTGGGACTCGGTTTCTTCCTCTGTCAACTGAGCAGAGTTGTGCTCACCGGAGCTGTGACACTCCACGTGTGAGCTAAGCATCAGCTGGAGCTGGATGATGTAAGAATTCACACCCGCAGGCACTTCTCCTAAATCCTGGTCATTTTAGGCCCACAAACACCGATCTCTGGGTCTCAGTTTCTTTAGTCTACAATTCTGTGGAACTGATCACCATCATTGTTAGCTGTTCACTTTGACACAGAGTTTTGCTACATAAACCAGGCTGGCCTTGAACTTGGTGTCCTCTGCTTCAGCTTTCTATAGATCACAAACAGAGAGACCCATTGGATAGCCCAAGCTGACCTTAAAGATCTTCCTGCCTCTGCCTCTACCTCACTCGTAGACCTACATAGTGTATACCATCCCTGCAAACCCTGTAATGTTGGCTTGATTGCTGGCCTTGAACTCTCCATCTTCCTACCTCTCTTTCTGGAGTGCTGGTATTGACTACAGACATATGCCACCGTGCCTGGCTTTGAAATCTGTGCTTTAAAAAACAGTGACATTGTGCGACTTGCACCCAACCACGTTTGGAGCCTATGAGGCAGACAGATCACCATTAAGATCTTTTACAGGTCTTCTTTTCTTCTGATTTTGTGACTATTAAAACATGTCATTTGGGGGCTAGAGACATGGCTCTGTGGTTAGGAGCACTTGCTATTCTTGCAGAGAACCGGAGTTCAGATCCTAGCACCTAAATCAAGAGGCTTACAGCTGCCTGTAACTCCAGCTCCAAGGGATCTGACGGCCCTCTGGCCAATAGGGGTACAAGCATGTGTATACATACACAGAGAGAAGCACATATAGAGACATATAAGCCTTTGAAAATGTGACTTTAAACATCTATCTTAGAAAATGCTGTTGTGTGCATCTAGACAAGGAAGAGAGCTATTTATGCAGGTAGGAGCCTAGATTCTAGGCCTGCTGTGTTCATCAGTAACTTCCCCTTCTTCCCAAGGCTCAAGGAGTCTCTTCTGCTTCAGTCTTCATGGTGGCTCCACCCATTCTAGATGATCTTCAGCGTGTCAGGGCCACACAGAAGGGCCCTGTCTTACTCCTTTCATTCCATGCTTTATTCCACTTCAAGAGGGGATTGCCAGTGCTGGCTTCCAGTTATTCATTTAACTCTATACACACCCAGAATGTGTCATACACCCCAACAGAAGAAGAAAAAACAGAGGTAGTCCCAAACTGTTTGTATCTTCAAGGTGACTGGGGGAAGGGGGGGATGATTGCCTCGGTGTGCCCCCAACTCTCCCTTTCCCAGTGAGCTTTAGGTCAACAGTAACTCAGCTTGCACTCCACCCAGCATGCAAGCCAAGCCATGTCTCTGCTAACAAATACCCTCTGCTGCCTGGGCTTCAGGCTCTTCCTAAGTAAAATGATGGCATAGCTTGCAGCATAGCCCATGGCGGGGCAGGGTACACTCAGACATATGGGAGCCCAGCGTGCCTCTGGGCTCAGGTCTGAATCGTCACCTATGGCCAGGTAACAGTGTGGAAAATGAACATTACAGGCTTTGTGTTGATAAACCAGAGAAAAAGTGAGGGGAAATCTTTTTTCCATTAGGAGACCAGTTCAGCAACACTTCGGTATTACCTGCCTTGTGCACGGCTCTGTGGGGAGTCGGGGGTTTAATGAAGTAGGATAAACCACACGCACACATTAGTTAGCCTCAGCACAGGCAGGATTAACTTTACACTCCATTTGCAAGAGCAAAGCTCCTCTCCTAGAGTTTGTTATAAAGGGATTTAGAATCACAGAGTGATAGAGCTGGAAGAGAGCCCCTAAGACATCATCATAATCCTCCCTCGTCATTTCAGAGGGTCAGACTCAAGTCCAGAGAGCAGAAGGGACGTGCCCAAGGTCACCTACTGAGCCACTGGCAGAATGCCGGTTGGCATCTTCTGATTGCCAGGTTGGTGTCCTATCCATGGGTTACATCACAGTTGCCTGACATTAAGGGTGGACTGTTCCCCCCACCCTCATGTCCTCATATACCCATACCATTCACATTCAGGTTTTGTAGGCATATGGATGAGCTTTGCATCAATGTAGCTTGAATCAATGTAGCTTGTCAGTCGCTGTTCCTCTTGCCCAAATTGCTTTTCCTCAAAGGCTCTGCTCAGTGTCATCTTTCCCACTAAGTCTTCTCTAGATCATGCCCTACCCAATCCCTGCAGACTGTGAGCCCCTCTACTGTGAGCCCCTCTACTGTGAGCCCCTCTAGCATAGGCAGAAATACTTGAGTTTATCACCATGGACTAGCTCAGGCTCTGCCACACAGAAAAGACAGAGTTCAACCTAAGCCCACCAGAAACCACCACATGGATACCCTTAAAGCTAAAACATCTTTATTTCTGGCCAGCAGCTGCATGGGAACTCTCCTAAATCACGCAGCCCTGAACCTTACAACCTTTTGCCTTTTATGTACAAAAACCACATCCTGGTAGGTACACTTGAATTGGCAAGAGGCAGAACTACAGAAGCTAAAAAGCAGGGTTAGTGCATTCAGGGACTTTCCTGGAACTATGGACTAGGTGACTGGCAAATTAGGTCTTCATTATTGTTTTGGCAAGCTTTGGTACCTACATGCTGGTCAGAATGGTGTCTCCAACATGATGTCAGTTGTGCTAAGGTCTGGGGGCCTGTTATAAGAGTAAACCTTTGTTGAATGAATGAATGACCAAATGGGGACTAAATCAGTAATGAAAGGCATGACTGAATGTATGAAGTCAAAAGTAGAGAAAGAGGCTGTATGGGTTTCAAGCTGAGCTCTTGGCTGTTAGCCACCATTAGGTCATCTCTCTCCTCATGGGGATCAGCCTTTCTTAGATAATCTCCATCACCACCATGACCCATGACCTGCACTTGGGATGGCCAAGACTCTGACCATGTATCACTAAGGTGAGCCAACCATAGCCCTGAGCTTTCTATTATTTTATAGTGCATTGTCCTTTGGGTATGACACGGCCATTGCTTTCTTCATCAGAGAAGGTATGGTTACTCACAGGAGAGCATCACAAGACTTGGCCCTTGTGTGTGTGTGTGTGTGTGTGTGTGTGTGTGTGTCTGTGTGTCTGTGTGCTCAGAGTAGATAATGAGGTGGGTTCAGTGGCCACTCACCTGTAAGTTGCCCAGGCTCCTCTGAGAACCCTCACGCAGCTCCTGCAAGTAACCCCAAGTAAATTTGTGTTTCACTAAGCTGGACTTGGGTAGGGTTATTCATTTGCTCTGTTGTTGGTGATATATGCTTGTTCATGTCTTTCTGAAGCAGTGGTTCTCACCCTTCCTAAGGTTTTGACCCTTTAATACAGTCCTTCATGTGATGGTGACTGCCCAACCATAAAATTATTTTCATAACTACAATTTTGCTACTGTTATGAGTTGTAATGTAAATATCTGTGCTTCATGATGATCTTAGGTAACCCCTGTGAAAGGGCCTTTCAAGTCCCAAGGACGTCACAACCCACAGGTTGAGAACCACTGCTCTAGGGACAATGAAGAGGCCCCAAATAGCTCCAAAAGGAGTGCAGTTCCCTCCTTGCCATGCCTTCTGCTGGTCTCTCCTGAGCTTCCTTCACCAGTGGCACACCTAGGAAACAAACACAAGGGGCTTAAAGCCAGGCCCCTAGGACCAGAGACGGCTCCTTTGGGTGAATTTCCTGATTCTAAGAATTCCTGACTGACTAAGGGCCTTTGGGTGTCCCTAATAAATGTACAGATTCCTGGAAGAGGAACTTGGGTATGTTGTATACGTTCATAGAGTAGATATTGAAAGAAAAGTCAAAAATGAGTTTCAGCCCCAAATCTGTCCTCATAGCAAAATGGCAAACCATACCATTCCTGGATTACAGATATCTTGGAACCCCATACCTGCTTCTTTACACTTACTGGCTGCTCAGCCTGGGCAAGTTACTTAACTATGGTGTGCTTCATCTCTCTTTACCAGATGGAGTTGATGATACTGCCTGACTCTAGGACTAGCATGAAGAATAAATGCGGTGGTGGTGGTGGAGATCTGTTTAGAACAGTGCTAGGCACACAAGTCTAGAGCCGCAGCTCATGTTATTCCTCCTTCCTGGAATGCGCTTCCTCTGGCTGTTTGCTTATTTTGAGTGAGGATTTCTTGGTGACCCTGCTGCCTCAGCCCCGGGTGCTGGGGTTACAACTATGCACACTGTACCTAGCTTCCTGTGGCTTTTTCAAACCATTCATACCTATCTCCTTTCCACTCTCAGGTCTCTAGTGGAGTGTCGCCTTCTCAGACGGAACCGCCTTGGCCTTCCCTAAAAATCTAGGTTTTCCAACCCATTTACTTTGACCTACCCGCTCTCACTGTACTTCTTTTTTTTTTTTTTTAAGATTTTATTTTATTTATTATATGTAAGTACACTGTAGCTGTCTTCAGACACTCCAGAAGAGGGCGCCAGATCTCGTTACAGATGGTTGTGAGCCACCATGTGGATGCTGGGATTTGAACTTATCACCTTCGGAAGAGCAGTCGGGTGCTCTTACCCGCTGAGCCATCTCACCAGCCCCCCTCACTGTACTTCTAAGCTGCTTAGTTTACCTGTTTCTTTGCCTCTTCCCTTTATCTAGGCTGAGAGCTCACTGAATGCAGAGTGTTGAGCCCAGAAGGATAATTGTCGGTGTTTGAAAAGCCTCATCCTCTCCATCGACATGCTGATGAGTCTGAACTGGGACATCTAAGGATCTACGTGGCGAGAAGAGAAGGTTCCAGAAGGAAGATGGTTAGACCGTCTAAGAGACGTGAGATGTTACACCAGTGTCTGAAACCAATATGGGCTGAACGGGTTGAGTCTGCCCAAGGCTCAGCTCCTTCCCTTGCTACTCAGACAGAACCCAAAGGCCCTGGACACACTCTTGGCTCAGCCTCTACCTTTCTTCCTCTTTACCCATTGGCTGAGGTTCCTAACAATGTTTAGATGTTGGTGTACTCTGTAAATCAAATCCAAAATCACATGGGCCAAGGATTTATACTCTTGATGAGTCCTTTCCTTCCCCCCTTTAAAAGCCATTCTCTGCAGAAATCTGATACCCACACCCACTTGAACACCTTAGTTACTCTATACTGAATCACCTGGATTTTATCAACAAGAAACATACACTCAGGCTTCAGTAGCAGGAAGGAGGTTCTCTCTCTCTCTCTCTCTCTCTCTCTCTCTCTCTCTCTCTCTCTCCTTGGTTTCTAAACATCTAGACAGTCATAGAGAAGAGACAGTGGAGAGGACAGCCCTTTTCATCTGAAAGCTTCAGTTTCACCTCTCACTGCCTGTGTGACTTGAATTAAGTTGTTCAAACTCTCCAAGTCTGGGTTTCTCTATCTGAAAAACTGTGTGTAGCAATACCCATGAAGGATGTAGACTACTGATGACCAACTTGACAAGATCTAGAGTCACCTATGAGACAGGTCTCTGGCCATGACTGCGAGGGAGTGATGGTTACTTAACTGAGTCGGGATCTGGAGGCCTCTAAAAGTAAGCTACCCAAAGTTTCTCTGTGTAGAGAGGGCCAGGGCTTCCAGCCAGTTCCTGGGACCTGTGGTTTTGGTCAACATCTCTTCTCAAAGGGGAGAATTAAGAGTGAAATAAGCAAAGTAGTCAGGAGACAGCTGGAGAAAGCAACAGGCGACAGCCACAACCCTGTACAGCAAGGAAAGACAAGGAGGTAGACTTTATGGTCTGGGTCCCAACTGCAGGTGGGCAGAGCTGCACGGGGTGGGAGGAGCTAAGAACACTATGTGGTCTGGTAATAAGGACCAGGTTGACCCCATAGGAGTTTCTGGGAAGATTAGAGCTTTTGCTTCTCTAACCATTCCTGTGGGCAAGGAGCCTGTGAGTTCTTGCTGTCCTGCCCTGGATGAAGAAGCAGCAGTTCCACCGGGGAAGGTGGTGCTGTTATTGGAAGGAGGGAAGGATCCTGAGCAGTATCTCCCAACCATACAAAGATGAAATACACTGTTTTGTGATGTATTAAGACATCCATCATTGGTCATGTTCAAATAGAGGCCAGATGCCCACGTACAAAGGAATCCTATAGGGACATGGCAGAATAATAGAGTGTTGGTCAGTGTCCCAGAATCCTCCCCTCCTCGCCTTGCTGTTTTCTATGGCCTTGTTTTTAGACATTATTCCTCTTCCAACCTATGCTAATCACATATGTCATTAAAACAGAACAACAAACATATCAACTGCAAAGCTTATTTGGTTTGGACACACCAAGGCATCTAACACCATCAAGTTGGTCACCGGTTGCACTTCCAGCTTGCATCCAGTCCTTCTTGTTGCATCTTTGCCCCTGCCCCAGAAGCGTCATTGCCAAATGTGGTAGGAGTCTTAAAGTTAACTTTCAGCTTTTGGCAGAATCCCAAACTAGATCATTAAAGTTTTATCTTCCCTCTTTGAAACTCCCCAAAGGAAAGAAATCACAAGAACAGATCTTGGCATAGACAGAGAATGAGACAAAAGAATGCAATCATAATACTAGTGAATGGTTTTCAGACTGACATCTGTACATTAAGAATATGTAAAAATACCAATTTCATGCTCTGACAACTTATTCTGCATCAGGGGTGGGGTAATGTCTTGGGAATGTCAAATGTCAAAGCATTACATAATGTTAGCTATTCATGTGTTCCTGCGATGAGAGATCGCTGGGTATGTGAATTCCTTAAGGGCGAGATGTCTTGAAAGAGGGAGAGGAGAAAGAACAAGGAAAAAAAAGGAGAGAAGATAGACAGCATCAAGTCAGAATAAAAGAATGTCTGTGTAAAGAAAACTTAATGCATAAAACAGTGCTTATAATCCCCAAGCCAAGCCACCGGGTGTGTGTGTGTGTGTGTGTGTGTGTGTGTGTGTGTGTGTGTAAATACCTTTGTTTAGCTTCCTAGAGATGAAGCTTTTGTGTTTCATTTTTCTTTAATATGTGCAACAATGCTTTTATTGTTTGAATTATTTATTTAGCTAGTTATTTTTTAGTATATTTTAATATGTAATTGTACAATGATATACTTATCTTAAGCATGCTTAGTGTAGTATCTTGCCTGGATATATGTCTGTGCACCACATGTGTGCCTGGTGACTGAAGGTCAGAAGCACCAGATCCCCTCTAACTGAAGTTAGAGACAGTTGAGAGCCAAATGGATTTCTGCCATGGTTTTCCTCAGTGATAGACTTTGACCTGGGACGTAAGCCAAATTTAGGAATTTAAGCCCAGGCCTCTGAAAGAGCAGCAGTGCTCCTAACCACTGAGCCATCTTTCCAGCCCCCCTTTTAGGACTTTTATAACATCAACAAGAAATCTAAGTGTCAAATTCGCACATGATTCTGAATAAATTAAAATAGCTCAGTGTTCCTGCTCTGTGATAGTATGCATCCCTCCATAGAGTGGCCAGAATGAATAATCAGTCACATGGTTTCCAAGATTCCTATGTCTAAGATATCACTTTCTCTATATTATCATCACATGGGTCTCATAACATCTACTTTAAGGACTTATGAATATTTCTAGACACACTTCAGCTATAATTCACTCAGCTTAGTATACTCAACTTCACACAATCTAGCCATATATGGAAGAGGGAATCTCAGCTGAGGAATGCCTTCTTTATATCAGCCTGTAGGCAAGTCTGTGTGTTGGAAGGGGCTTCTTGGTTAGTGACTGATATGGGAGAGCCTAGCTCAGTATGGGTGGTGCCACTCCTGGGAAGGTGGTCCTGGGTTGTAGAAGAAAGCAGGCTGAGAGAGCCAAGGCAGCAATCCAGTAAGCGGTGCTCCTTCATGGCCTCTACTCTGGTTCCTGCTCTACGTGAATTTCTGCCATGGCTTTCCTCAGTGATAGACTTTGACCTGGGACGTAAGCCAAATAAACTATGTTCTCCCCAAGTTAGTTTTAGTTGTTTTATCATAGCAATAGGAAGAAAATAAAAACATTTAGCTCTCATGCATTGCAGAGGACTGAATCTACAGTCTCATTTCTGTTAGGTAAATGCTCTATCATTGAGCGAGCTCTGTCACTGTCTCTTTCTCTCTCTTTTGCTGTATGTGTGTATACTGCGTGTATGTGCATACATGTGTGCTCATGTTTTTGTGTGTATGTGCACATAAAGACCAGATGTCAACTTCAGGTGTCATTCTTCAAGAGTCTACCTTGTTCAGTTGAGACAGTCTGTTAACTGGTTTAGAGCTCACTCAAGTGTTTGCCAGAATGAAAAATATTGGACCCATGCTGGCTAGATTTATGTCAGTCATCAGAGAAGAGGAAACATGATTGAGAAGACAGTGTAGACAGGGCTGTGGGTGAGCCTGTCGAGCATTTTCTTTTAGTGATTGATAGAGGAGGAACCAGTCTACTGTGGGTGGTGCCATCCTTGGGCTGATGGTCCTGGGTTCTGTAAGAAAGCAGGCTGAGCAAGCCATGGGGAGTGAGCAAGCAAGCAGCATCCCTCCGTGGCCTCTGCATCAGCTCCTGCCTCTAGGATCCTGCCCTGTTTAAGTTCCTGCCCTGACTTCCTTCAATGAAAAACAGCAATTTGGAAGTGTAAGCCAAAATAAGCCCTTTGGTCCTGGTGTTTCCTCACAGCAATAGAAACACATAAATAATAATGGTGGTAATAATAATAATAATAATAATATCAGAAAAAAAAGCCAGGTGATGGTGGCACACACCTTTAATTCGAGCACTTGGGAGGCAGAGATCGGTAGATCTCTGGGAGTTTGAGACCGGCCTTGTCTACAAAGAGAATTCCAAGACAGTCAGTGTTGTTACATAGAAAAACCCTGTCTCTACAAACAAAACAAAATAACAACAAAGTCAAGTCACATGATATTCACAGTAATACAACATAGAGAAAAATATAGGAAGGGATGAAATGTGGGTATTACCACTCGAAGAATGTTATTTATTTGATGGTAAGCTCATATATTTTTACTGTAAACAATGATTGTGTTTACCAACCAGCTTTCAAAATTCCTAAGAATTTGAAAAACAGCTTTCACCAGCTAGGAATAAGTAGTTCAGTCATATCACTCATTCATCCGTCATATCACTCATTCATCCGTCATATCACTCATTCATCCATGACAATATTAGCTCTAACTCAGACTAAAGCAGAACCCTCCTAACTGGCTTCTTACTCCACTCCCAACTCCAGGCAGAGATGGCACAAAACAGGGATTTGACCATGTACCCTTCTTAAAACCTTCTATGGATCTGGATTGTCCTGAAGAGAAAACCAGCTTTTGCTATCTGGCTTCTCCAACAGTGATTCTTTCAGAGACTCTGTTCCTCTCTCCACCCGCAAACAGACTGTGCTCCAATTTAGAACAGCTCACTTTTATAATTTCACAACACACAGGCTGGTCATGCCTCTGTGCCATTGCCCCTGCCAGAGCCTCCTGGGATGTTTCTCACCCAACCCTTCCTCCACCATGGAGCACCAACTTTTCTGTCAAGATGCAGAGAGTCACTTCTGACACTTTCCAAACTTGCCACTTCTGTGACCCAGTGAACTCATCAGCGCCCCAATTCCAGCACATACACACAGATACACACACACACACACACACACACACACGCACACACACATCCAGTCATACCTAGCTTCATAGTCCTGTCCTTGGAGTTCTGGTTCAAGTAGCAGGCCTCTGTTTACCTCTCATCTATTGCTTTCTTGGGGAAAAGATAGCCTATGATCTTAAAACACCTTCAAAATTGTCTGTCTGTCTGCCTGTCTGCCTGTCTGCCTGTCTGCCTGTCTGCCTGTCTGCCTGTCTGCCTGTCTGCCTGTCTGCCTGTCTGCCTGTCTGCCTGTCTGCCTGTCTGCCTGTCTGCCTGTCTGCCTGTCTGCCTGTCTGCCTGTCTGTCTGTCTGTCAGAGGACAATGCTTGGAGTCACTTCTCTTCTGACATGAGTTCTCAGGATGAGTGAGGTGGTCTGCCTTGTGCAGCAAGTGTTCTTACAGCTGTGTCATCTCAATGGCTCCTAAAATGTCTTTTCACAGGTAGGAAGCATTTTCCCAGGTTTGCAATCAATTAGAGAAGTAGAGATGCTCTAAAAAATGATGGAGATGGCTAAGCACGTAAGGGTACCCACTGCCAAGCCTGCTGCCTAGAGTTTAGCCCCAGAACCCACTAGGTGGAAGGAGAGAACTGACTCCTAGAAATTGTCCTCTGATTTATATATACATTCTGTGAGTAATTCTTCTTCCCTGGAGCCCATTCAAGAGTGTGGACCTGCCAACATCTTCACATTGGACTTCTACCCTCAAGAACCACCAACAAAGCACATTTTAAAAAATGATTTATTTATTTATATTTTGTTTTGTTTTAAGCTACCTAGTTTGGGGTAATTTGCTTCAGCAACCCTAGGAGACAAATATGGAAATGTTGCTAATACATATACTTCCCCAGAGCCAAGAGAAGTTGGGTCTTAAAGGCTTTAGGGTAGAAGTATTGTAGACCAAGAGTTGGGTTGGGATCAAATTTTTAATAGCCCTAAGCTCCAGAGGGTCTTTGCCAGGTACCAGAGTCTGAGTTCATCCTGCAGAATTCATGGACTGGAAATTAAATCCTGGAAGTCTTTTGTTAATAGTATCAAGAAGGCAGAAATTTTTGGGCTGGAGAGATGGCTCAGTGGTTAAGAGCACTGACTGTTCTTCCGAAGGTCCTGAGTTCAATTCCCAGCAACCATGTGGTGGCTCACAACCACCTGTAAGGAGATCTGGTGCCCTCTTCTGGAGTGTCTGAAGGCAGCTACAATGTACTTACATATAAATCTTAAAAAAAAAAAAGGAGGTAGAAATTTCAGTCTAACTGTAATATTGAGCTCTTGACCGAATCTTTCCCAACTCTCTCTCCTGAGGTGGGGTCTCATAAATTCCAGGCTGAACTTGAGCTCATTATGTGCATAAGGACAACCTTGAACTGATTCTACTGTCTCAGATTCCTGAGTGCCAGGATTATAGGCACATGCCCCAACTCTTGTTTTTTATGTGTAAGAGGAATCTAATCCATTGCTTTCAGCATGTCAGGCAGGCACTCTACCTGGACAATATGCCTATGCCTTAGATTATGTGCCTGTGTGTGACACACACACACACAGACACACACACACACACACACACACACACACACACACACACACACAGGATCTTACTCAGGGTGTCAACATATACTAAGCAAGTTTTCTTCTTCCACCTGAATTATAACTCCTGGTAGTCATGTGAGAAGAAAAGGGATCATACAGATATATGCTAGGTCCCCTCTCTGTTGCCATGTGACAGTGTTTACTGCCTGAAAGTCCTGACAATGAGACAGTCATCACCATTTTTAATTCCTGAAACCTCTAGGACCCTAAGATAATATAAACCTCTGATTTTTTTTTAAGTAGCCTGCCCCAGGTATTTCATTATATTAACAAAAGGATGATCAAGACACCAGAATATTGTCAATGAATCAGAAACAAAGGTGGAAAAGATTTTTCTCCTTCCTTCCTTCCTTCCTTCCTTCCTTCCTTCCTTCCTTCCTTCCTTTCTTCCTTTCTTCCTTTCTTCCTTTTCTATTTCAGGTATAATCCTAAATCTTCAATCCAGTGATTTTTGTTTGGATACAAAAAGACTAATGGTTTGTTCAGGCCCAGTCTCTCATGAAACTCTTTCTACCATGTGGTGGTTTGAATAATGTGGTGGTTTTAATAATATGGTGGTTTGAATAATAATGGACCCTAGAGACTCATATATTTGAATGCTTAAGAAATGACATTATTTGTTAAAGTTGGTGTGGCTTTATTGAAAAAAGAATGTCAATGGGGATGGCTTTGAGCTTTCAGAAGCCCAAGACAGTCTCTCTCTCTCTGTCTCTCTCTCTCTCTTTCTCTCTCTCTTTCCTCCCCTCCCCTCCCCTCCCCTCCTCTCCCTGCTTCTTCTCCTTCTCTTCTCCTCTCTCTCTCTCTCTCCCCCCCCTCTCTCTTAAATGATTTCCCATTTAAGAGTTGCTGTGGCCATGGTGTCTCATCACAGCAATAGAACACTTACTAAGATCTATCCCTATAACTAAACTTGTGTATGTTATAAATATAACTTATCTATGTTCAAAAGCTGGGGAGGGACGAAACTCTGCAAAGTGACTGATAAACTTCTTCTCAGGATTCTTACTAGACTGCAGCTGACTGACCTTAGTCCAGAGAGATGTGCTCACCCTAAGCAGTAGATCTTTTCACTGGAGTACCAGCATGACTGACTGAAGATAGCTTAATAAAGGTGTCAAACAGTACATTGGGCTCATGGGGAGGCAGCTAGATGGTATAATTCAATAAGGCTAGTAGTTGCAGGGGAAAGTTACCAACTCTAGATCTAAAGGAACGAGGAATAAAAAGAGTGGTTGTATGCCAAAGACCACCTCACAGGAGCAGTTAATACAATCAACACATGAAAACCCAGCAGAGATGTCTTGAAGGAATTACATACCTATATCAGACAATCTATTTAAAGTGAAGAGAAAACAAAAGAAGTCACAAACTATTAACCAAGAATTTTATACCCAGCACAACTATTCTTCAAAATCCACAGAGGAAGAATAAGACATTCCTAAACAGAAAAAACTAAGAGAAGGGTTAGGAAGATGACTCAACATATACAAGTGCTTGCTGCCAAGACTGGTGGGCAACTTGTTCCATTTCTAATACCCACATATACAAATGGTTCTCTGATTTCCATACATGTGCCAGCATGTATCATGGTACATATACACTTGAACACATGCACACACGCAAACAATGTAAAAAAATTAAAGGTTAAGTAAGTGTTCCTAGTAAAACTATTTTTCAAGAAACAGTCAAATAATTCTAATAGTAAAGGACACAAGAAATAAAACAAATGAAGAAGTAAATATTTCTGATAAACATAAGCAAATAATCTATACATGACTATTATTTTATTTCTAATTTGTAATTCTTCTTTATTGTTTCTTTTATGACAGTAGAAAATTTCATGAACAGCATTTATAACTATGATTATTAATTATCATTATTTTGAGGTTAGGGTCTCATGTATCCAGGTTAGCCTAGAACTCAGTAGGCAGAAGGTGAGGGTGAACATCTGATCCTCCTGCCTCTGCTTCCCTGTGCTGGAATCACAGGCAAGTAACCATATCCACCTGGCTTTTGTGTGTGTGGGTTCTTGGGTACTAAACCCAAGGCTTTGTTGTTGTTGTTGTTGTTGTTGTTGTTGTTGTTGTTAAGAAAGTATGCTACCAACTGAGCTACTTCACCAGCCCTTATAATTAATAGTATTAATAATTATAGTAGATAGAATTATAGCTGTGCACACGAGAACACAGTGTATAAATGTATAATTTGTGTCTATACCAACATAAACGGGCAGCAGAACAGAGGTAAATGGCATATGGCTGAGTTAATATTAATTAAAACTAAAATACTAAAACTAAAACTAAAATAGTTTGGCATGTTAACTATCATATAATCCTGATGATAATCAATGAACAAACAATTTTTTAAAAGATGCCGAAGAGGGGTTAGGGAGATGACTCAGCAGATAAAGTACTTGTTGAATTAGTATGAGGACTGGACCTGCAGAACCATGTGAAAACTGGCTGGCAGAGCAGCCTGCTTGTGATCACAGACACGAGGAGTGGGTGTGAGGGGTGGGAGGGTCAGAGACATGGAATCCCCAGAATAAGCTGACTAGCAAGACCAGCAGAAATGGAGTCTGCTTTAGCAAGACTCTGGGCTTCAGTGTATAAGGCAGAATGCAATCAAGGAAGACACACAGTATCAGCTTTGGTCCTTTGCATGCATGAGATTAAACAGGAGTCAAAATGATACTCTTTACAAAATAAAAGAAGTATTGGTGGTAAGGGGAAACAAGAAAGATGACAAAATAGAGAAAACACACATCAAAGTGGCAGAAAGAGATTCTGGATTGTCAGTGATCCTTTAAACATAAATGATTAGACTCACAAATTCAGAGAAAGACTGTCAGGGTAGAGGGAAACTCTGCCTACAGAAGTGCTGTACACATATCACCTGCTGGATGAGGGCACCCACACTAAAGAATGCAGTCTGCTTTGCTTCTTCTCCCAATTCAAAGTTCATCTCTCCCCAGAACATCACTGTAGATAATTAACCAAATTGCTGTATTTCTCTTTAAACTTATAAATGTTTGCCATCGGTTCTGGAGGTCTCCACTGTTTGGTGGATATAATTGTTGTATCATCTTTATCGTTTTTCTCTTTTAAAAACATGAAATGTCCCTGATTATAGTCACAAGTTTTATTTTAAGTTGATTTTGTGTGATATTAATATGGCTACTCAGTTCTGTTTTTTTTTTATTATTTTTATTATTTGTTCTTCCAACCTTGTACTTTCAATGATACTGACAAAAACTGAAACAGGCGAGGAAGAGAAAAAAAAGGTAAATAACTAAAATCTTAAATGAAAATGGAGAAATTACTATTGAATGTGTGGAATTGAAGGGTTATGAGAAAGACCTGTAGACAATTAATTGTATAGCAACAGAGAAAATAATAACATAGATAAAATGGAAAAATTCTTAGAAACAAAAATTAGCAAGACTGACACAAGAAAAAAAGGAAACTATTAAAAGTCTATAACAGCAGAATACTCTGAAATACTAATTAAAAAACTAATCTTCCAATAAATGAAATGCCAAGACCAGCTGATGTCACTGAAGAATTCTACCAAACACTTGAAGAAGTAAGACCAATCCTTCTCAATGACTTGCCAAAAAATTGAAGATATATTTTATGAGCATTCCTTGACACTAAGGCCAAAAACTAATATACTACATGAAAAGAAGATGACAGACCAGTATTCCTTATGAATATAGACAGGAAAATCCTGAACAAAATACTAGAAAACCAAATCCCACAGCAAACTAAAAGGATTATACACCATGACTAATGGGATTTATGCTAGGAAGGCAAGACTGGTTCAACATGGGAAAACCAATTGATGTAATACATAATATTAATAGAATGAGGAGGGAAAGCCACAGCGTCATCTCAATAAACCCAGGAAGGCATTTAACAAAATTCATTGCATTATCCTTTCATGCTAAATTTTTTTTTCACCAAACTAGGCATCAAAGGAATTTTGTTAGCATGACAAAGAGCATTCATGAGAAACCCATGGCTAACATCATACTCAATAGGGAAAGAATGAGAGCTTTTTCCCCCAGGGGCAAAACAAAGCCAGGGTGGCTGCTTTCATCTCCACTCTTTAACATTTTACTGGAAGTCCTAGCCAGAGCAATTTGGCAAGAAAAAGAAAAGAAAAAAAAAAGAAGAAGAAAGAAAGAAAGAAAAGAAAAGAAAACAACAGCAACAACAAAGAAAAACAAAATGGTCACCCAAGTTTCCAAGGAAGAAGTAAACGATCTACAATTGCAAGTGACATGATTCTATGCAAGTGACATGATTCTATATAGAGAGATCCCAAGGGCCATGTCACAGATCTACTGGAGCTAACATGTGAACTAACCAAGTCGCAGGAAATGAGGTCAACTCTTTCTATACACCATTAAGGAATAACTCAAAAGGAGAAATTTCAATTTTCTACTTAAAATGACAAACAAAACAGTTTCATATATGCATGCATGCTCGCACGCATGCTCTGACTCAGGGTTTTGCATTTGCTAAGCATGCACTGTAATATTGATTTATACCCTTAGCCCCTAGGAATAAAGGATAAGAAAACTGTATATACTGAGAGAAACTAAAAGAGGATTTAGCTATTTGGAAAGATACTTCATATTGGGAAAAAGCTTAATGTTGTCTAGAGTAAATTCCAGTGACTTCTACAGATGTGGAACTCAAATTCCTATGGAGTTAAAAATCCAAAGCAATGTTAAAAAAGAAATTCAGAGTTGATGATTTCCTATTTCCTGATAAAACTTACTACAAAGCTATAGTAGTCAAAACAGCATGGTGCTGTCATAAGACAGAAAATCAGACATATATTCAACAGAACTGAAAAGTATGGAAGCAAACTCACACAGATAGGATTAATTAATTTTCAGCAATGGTATCATAATGAGCCAATGGGAAAAGAATTGTATCTCCAAAAGGTAGTGTTCAGCCATAGTTAGAATAACAATTAAAAGGAGAAAATCTGCTGGGTGTGGTGGCGCTCGCCTTTAATCCCAGCACTCCGGAGGCAGAGGCAGATGGATTTCTGAGTTCTAGGCCAGCCTGGTCTACAAAATGAGGTCCAGGCTACACAGAGAAACCCTGTCTTGAAAAACTAAAAGAGAGAGAGAGAGAGAGAGAGAGAGAGAGAGAGAGAGAGAGAATCTGACCGATGCTGGCAAAGGTGTATACAAAGAAGCCTTTGGGGCTGGTGAGAGGGCTCAGTGTAAAAACTGATTTGATTGCTGCATCATCCAGAGGTTGATCCCCAGCACACAGAAAAGCCATGTATAGTAGTGCACCTGTAATCCCAGGGATGTGGAGGTAGAGACAGGAGGATCCTTGGTGCTTGTTGGACAGCTAGTTCAGCAGAATTAGTGAGTTCTAGTGTCACTGGAAGACTTTGTCCCCCCCACTCCACCCCCCACCCAAAATAAGGTGAATAGGTGACTGGAGAGATGGCTTAGCAGTTAAGACACTGGCTGCTGCCCCACAGAGTCTACATTCGGTCCTTAGCACCCCCATGGTGATTCACAACCACCTGTAACGCAACAGGGGTCTGATGGCCTCTTCTAGCTTCTGTGAGTATCAAGCATACATGTGGCACAAAGATATATATGCAGGCAAAACACCCATACACATTAAAATAATTTTAAAACATCTTAAGGGCTGGGTGTGCTGACACACACCTTCAATCCCAGCACTCGGGAGGCAGAGGCACTGAGTTCAAGGCCAGCCTGGTTTACCAAGAAAGTTCCAGGACAGCCCGGTCTACACAGAGAGATTCTGTCTTGAAATCAAACAAAATCTTAAAAGACTACAGTGGAGGATCAGTGAGAGGGCTCTGAGGTAAGGCACTTTCTGCTTTGTTTGTTTGTTTGTTTGTTTTGGTTTTTTTTTTTTTTGAGACAAGGTTTCTCTGTGCATGCAATCCTGGCTGTCCTGGAACTCACTCTGTAGACCAGGCTGGCCTCGAACTCAGAAATCCGCCTGCCTCTGCTTCCCAACTGTTGGGATTAAAGGCGTGTGCCACCACCGCCCAGCTTCTAAATGCGTAGCCCAGGCTGGCCTTGAACTCGAGGTCCCCCTCCCTCTCCCTCCTTCAGCAAATCCTACTGGCGTTCGCCACCACTACCGGTGCTTTCTGCTAAGAATGTTAAACTTGAACTCAGTCTTTAGAACCCACAGAGTAGAAAGACAGAACTGTAACCTATAAGTTGTCTTCTGACCTCCACCACATATGCGTCAGAGCATTTGTACACACACACACACACACACACACACACACACACACACACACACACACACAGTGTGAAATGTGATAAAAGAGGACAATGATGCTAGCCTCTGGCTTCTACATGAAAACACACACACACAGACACAAAGTGAAATGTGATAAACACACTGATGTCAGCCTCTGGTTTCTACATGAAAACATATACACACATGCACACACACACACACACACACACACACACACACCTGAAAAGAGAAAAAGGAAAAAGAAAATTTCTTACCTACTGTTGATGGGAATGTAAATTAAAGTAATTATTATAGAAAAGACTACAGATGTTTCTCGAAAAATTAAGAATAGTGTCACATACTTGTAAACTCAAGGGAGGCTGAGGCAGGAGGGTTACAAATTTAAGGCCAGCCTGGGCTGAATTACAAGGTTCAGGCTGGCCTGGGCTACTTTCCAAGGCCTTATCTTAAAAGATTAAACAGACAGACAGACAGGCAGACAGATAAATAAATAAATAAATAAATAAATAAATAAATAAATAAATAAATAAATAAATTCCATATAATCCTATAGTTCTAAAGGAGGTGGAAGCAGAATGCCAAATAATTCCAATAAATGGAGTATTTCAGAAAAATTCGGTACACAAAAACAGTTGCCAAAGGCAGAGAGTGCCAACTGACTAAAGAAAAGATTGAGCAAATCCAGTATTGTACAGAATGTAAATTATTAGGACAGAAAGCCTGCTCAAATCCTGGGTTTGTCCCCAACATCACAGAACCCCAACACCATGGTACATGCCTGTAATCTCAGCATCCAGGTAGAGACAAGAGAACCCTAAGTTCAACATTATCCTTGTCTATATTGCAAGTTTAAGGAAAGCCTGGGCTGTCTCAAAACAAACAGATAAGAGAATTCCCAAAGCCCAAAGCAAGAGGAAAGGGTTAACACACTGGTAAACATGGCTTCCCTGCAGGCTAACCAGAATGTACCACAGCTTCCCTTCCCTTCCCTTCCCTTCCCTTCCCTTCCCTTCCCTTTTCCCTTTTCCCTTTTCCCTTTTCCCTTTTCCCTTTTCCCTTTTCCCTTTTCCCTTTTCCCTTTTCCCTTTTCCCTTTTCCCTTTTCCCTTTTCCCTTTTCCCTTTTCCCTTTTCCCTTTCCTTTGTCCTCTCCTTTTTCCTCTCCTTTGTCCTTTCCCCTCCCCTCTCCTCCCCTCCCCTCTTCCCTCCTTTCCTCTTCCCTCCCTTCTCTTCCCTTCCCTTCCCTTTTTCCTTTTCTTTCTTTCTTTCTTTCTTTCTTTCTTTCTTTCTTTCTTTCCTTCATTCAGCTTTATTTGTTTTTATTTTATGTGTAAAATGTTGGTTGGCATGCAGGCCATTGTGAGCTCCCACATGGGTGCTGGGAACTGACCCTGAGTCCTCTGCAAGAATTAAGTGCTCTTAGCTTGAGCCATCTCTCTAGTCCCTGTACCTAGGCTGCCTCAGAAAACTATTAACATGTCAAAAGTCATTTAGGAAACAGTCTGGGTTGCTGGGGGGCGTGGTGGCGCACGCCTTTAATCCCAGCACTCGGGAGGCAGAGGCAGGCAGATTTTTGAGTTCGAGGCCAGCCTGGTCTACAAAGTGAGTTCCAGGACAGCCAGGGCTATACAGAGAAACCCTGTCTCGAACCCCCCCCCCCCAAAAAAAAAAGAAACAGTCTAGGTGTCAGTCAACAGCACAAAATGATCAGCTGACCATGCTAATGGCTTGCTTTATCCTGTAGGGTTTAGAATGAGAGCCAGCGTCCCCCAATGGGCAAAATGCTGGTTATGACCAGATGGCTATAGTTGCTTCCTGGTAAATCCCTACAGTGGATGAAGAAAATGTGATGTATATATACACAAGAATATTATATCCAGTCACAAAAAGGACAAAATTCTGTCTTTTGCAGCAACACAAACAGAACTGGACATAATAATGTTAAGTAAAATATGGAATGTCCTGTGGGAGGCAAGGGAGAGGTTGGAAAAGAAAGAAAGAAGAAAGAAAGAAAGAAAGAAAGAAAGAAAGAAAGAAAGAAAGAAAGAAAGAAAGAAAGAGAGAGAGAAGGGAGGGAGGGAGGGAGGAAGGAAGGAAGATAGGAAGGAAGGAAGGAAGGAAGGAAGGAAGGAAGGAAGGAAGGAAGGAAGGAAGTTAGGGGTGGCAGTGGTTCACAACACTCTGAGGAGCACTAAGAGCTGTTGGGTTATACAATATATAACTGTATATGCACTGTATTTATAAAGCCATACACTGCATGTATAAAGCCATGCACTGTATTTATAAAGCTGTACACCGCATGTATAAAGCCATGCACTGGAGTATAAAGCCATGCACTGTATGTATAAAGCCATGCACTGTATGTATGAAGCCATGCACTGGAGTATAAAGCCATGCAATGTATGTATAACGCTATGCACTGGAGTATAAAGCCATGCACTGTATGTATAAAGCCATGCACTGGAGTATAAAGCCATGCACTGTATGTATAAGGCCATGCACTGGATGTATTCTTGTGCATTTCCTCTCAATCATTGTTGGTTTTGTTTTATCTTTTTCAGAAGTGCAGAGTTATCTTCTGACTATGTGATATGCCTTTTATATAAATACAGATCAAAAGTAAGAGGATAAGAAAGTGGCATGTTCATTAATTATAAGACTGGGTGATGACTTAAATATCATCTGTCAACTTAGACTACCCAAGATACAATTTACAAAACACATGAAACTCAAGAAGAAGGAAGACCAAAATGTGGATACTTCATTCCTTCTTAGAATGGGGAACAAAATACCCATGGAAGGAGTTACAGAGACAAAGTTTGGAGCTGAGACAGTAGAAAGGACCATCCAGAGACTGCCCCACCTGGGGATCCATTGCATATACAACCACCAAACCCAGACACTATTGCATATGCCAGCATGATTTTGCTGACAGGACCCTGATATAGCTCTCTCTTGTGAGGCTATGCCAGTGCCTGGCAAATACAGAAGTGGATGCTCACAGTCATCTATTGGACGGAACACAGGGCTCCTAAAGATGGAGCTAGAGAAAGTAACCAAGCAGCTAAAGGGGTTGGCAACCCTATAGGAGGATCAACAATATGAACTAACCAATACCCTACAGAACTGTGTCTCTAGTTGCATATGTAGCAGAGGATGGCCTATTCGGCCATCAATGGGAGGAGAGGCCCTTGGTCTTGCGAAGATCATATGCCCCAATACAGGGGAATGCCAGGGCCAGGAAGCAGGAGTGTGTAGGTTGGGGAGCAGAGTGGGGGGGAGGGTATAGGGGACTTTGGGAATAACATTTGAAATGTAAATGAAGAAAACATCTAATAAAAATGTATAAATAATATCATCTGTCTTAGTCAGTGTTACTACTGCAGTGAAACACCATGACCAGAAACAACTTGGGAGGAGAGGGTTTATTCACTCACAGCTCCAAGTAACAGCTCATCAAAANATATATATATATATATATATATATATATATATATATATATATATATATATATATATATATATATATATACCCATAAGATTCTCCGCCATTCCACAAGGACATTTGCTCAACTATATTCATAGAAGCTTTATTCATAAGAGCCAACTGAAGAATGGATAAAGAAAATGTGGTACATGTACACAATGGAATACTATTCAGCTATTAAAAACAAAGAAATCATGAATTTTGTAGGCAAATGGATGGAACTTGAGAATATCCTGAGTGAGGTAACCCAGACCCAAAAGGACATGCATGGTATGTACTCACTTATAACTGGATATTAGCTATAAAATATAGCATACCCGTGCAACATCCACAGACCCAAAGAAGCTAAACAAAAAGAGAGACCCAAGCAAGGATGCTTCTATCTCATTTAGAAGAAGGAATAAAATAGTTGTCAGAGGCAGATGGATGGAAGGAACTGGGTATGAGAGGGGATCAGGAGGGAAATGGGGGAGGTGTTCAGAATCAAGTGTGGGAAGGGACAGGAGAGATGGCCAAGATAGCCATGAGAATGAATGGAAATCTGCAATTGATGAGAGTGGGAAGGTGGGGGGCATCTCAAGGACTTTCCAGAATACCTGGGATGGGGGGCACCTAAGAATTAATGGGGGTGACCTTAGCTGTCCCTCACAGCATTGGAGATATGGAACCTGACGAGGCTACCTCCTGTAGCCAGGCAGAAACCCCAGTGGAGCGACAGGGACACCAACCCACCTACAAAACTTTCAACCCAAAATTTATCCTGTCTACAAGAAATGCAGGGACAAGGGTTGGAGCAGAGACTGAGGGAATGGCCAACCAATAACCAGCCCAACTAGAGACCCATCCCATGGACAAGCACCAATCCCTGACACTATTAATGGTACTCTGTTATGCTTGCAGACATGAGTCTAGCATGGCTGTCCTCGGAGAGGCTCCACCCAGCAGCTGACTCAGAGTGATGCAGAGACCCACAGCCCAACAGTGGGTGGAGCCTGGGGACTCTTATGGCAGAGTTGGGAGTAGGATCAAGGGCTCTGTGACCAACAGAGTCAACTAACCTGGAACCTTGGGGCTCTCAGAGACTGAACCACCAACTAAAGAACATAACTTGGGCTGGACCTAGCCACCCCCTACCCCCACATATGTAGCAGCTTTTTCTTCATGTTGGTCCCAAATAACTGGAGTGGGGACTATCCCCAAAGCTGTTGCTTGCCTGTAGGATACGTTCCTACTGCCTTGT
The DNA here is from genome assembly GCA_902729485.2 of Mus minutoides. Taxonomy (NCBI): domain Eukaryota; kingdom Metazoa; phylum Chordata; class Mammalia; order Rodentia; family Muridae; genus Mus; species Mus minutoides. The sequence continues at coordinate 1,034,044 of LR749936.1, read as the reverse complement.
CTGGCCTCAGTGGGAAAGGATGCATGTAGCCCTGCAGAGACTTGAAGTGCCAGGGAGGGGAAATATTGGGGGGAGGGGTTCTACCCTCTCAGAGGAGAAGGAGAGGGGGTGACCATGATGGGGACAGAGCTTGGGATGCAGAGTGAATATTAAAGAGAGAAAGGAAGGAAGGAAGGAAGGAAGGAAGGAAGGAAGGAAGGAAGGAAGGAAGGAAGGAAAGTCGGGTGTGGTGGCACATGCCTTTAATCCCAGCACTCGGGAGGCAGAGGCAGGAGGATCTCTGAGTTTGAGGCCAACCTGGTCTACAAAGTGAGTTCCAGGACAGCCAGGGCTATACAGAGAAACCCTGTCTCGAACCCCCCCACAAACAAACAAAAACAAACAAAAAAAACAAAAGAGGGAGGGAGGGAGGGAGGGAGAGAGAGAAAAGAAAGAAAGAAAGAAAGAAAGAAAGAAAGAAAGAAAGAAAGAAAGAAAGAGGAAAAGGAAAAGGAAAAGGAAAAGGAAAAGGAATGGAAAGGAAAGGAAAGGAAAGGAAAGGAAAGGAAAGGAAAGGAAAGGAAAGGAAAGGAAAGGAAAGGAAAGGAAAGGAAAAAAGATGCCCTACAGGCTGGGCTATAGCTCTGTTTTATGGAGGGAGGCATATCTCTCTCTCTCTCTCTCTCTCTCTCTCTCTCTCTCTCTCTCTCTCTCTCTCTCTCTCCCTCCTCCCTGCCCCCCCACCTCCTCTGTTGTCCAGACAGGATTTCTGGATTTCTCTGTGTTGCACTGGGGGGTGTCCTGGAACTTGTTCTGTAGACTAGGCTGGCATCAAACTCAGAGATCCTCCTGGCTCTGTCTTCTGAGTGCTGGGATTAAATGTGTGTCATACTTGGAGGCATTTTCTTAACTGAGCCTTTTTCTTCTCAGATGACTTTAGCTTGTGTCAAGTTGACATAAAGCTATACAGCACAATATAAGAATATCGCAGGGGGCTAAGAACAGTAGTTGCTCTTCCAGAGGACCCAGATTCACATGTGGTGCACAGACATATGGACACAGGGCAGTCATACACATAAAAAAGATAAATCTTTTTAAAAAGAGTACTGTAAATCTAAAGAGCCCACAGTGATGAAAGATTTATCAATATTCTATAACGACAGCTTCAAAAGAACTGAAGCAGAAGCTTAGTTAAATCAATAAATACATATATTTTCTATTACAATTTACCACACATTATTTAATGAGTTGTTTATTGACAAGCATTATATTTGTAGCCAATTTTTACTATTACCATATAATTTGAGTGTGTGCAAAAATACTCTCCCACTGAGCTCTGTTTCCATCCTTAATGGTTTTCACATACATTAAAATGGCAATAGTTTCATGAGTTGATGATGCTCATTACTGAGTCCTTGAGACCTAGGTTTTGAGGGGTACGGTTCCAACTAGGAATAACAGAAGGGGGAATGGAGTCCACGACATACTAGTCCCTTATCCCTAGGACTTGGTTGTAATGAAAATATTATCATATATATAACTTAATTTATGGTATATGCATTTTTTACATTTCAGTCTCCAGAAAAAATTAAAAGCCATCTATCTATATGAATGTCTAAATTTTCAAGGAAGATTTCATAGTCTGGTTGAAAATTGTGTGCTCTCTCCATCAACTTGCAATTTGAAGAGCTGCAGAATCATGAATAATACAAAAGCACGTTAAAACTTTTCAGCAAATCCAGATGGGTACCGATGTCATTGAGAATTCCCAGGAATCACCTTGATTGCAGCTTTGGACTTAAGGAGCCTGACTTGATTATCACTTATCAGCCCAGTGTATCAGCTTTAAGTGGTAACTGCTGCTGAGATCATATTGGTGCCTACATTTTCTTTCAGACTGTACAAGCACTGAGCCTGTATTTTGGCAAATGAAAAGCACCCAAACTCTAAAGTGTAAACACTCTGTCATTTGTGCTAGCCTTCTGTGTCTGCTGCATCTTCGAAGTCCTGGTGAGGCTGAAGCTGATGGATTGTAATCTAGAAGCCAGCTTGAGCACTTGCAAATCGCTTCTGCATTTTGGATTTTTGTTCCTTCTTTTGAAAAGTGGGGAGGGAGTGTGTTGGATTAGACAGGCGCTTTCAATGATGACCCTGGGGTTTCTGGTTGTTCTCTCTGCTCACTAGATGAAGCTGACGCTGAAATACTAGAACCATGGGAGGTGCACTACTCATTTCAGACAGATAGACAGAAGGTACCATATCCTCACGTCCTTGTTTAGATGGCAGGCACGTGCGTGTTGAGTCAGCCACTTATCATTCCCACCCAGCCCCCACCTCCACTCATCATTCCCGCCCTGCTTCCCACCTCACGGTACAGTCCGCAACACTCAGGGCCACCAGCTGTTTCTCCACAAACTTGTCAAGTCTCCTTTATTTCTTTGTCAGAAGATTCTCCTGCCTTCTTGGTCTTGAAAGCCCATTCTATATGTTTACCCCTTGTATTAGGGCTCTCTAGGGTCACAGAACTTATGGGTAGTCCCTATATAGTAAAGGAATTTGTTGACTTGCAGTCTGCAGTCCAACAATGGTCAGCAGCAGCTGTGAATGGAAGTCCAAGGATCTAGCAATTGTTCAGTCCCACAAGGCAAGCAGGTGAAGGAGTGTCTTCCTTCTTCCAATGTCCTTATATAGGTCTCCAGCAGGTGTAGCCCAGATTAAAGGTGTGTGCCACCATGTCTTTAATCCCAGATGACCTTGAACTCGAAGATCTCCCTGTTTTTTTTTTTTTAAAGATTTATTTTTATTTTATTATATGTAAGTACACTGTAGCTGTCCTCAGACACTCCAGAAGAGGGAGCCAGATCTCATTACGGATGGTTGTGAGCCACCATGTGGTTGCTGGGATTTGAACTTATCACCTTCGGAAGAGCAGTTGGGTGCTCTTACCCGCTGAGCCATCTCACCAGCCCCATCTCCCTGTTTTAATCTTCTGGAGTTCATAGCCACTATGCCTCAAGATCTCCATACCAGGTATAGTCAAGTTGACAATCAGGAATAGTCACTACACCCCTTTTAATTTTATATTTCAGTATAACTTCAGGCTTAGAAAAAAATGACCAAGTAGAACAAATATTCTTGTAGACCTTGTAACCTAGCGTCCTCCCAAATGTCAGTTTATGTCAATTTCTTTCTGGATTCTACCCATCACAGTTCATGCTGTAACAGTCCAGTTCCAGAACTTAGTGCCTCTTTATTCCAGATTCTTCCGGGTGCATATCCGAGAGAAAGGGGGGAGGGAGGGAGGGAGGGAGGGAGAGAGAGAGAGAGAGAGAGAGAGAGAGAGAGAGAGAGAGAGAGAGAGAGAGCAAAGGCATTTTATACTCCACAGTGCAAATATGAAAACCAGGAGAACAGTGTGGATTCAGTACGGTCATCTTGAATGTGGCTAAAGGCACTAACATCCTGTTTATAGCCAAACAAACAAACAACCCAGATCACACAATACATGTTTATTTAGCACGTCTTCAGGGGGCGGTAGTGTAGCACAGCTCCTTTGTCTCTTCTGTCCTGACATTGATTCTTTGCTCCTTTCTTCTTCCCCGTCTCCTCCTTTGGTTCCTCCCTATCCCTGTTTCTCATCATCCTCCCACGCCAGGGATGGAACGCAGGGCCTCTCACACCAGCTAGGCAAACACTCTGAGTGGGCTACATCCCCACTCCCCAGCCCTGACATTGATGCTTATGAACAGAGTTGAATATTTGGCACAGTATTTGACTATCTTCTCAGGGCTATAGGGATATTTTTAAATAATGTAGGAATACCACAGAAGTGATGAAGAGAAATCTCTCTCTCTCTCTCTCAATCCTTTATCCCTCACTTCTACTCTTCCCCCCACTAAGAGGAAGATAATCGCCATGATTCACTGCACATATGTGTTTTAATAAAAGAGTAAGTACATAAAGAACTTTGCCCTTTTCTCCACTTAACTCTATGTCTTGGATCTTCCCATGATCTCTCCAGTGTCGACTCATTTCTCTTTATGGGGTCTTGTTGCCATTTCCAATTGTATGGATATACTATCAATTGTTTTGTTCCTTATCATCAATATTTTCCATTTTGAAAATCAAAATATTTTGTTGCCTTGTTTGGTTGGTTGGTTTTGGACTGGGTCTTTCTATGTAGCCTTGGCTGCCCTGGAACTCATTATGTAGATGAAGCTAGCCTCGAACTCAGAGATCTGCCTGCCCCTGCCTCCCAAGTGCTGGCATTAAAGACGTGTTCTAGCACCCATTCTAACTGCCACAAACACCTTATTCAGGAAAAAATAAAGATACCACTTACCTTATAACATAAATACAAAAATCAGGAAAATAGCTCACTTATCATTTAGATATATACTTTCAAATAGCTTTTGTAAAAACATATTTTCAGTTTGTATTCCCATGCACTGCATATAATTTTACTTTTCTGATTGTTAGTGATGCTGAATACCTCTTATCATACATGCTCCATGACCTTTTGGCCCTTGTGTTCTGTGAGTTGCCAGTTAATGCTTTTTGCTGGTGTAATAGTGGATTTTCTTTTTCTTTTTCTTTTTTTTTTTTTTTTTTTTTCCGAGACAGGGTTTCTCTGTATAGCCCTGGCTGTCCTGGAACTCACTTTGTAGACCAGGCTGGCCTCGAACTCAAAAATCCGCCTGCCTCTGCCTCCCGAGTGCTGGGATTAAAGGCGTGCGCCACCACGCCCGGCTGGATTTTCTTTTTCTAACTGACTACTTATTTGTTCAGCACTTATTCAATTGCCCCACTCCGTGAAGCTTTTTCACTTTCCATGGGCAGGCTGCTGTGTTCTCCTCTGCTTCCCCACAGCATTGCTTACATAGCGTCATGGCTTACACAGTGTCAACGCCTGCATTGCCTGTAAAAGTTGCCTTGCAGTGTCTGGGGACCCATTTTCTAGCTTTGTACCTTTGCCTTAATGTGTAAGGCAGAGCAACAGATTAAATAAGTACCTAGTAAAACTTGAAACTTAGGAAAAACTTAAAAGAAATAATCTTTATATACATGCCATATTCATACATACATTCTCGAGTCTACAAGAGAGAAAGAAAGAGAGAGCAAGAGATGGAGGGGGCGTGTTGACAATGTATATTTTCCTCAGTCTTCTCTACCTCTGATTTGGAGACCTGGGCTCACTCAGTCTGGAGCTTATCAATTCAGCTAGGCTTGCTGACCAATGAACTCAAGGAACCTGTCCGTCTTCCCTTCCCCACTCTTGCATTGCACACACGCTGCCACATCCAGCTTCATGCTTGTGTAGCAAGCACACTTACCAACCGAGATTTCTCAGTCTGAATCTTAACTATTGTGAATTTTTTTATGTGTGTGACCTATTTCTGTAACATGTGTAAGCTTTCTGGTTTTGTGTCTCCGCTTCTTTAGAAAACTTATTTTTATTTCTCTGTGCTGGTGTGTGTCTGTGAGACTGTCTGCTATGTGTACGCAGGCCTCTGCAGAAGTCAGAAGAGGGCATCAAATCACATGGAGCTGAAGTTCCAGGCAGCTGTTACAGAATTGCCAAGGGGCTGCTGGGAACTGAACTCTGGTCCTCTGGAAGACCAGCAAACACTCACCTGCTGAGCCATCTCTTCAGTCCTTGTGCTGACTTCTTGGGCTTTTCACTTTCCAACAATCCTTTACTTTTAGACAGAGCTATCTAAAAATTGCCTTTGAAAAATTTTTAATGAATATTTTGCTTTCTGTAGGTGTTGTGCCAGCTGTAAACATCAAAAGGCAACATTAGAACTTTTACTTTCAAGCCCAGCCCAGCCCAGCTGGGACAGAGCTATGAGAACAGTGAGAGGGAGGTTCATACAATGGGTAGGAAATCCTATAAGCCCATCCTACGTGTATGAGTGAGTTTTCTCTGAAGTTTTGGGACTTTAACAGAAGAGACTAAGAGAGCACCGGATGGACAGAGGGTACTTCACAGGCAGAGAGGGTTGCTATGAAGACACAGATGTGGGAGAGCATCCCATGTTAGCGGCTAACTGCTCAGAATTCAGCATGCTTTGAACTGATATGGGTTTACTTTGCATATATGTGTATACACATGCATGTGTCTCACCGGAGGTCAGAGGATAATCTATGGGAGTCAGTCATTTCCTTCTACCACCTCAGTTCCAGAGATCAAACTCAGGTGGTCAGGCTCAGCAGGAAGTGACCTCACCCACTGAGCTACCCCTCAGTCCTCCACCTTTTAAGGTATTTTGTTGGCTTCATGAGTAACAGTGAGAGGCAAGGACACAGCCATTAAGGGTTATACTCATTAGCTTTTCATTCTCCAGAGAAACAAGATAAAGGAGCATTGTATTTATTCTGGCTCACACCTCTCTCTTTATTCCCGTCTAACTCTGTCTGGGTGCCTAGTTTCCCTGGATGGTAGGGACAGCTCACCTTTAGGTCCTGACTTAACTCCCTCACTGAAAATACACTCATAGAACACCCAGAAGGGTTCATTAATGCTTTGCAGTTTGATTAAGCTGATAAACTCAAGATTAAGCAGTATTTACTGCTTCTAGCAGTTAGAAAACTGTTCATCTGAGTCTGCTTCTCCTTTTTTTGTAAATAAAAATTAACACTAATAATAAAAATAATCACTGAGCACGGTGGCACACACCTTTAGTCCCAGTAGCTTAGCAGGCAGAGGCAGGCAGATCTCAGAGTTCAAGGCCTGTATGGTCTATATAGAGAGTTCCAGAACAGCCAGGACTACACAGTAGAGAGATCTTGTCTCAAACAATCAAACACACATAATAATAAAAAGTTAGGCTTTTTAGGTTAGGTTAGGTTGCACCAACTTACAATCCCAGTACTTGAGTTTAAGGCTGGACTAAGCTTTGTAGTAAAAACTAAAAAACTAGCAAAAGGGGCAGTAAAACAATATTGTTATGAAATATAATGTGGCGTGGAGGTACCTGGTGGGTACTTGGCTCATGCCAAGGCATATTCCTGAGTAATTAATTATGCCATGCAACAGATCTGGTATAAAAGAGGTTTCCTGGGGAAGGGAGAGGACTGAGGACCTGGGACAGGGTAGGAAAGGGTATAGAGGCAGTCGGGGCCACGAGGGCAAGAGGTGGGGGGACCTCTGAGGACAGAAAGGGGGAGAGGGAACTCTGAGAACAGGGGAGGGGGAGAGGAGGGGAAAAGAAAAAGGAATACAGAGAAACCCCCGTCTCGAAAAACCACAAAAAAAAAGAAAGAAAAAAAGAAAAAGGAGAGGGCACATGAGATTATGGGAACACACAGAGAGCCAGGTGGCCAGCAGTCCTTTTATAGGTCCTCTACTCCCTTGCTAGGTCCCTGGGAGGAGTCTAATGAAATCACCAGTAAGCTAGCACTATACTAAGAGGAGTTATGGCCCTTGATTAAAAATTCAGTCTTTTAATACACACACACACAGCATTCCTTTGGCACATATTCCCTGAACCATCCAAACATATGTGACCCACTTCTATACCACTTTTTCTTTCTCCCAAATAGGTTTTTCAATTTTGCCTTTCATAGTGTCTTGTCCCTTTCTTTCCTAGCACTTAACCATAATGCTAATCGATATTTGTAATTACTCTCAAACTCCTAATACTGTAATAAGACCTTAGAATTCTACTTTATCCGGACCTTCTAGCACAGCCTTTTTCCTGAACCCCCTCCCTTAATTTAGTTTAAGTAAATATAGGCTTATTTTTCTAATAATGTAGAAGGTTGATAGCTTGGCTCTAATATGTTCAATAAATGTTGGCAAAAAGACTTAAAATCAAACTCATCTATCAGGGATGTTGTCAGTACCTGATTCTGTATTTGCAAAGTTGCACAGATAAACTTGTTTGTTTGTTTTTGACTGCGACAAGGTCTTTAGTAGCTCTGGCTGTCTTTGACTGCTCCATGTAGCCAAGGATGAACTTGAACTCATTTTCCTTTTCCCACCTCCTCTGTACTAGGACGCGTACGTGGTGGAATTGAGGAATGAACTCAGTCCTTCTATGCGGTAAGCAAGCACTTTACCAACTGGGTTACACATCCAACCTCATAATTAAACGTTGTTTTTTTTTTAAGGGTGTGACCAGGGGAACCAATGCTGGAGCACCAGAAAGAACAGCATTTACTCCACGTTACAGGAGTGCAGTTCTTCACGGTTCACAAACAGTTAACAAGGCGGAAGCACCCCCGAGTGCACTATAAAACCTAAGGGTGTAAAAGCCGTGAGGTCACTTATCCCACTAGCGGAAAAACCAAAACCAAAACCAAAACCAGACACTCTCAAAAATGCCTTTTCCCGAGCTGGCATTATCAAGGTCCCCCTCGGAAGTCTCCTACTGACTCTCAATCCCCTACTAACTCAGATCTCCACCCGAAGAAGTGGCCGATTTGCTCTGCGCCACGTGTTACTACGAGGGCGTCACCCAGAGCTTGAAAAGAGACAGCCCCTGCCGACCGGACCAAGGTATCATGGGAATTGTAGTTTTCTTTCCAACACGGGAGAAAGTGAACTCGTACTTACTTTTGCCCTTCAAGTATCTTTTATTTAGTATAACTCATCAGATAAAAATATGCGCCATAATTTTTTTCAGCCGAGATTTCTTTTTGAAAGGAAGGATGAAGAAAAAAAAGAACAAAAACAAACTCAAAGTTTCAAGGCGTAGAAAACAAAGGGTTAATAGGCGTTACGCATGCGCTCGGAGGACTCGCGGGTTGGGCGGAAGGACAGCTCCCAAGAGCTCTGTTTTCCCCGGAAGTACCTTCTCCTCCCTGGAGTCGGCGCGAACGCGGCTTCCTTACCTCATTTGTCCTCGCCCCTCCCCGTTCCTCTACGCGTTTCGGTTCCTGGTTGGTGCTTCCTGGTCGCAGCCGCGGCAGTGAGTATGTGTGTGACGGACCCCGAGCTGTCCCGCGGCCGGGGGACCCCTTCCCTTCTCCGCCTCGCCCGCGGAGCTGTGGAACTAATGCGTGCCCCTCTCTGGCCTTCCCCTCCCGGTCCTTCGGGGCGCAGCGCAGCGCAGTGCAGCGCAGCTAATGGCCTCTCAGCTCCGTGCCGCCCCACGCGGCTCAGTGGCCGGGCTGGGGTTTGGCGGGTCTCTGACCCCGCGGCCCGAGACCAGGGCTTGGGCAAGGCTGGGCGGCGATGGCCTTGACGGGCACGTCTTCTCTGTCGCCTCCCACGGTTCACCCGTCCTGGGGAGGTGGGCCAGTCCCGAAATGTGGAGGCCTCCCTTCGCTGTGGGGAACTTGGCCCTCAAGGATGCGTCCAGTCGGGAGCCACCTTAAGCTGGTGCTGTCAAGTAGCCGCTTCACGAAGAATCTGGAAACTATGCCCCATTCCTTATATACACCCAGGGTATCCTAAGATGATCCGCTACCCCCGCGCCCCCACACCCTAACAGCAGACAGTTGTAGTCAACTTTACTGTGGGGAAATCGAGATTGGGAATTGGCAGGCCCCACTTCCAGCCATCACGGATTAGCTGCCGAAGCTCCAAATACCTTTAAGTCGAGTTTACTGTGATTTCAGATCTCAGGGTTGAATGAAGGAAACTTTTAAGGGCCTTTTTATTTAGCCCATTGGATTTTTTTTTTCTAAGCCTGTTTTTCCCAAGTATAAAATCACCCTTAATTTAATGACTAGGCTCCCTTCAAAAGCTCTCGACTTGGTTTTGAACATTTGGACCTTAAATTGCAGCGTGTGTATTTAAGATGGTGTTGTGCTTTAGGGACAATTATTGTCATTCAGTCAGAGGATGGAGGATGATCTGAGAGAAGAATTGGAAGTGAAAATTGTATGAAAACTACAAGGTTAACAATGCCTGGGACAAATAGGAGAAGCATTGTTTCCATCAGAGTCCCAAGAGTAGTTAGCAGTTAACATCAGTAAATTTAGAATGCATTTCTAACACGGAGACAGTTTCTCTCTTTGATGGTCCCATTTGGATTCTTTACCTTCTTTGATTGGAAGTGGCAGTAACAGTTGGAAAGGGGGGCAGACATTTTAACTTTTGTAATTGGTTTTGTTTCAGCCTTCACTTGTCAGTAGCACACTGAGATTCTTGTAAGTTATAAACCTAAGTGGAGAATAAACTATTAATCAGTGTACCATTAACAACTGTGGATTTAAAAATTCAGCCCTCAAGCTGGAGTCCAGCCCCCAGGTATAGCACTGGCTTAGCATGTCCAGGCCCCTGGAAACAATCCCCAGCACCATCATATGAATAAGACCAAATTTGGAATTTAAATCTACCTCAGATGACCTATAGCACCCAGAAGGAAGCTCTAAGCTGGAACTACTTGAAAGAAAATTAAGAGCAGAATGTCTAGAATGACTAGTAGGTAATCTTTTAAGGGGAAATATTGGCTTTTAAGTCTTGGTAAATTCTGGAAACCTAATTAACCTTTGTTAGTTTAAAGAAAATCGATGACTGACTGGTCCCCCCCCCCCTTTAAAAAGCATAGTGAGTGGTTTTATATTCTTTCTTTAGATAAGCTTCCTTCCCACTTCTTATAGTTTCAATTTTAAAATGTGGTCAGTCTTCTGTAGTTGCTGTGCTTTGATGACATCTTTTGTTCACTTTTTGGGGATGGGTTCTAGGGGTAAAGACAGGAACTTCTGACCAAAGGCTAGGATTATTGTGTCCCTGTGCCCTACCACACAGAGCTTTGATAAAATTTAAGTACCAGTTAGATTCTTAAATAGTAAATTTGTAAGTTTAAATGTCTACTACTCCTTTTAATTAAAATGTCTGTTTCAGGTTTTTTTTTTCCCCTGTGGGAAGTTAATGTATATGTCAGATAAATGTAGGTGTTTAGCCAGTGCACAAATAGCAATATTTGTAGTGATGATTAGCTTAGATCAGAAACATGTAAATCATGCTAGCTGAGTTCTTAACCAAGTGTCCAGCCTTAGGGAGGCCTCGTTAGGTCTTTGGATCTGTTTCTTCAAATATATATAAAGGGAGCATTGTGAAAAAAAATCCAGCAGGTACTTTTTAGATTTAAGTGTTTGTCAGAAATGTTTTACCTGGTTAAGTATGTTCAATAAAAAGCTGAGAAAGCCTTCTGCATCATAAGGTGTGTGTGTACATATGCAAATACACATGCATATGTGCTTCACACTTATCCCTGAGTATACTTTTTAAAAATTAAGTGAATTTGATTGAAATTAAATTTGTAACAAACCAAAACAGCATGAGGCAAACCTTAACCTTGGCATACATGAGCTATATAAATACAAGAGCGTATGTTATGCCAGAACACAGTTTTCAAGTACAGAATGAACAAAATCCTCTTAACTGCCATAGGAGTTAAATTGTTAAATTCATTTTTCTACCTTTCATGGGAAGAGATAAATCCTTAGACCCAAAGAAGTCCGTTTTTATTATGGCTCTGTAGTTTATTTTTGGCATATATTCACAGGTGTGCCTATGGCTCTATTCTTAATCCCTTTCCTTTGGGATGGCTCCAAGAGTGGTACAAATTTGTAACTCTGTAATTTAGCTCTTTCATTTTTTTTTTTTTCCTGTCTGCCCTGGAATTAGGTTTTATCTTAAGTCCACACTGGATCCTCTGGATGGGTCCACTGAGGATTTTGAAGGAAGCATAATTCCTTGACTTCTTTTAGAATTAATTTACCTATTAAATAAAAAAAGGAAAGAATTCATCTTTCATTTGAATTCCTCTGAGGCTAACATTTCAATATAAACCGATAAATGTCATGAGCATTATTATTCAGACAGCCACATTCCTCTCGAATGACAATAACAGCATATAACTTGAAAATAACTTGAAAGATCACATGGAGGGAGCAAGTACACTATATCCTTTAAAAGAAAAAAGAATTAATTTTGTTTTGTTCTGTTTTGGTTTATTTTGAAATAGCATCTTCTAGCTCAGACTGACCTTAGAATTTACTGCGTAGCTAAGGACAATCTGGAACTCTGTATCTTCTTGCTTCCATCTGGAATTACACCAGAAGTCATTTATTTCTGGAAAACAACACCCAAACTCTAGCTTGAGTGTACACTTCTTTGGCTCTTAGATTCTTGGAGTCTGCTGGTTCTCTTAACAAAACAGACAAAACACCTTGAAGTTCTGGCAGAAACACAAACCTAGGAAAACAACCATTGTTACTTAATTGTATTTGTAAAGCTGAGAGTAGAAGGAAGAGTAAGTTGGCACTGTTACTTTTGTTTAGGGTGCTCCTGGTGTTTAGACAAGCTTGATTTCTTTTTCCCAGAACTGTTATTTTGATCAGCATTCCATTGGTAGATAATTGAAACATCCACTGTGTAAACTTTTGGTTAGTGCTTTGGAATAATTAAAGACAACTGAGAAATTATCCTATCACAATGTCTATATTCTAAGCATTTGTTAGGCTTTTGGGGGGGGGCGCTAAAGAACAAAGGCTTAATGATAGAAGTTAAATTTTCAAACATTTATAATCATCTCCAACTAGCTGTTTACCTTGGCTATTGTGATCTATTTAACAACGTGAACAAGGTCCCTGCCTTCCTGGAATTGTGATCTATACTTCTGGGACGTTTACATTGAATAAGTAATTAGAAATGTGGTGAGTGTTTTATAAAGTACCATGGAAGCCTCTGAAATAGAGCACTTAATTCTTTATGATGGGAAATACTATTAAACTTGAGTTGAAAGATGCAGGGGATTTTATAGATGCTCAGCAGAAATTTTTTTTTAGACATTTATTCCCAAAGCTGTGATTTTGTCTCAATTTTAGGTATTTAGAAAAATTGTGTTTCAAATGCAGTTTTATAACTAGCATGGGAATAAACATTATCACAGGGTAGGTTATTATTAGTAGTAAAGGTAGTAATAGTTCTTGCAGCATTGGGAATCTACCTCGGGGTCATCTCACATGGAGGCTCACATATTATTCTTGGGCCCTTGTCTGTTTTAAATTGAGAATAAATATCCTCACAGTATGTGTGAAGAGCGTTTTCTCTCTCTCTCTTTTTTTTTTTTTTTTTGCGTAATGAGAAGGTGTACCTGAAAAGAAGTGATAGAGAATGAAAGGAGAGATAGAAGAAGATGGATGGAGGCAGGTGGTTCTTCTGTTACTGCTGTGCCTTTTTTTTTTTTTTTCAGTACAATACACTTCTCTCTTTTTTTCTTTAAAAAAATGATAATAGAGCTAGGCAACTTGGCATACTTTAATTCCAGCATGCAGATGGTTGAGGCATGAGGATCACTTTTAAGTTCAAGGTTAGCCTGGTGTCTCTTATAACAACACCCTGTTTAAAAAAAGAAAAGAGGAGTAAAAGATGAATGGAATGGGGAGATATACTTTTAGCAGTCTTAACATTTTAGAGAACAATTGTTCACTGCCTAGCACTGGATCTCAAACTGTTTCCTTTCAAGTATACCTTTGGGATATTTGAATTGATACAGTTTAGTCTGTTGGTAGCAATTCTTGTTTGAAAGGTCTAAGTATCTTTCTAGTGCATCAAGCAGTTCTCAACCTGTGTGTCACAATCCCTTTGGGGGTCAAACACCTGGCATATCAGGTAGCCTGCATATTATATATTTATATTAAAATTCATAATAGTAGCAAAATTACAGTTATGAAGTAGCAGCAATAGTTTTATGGTTGGGGTCATTTCAGCATGAGGAACCCTATTAAAGGGTCTCAGCATTAGGAAGGTTGAGAACCACTGTTCTAGTGGGCAATAATAGGACTTATAAATGCATGGAAAAGTGGTATTCTTAAGGAAAAAACATTTTAACATGTTGGGAAAAGTGTTGGCCTTCAGAGTCAGCTCTGGGCTAATAGGTACTTACTAAACAAGATTTTAACTTTTAAAACCATTCTCGTATGACTTTCTCTTTTACAGCATTAAGGCAGCTGATTTTCCATAATGTTTGGTGGCTATGAGACTATAGAAGCATTTGAAGATGATCTTTATCGTGATGATTCATCTAGTGAACTGAGTGTTGATAGTGAGGTGGAATTTCAGCTCTACAGCCAAGTCCATTATGCCCAGAATATACATAATGCCAACAAGGAGGAAAGGAATGAGGAAAAGAACTGTGAGAATTTGGAAACAGTGAGTAGTCAACCAAATCAGAAGAACTTAATCGTCCTTTCAGATAGTGAGGTCATTCAGCTATCTGATACATCAGAGGTCATCACATTATCTGATGAAGATAGTATATATAAATGTAAAAGAAAAAATATTAAAGTCCAAGCGCAAGAAAAGACCCAGAGTCCTGCTACTTCTCATTCTAATAAAATGGCTCAGAAATGTAAGAGGAATAATAAGAAGCCTGAACCTGAAGAGAGACCAGGTGTGATCCAAGAGGTCATGATCATAGAGGTCAGTTCAAATGAGGAGGAAGAAAGTACCACTTCAGAGAATGAAAATGTGGAAAGCTGGATGCTCCTGGGGTCTGAGGAAGATGGTAAAGACAATGACATCCTTCTCAACCTGGTGGGATGTGAGAACACTGGTGCTGAAGGTTAGTATCGTATTGACTGTTTTGAAAAATACTAACATCTTTATTAAAGGAGGACTACTTTTCCTAGATAGAAGACCAGTAGGGTCTGATCTATTTAATTTCATTTTTTGGTTTTATTTACATGAGACTCACTACCTTAGTGGTGCTTTTTCTGAACATGATAAAGAATATATTGAAGTGTCAAACTGCTTCTATAAGCAAATTCATAGTGTTTCTTCATGTTTGGCTCAAGTCATTCTAGATGGAAATCTTAATTCTTTTCTGTCTGTGATCACAGGTGAGTACTCTATCTACTTGGCTTTGTGTTTTTATTTGGCCAACTCTTGGAACTGCCTCTATAATGCCTGAATAAGTGTTTGCTTATTCAGGAGTTAGGCAGATAACAAGCATGTGGAATATCTAAGTCACAGAGGACAGAAGATACAGGATTGATATTTCAGAAACTGCAGATCTAGTAAGGCAGGAGATAGGACAGGCTTAAATTCTGCAGTAGACTTTAGGAGAAAATACAAACTTTAAGCACCACTTTCTTGAAGGTGAAACTTTTGGTGTTAAGTTTTGTCCTCTCTGTTACATATAGTCATCTAATATCAGTGAATAGTTTTAAAAGTTCCCTTCATTCTCTTCCTTTACGCCAAGTCTCTTACAAGCTTCCTCATTGGTCTTCTTTTAACCTGCCCTGCACACTAGTAGTCTTCAGATGTTTTGTGACTCATGGTACTTTACTGGTGTTTCAAAACCTAATTGCCTCTCTTCTGTTTTCTGAAGAAATGATGACATTAAATATAAATCATTCTTGGATCTCCAAGGAGTGGTAAACTTTTTATTTTTTTTGGAGGAATCAGGAGGGCAATATTTTAGGACTCCAGACTATAAAGTTTTTTAACTATTCAACCTATTTGTTGGAAAGTTGCCTTCCATAATACTTGAAATGGGCACCGAGGATGTAGCTCATTTGAATCCATGTCTAGCATGTGTGAAGGCCTGACTTTGATCTCTGACACCATATCAATCAGTTTTGGTGATGTATACCTGTGTCCCCGTATTTGGGAGGTGGTGGAAGCAGGAGGACCAGGAGTTAAAGGTCAGCCATGGTTATATAGCAAGTTAGAGGCCAGCCTCAAATACATGAAATCCAGTCTTAAAGAGAATAGGAAGATTTGGGGGTAGCTGTTCCAACAGGATCTTACTTAGAAAACGGGGCTAGCACAGGCTATAGTTTGATGAGTCGTGGGATTTGACAGCCATAATAATAATAATAATAATAATAATAATAATATAGCAATTATACAGCCAAATCAAATGAATTCCTGCCTATATAAGGGAGAAATGATGTTTTTAGGCAGAAGGGAAGAAACTTTTAGAGACTAAGCTGATATGCTAGGTCAGGGAAATTTTGTAAGATGAGATTGGCTACATATGTTATTAGTCTTAAAAGTTAAATGCCAAATCTAATATTTGTAGAGATAGAGAAGAAAGATATACATTATGATGGATTGAAATGGATGAGGGAACAATATAACTTTGTGTATGGTTTTCTTGGGAGGAGGGAAATGAGAGGTGACTGTGGAAAGGATGCGTGCTATGGATACTCTTTGGTAGTAGATCTTGGTATTTGCAAGATAAATCCTTTTAGAACAGTTGACGGGTCTCACTATGACTATAATTCTGTTTTTTTGTATCTGGTAATTGAGAAAATGTGTTTATAAAGAATTGCCAATACTCTCCTAAAGACTGTATTTTACTAATCACAATACTGGACCTTGGTTAATACACATATGTGGGAGGTGGTCTTTATATAACATATGACTCAGCACCCAAGCTGTTATGTCTATCTCCCCAGGAGCTCTGAGCTTGGAATTCGTTAAGCTAACACATCAACAATAAAAGAAAAAGATTGCTTAGAAGTAGTGTTTAGTCACAATTAGGATAATATGAATGTAGTAAACTCATTTTAAAGCATTCCATTGTTTTGGTAATATTTGGTAGTCTAAAGATCCCCTCAACTAGTTTCTATTCATATATAGCTTAGTATCTCCATTTGGTGCCTTTACTGTAAATCTGAAACCTTGTTTTAGTTTAGCATACTGAAGCTAAAGTTTGTTTTTATTTTGTAACAGGTCTCTGTTGGTTTAAGGATCTGCAGAGATGGTAAAAGCTAACTGCAGTATTTAGATAATTTCTGAAAACATAAACTCGGCATTGACTTTATGAAAGAACTTGAAATGGGAAAGGGTGGCCCTGAGAAAGAGAAGTTGCTAATGCTATGGACCTAAAGAGGAAGTGGCTAGATGGTAGGTGATGGACTTGATGTGGCACTAGAGTTGGAGCATGGTGTGGGGGCAAGGCTGCCTTTCTCCTGTTGGATGGTGAGGAAACCTGGTTGGAGAGAAGGTTTCTATAAGAGAGGATCAAAGGCAAGTTGTGGCTAGAAAAGATACACACGAGGAGAAACCTTATTTATTTGGTAATTTTTTTTATTAAAAATCACACTTTTAGTTTTTATTTGTATATATGTGCACATAGGTGTGCGTAAGTTTGGACATGTGAATACCGTGGCACACTTGTGGAGACCAGAGGACAACTTAAAGAATTAATTCTCTCCTTCTACTGTGTGGGTCCTCAGAGTCTAATACAGTTTCCTACTAAGCTGTCTCACCAGTCTTCAGTCACTAAAACTGTGTAAGTGTTGGGGCATGAAAAGGAAAGCTGGTGCTAATGGAACTAAGTCTGAGAACCCTGAGAAAAGGAGATGCTTAATAAACAGATTGGCATGAGAATATAGAAATGTACTTATTTTAAACTAGAGAGACCAATTGTTTCATTGAAGAGACTAATACAGTAAGAAACTGAGTTAATTTTATAGAAGTCTCAGCCATTAGAGTTAAGTCTTTCAAAATTCTGATAGTTACTGAAATTTTGTGGTTTATAAATGAGTACAATTATTGAATTTGAACTATCACATAAGTATGGAAGACTATATAAATGCATACGTATTCTGCATTTTCTCTCTAGATATATTTTCACAGATAGAGGATTCATAGTTGCTGTGGATTTTTAGCAATCTCAATATACAAATTTTCTATCATTTTCAAAGGAAGGACTCTACATTTTCAAAGGAAGGACTTTATAAAAATTTCTCTTTGGTCTATTCCAGGTGCCAGTTCTTGAGCTTTGAGACTGCTGTTAAATAAAATTAGGGATACTTAATACTACCTTTGTGATGTCAAGATGATTTGCCTGAGAACTGAGAGGGCTGTTGAGAGACTAGGAGATAGTACTGTACGCAACACATATGCTGGGTAAAGGGATGATTCTTGAAAGCCAATAGAGGATGATAGTGTAAGATGTTGCCAAGCTACTCAGAATGGAGTACAGATTGAAATTTACTGCATTGATTATTCCTGGAACTTTCCATTTAATATTTTTTCAGATTGTAGTTGACCATATGTAACATACTCTGGAGACCAAACCATGGATAGATAGAGGAGGACTTCTGTGTTAGAAAAGCATGTCTGCTGTTGGGAGAGAAGATGTACCGAAAGAAACAAGCATGTTTTCATTGGTGTAGTGAGTGGCAACCATTGTTTGCATAAGACAGCTAAATAATAAAGACAAGTGCTTTAGGAATTTTTTTTGGATTAAAAAGAGGACATTTTAACTGTAGGAATAATGGTTAATTTTTCCTATAGGTTTTTTATTAAGGATAAAATGTTGTAATGAATTCCAGTGTCCTGTAAACCAGCTTCAACAATGATTCATAGTTGACACAGATCTTAGAACTTGGAACTGACCTTTTTTATCTGCAATTACATGCTTCTATCACTATTTTGAAGCAGATTGTAGATATAATGTTATTTCACTCATATATACAGTGTATGTTTTATTCTGTAAACTTTCTGAAAAGAAATTCATTTTAAAAAATGTATTTATTATCACTCCCAAACAATTTTCGAATAACTGTTTTATCATCAAATGCCCAGTGAGAATCACAGGCTAACTCCCAGTTTTTTCCCTTAGAGTTAATTTGAATCATTTCTGATCTGTATGTTGCAAGTTGTTGCTAATTTTAGTGTCCTTTCATTTATAAGTTACCTTTTATCTCCTCTGCTTTCTTTTTAAGTTTTTTGTAATGTAGTTTCACTAATTGGATTGCTTTCCATCTAGAATTTCCTATATCTATTTTGTTTTGTTTAATATTTCTTTTTGTATTTCCTACTTCTATGGCTTGTTTTCCTTTTACTTACCTTTGATACATAGGCTCATTTGTTTCATTTTGCTTTTGATTTGTTTATTTTCATGTCTTTTAAAAATGCATATTTTTTAGATTATAGTATAATTACATTCTTTCTCCCCACCCTTTCGTCCCTTCAGTCCTTCCCGTTTACCAATCACTTGCTCTCTTTCAAATATATGCCCCCTTTCCCTTAATTGTTGTTATATATGTGTGTTGCTGTTATGTATGTATGTTGTATCCCTAAATATAATAAATACAACTTGCTTGGCCCATATAATGTTACTTTTATGTATGTTTTCAGGGTGAACATTGGACCATCAATTGTTGTGCTCTTCCCTAGAGAAGACTATTATCTACCACTCTAAGTTGCCTGTGGTTCTTTGTTAGGGTTGAGGCTTCATGCTCACTCTTCCACTCCCACCCCTCCACTTAAGCATGTCTTTTGTTTTCCTTGTTCAGCTCATGTTTAGGCAGTCATGTTGGTGAGACTTTGAGTATAGTTTCTGACATTCCTAGGAGACAGTCTCACAGTAAATTCCTTAATCCTCTGGCGGTTACAGTCTTTCTACCTCCTCTTCCAGTGATCCTGGAGCCTTAGGTGCAGGGGTTGTATTGTAGATGTATCCATGGGGACTGGGCTCCACAGCTCTGCATTTTAATTGTTGATGTAATGGTCTCTGTCTGTTGCAAAAAGATGTTTCCTTGGTGAGCGGTAAGAACTGTATTTATTGTGGGTATGAGGATAAATATTTAGAGTGTAGTTAGGGATTATATGAGTAAAGATTATCTTCTTAAAATTTAATTTTATCTTATAATTATATAAATATTTAGTTTTATATAATTATAAAATCAATAAAATAAGGTAAAGCCCATTCAGATAATCCTATTTTTTAAGTCTCTACTTTGTCCCCACTCTTTCCCTCATGGATACAGATTAAGGAAAAAACCAAAACAAGACAGTCCTTTGTCCTTACGTTAAAATAAAAACAAAACCCAGGTATATATCTTTGTGATCTCTCTTTCCCTTTGATAAGTAATTTGGATACACTATCACACTATTGTACCTTTTTTAATAGTATGTAATGGAACTGGATTTCTATTACTATGTATATGTAAAAATGTTTTTATTTATAGGACTGTGAATATTTTTGTATCTCTTATGCTGAGCCAGGCTGTTAGTAAGATATTTAGTGTTTTCTGAATGTAAGTAAAGAATACTTAAAATAGTCAATGAATGATAAACTTGTTACACTATTAAAATGAAGAACAGATAAGTAATAGTTCAGTTACAACTGGAGAAGCATGCTTTAGTTTTGTTCTCACTGTTAATGCCTTTCTCATTTCATAATTTTGAAAGCTACAGATTTAGCAAAAATAGTCTCAGGATTTAGAAAGAAAATATCCTTTATATCCTTTCAAGAATGAAAACTATGGCTTTTTTAAGTTGAAGCCATATTAATTTCTCATTTGTGACTGTGGTGTTCTAGAAGTTTTGTGTTAATCTTAGCATGTCCATTTTGGCCCATGTAGTAGATACAGAATGAGTCTGAGTGCATTTCTGTCTTTGCCACTGGTATTCTTTCTTTTCATAGTTATTTGAAGTTAAAGTGAAGTCATGGCCTGGTTAATGTGAAATCATAGACTTTTGAAATTGAGATATACTTATGGCTTTGAAAACTTAGGACAATAAGAATTTTGATAATTTTTTTGTGTGTCAAATTTCATTTTTCCTCAAACTATGTACATAAATTTAGGTGTAAATTCAGAAGGTGGAGAGCTCATGTAGGGCCCTTCCTGAGTTTCTGGGACTTTCTAGGCTCTCAACCAAGGCTTGAAACTGAAAATAATTGAGTAGAATGGGTCCCTATTTAAAATTCAGTTTTTTGTATCTTGCCTTTTTATTTGTTTCTTGTCATTTCCCACATGGGTGCCATGTATACTGATCATTGAGACCACCAGCCTCACCTTCCTACCTCATATTTTCCTAGTGCCTCTCTCTCTCTCTCTATCGCCTTCCTGTCTTTTTAGTTTTCAAACATTTCAATTATTTGATTTGATTTGGGTCTTTATATACAGTTTATCTTCTTGGATCAATCTCTTCCTTGTCTTCCTGATACCTGTTCATGCTTCAGTTGACAGTTTAAAGTTTACTGAATGAAGTAATGGTTATAGTTTCTCAGTTATTAGATACCAAATTCCACAGTTGACCTGCTGTCACTTAAACAAAACACCCAAGTTGATTTTTGATTGTCTCAAGTAAGACACTTTCTTTAAATACATTTTATTTGATTTGATGGCATTTTCTAATCTAGTAACTTATGAGATAGTCTTCTTAAACCTTAAACAAACCAAAAAAACAAAAAAACAAAAAACACTTTGCAAGCCACTTACTTAAGTAAGGTAGTGGGATTCGAGAGCTGTCATATGGTTCCTGCCTTTAGAAGCCTTAAAATGCTTGATAATATGGAAAACTCACTGATGTTAAAAAACATTTCTACAAAAGATGTTCCAGCACCATATACAATCATCCTAGATGAATATCATACACTTTATTTATTTTTATTTTTTAAAAGTTCCAGGTAGAGATGTCTTGGTAGTTAAAAGCACTGTTGCTCTTGCCTAGGTTTTTTTTGTTTTTTTTTTTTTGTTTTTTTTTTTGTTTTTTTGTTTTTTTTACCAGAATCTACTTGTCTGTATCTATAGCTCACATTCCAGGGAATTCAAAGCCTTCATCTGACTTCCATGGACACCATGGCATGCATATGCTACACATACAAACATGAAGGCAAAATACTATATGTATAAGATAAATCTAAAATAATTTAAAAAATAAAAAAGCTCAGTCTGTAAAGCACTTGCCCGCAAGCATGAAGACATAATTTTGATCCCCAGCACCTGAATAAAAAGTCTGGTATGATTGTAGGTACTTAAAATTCCAGCACTGAGGAGGCAGAGACAGGCAGATCCATGGGGCTTGCTGGCCAGATAGCTAGCATAATTGACAAGCATCAGATCCCAACAAGAGCCCTTGTCTCAAAAAAACAGGACAACACCCAAGGCTGATCTCTAGCCTCCATGCATGTGCACACATATATGCACATCACACATGTGCTCATGCACAGGAGCATACCTACATGGGGGGAGAGAGAAAGGTACATGCAATTGAGAAAGCTCACTAGCTGGGTGTGGTGACATGCCTGTACCAGTTCAGGATGGCTAAGGCATGATTTCAAGTTTAAGATCAAACTAGGCTACATACTGAAACCTTGTCTCATAAAACAGTGCACAGCTGGTTTCATGTCTTTAATCATAGCACTCAAAAGGTGTGCAGGAGGATTGCTGTGAATTCAAGGCCAGTTTGGTTTACATAATAAGTTCTAAGGCCAGCCATGGCTACCTAGAAAGACTGTCTCAAAAAAAAAAAGAACAAAACATAAAACAACCCCCCCCCCTCCAACTCCTACTTTGTAGGCAACAAACAAGACTCAGTTGGAAAGTTTAAGTAATGTGCAAGAAACATGAGTATATGGTATCATTAATGTTTATATAGGGTTAGATAGGATAGAACATTTTAATAGCATGTCTTTTAACGTGGCTATCTTAGCTGAGATAAGAGCAGACACTTAGGTTCTTTATATGTTCAGAATGCTGTGGAAGATTTCTTGGGTCATGATTTTCTTTGTTTCTGCCTCTTTCTTGTCTCTATTTCTTCCATCTCTGCTTGAAAATATAGTTGGAACCAGGCAGTGGTGGTGCACACCTTTATTCCCAGCACTTGGGAGGCAGAGGCAAGTGGATCTCTTGAGTTCAAGGCTAGCCTAGTCTACAGAGTGATATCCAGGACAGCCAGGGCTACACAGAAAAACCTTGTCTTGAAACCCACACCCTACACACAAAAAAGAAAAGAAAATATAGTTGGATATTTTATTTATAAAAAAGAAAAATACCCAGCCTGTGCATTGTTTTATGAGACAAGGTGTCAGTTTGTAGTCCAGTTGGAGTGTGTACTACATTGCAGTTGGATCAGGTGCTGTAAATAGTTAAGGAACGTGGCCAGCTATTTAAGGAGTATCTTATATAGCTCTTTAAATTTTTAAAAATTATATTTACTTTGTATGTATGCGTGTTTTGCTTGCATTTTTACCTGGGCACCATGTGTGTGCCTGGTAGAAGATCAGATCCCCTGGAACTGGGTGGTAAGCTATCATACAGTGGTAAGCTATCATATGGTGGTAAGCTATCATATGGCTGCTGAGAATCAAACTTGAGTCCTCTGGAAGAGCAGTCAGTTCTTTGGGCCATCTCTCCAGCCTCTTTATGCAGAGCTTTTGAAAATAGAACATTTGGGGGCTGGTGAGATGGCTCAGTGGGTAAGAGCACCCGACTGCTCTTCTGAAGGTGATAAGTTCAAATCCCAGCATCCACATGGTGGCTCACAACCATCCGTAACAAGATCTGGCGCCCTCTTCTGGAGTGTCTGAAGACAGCTACAGTGTACTTACATAATAAATAAAATAAATCTTTTAAAAAAAAAAAAGAAAGAAAAAAAGAAAGAAAATAGAACATTTGAAAAAAATTATATAATTTGGGCTTTTTATAGGTTGTTGTCTTTCTTAATTGTTTGACCATAGTAAAGGAACCAAATTGTTTAGTTTGAAATCACTAATAAAGCTTTATTTTTCCATAATCTTTCAGATTTTTAAGGTAGTATTTTCCTCCTTTTATCAACTTAATTTCAGTAATTACAGTTCTTAGGGCATCCTAGGCCTAACTGGTTACAAAAATGAGTTGCCATTTGACACACTTCTCATGGATGTATAGTTTAGTATCTGTCTTATAATTAAAAAGTAGCTACATGCTAGAGCTCCAGTGACCAAGAGCAACAAGGGCTCCCTCCCTAGTGTGATCAGCTTTTGTAAGCATGGACTATACAATTCCTAAAGCTGCTTTGAGATGTGTCTCTAGTTGTACATGTCACCTTCCATTTAACTGTTGTAAGGGCATCTTTTTTAAATTTAATTTCTAATTAGCATAATGACTTAAGCTGTGTTACTCAGTGTTTCATGGTGAAGTTGTCATAGGAAGAGAAGAAATAAAAATGTTCAGATTCAACTTTACTTGTGAATGGGGTGAAGTTTAAAAGCCTCTTATGGCTATTGTTCAGCAGACTACAAATCTTATTGGAAACCCATGAAGTCCAAGGCAGCTTTGGGTTGAATTTTAATAACATTTTGAAATGTTGATATCGTGTGTCACTAATTTTACTGTGATTTTTTTTATAGACCACCAACTTTGGTATGCATTCTTTCAAAGTCATTTTATGACTTTCAGTCTAAATTCATTTATCATTGTTTTAAAAAAAATGCCTTGTTTAGTTCTGAGGAAGAAAATTGAATTTTGCTTTTCAAAAAGCATTAATAACTAGCTTTGATTTTCATAGTTACATTAAATTTAATAGAAACTGTTCTGTGGAAAACTACCTTGATGTATATTTATTGAACTAATGACTTAGTATAGTTACTATTTAAAAGTTAGTTTATAGATTTGTTTACTACTTTGGAATGGAGAAGCATAAAATTAAGTGGGCAACATTTTCATTCTTGTCATAGGAACTTGAGTCCTGATGTGTTTAGGTGCAGTGTTAAATGTAATTTTCACATAGCCTTTTGCTATAAAAATAATCTATTATATATAGAGATCATTTGTATAAGGCTATTAACTATAACTGATAGGATATTTTTATGGTTAGATTATAAATTTTATATGAATGGCATGTTTAGATTATGAAACCTTTTTCAAAAGAAATACAGGAGAACTTTTTTTCCATGAGCATAAAGGCTATTCAGATATTTTCTTTATAGATTTTATTTTTTTAAGATTTTGCTAAATTTATGTTCAGTTTCAAGTAATTTGTTACTTTCTTAAATACTCCAATTGTGGTTAAAAATGAAGTGTTGGTGGAAGTTGCTCAGCCTAAAAGTTTTTTGTTTTTCCTTGCTTACCTTTGTTTGATTGTATATTAAAGTTACTGTGGTAAGGTTTGGGCGTTTTCAGCTACATGCCTCATCATTGTCACTTAATGCTAAGAATACGAGATAACATTTTAGTGAGCATCCACCATGTAAGGACACATTTTCTTTTAAAGTTGTACAGATCACATAAAGGCATACCTTTATTTGATTTTCATTTGCGTCTGGGTCCAGTCATATTGTCTCTGGTATAATTCTAGAGATAAATTTACTTTGTAGTGCCTGTTTGGATTCCAGAAACGGATGAAACAAATGAAGGGACTCTTACTATGTTACATGTGTAACTTCCATTTCTGTCATAAATTCTTAACCTGAGAATTTCAGCTTTTGTCATTTTTGAGTTATTCACTGTTCTTATCCCTGTCTTTTACAAACACATTTAAAAGAAGACAGTGAACCTGTGTATTGGTGAGATACTTTAAGCTAGCCATCTGCCCCCAGGTGAGATAGTAGCATTTAAGAAGCTCAAGGTCTAGGTTTTAAGGGGAAGTGTTTTTTATTGGCAAGTCCCTTGAAGGGAGTAGGTACATTTGGTTTTACTTTGTAGCTAAATAGCACTTGCAACAGAATTATCCACACCAGGCAGAAAGTCCTACCTCTAGAGAACTTTTCAACATTTTCCATATTTCTACTAATGAGGAATTCTAAAGACTAGGGAAGTTTGGTTATGCTGATAAATGTTTGCTAAAGTTATTCAAATAGTGCTTTTAAAAATGGAGAATTTAGGTTTATGACAGATAAATTTAACTGAAGAAAGGTGGTTTTTGAAGAGTTGTAGAACTACATTAACCCTGGAAGTTAGTCTGTACACTACACTAGCTGTTCTTATGTGTTAAGTTGTCTGCTTTAAGCATAGGGATTTTTTTGCCAGTGACTTTTAGAGGCAATATTATTTTATACATTTAAGGAGAATCTTCATTGTTATTAAAATGTCTTTGTTACAATAAGAACTTGAAAGATTGTGTCAGTTCTATATAGACAAGTATTTTGATCCTTCTTTCTATTTCTGCTCATTTGGTTTGCTTTAGACATGACACAGATTTTGTGGTGAATACTTATAATTTAAATATTGTTCTGTTTCAGTATTGCCTAATAATCATTTAACCCGATGCCAAATAGTTGAAGAAGTTCACCCAGTTTAAATGTTTCTGAAAAAATTCTTAGTAAAATCCACCAGGTAGTAGCTTGTGAGGTATTTGTGAGGTTTTTGTTGTTATTGTTCTATTTGTACTTAAAATTTTCTGTTTAAAATGTTTTCATTTGAAAAACCATTATTATTATTATTATTATTATTATTATTATTATTATTACAAAATAAATGTAATAGTCAAACCTCAAATCATCTCATTTTCAACAGTATTGGTTAGTTAAACTGACTACAATATAGTTGTGTGAGTGAAGGAGCTGTGCTTGCTGTTGGATCGCGCAGCTACCTAATGCTAGGTTAGCAGGAACCAGCAAAGAGGCTTTATTTCATTAGATGTTTTTATTCCTTTGATTATTTAAACCTTGAAGATTATAGGCTTGTGTGCAACTTTTTAAAGCAGTAGTAAGCAATGAGAATCCCTTTTCTTCCTTTAAATATATTACACTCATGTGCATATTTTAGCAAAAAGGGAAAAACTTAATCTTCTTTTGAGTCTTGGTAGTTATTCTTAAAAATGGATTAAACCAATAAAGTTTGTTTAGGAATCTCAAAAAGATCTTCAGTAGGGTACCTGCGGCTCAGCAGTCTATCTCTGCAGATTCCCTGTCTTTTGTGGCTGCTTGCTCATTTACATTTCCCATGGCTTTGGGTTGCAGACTTGGTTTTCTGCAAGAGTGCCCATGCTCATTTGGTCATATATTCTGAGTGACTTTTCTACTTTTTCTTTCTTCTTATTTTGTTGATTGCTAAGAGGACAGAGTTTTGTTTTTTGTTTTGTTTTTTTATTAAATACCACCACACTTGTTCCTTTGTTATTTCTTTCCCTCAGTGCATATATTTCTGTGTTGTTTTGTTTGACAGATTGTGAAGAATTATTGTGTGGTGGTTAGATCCATGGGGACTAGCAGAGAAAAAGTCATTTTGATCTTGGTTTTGTTTTCTTAATAACAGTAGCAATTTAATTCCCAAACTATTGAGAAGCTTAAAATATGTTAGCTTTATTTATGAAATTGATGGAAAGTTATTAATCCTGTAAATTTCAGTTCTTGATCATTTTACTGTTAAAATGAAGATTTTTTTTTGTTGTGAGTCAAGTTTTAATAGTAAAAATACTAATTGTCAGTAAGGAGTACTATTGTAAAATTTTATTTTAAATATTATATAATAAAAGCACACTCTTGAGAAGTTATAACTGTATATATGATTTCATCTATATTGAAAATTTGTTGTCCATAACATATATAAGTAGATATTTGAATGTTCATATACTTGATTAGGAATATTGCATTTTTACCTTGAGGTCTTTTTATACATTTGCTTTTTATTTTTAAAAAAATAGATGATGCTATTTCTTCTCAGATGTGAGTAATTTTGTTTCATGAAATAACAGCTTGGTGCTGCCAAATGCTAAATCCTTGAAAAAATGTGCTGTGGCAGCTTAACAATCAGGCAATTTTGTTGTAAATAAAAAACAGGGAAATCTGCTTCTAATAGCTCTACAAAATATTTTTTCCATATACAAAGGTTTTAAAAGTGTATGTGACTAAAACTATTTCTGTTTTATGAACATGACATAATACAGTATTGTGTATTACTCTAACATAAAAAAAAATCCTTGGCCATTTAAAGGTTGTAATGCTATGATGCCTCTCAGTTAACAGGCTGAAAAAAAAACTTTCTGTTGTTGGTAAATAGAAGGAGGGGAGGAGTCAGGTTAATTTATCATTTTGGAATTTTTAATGTAATACATTATAGTAATTGGATGTTTAGTGATTTTCTGTATATGGGTACTCTGTTAGTTGGAGAATGGCCATCCTGTGTCTAATAACGGTGTTCTTTTAAAATTTTTGATATTTGTAGTGTCTTAAATTACATAATTCATAATTACCAAGAAACATCATTTTTATATTATTTTGCTTTTTTGCTTATCATTTCTCAATATTTTGATTTTACACTAATATTTTGATTTGTATGAAATGAGTTCTCAAGAAACAATTTCTTTTAAAAATAGTTTCAAAACAGAAAATATATGCTGATATCTAACTAGTCATTGACTGTTCTAAATAAAAGTCATTTGAACTTTTTGATCATATATTTATAATCTTCATTAGTTTATAAAATTATTCACAGACTTCTGAATAGTATTTAATTTTTTTTTTTACTTGACCTTTGATGTTTCTATCTAATAATTGCAAAATACAAGAATTTGAAATAGTACATCAAATCAGGGCATATTCTACAATGTGAAAGTAACATAACTATAAAAAGTGTGCAGCTTTGAACATATATTTTCATGGCAAGTGTAGGCCTGACTGTGAGCATAGTAGCACAGTACTGCAGAGCTAGGCTGGAAATGGACCAAGGACAGAAGCTTGGGGAGTGCTCAGTGCTGCTGAAACCTCCCAGGCAGTTGTCACACAACCTTTGTTTTTAAAGGTCATGATTGCCTGGTGCCTTTGCCATTCTTTATTTGCAGTTCTTGTTTTGTGGCATTTCTTTTTTTGTTCTCTCTCTCTCTCTCTTTTTTTTTTTTTTTGCTTTTGCACTGGGTGGAATGTTCTTTTAAAACTGAGTAGCTAAACTTGTATAGTAACTATTAAGGTATAACGGAAATACTTTCATGTATGATTTGTTTTAGGCCAGAAAATGCTGTGACGGTAAGCTAATGAGAATAGAATTAATTAATGAGTGTTTTGAAAACTGATTAGCTTTGGAATTTTCTGATCAGTTTCTGTTCTGAGTTAGAATTTAAATTGGAGCTGTGTTTCTGTGTTCCAGCTGAGTGTTGGTATTTTTTGAAAATGATATTTGGTGATATGAGAGAAAGTAGGAGATGAGAACAGAATAAAAGTTGGGGGAGGGGGCAAGAAAATGTTTGCTACAAGTGATTCCAACTGACAGGTGGAGAGACTGCAGACCAATATAGAGTTTTAAGAGACAAAAGTGCTGAAACTCCATTTTAAAATACTGAAAGGGTTGAACATGCTTGACAAGGTTTGATAGTGAAAAGTGTTATAACTTTTCTCTGGTCTTCTAAAGCAATATATGTTTTAAAATATTAACAAAAAGTGCTGTGAAACTTAGTATTACTGCCCAATAAGTGATTGTATTTATTAAAGCTTATTAATATGAAAAATCTAAAATTATAAGAGGTCTGTATAAGAGTACTGAAGTGGAATCACAAAAATTAATTTTTATATTTTGCTTTAGCAGTTTGCTTATAATTCATATATGTCATAATACAGACTTTCTTTCTTCAAGTTGTAAGGATATCACTTTTTAGTATTCAGAAATTTTTGAACTTTTAATTTTAAATATTGATATAAATTGGAGCCTTTTTTAAAAAAACAGGTGCAGGTATGAGAAAAAGATACAGGATACATGCTAGCAGTTGGCTTTTAAAGTTTTTAGTGATTACACTTTGAATTAGAAATACAGTCCTGGCATTTTTCAGGATACACATGCATAATTAGCAATATTAATACTGGAAGGAAGCCTTGTGAAGAGTAGTAGGTTGTATCCTTGATTATCCCATTGCTGGTGTCGCGTTGGTTTCTTTGTTGGGGTGGGAGGTAAATTGTATTTCAGAAAAGGATGAAATAGGAAGCTGCTTTCAGGTACATTTTTATCTTCGCTCTAAAATGTCTTTGAAGATTCATGTTGTGGAAGCTTGTGAAAATTCACAAAGCATATTTTCATTTAGTTGGCTGCTAAAAACGATTAATCTAGAAAAAATAAGTGAAATTAATTTTTTTATAGTTTAGTGTTTGTTCTTGAATGTTGTTTAGTGTTTTTTGTTAATTTGAATTTATTCTGAATTTGGTTTTTAAAGTTCTATTTTAATAATGTTATTTGGACAAATTCTCATAGTTGTAATTATATTTCAGTCATCAAGATACTTTATGAGCCATATATAACTACGCCAGCATTCTTTTATGGGCAGCCGTAAAGTAAGTGCTGCTATATGTTACAGTGTATATGACCATTTCTAATTTGACCTGTTACTGTAAAGAAGGCTAACAAGTGTGTGTGACTAGCCCACCCCTTCTGGAGCAGTTGAAAACAGGCCTCAGAAGGCTCAAAGGAATTCTTTTAACTCCTAGCAGGGCCACGGGGTCAATGTCAGATTTAGTCATGCTGTTATTTTAGCCCAGTGGTCCAGAGAGATGACTGAAAAGTGAGTCTTTTATTTCTTTTTTTGTGTGGTTATTAACAGGATTAAATGTAAGCCATTGTGTACTTAGTACCAATTAGTTTCTCATCTGAGAGGTTCATTATGATTTTTTGTCAGCCTTGTTCTTGTAATATTTGTTTTATTGTTTGATTATTTAAAGGGATGGATGGACTAAAGAAGTCTTCCAGCAGTGCTGTGCTGTTCGTCGAGAATTTTAATAAACAATTAACTTTCCAGAGATTTTTCTTTTGATTAAGAAATGACTATTACTAAAAACTGACATGAAAGTGAGGAAGTTAAATAAGTGTTTAAGGTTTTCTTTTTTGTATTTTTGTAGTTTTCAAAAAGGGCTAACTTTATCAAATATTTCATGTTTTTGGAAGTCTACTTCATATTTGTATGCATATTTCTTAAGATTATGTTCATTTTTGTGAATATGTAATTTATCAGGAAAAACATATGCAAAGAAACCCAAAAATGTAAGTTTCTACATTTGAGCTTTTAAAGCAGAACATAAGAATTCTAGAGTCAAGATAATTGCCAGGTATAAGCAAACCTTAATTTAGAAGGAAAGAATCTGAAGTTGATTCTTTATGTCATTATAAATGAGTAAAAATGGCAAGGTTTATGAGTTTAGAAAAAAGAAACATACCCAACTTTTTAGTTGTTTATTACATTAATGATTGCTTTTAAAACTGTGAAGTAAAAATTCTTAGTAGTGCTTCATCAAGTAATTCCTCACTTAGCATGTTGAAATATTTTAGTAAAATTTTAGTCAAAATTGTTCTTACAAGTTGGATTAGTTATGGTTATTTCATCTAAAAGCAAGAAATATAACCCAAATTAAAAGATAAGTTGTCTACTAATTCATGTGAATGTGTGTGTGTGTGTGTGTGTGTGTGTGTATATCTTACATATATTAAATAAATATATTTAGATACAATATGAGCTTTGTACTTGAAGTATAAAATATACATTTTCCTATGCATTCACTGTTAGTGGATGAATGCGTTACACAGTTCAAATATTATAAGTTATAATAGCAGTTTAGGTAAATGTGATTTCTACTTTAACTGAATTGTTGAGTCTCTTAATCTCAGATTATTTGATCTATCCTATTAGATTGTACAATTCTGTTGAAGACCTTTGCTATAGGACCTAACTTTTTTGGTACTGAGATTACTGTAGAGTTGAATAAAATTTTATGATTCAGGTATCTATAAAATATACTGTTTCTGAGGTATAGCTGCCCCACTTTGGCTAGCCCTTACAATTTAAGATTTGTGTATTTAACTTTTTGGGAAAAGCATTTCTACAAAAATTTACATATGCTATTCTTCTTACCTTTCTCTTTAATTGTAATTGAAATATGCTTAGATTCTCCAAATGGAAGCTTTGGGGGGAAAAAAAAAGAGTGTATGGTAGCTGTATAAAGTAACCTGAAGATTTTCTAGCTACAGGAATTAAATCAGTTCCTTCTCCTTGTGATTTGTCATTCATCCCATGGGAAAGCAAGTAGCTTCTTTTCAGATAAAATGTGTGGTTTCACTAACATTTTCTTAAGGTCTTTAGAAAACCAGAGATGAATCATTAGTGTAATGGCATGGCACTATGAAAAAGACAAGCTTCTCATTTTACTACTTTGTATTTAACTTTAAAGGAAGTGGAAAGAAATCAAATAGATATTAAGTTGCAAATCAAATTCACCTCTGAGTTAATAAAAATTCACTTGAAATTAATATTCTATTGTTCTATGGAATACTTTTTAGATGGATCAACCCTTTGTTATTTCCTTTTTAATTTGATGTTTAACTGTTAAGTACCTGGTAGAGAGCAGATCCAGGTATTAGCATTCAACAGGAAATGTAAAAGGTAGATGGAACTGGAAAATAATATATTGAATGAGGCAATCCAGGCTCAGAATGTCAAGTACCTCATGTTCTCTCTTAGAGGTCCTAGCTTGTAATGTTACATATGTGTATTTATGTGGGAGTGAGCATGGGTAGATGCCAGGAAGATGGAAAGGTGCTCAAGAAAGGAGGAGAAGTAGACCTTGAGAAAGGAATGTGGGGAGGGTAGCAGAACACATATGGTCTGGACATGGAAAGGGAATTACTTGAAGCTGAAGGGAACACACAGGGGTGGGTCAGAAGTTGGGTATCAACCACAACTAAATATGTATGACACTGCATTAGAAAACTCATTAATTCTGGATGCTAATTAAGAAAATGAAAGAATAGATTATGAAAGGTTGAGCTGTAGTAAAGATACTTCATTAGGGCTTCTGCTCCTTTAGGGTACCTCATGCAGTAGTAACTGTTGTAAGCAGTTGATGCGGCACGTGGGGAATACTTGCCCTTTCACTCTTTCTGTTATGTATTATGCTATTCACACAACCTCAAGCCAGTCTACTTTAAAAAGTTCAGTGGAAGTTTAAGAACTTAATAAGTTGTTTTACTTTAAGACCATTAAAGATTATTGTTTGATTTATAATGAAGTTCTTAGAATAATAGACATTTTATTGTAATTGGTGAGTGCTCTGCTAAATAAAAATGACTTTTACATAATGCCTTTTCTATTTACCCAAATGAAGGCTACCAAATGTTGCTAAACTACTTTAAAAATGTTTAATATTGGTATAGAGATGTAATTTTTTAATTATATAATTAAAAAAGACAAAGGGAAAAATACAAATCTAAGAAGATAAATGAGAGTTGTGTAGATGAATAGAATGAAAACACTGTTAGTATTTAAATCCAAAGGCTAACTTTTATATACAGTCTCTAATGCTTTGGGCTTTTGTTTCCTGCAATACAAATGACTTTTCTTTATAAAAGCCATGACAGTTCTATTAGGATTAAACGTTATAGTTTATACTGTGCTTTTATTAAGTTTATAAGATACGATCAATGTTCTAGTATATAGAACTTACAACTGATTTTTTATAGCTTTTTAATGAAGACCAAATATTTGTGGCTTTTGTCTGTAACTAAGTATATATTTGATAGGTTTTATTTAAATTTTTTAGTACATTGTTTGAAAGATACCAGGCACAAGATAGCTACTTACACACTGTGATATTGTTAATGGTTCAGCTAGTCCAATTGGCCTCTTGAACAACAGTTAGAGTTGAAAATCACCAATATTGGTTAGCTAATTTTTACTAGAGTTTACTTATTTCTAGAGTCTAACATTGGAGTTTGACAAAAAAGAACGTTTAGCTCCATTTAAATTTATAAAGCTCCACTTAATGATACTTGTTTTTTGTCTGGTATCTCTAAGTAATTGTTTCTTCATATTGGGCTAGCAAAATATATTTATCTTTGTTGTTTTTATTATTTAAGGATTTAATTATGAAACCTGTAAACTTTTTGGTTATCTTTTATTGATTGAGGACAAAGACAAATAATCTAAGACAACAAATAATAACCCCAAAATAAGATTCATATCCATTCATTTAATCAAGGACTAATCAGGGCCTACTGTGTTACACTGTAGATGTCCTGGTAAATACAGAGATGAATCAAGTATAGAGCCTGACTGCAGGTCTTACAGTGTAGTAGAAGTCAGGATCTGCAGGAGAAAAACCTAGGGGTACAGCAAAGGGAAGATACTTTCCTTCAGGGTTAGAGGTATGTGGGCGAGAGATAATGTCATACAAATGGCTAGGGCACAGGGCACAGCAGACTATCATTTCTTACAGGACACTTGTTCTTCAGACAAGACTCCTCAGAATTTGGAGAAAGTTGCAGAATTTGTCAAAAATTTTAAGATTTGTATTCTTTTGGCATTGAAAGGTTTTGTACTAAAGCTACTGTTTTTCATTGCCAGTTAGGGATTTGCCACAGATTTGATTGATGTTTAAGAGAATTTCACTTTTCTTAAGATGATCCATATAATATTGAAAAACTTGATAAACAAAAACTTAGGCTAATATTTTAAATTAATCTGTGCTCTTTGAACAACATTCAGATTGATGGCATAAAAGTAGATAGATATGGGTGGCAAGGGAGTCATTTGGGGATTAATTATTCATTTTATAACTATCTCTTTTCTAGGGTTCTAGGGAATAGTCAAGGCCTTGAGGAATTGGTTGCTTTTGGATTTTCAGTTTTACTTTCTGTTAGCAGTTTTGCAGTGAATTAACTGTTTAAATAAGTTAATTGAACCTCTTTTATCTTGTAAAATGTGTGTAGGATATTTCATAAATTCAGGGACTCTGAAAAAGAACAAATACCTTATAATTTAATGTTTATAAGGACATTTTAGTTCTATATTATTACTTTAAGTATAATAAATTAAAGAATATTTATACTGAATATCTCAAACATATAATTTTTTGGAGGAAAAGGGCATTGAAAATATGTTTTTCTTCCTTCCCTCTTGAAAAAAATATTTTTAAAGAAAAATATTCTCTTTTCCCTACCAAACAAAACTGACCAAAGTAAAAATTTGGTGGCTTTGATTTTACACATGTTCTGAAGTCTGTCCAAGCTTTCAGAATGGGGGAATTCCTCAGAAATCACTGTTTCTCATGGGAGATATTTTGAACTTAGGGTACAAATTAGGATGACATTATTTGCTTCTATCATACATAGATAGAATAATTTTAGTGCATCTCTAAAGGTCGTTACAGTATTTTGCATATAATAGATTTTGTTACTATTTGATGCTCATAATAGTTCTTGTGTCAGCTTGCCATTATATAAAACATTTTTCATTTTGATTGATGGATACTTTAAATGGCTAACAGGAACAAAAATGCAGTATTGTTTTCTTGTTCTTGTTTTGTTTTACTTTTTAAAACTCTGAGCTTTTGCAAGCATCTTGTAATTTCCTACGTGTTGAAACCCTGAAACAGGAGAAGCCGCTTAAAGGCTGAGGCCCTGAAAGAAGTCCTAAAGACACCACTGCCTGACTGCAGGCATTTTTTAGAAGTCACTGGCTGTAATGAACACAGCCTTTAATGGCAGTTTTTCCTCTTCTTTTCAGAGAATGTGACAGAGTGTCATTAAGGTTTTAGAAATGAATGCTCCCGGAGGGGAGGAGGATCCCTGGGACCACTGTGATGCCCAGTGTGTGGCCTGGGGCTTCTCAGTTGGGCTCCTTTTAGGTTTTTAATCAGGTGCGGAAGGGGGATGGAGAGGGCAGGAATGGGAGTAGACCAGAGCCGTGGGCACCTGTACTTTTGTCACCAAGGTAAATGTTGAATTTGTAGGTTCAATGTAAAAAGGTAAACCAAACTCTAGATATGTTGTGGGCCAGTAAACAATCAGCCTTAACTATTTGCATTTGGAAATGTGATTTCTTTTTGAATTTAACTGAAACTGTTTGAATATATTAAATCTGAAATTTCATTTAAATTGTAATTCCACTTGTGCTCTGGGGATCCTGTTTTAACCTATTGTTCTTTCCTGTGGCGACAGTAATTGCCCTTGATGTGTTCTGCAGGTAAATCAGATTGCATCACAAAAGAGGGCAAATAATGCATGTGTGCCAGAAAGAGCTGTTTCTTAGAATGGGAACAGAAAAGCTTGCCTTTCCCCCTTCGAACACTGTAATAGCATCTAAAAGATATTGCATCACTTTTTTTAGTGGGGTAGAGGACAGAAAGAGAAATTATTCTAAAATAGTTATTCAGAATGTCTTCCTTTCAATTTCTTCTTAAACACTTGTATTTAATAAATAACATTTGCCATCTGCATAGTATCTTGTGTTGCTTTTGAGAATCCAGTATCTATACAATGCTTTTCCCTGTTTTGTAAGCCATACAGCCTTTTTTTTTTTTAAAAGCAGGAGGTTTTTTTTTTTTTTTTTTTTTCCTATGAATCCCTATAGAGCTGAAGCTGAAGTTAATAGGAATGTAGTCTGTTTTCCTGAACTTTTTCCAGTTAAAATTGGAAATTTCTAGAAGGGCTAAGGATTCATAGCTTAGTGGTAAAGAACTTGCTTGGCATACCTATGAAGTCCTAGGTTTAGTTCCCAGTACTCCCCTGCCGCCAAGAAACAAATGTATACCTTATTTCTATTTCCCATGAGAATCTCTATGTTAAAATGATTTTTCTATACTTAATTTTCTTGGGATTAAAAACAAAGTTGGCTTTGAAAGGATGGCTTTTGCTTTTTTCTTAGCTTTATAGGTTTATGAAAAATTATAAAAGTAATTTTTATATGTTAAAATACTTTAAAAAGTTCTTTTTCTTTGACTCTGAGATGATATTAGAGCTCTGTAATGCTCAGGGTTAACTTAGCTCTCATGGGCTGCCTCTTTAGTCACTTGTTGGCAGCTCAGTGTTTCACTGAATCTTGGTCATTGCTATCTGATACAAAGTAAAATTCACCAGTGTTTCTCCCTTTCTTAATGAAGGGTTGAGACCAGTAGTTCTCTAATATGTCCTGAGAATTTGGGCTTAAACCAGAACAGGCTGATAGTGATGGTCATTATATTAGAAGAAATTAGAGAATGTTCATCCCAAGGAGCTTTAAAGAGAGATGTCTAAGGATCTACAAAAGATTAAATAACTTTTCAGGAATTATGTAGGGATTATTATGTCCTTCATTAGTCCCATATCTTTATCTAGAAAGTATCATCCGTTCTCGGTGCATCTTTTCAAGTGTATATACTAGAAATGTGTGGTTTATTGATGTTAATAGTCTTGGTCATCTGGCTAAGGTAGTATTTGGGTTTTTAAAAATATTGTACATATTAAATTGCATGTATGTGTATAAGATTTTATGTGTCTCTGTTGGGGGATTGCTCATGTATGTGGAGGTCAGAGGACAACTCAATGAGTAGGTTGCCTCTTTCAACTTTCACGTGGGTTTCAGAGATGAACTCATGCTTACAAGCAGTGATGAACTCCCCTCTGTGTTTTTGAGGGTAGAGTACATGTAAAAATTGAAATATTGTTTACCTCATCTATTTGTTCTTCACATGGTAGTTTATGCCCTTATCATTTCGTAATCATTTTTCCCTTTCTGGCTCTCTGAGATGAGTTACTACACTTTGAATTTCTAGTCATACTGGATATTGGAAGAAATATAAATATAAATGCTAAGATGATAATTATATAATTTACTTAGTGATTACTAGGTCTTCCAAGTTGACTTTTATTAATTTATAATAGCAGAACTTTTATTTGGATTTTGTTTTTGTTTTGGAAGTTTTGGGGACTGTGTTGAGGTAAGTACTCTATTACTTAGCTGTACCCCAGTAGTTTTGATAGTAATGTTTGATTGTTGAATATATTTTTAAATAGTTCTGTTATCTAATTATTCTAACATTAAAATAGCTCTTTAATCTAAATTCTAGGAGAGTGAAGAATTCTCTTTGTAAATTGCTGTTGGCTGAGAAGTTGAACCAGATAGAATTCTTTTAATTTTAAAAAGTCTTTGTTCTCAGATGATGACATCTCCCAAATTTCAGAGGTACCCCCCCCCCTTTTTTTTTCTGAGACATGGTTTCTCTGTGTAGCCCTGGCTATCACTTTGTAGACCAGCCTGGCCTCGAACTCAGAAATCTGCCTGCTTCTGCCTCCCAAATGCTGGGATTAAAGGCGTGCACCACCACGCCCGGCTTTCCCATTTTTTACTACCTAAAATATGCTACACTTATTTTCTTCTCATTAGCTAGTCTGAGCTCATAGAGTGAGTTCAAAGAGGATTGTGTTTGGTAGTGTTACTCTGAAGGTCAGTGCCCATTAGTTTACAGATTTCATTGGGTGCTTTCTGTAGGCACATAGATGTGCCTGGGGACTGAGTAAGACTGGAGGTCGCCTTAAGAAGACCTAGGTGTAGTCTGCTTCCTATCTTAGATTAGTAGGAAAGTGGTCCTCTGCGTTAGACTCCCTTCGTCTCAGTTTGGTTTTGTTAGTTCATATTTATTAGCTTCTAATTTTTATCATTGCTCTTATTTTGTAGAGATTCACTCAAAGTCTTGGTAGTCTCTCCATTGCGATGAGGCAGCCCTCACCTCTGACCGTGGCAGTCCCTACATTGCGATGAGGCAGCCCTCACCTCTGACCGTGGCAGTCCCTACATTGCGATGAGGCAGCCCTCACCTCTGACCGTGGCATAGGTCCTTTGATTTAGGTGCTGATTCACCTTTGTTCTTTCCTTCTTTTGAGCATCCTTTTTTCCTTCCCCAACTCTCATCATTTTTTTCCAAATATTTATTTGAATTAACCTTTTTTTTTTTTTAAATTTTAAGCTATTGCAAAATTTCCTCAAGTGTATATATTAACATTAGAATATATTTGGACTGCAAGAAAGTTATTTTACTTTTCTTTTTTGTTTTTTGTTTGGTTTTGGGCAGGGTTTTATGTAGCTTAGATAAGTCTCTTATGCTGGGATTACAGGCTTGTGTTACCATGCTTGTCCATGTGTATGTGTTCAAGTGTATGCATGTTTATATGTGTTTGCATACTCTCTGCCTCCTCAGTGCTGGGATAAAAGTATATATATCATGACAAACTGCCCCTGTCTCCAGGTCCCCAGCATATCCTCTTGTTTACAAGGCAAGTACTTTACTGATTGACCTTTCTACCCAGCTAGTTAACTACCTGTCTTTAAAAGCAGATTTTCTTTGTATTTTTCTATCAGAACAATATGTTACAATGCATAAAACAGATGGAAACCCACATTTGGGCTGGGGAGTTGGTTTAGTGATTAGAGTAGATACTACTCTTTTGGAGGACCCATGTCAGGTGGCTCACAACTGTCTGTAACTCTAGCTTCAGAGCATCCAACTTCCTCTCTTGGCTTTCTGAGGATACCTGCATCAAACTGCACATCCACCTACACAGACACACATACACATATTTAAAAATAAGGCACATCTTGAGAAGAAAATTAACTCTATTGTTAGGCCAGCCACTAGACTATTGTGAAATTATTGCTCTAATAACATTTTGAAAGTATTCATCAAATTATTTTTATTAATAATGAATTTATTGTTAATGAGTTAACATATATTAAATTACTTAGCTTTAGTTTATTGTATGGAAAATATTGATGAGTATAACCCACGTAA
This sequence comes from Mus minutoides, assembly GCA_902729485.2. NCBI lineage: Eukaryota > Metazoa > Chordata > Mammalia > Rodentia > Muridae > Mus > Mus minutoides. The sequence goes on along the minus strand of LR749936.1, from coordinate 994,922 downwards.
AATAGCTTTGGGATATTCAGTTATGTTTTTATTGAGACAAAGTCTGCTATGTAAGTCAGGCTAGCTTGATCTGTTCAGCCATTACAGTGGTACATACACCCTACTGTGTGCACTATAACATGCCCAGTAATAGGTAAGAGTGTAAAATCTTTAGGCAAAGAAGTTTAAGATGCAGTTTCCTAGCAAAGGCACACATGACTCAGATGCAACAATAATTACTGCACAATAATTGAGTGTATAAAAGCTTTGTGCTTAGAGAAGAGTGAGTTTTTATTTCTTGAGTGGAAGCCAAAAGGTTTCATTAGGGAGGCAAATATTAAACTTACGTGTAGACTTTGTAGAAGTAGGGATGGTAAGGAGGGGGAAGGGGATAGTAAAGATAAGGGGATTGAATGGACAGTTACTGGGGAAGAAATAGACTTTTCACAATTCCTGTAAATTAACTGAAAAGGAGGCAGTACTTCCAAGCTTACATCATGAGCCAGTTGTCAAGCTGACACTAAAAACAGTAAAAGAAAAAAATTACATAGTTAAATCTGTGATAAGATAAATGCAAAGTCCTCAACAAAGCACAGATAAACCAAATTCAGTGGCACATTGTAATTATCACGAAGAGAAGGTACAGGGACAGTTCAGCATATAAAAGGGTAAAAATCATACCCTTTTACTGTGTTGTTTTTTGGGACAAGGTCATCTTTGTAATACAGATTCACTTGGAACTCAGGATTCTCCTAAATGCTGAGGTTACACCTAAAAATCTTATTTTGATGCAGAAAAAGCATTTGAGATAACACCACATTCTTTTGAAGTAAAACTGAACAAATTTGGTGTAGAAGAAATGTATCACAATCCAGCAAAGGTCACATGACAGTCCTACATCAAGCATAGCCAGTGGTGAAAGTGGAAGGCTTGCTTCTTCTTAGAGTTCAGACAAGACAAGAGTCTTTCTGTCAGGGTGGGGAGTTAGCTCAGTGGCAGAGCACTTGCCTAGCAAGCACAGGGCCCTGGGTTCAGTCTTCAGCTCTGAAAAATAAAAAAGAGTTGTAAAGTTACACACTAATTGGGGCTGATGAGATGGCTCAGTGGGTAAGAGCACCCCACTGCTCTTCCGAAGGTGGTAAGTTCAAATCCCAGCAACCACATGGTGGCTCACAACCATCCGTAATGAGATCTGGCTCCCTCTTCTGGAGTGTCTGAGGACAGCTACAGTGTACTTACATATAATAAAATAAATCTTTAAATCTTTAAAAAAAAAAAAAGAGTCTTTCTGTCACTTTTGTCAGCAAGTAGGTAATGGGAAAAAGGAAGTAGTACCAACATTGGAAAAAAATAAATTCATTTCCAGGTAATATTTACATATCGAAATCCTGTAAGACTGCACTGACACTGTTAGGATAAGTGAGACCAGTAAAGAAACAGGTGCAGAGAAGTTGACAAACTCAGTTTAAATTCCAAACAATAACAGCTTTGTGAAAAAGAAGCTAGGGAAGGATCCATGAATAATAGCAAAGACTAAAATACTCAATGACAATCTAGTCAAGAAGGTATGCTGACATTTATTTATGAATGTGTATGTATGTGTAAGTGTGTGTCATAACACACATACGAAGGTCAAAGGGCAGTTTGTAGGAGTTGGGTTTTTCCCACGATGTGAGTTCTGAGAATCAAACTCAGGTCTTCAAGTTTGGTAGCAGCACCTTTATCTGCTGAGCTGTCTTGCTGGCCCTACCTGTAGAAACTTTTCCTGGAAACTGAAACATCAATGAAAGAAATTGAATGGGAGTGTGTGTGTGTGTCTGTGTGTGTGTGTGTGTGTGTGTGTGTCTGTGTCTGTGTCTGTGTCTGTGTCTATGTGTGTGTTTAAGATATCCCGCATTCGGACCCAATGTCTGTGGCTGCCAGGGATCCATCCCACAATCAGCCACCAATCATAGACACTATAGCATACGCCAGCAAGATAGTGCTGAAAGGGCCCGGATATAGCTGTCTCGTGGGAGACTATACCAATGCCTGGCAAACATGGAGGTGGAAGCTCACAGTCAGATATTAGATGGAACACAAGGTTCCCAAAGAAGGAGCTAGAGAAAGTACCCAAGGAGCTGAAGGGGTCTTCAACCCTATAGGTGGAAGAATAACATGAACTAACTAGTAACCCCTGCGCTCCTGTCTCTAGCTGCATATATGGAAGAAGATGGCCTAGTTGGCCATCAGTGGGAAGAGAGGCTCCTTGGTCATGCAAACTTTATATGCCCCAGTACAGGGGAACACCAGGGCCAAGATGTGGGAGTGGGAGGGTAGGGGAGCAGGGCCGGGAAGGGGGAGGGTATAGGGAACTTTCTGGATAACACTTGAAATGTAAATGAAGAAGTTATCTAATAAATATTGGGAAAAAAGATATCCCGCATTCATTAATTGGAAGAATTAATATCAAAATATTCATACTATATAATCTAATCATAATCACTGAAATACCTGTCAAAATTTCAATGTCCTTCTTTTTTTAAAGTAATGAATACATTTTTAGAATTTGTAGAGAACCACCAAAGACCCCCAGATAGTCAAAGCAATCTAGAGAAGGAGCAAAAGTAGAATCATGCTATCTGATTTTGAAGTATATTTTAAAGCCAGAGTGATCAGAACAGAATGGAAATGGCCCAGAATCATACACAAAGATAATAGAACACAGAGTCCAGCAATCAATCTAACCATAAAAGTTTTGTTAGTTTGGACAAAGGGGTCAAGATCATGTAATTGATAAAAGTTAGTTTCTTTACTAAGTGCTGTTGGGAAAGCTGGATATTCACCTATAAAAGAAAGAAATTGAATTATACATAAAAACCAACTTGAAATGTAATAAAGTCCTAAATATAAGACATAAAGCTAAAAGTCTTAGTAGAAATAGGATAAAAGCAGTTATTAGTGGCCTTATCAGTGAATTCATTACATATCACACTCAAAGCACAGAGAACTAAAACAGAACAAAAGGAGAACTACCTAAGAAGTACAGCAATAAAAAATTATGTAGTAAGGAAAGAAATGTTTTTGTCAACCATGTATGTGATAGAGTTCCCAATTGTATGGATATGTAAGGAACATGTAACCCTCAAAATAATAACATAAATAACCCAATTGAAAACGGACAAGAAACTTGACCATTTTCCTCAAGAAATATAGTTGGCTAAAAAATTACATGGTGCTCAATATCACTAATCATAGGGAAATGCAAGTCAGAACCACCATGAGATCTTACCTCATACCTATTCAGATGGCTTTTATTAAAAAGATAACTCATACCAATGATTGACACAGATGTGAGGGAAAGGGAACCTGTGTACATTCCAGTGCAGCCATTATAGGAAACAATGTTGAAATCCCTCAAAGAATCTGAAAAGTAGCAAATGGTCTACTCATAGCACCCCCTGAATGTTTACATCCAAAGAAAACATATTTTTCCCAAAGAGAAAGTATGCAAGTATACACTTGGTAAGCATGCTTTTCAGCAGGTTCTGTTAGGATAGAGTGGGTGAACTGAGAGTGGTGTGTTGCTAATGATTAAGTATTCTGTATCTTCGGTATATTGTATAAAATTAGTTGAAAGCATTGATCATTAAGATAACCAAGAAAAGACTTGTGAATATTGTGACATTTTGAGAATATATAGTGTTTCTAGATAGAAACCAATCAGAATGCTCTGAGGAATGGATAGAGTCCATATATATAGTTTTTTCTTTCTCTGTTCCAGAGTGTGTGTTGGTGTCAGAAGAAAGCTGTATAGTGGTAAATACTTAGCACCAAGTTAAATAAAAACTTGCAGGCTGAACAGAGCCAATGAGTAAAGCAGAATGGGAGAATCAGAACCTAAAGCTTTGATTGTGTGTTGCTTGGTAGTCAAGGAACAGAGAATGGAAACGGGTAAAGATATTTGTCATTGTACCCTTTGACTCACAGTAATGAACATAACAGGTACATATACTTACCTGATGTGGAAACAAATACTTTCTGTTTCTGGGTTAATTAAAATTAAAATGTTTATTTAAAAGATATACAAATTATAAAATCATTATGGCAATATTTTCATCATACAATTTTCCAAAGATTCACTCTTTGTAGAATAGAGGAATAAATCTGTATTCAATATATAATAGATGAGGGAATATAGGACACCCAGTAGTTGTGTACACTTGGCTTACAGGTATTAATATAGTATATTACATTTGGTAAATTAATCCTATATTTCTTTTTGTAGTGTATTAATTGTATTATTGACTGCCATGGCCATTTCAGTACAATCTTTCTAGTCATGGCACAGCAGCCAATTCTAGGAATTAAAAGAATTAGGTTACTTTGCCTGATGGCACAAAACCACACAAGGTATTAAATCATTGGCTGTTTGGGGAACAGCCAGAAATAAAGTTCACGATAAAAGGCAATTTGCATGCTGTTCACATTTATTCATACTTTAACAGGTATATTTTTTTCCTTCTCCTTGATTGGTGTAATCTTTTTGAAACAGATTTTCAATTGCTATTATGTCCAGAGGAACAGAATTTTAATAAATTTTAGGATAAAGTCTAAATTCAGGATTCACCTGCAGTAAGTCAGTGCTACTAGCTATGAAAAATATTTTAATCTGTCTTTAGAATAAACATTTTATATGATCACCTGCCATAAAACATTTAAAGCATTTATTTATCAAGTAATAAAAAACCAGTTTGTTAATAGAAAGAACTGATAGTTTTAAATATTTTAAAATGCTGTTTTATACTAGCAGCTAACCTGAAGGACATTCTGAAAACATCACAGTCTATGTTAATGCCTCGGATATTAAATGTCCCCTAAAGGCTCCTGTGTCAAAGGCTTGGTTGCCAGCTGATAGGCTTTGCGAAGTGGTTGGATAATGAGGCCTCAGAATCCACTGATGGAGTAATACCTTGATAGCATTATTGGGAAGCAGTGGAAAAAATTTGCTGGGGAATTTAGTTGAGGGGAATAGGTCACTAAGGGCACGGTTTTGAAGGGTTTATCTTGTTTCTGTCTCCTCCCTCCATCTGATTTGCTTCACCATTTGCCCTCTGCTATGCTTCTCTCTTTACTGTAGACTAGACCCCAGGGATCTAAGTAGCCATAGGCTAAAAGACACCTCTGCAGCTATGGTGGTGCCCACATTTACAATCAGTCTTCCCTCAGTTAATTCTTGCTGGGAAGAACTTCACAGAAACACCTTTGGGTGTGTCTAATAACCTATTTGTTTTTTAATCTATCAGTTGACAAGAAAAGCACTATTCCACTTATACAGATGAAGCTTAGGCTTGTGTATTGAATCTCACAATGGTGTATACTGGTACAAATTGATTGCAAGTCAAGGGCAGCTCTCTTCTTTCCTAAATAGAACATTTCAGTTCAGTGACATGCCAGTGTATATTCAGTTTGGTTCTCTCTTCATGAGAGCTACAGTTTATAGCATATTTGGAGCTTAGGTCATGGCTATAATCAGATCTCTAAGAACCAAAAGTTTTGACTATGACTCTTCAAGACATTATTTGGCAGTGAATGGTTGTTCAGTTATAGCAGGTGGATAGTTTAGTGTTAGAACCCTTTCTGGGCATTGCTGTGTTTGTGGGCTCTATTGATCTCTAGTACCTAAAAACCCCTTCCAGAAATCTCCTTATGCCTCTTTGGTAGTGCTATTTCTTGCTGCTCTACATCCTTCTTCCTTTGGAACAATTGGTTTTTTCCGAGGTAGAGTGATTTTACATTAAGAATTATGCAATTTTTTAAAACTGCATAATATATAGAAGACTGAGGAGATTACTCAGCTAAATACAAGCATGTATGCTTGAGGGCCAGAGGTGGGAACCTCAGCCCCTGTGTGACAAGAAAGCCAGGTGTCTCTTTTCTATTTTGTAGTTACAGTTCTGGGACTAGTACTTGTGCATGGTAGACAAGCATTGTTTTTATGAGGTAGTGTTTTGATATATTGCTCAAGCTGCCCTTGAACTCATTATGTAGCCCACTCTGGCCTAGAACTTGTGATCCTCTCTGCCTTACCTCTTGTGTGCTAGAATTATAGGTGAGTACTATGTTATACTCCATGTTTAAGGCCCTAGGTTCAATCCTAACAACAGAAATCACTACTTATATGAGAATCTACTTTTGGAATCTGTTTTCCATTTACCAGTCTTAATTCTAGCTTCATGATAAATATCAATTGAGACTATATTAGTCCTCCAACTTCAGTTTGCAGATTTTCTGTGGTTGTTTTAGGCCCTTTGCATTTTTAAAGTAATCAGTTTCTTCTAAAAACTGTGTTAGGGATTTTAAAATATGCTGAATATTTGCCAGTTAAGATTTGAAATCTTGGAGTATAGAGAGATTGCTCAATGAATAAAAGCACTGTTGCTTGTACAGAGGACCTGAGTTCAGTTTTCTGCACACAGCCACTTGTAACTCTAGATCTGTGGGCTCCAATATCCTCTTCTGGCCACATGTATGCAATTAAAATAAAATCTTAAAAGAATTGACATGGTAAAAATGCTTAGAATTTCAGCTCATGAATATCTCCATACTTTAATTTCTCAGCAGTGTTTTTTTTAATTTTAGAGTCCAAATTCTACCATCAAATTCATGTCTAAATGTTTTGTTTTGTGATTTTTGATACTGTTGTGATTATTTATTTATTTATTTATTTTGTATATTAGTCTTTGTTCCAGTATCTTTACCAAAATCACTCATTTGTTGGGGAAAATCTTTTGTTGATTCTTTTGAATTTGACTCACTTGTCAAGTACAAATAAAGACTGACTGACTGGTATACAGGTGACTTTTTTGTTTTCCTTGCCTTATTGCCCTGCATAGAGACATCAGAAATGTTGGTTAGGTGGCAGCAAGTATCCTTGTCTCATTTCTGATTTCAGTAGTTACATAAGCATCTTCTTTTATCACTGTTTATACAGTTTCAGCTATAAATTTTTTGGATTGTGGGAGTTTTCTTCTATTTAGTTTTAAAGGCATTTTTAAAAATTAGGATTAGACAGTACATTTAAAAATTCCAATTATTTAGTTTTCACTGACTTTTATATATGTTGTTTTTTTAGTGTATATTACTTGTATACCTTAACAGGCTTCAACATTTTTACAATTCGCATAATATACTTTGATCATATTCATATCCTTTGTATGTAGCTCTTATTAGAAGTGAAGGAAGGTTTCATAGCTGAGACTCATGTAACTTAAAAAAAAGGTTTTATTCTATAATTCAGATTAGCATCAGATTTGTGGAGTTTTCTTGCCTCAGCATTCCAAATGCTGGATTACAGGTTCGAGCCACCTTTTTCTTTGGAACTGAGATATCTGATTGTATATAATCTAATTTCTTATAAAACTTAACTTTCAGAAGCAAACATATTGTAGAAAGCTAAGTACTGTCATATTATGTTAGAACATGTTTCTCTTGGATGAAAGGACATTTAACTTTTAACTAGGGTTAATCTGATTACATATTTAGTTTTTGATAGTTTGTAGTGGCATAATGGATAGACTCAGATAAACTTCTGATTAACAGCAGTCAGCCTAAATCCATTATGTATCATGGAACTAAACTTCTACTTGGCCTTTATTATTATAAGCAGTATATTTCTCTGTTTTCTAATGGCCATGGTGTTTCTTTTTCTTTTTTTTTTTTTAAAGATTTATTTATTTATTATATGTAAGTATACTGTAACTGTCTTCAGACACTCCAGAAAAGGGCATCAGATTTTGTTACGGATGGTTGTGAGCCACCATGTGGTTGCTGGGATTTGAACTCGGGACCTTCGGAAGAGCAGTCGGCGCTCTTAACCACTGAGCCATCTCGCCAGCCCGATGTTTATTTTTCTAGATAGAACCTCTGTGATTGTTTTGTGGTAGGTTTAATCTTGATTTTTGGAGTCAGATTTGGTTTGTATACTGAACACATTTCCTTTATAAGTAAGTTACAACATTTCCAAGTTTTAGTTTCTTTAGTTGTACAATACAGAGAGCTGTTTTCTTTCCTTTTTTTTGTTTTGGATTTATTTATTGATGTATTTTATGTGTATTGGTACTTTGTCCATCTGTACATCTGTACACCAGATGGTGATATCAGACAGGGGTGAACTGCCACGTGGGTGCTGGGAATTTAACTCAGGACCATCAGAAGCAGTGATTGCTCTTAACCACTGAGTCATCTCTGCAGCGTCCCACCCCAAAAGCTGTTTTCTACATGAATTGTATCATGGCAGTTATTATATATTAGAATATGGAGTTGCTTTTTTTCTTCTACAGTTATATAGTATTTTGTTATATGGACATATCTTTATTTACTTAATATGGATTTTAATATAGTTCTTTGTTTAAATGACTGCATAGGTATGTTTAGCCTTTTGTTTGGACCTTATTTTTTGCACACGTTGTGTGTATAGTACAAAATTTTAAGAGTATACTTGCACCAAAGGATAGATCTTTGTGGTGACTTTAGATTCACACTCCCCCCCCCCCCATAAACAAGAGTGCTTGTTTCACAAAGTCTTTGTCCTTGCTCTTTCTGATAACTGTTTTAAGAACAAAACTTCTTAGCCAGGTATGGTGGCACAGGCCTTTAATCTCAGCACTCCAGAAGCAGAGACAAGTAGATCTGTGTGAGCTCAAGGCCAGGCTAGTCTACAGCAAGTTCAAGAACAGCCAGGGCTACACAAAGAACCCCATTCAGTATCATTTCTATTTCTATGTATTTCTGTTATTGTAGAAGAGGTTGAAAATCTTTTTATATATTTACGATTATTTTTGCCTATTTGACTATTAGGCCAGTGGTATTTACGTACTGATTTTTTTCTCACTGACCCCCCCCAAGTATGTATGTTACTTTTATGTGTTTTTTTTTCCTATGTGTGTGTTCAGTTCTACGAGACTTATCTTTTTAAAAATTGTCTATATGGCTCACAATCATCTATAGGGCAGAACACAGGGTCCCCAATGTAGGAGCTAGAGAGAGTACCCAAGAGCTGTAGGGGTCTGCAACCCTATAGATGGAACAACAATATGAACTAATCAGAACCCCCAGAGCTCATGTCTCTAGCTGCATATGTATTAGAAGATGGCCTAGTTGGCCATTTTTGGGGAAGAAAGGCCCTTGGTCTAACAATGTTTATATGCCCCAGTACAGGGGAATGCCAGGGCCAAGTAGTAGAAGTGGGTGGGTAGGGGAGCAGGGTGGGGGCAGGGTATAGGGGACTTATGGGATAACACTTGAAATGTAAATGAAGAAATTATCTAATAATAAAAAAATTGTCTATATGGTAAAATAATTTAAACTCTGATAAAACACAGAACAGAGGAGCCTTCTCTACCACAGACCCTTCTCTCCTCCGTCTTTTTCTTGTTCTCACTGTTTAAAATAGAAGCTGGGGGAAGATAGGGGTTGGGATAGGGGGTTTGTGGAGAGGAAACCATGAAGGGGGATAACATTTGAAATGTAAATAAATAAAATAACCAATTAAAAAAAAGAAAAAATGTAGCATTTCTGAATAGATATTTTAAAGTCTGGACCAGCCCTTTTGGGTTGCCACATTTTGGATGTCTTATGGACACTACAAACTTAGCTAAACTCAGTATTTTTCCTTATAAGCATGTCTTACATTAAAATTGTCTGAGATATATCAGCAGTATTATTTTCTATTAGGAAGACTAACAACTGTAAGACTCACTAGTGAGAAAGTTCTTATAGTACATTAATACATTTATTTATCCAGTAAAAAGTACTATATATTAGAAACTAGTGGTACCTGGATAAAAGAGGTATCTTTCTGCCAGGGCATTTGTCATCACTTTGGAAAGACAGGTAATCAGCTGTGCGGCTGGTTAGGAAGCTCTGTGTTTGCATAAGCGTGGTACTGAAGGTGTCTATGGAGCAGAAGGGGGACCATCCTGAAAATACAGTGCATAGAAGAGAAGAAGGGAAGCTTGAATTACATTTGTAATTACAGAATATGAATCTTGATAAGGTCAAGAACACTTCTGTCACTATAAGAGACCATAATGTTGACCCAACTTCCTTTGTCTTCTGTGACCCTTTGTAACAAACCATTAATCTGCATTTCTATATCTTTAAATCTTACATAAATAAAATTGTACTTTTAGGATTGACCTTTTGTATTCTCTGGAAATTCATTCAAGTCGTGCTTGTATATTACTAGTTTATTCTTTTGATTGCCAACTTATATCCTCTAATATGCATGCATACAGTTTAATCAGTGCTGAAAGACAGCTATATTGTTTTCAGTTTTTGTCTTTTGCAAGGAAAGCTGCTGTGAGCATTCTTGTGTAGGATGTGTGTCTTCACTGATGTATGTAAGTGTCCAGGAGTACAGTGGATGTGTTATATGATAGCTTGATTGATTTTTATTTTTGTATACAGAAATTGCTGAATAGGTGAACCACTTTATATTTCTATCAATGCTGTATGAATTCAGTGAGCATGCGTATTGTTTTTAAAAAGAAATAACCACTAAGAAGAAATAGAATAATTGTTAATTATAGGTTTCGTTATTATGGGAAAATACTCATGTTAGTTAGAAAACTAGAATCTAAGACATGATTATCTTAGGTAGTAAATGTGCACAAAATAGAGAGGTAGTTCATTATTGATACTTGTATAAGTGGTATTTCTGACAAGTTGATGCTGAAGGACATAAGGCTTAGCGTTGATTCTTCTCTCATGTCTGGTAAACTAATGATCTGCTTTTAAGCAAAGAGAGGGAGGTAACTATTCTATGTCTTTAGCTGCACAAGACTCAATCCTCTTTGTGCACTATGTGAAACAATGCAGTATTGTTCCTTGGTTCTTTTTGTCCTTTTCAGTCACACTTAAAAGAGAATAGCAGTTAAATTTGTTGCCATAAACAATGAGGGATAGCAGTATATTATTAAAAATGCTTTGAAGTTTAGAAGAATAAAAAATATGGCAGACATGGAGGTGTACACTTGTAATCTCATCAGTCTGGAGGCTGAAGCAGGAATGTCCCAAATTTGGAACCAGCTTTGAACTATATTGTAGTCATATAATAAGAACTAGTCTTAATAAAAAACAAAAGAAGACGACAAGGGGGTGGCTTAATAGATAAAGATGCAAGATCTTTTTAAATCCCCAGTACCCATTTAAAAACCTGAGAGGCATGGTGGCTCTCTGTAATCTCCCCATTCAGCCAGTAGAGATAGAGTCCCTTGAGCAAGCTGGTTGTCAATTCAGTGACTTTGGGTGTCTGTGAGAGACCTTGCCTCACTTGGTACATGGAGAGTGATTGGCAAAGACACCTGATGTCACCTTATGACCTCTACATGCATATACACTCCAAATATGCATGCACAGATGCAAGGGGAAAAAGCAAACTAAAATAGCCATTTAAAAGCAAAGTGTAAGTGTAGTTTTTGTGAAGGCTGAGGTTAGAACATAATAAAGAGTGCTGTGTAGACTAGTAATGACAAGATCCTATGTTGATAGTGCCTGCACTTAAGATGTGGAGAATGATACTACTAAAGTCTTCCTCCCCCAACCCATACTGTTCCTACAATGAGGAAAACATCAAATAGACCCCAACTATGGAACATTATATGAGATACCTAAGTAGCATTCTTCAAGTTGATAGGTCATCACAAAGTTCTAGATACATCCACAGCCTAGAGGAATATTAAAGAAATATGACAGCTGAATATAATGTTTTTTACATATGATCCTAGGATAGGAAAAAAAAAACTTTAGTAACTACTAAAGACATCTGAATAAAGATGGATTTTGGTTAATAAAAAGGTTTCGGTATCAGTTTGTTACTCTTACAAACTTGCCATCCTAACTAGGATGAATGCAATAGGGGAACTAGGATGGGGCACTGGAAAGTGTACATTTTAAGTATTGTCTAGAGCTTGTTATGGTATGCAAATGCTCCCTAAAATATTTTTAAAATCACATATTAGGATTTGGAAGTGGAAACCTTTGGTAGACAATTAAGATCACACAAGGCAATAAGCATGGGGCCTCAGTTGTTACATCATTGACTCTCACCCTTGTTTGAACATGATCTTGTTATGATTCACTGAGAAGACCATCCATTCACTAGAATGGATGTGGCTTCTCACTTGGGCCTTCCCAGCCTCCAGAACTTTCAGAAATACTTTTATTATTATTTTTTTTTTTTTTAAAGAAATTACCCAGTTTGAGGTATTTTGATATGATGACTCAAAGTGAACCAAGACAGAACCCTAAACAATAGTTTGCTGAAATGATGTTTTGGTAGTCTAGACACTGTGCTGACGAGTACATAATGATTCTACTTAGCTTCACTAATTAACCCTTTGACAGGGTTTGATATGTCATTATTAATGCAAAAGTCAAGGTATGTTCAATCCATATTAAAAACCACATAATAATAGAATTTTTGTTTATAATTTAGAGAAAATTCCAGATTTTCTTTAATTCTAGCCATCTCCACTCCACCCCACCCCCAAAAAAGTAAAGAAAGAGAATAAAAAGATAATGTAAACTAGGAAAGAGGGAGTAGAAGGGAGAGACAGAAAAGGTATACTGCCTGGTAGTATAAGTAACATATAAAAGTATAATTAAAATATAAAATATGTTGGTACATGGTATTGGAACTATTTATTAGTCTTACCAGCAAGGCCATAACGTTCAATTGTGACCTCAAATGCATTTGACCTAGAGACTAAGCAATGAAATAAAAAATAACCATTTTTTAGATTTGTGAATAAAGCTTTTGAAGGCCTTTTTAGAAATGTTACCACCCACTCACCCACGTAGGACAGAAAGAAATAGATATTTTTATAAGTATGATGAACTAGTATGTTTTAGATGTTTTCTGTGTGTACAATTAATGGTCCGTGGTCATGAGTAGTGGTCATTTCATCTTATGATCTGTGTTTGTGATATTTATTTTGTTCTCTTTGGAAGATTTGAGTCACCTTTGTTTTATATCTGCTATACCCTTGCTTCCTTCCTTCCTTTCTTTTTTTTGTTTTCTTGGCATTATGTACTCATTTCTTTCTTTTGTCCATATGATGCTACGATATTTGCTGCTTTTCTTGGTCTTAGTTGTATCATGATCTTCAAAATAACCAGGCATGTTATTTACATGAGGCAGATAAGCAAAACCCTTGTATGTTCTCATTATGTCTCTGAGAGGTGGTGTGGGTTTTTCCCTTTTTCTTTAAAAAAAAAATATTTGTTTAGTTTTTGCTGGCAGTGTTAATAATGTTTTCATAAAATATGATTGATTTATAAGTCTGTTTAACATGCTTTTCCCTTTTTGTCTTAGTGCTTTGCTTCTAAGTTGCAGATGCAGTGACTGAACAATAAACTGTGTGGTGTGACAGGTAAATTTCCCAATTTACCTGCCGCAATAGTGTGCTGTGTAATGCCATTCAGTCATCTCTGAATTTTACTTGCCTGATTAGTTGAGTGAAGCAGATTTTCAATTTAAATGTAACTTCATCTGCTTGATTAAAAATGTAACAGAACATTATCTGCTGCAAATAAATTTCAGTGGAAGAGATGATTTTGCCTGTTTAAAAATAACATCTGTTTATATTGGCTGGAAGCAGGCGATTAATACCTCTCTAATTTCGAGGTTTACCAGTCCAGCTCACCTGTCTCTTTGCATGGATAGTTGAAATTGATGGCTGTCGAGTATAAACATTTACCTGTTGATGTTTAGTTGATGGATTTCTTTTTTAAGGATAATACAGAATCCCATCATTGGGCATTCATTTATTTGCTGCTCATCAAGATGATTGACAGTTTTGCCAACAACATGGAAAAAGGATCTGCCTTCATGATGCATATGAGAAAAATTTTACCCCTCAGTGATGAGTGCCCTACAGAAAAACAGATTCTCGTGAATTCCTTTTCACAGTTGGTATTTATTTGAATTTGAGTTTAGAGGCCATGAGTATAAATTTAAGGCAAGTGTGTAGTAAATGAGGGTACTATCCCCTGCTGGCATCCTTCATCAAGTGATTATTTGTGTTGGCCACACTGACAAAGAAAATGGAAGATAGGGAAAAACAGAATGGTGGTTTTTTTTCTCTTTTCTTTTCTTTTCTTTTCTTAACCCATAGTGCTTAGCATAGCGTTAGGCATGTACTAGACCACTCAATAAATATTTATTGAGTTTGAATTAAAAATTAGGCCCCAAGTATATTTGATATCCTACAAGTGTAACTCTAGATTTTGTATTTTAAATGTTTATTTGTAAAACTATAACAAAAATATTTGCAGGATTGATTTCTTTTTTTAAAGCTAACTTTTAGGAATTTACTGAAAGGTTTTAAAATATAGAATTCTCTCATAAATATTTTCTAGGTAGGCATTGTTCACTATTTTTCTTCTTTGAATAGAAAGTTGTAGTTAAAAAGCATAGATGCAAAACATTCTGATTTTAGTTAAGGATAGTTAGTGAGCTTGGCTACATTGGGTAATATGCATTATCCCAGAATTGGCATAAATTATGCCAGTCTTGAGCATAGTCTCAAAAAGGTCTTTAAAATTTTATCCTTTTTAAAATTTATTTTCAAGTAGTATGTAAAAACATAAAATTGAGCATATTAGTGAGAGTTGTTTCAATGCTGTATTTTTTGTAGAATATTTTGATGTCATTTAATTGAAAAATAATAATATTTTGTTGACATTATTTTTAGTCAAAGCAAATAATAAGTAAACTGCAGACTTTGTTTCAGCATTTGTTTGTAACATTTAGGGGTTTTGACCAAATATATAAAAAAATCAAAACTATATTTTTCGAGTAGACATTTGATATTGTTTTTTTTATCAAATTAATTTAAATCACTAATCAAAAATTAATTTTAGCTTAATTTTTGCTTCCAAATATATAGGGCTATTTAATCTCATCAGTGTTGATTTAGGCATCTTGGGTGGTTTTGTTCTTCATTTGTAAAATATAAATATTGGGGATTTGTTCTTAGATATGAAATCTAGGTTTATCCTAGTGCTTTAGGAGAGCATATACTTATGTTCTTATCTTCTTAGATGTTTGTGAAGATAACAATTCAGATTTAAATATTTAAGCTACCTTTGAAATGTAAAGGACTTTACTATTATTACTATTATTATTACTATTATTTTAGATAAATATCAGAAATTTAGAATACTTCTTGGCAGGCTGAGACAGGAGAATCACAAGTTTGAGGCCAGCCTGGGCAACACACTGAAATCCTATGTCAAAAAAGAGAAAGGAAACTGTGTCATACGTTTCAGCATTTTTTTTTTTTTTTGTCTTTTCTTCTTGTTTATGCAAGTTTTGCATTTTCCTCTGTCCAGATAATCTTAAAGTAGATGAGTAACTGAGTTTATAGCAAAATAAGATGCTGTAGGTTTTGAAGATATCTAACCTGAGAATCCCAAAATGTCCAAATCTGAAATCTAATACATGTTATTACTGTGGAAAATTCTAGATCTCACAGTCCAAATGGATATACATCACAGATTTCATAAGACTGTTTTCAAGGTATGCGAATAAAATACATGAGTGTATTAAATACAAGTGATTTTTTTAGACTGATAATATATATGTGTGAGTGTGTATGTATATACATATATAATATGTTATATTATGAATATTTATTATATATGAATATATCCTAAAATCTGAAAAATTGAAATCAGAGACTTTTTCTCAAGTGTTAAGAAGCCTCCAATGTATTTTATATGAAATTTGTATCATTGCTTAGTTTGCTTCATAGACTTCTTTTGCTAGTTGTTTTGTGATTTGCTGTAATTTTGAAACATTGTGACATAATTTCAAGCAAGGTGAAAAACTTGCAGAGCGTTGTTAATCATAACAGCCAGGACTTAGAAACAACCTGGCGGCCATTAACTAATTGAAGGATAAACGAAATTGTAGATTGTTACGGTCAAATATTTAGCCATATAAAAATGAAATACTGATGAATACTATAAGTGAACCTTAACATTCCAAGTGAAAGAAATCAGACTCACAGGACTATATTCTATGATTTCATTTATGTGAAATGTCTCAAATAGGGAAGCTGATGAAGACAGAGTAGATTTGTGGTTGCCTTGGGTTAGCAGGAAAGAGAGTGGAGAATGACTTGATTGGGCGGAGGGTATATAGGTATAAGATGATGTTTTATGATGAGTAGTGGTGACCAAACGACTTATGACTGTACAAAGCCTGTTGAATTGTGCCTTTCATATCATGGATGCTAACTGATATTAATTGAAAAGGAGTAGATGGAGAAATTTAAACCTGCCAAGTGATTGAGAAATCTTTACCAGAAGAGTATAGGGTCATTATTCATTCTCCTTTTGTTTAATTAAGGCATTGTCTGCTGAGAGGTCTGACAAGAATGACAGGGAAGTAGACTTGCAAAGTAGTGATGAGATTGCAGTCTTAAAGCAGCATCTTAAATTTTATTATATTGACATTTATCAATTATTAACAGTTTTGCTAATTTTTGCACATCTTATCTTTTAAATAACACGGTTTTCTTTCAGTAGTTTTAAAAGATATACATAAGATAGTCTTGAGGAAAATCAGGCTATCCTGAAATTGTGCTGTCCTTGTTTTGATATTTCAGCATTCATCTCTGGTAGAGAGATTACAGATTCTAATGTAGATTGTAAATAAGTTGTTAAATTAGAGAAACAAACCCTTGGTGAATATTTAGAAAAATGAGTGAATTAATAAAATCAAGGTAAATTTTTGAAAAATAAAAATATATCCTTTGTATTTAATCAACAATTTTTATCCACTAAAAATTTGGCAGATATTGTGTTAGCAAGCCAGCATTAGTTTCATAAAATGTTCACATGACTAAAAATGTCCATTTTTAGTTTGTAGCTAATAAAGTATACAGTATTTACCTTTTGAGATGTGATAACATTCATTTTGTAAGTTAGAGGAAAATGTTGTCTATAAAATATCCCTTTAGCTTTCAGAATCAATGCAGTGTTGAGTATTGACTGTCTTAGAGGTCAGTCCTAGTGGATTGTACATTATATTATTTGAAGTATGTGATTTCTTTTTTTTTTTGTTTTGTTTTGTTTTGTTTTGTTTTTCGAGACAGGGTTTCTCTGTATAGCCCTGGCTGTCCTGGAACTCACTTTGTAGACCAGGCTGGCCTCGAACTCAGAAATCCACCTGCCTCTGCCTCCTGAGTGGTGGAATTAAAGGAGTGCGCCACCACGCCCAGCTTGTGATTTGTTTTAAACCTGCTACAGAAATCAATTATTTCCAGTTATATTTTAGAATCACTGTGTAAATGTATTCTAAGGTTAGCTCTAGTTACTTAATTTTAAAGTTGCATTTATTTATCAATTTTGCGTGTGTGTTTCTAAATGTGGGTATTTAAGTACCAAGGTACATGTGTAGAGGTTAAAAGCCAATTGTAGAGGTCACTTTCTCTTTCATATGGCTCCTCCCATGATGTGGGTCATCTGATATGGTGGCAAACTACTAAAGCCACTGAGCCTTCCTCCCAGCTACCTGTAGCTGTAGATCTTGAATGCCATGTATATCCTTAATTTTTGCTATTATTTCATTAATTTGAGCCATAGAAACATGTCCAAATTTTTAAGTATTTTAAAAGTGCCTATAAAAGTAGTAATTTTATGAGGTCCAAACTAATAGTAATTTGTGTCAGCTTACCAGGTAAGAGTGAGTACTAATAGACATTGTTCTTTATCTCGAAAATCAGTTCTGTTATCTGTTATCATAAAGAGATGATGTGCTCAGCAAGTGGGATACTCAGGATTTAAACCCACGAGGTCTTGCTTCAGACCCCAGACATTTAAAAGACTTTGTGTATGTTGACTCCTGCTTGCTCTAGTCCCCCAAGTCTCTTGCAGCTTTGCAATCTGAAACCCCATTTTGTCTCTTGCTGTTTTTCTCCTTTTCTTTACCTATAGAATGGTAGTACAAATTGACTTTTTATTGAATTGTGCTTGTATTGTAGTTGTGATTTTTTTTTTTTTCAGAATGCTATGGAATGATGTGAGCATAAAGGAACCAATCAGCAAAATATACTAATAAGGGATAAAATCCAATTCCTTCAACAAACACCCTTCAAAATAGAGAGATGAGAGTTCACAGGAAAGGAAACTTATAAATAGGAAAATACAATACCTAATTTTAAATTATTTAAATACATCACAATATTTTTAACAAAATATATTGAGAACTTCATTTCCCAGCTACTACTACTTTAATGGTTCTCCATTGTGAAACTCCTCATAATCTAACCCCAGATAAGACTACTAGTTCTATGTGCTAAAATATCATTTAATAGAGTATAATGTTTGTATGTTTGTTTATATGTTTGAGAAATATTGCCATATACCCCAGGTTGATATCAACCAGCTATGTAAACAATGCTATCTTTATGCCTTTACTGCCTGAGGATGACAGGCTTGTACTACCATGCCCAGCTTACAATATAGCTTTCAAAACTGCCAAGAGCGTTTGGCTTCTTCACCTTTCTCATATATAAAAGTGTTATATACTCTTCCTTTAAGAATTTCAGGTTACTTGGGTTCAAGGGTTTTTTGTTTGTTTGTTTGTTTTGTTTTGTTTTGTTTTGTTTGTATTTTTGTTTCCCACCTCTTATGTATGGCATTTAAAGTCTTGAAATTTGAGACAAGAGAGATGGAAAAGGTTAATCCACTTCTAAGACAGATCATTTTCAGAGTAAATTCCAAGGTCGAACAGGATATATTTTACTTAATATCTATTAGAGATGGATTTTCATAAACTTTTATCCAAAGTAACTAGATAGATTCATACTTTCAGTGTAAAGGGTGTTATGAAAATGTAAAGTTCATTAATATGCTGTATATTTTTATCCCTTTGAATGTAATTTAGAGATTATATTCTATAATAGGATTTATGACATTATACTGTTTAATCTTTAGGGTATTACAAACACATCAAGGACAGTTGGCAGTAACTCAGGTTTGCCTGCATTTTAACAATGTATTAATACTACTAAAGATCATGTATTTTAGTTAAAAGGAAACAAAAGTTATATTGCTAGAATGTTTACAAATTTGAAGATAAATTTTTCTATGGGATACAAAATAAATGTTTAAGAACTAGCAAGATGAATTAAGGATGAAATGATTTATTTCTTGTATTGGGTTTTAATACATCAGGGATGAAACATACACATGCATGCACATACACACGTTATGTGTGTGTGTGTGTGTATGTGTGTGTGTGTGTGTGTGTGTGTGCACGTTCATCTAAATATGCATATTCTCTATAACTTAAACTTATAAAGTGGAACAATCTGTTTCCCGCTTTGCACTTTAAAGAAGTTCTGACTTATTAAAGATAGGTGTGTTTAGGTGTATTTTTTGTCAAAAATAGCTTGACATTCTAAAATAGAAGGTGCTAAACCAGCACACGGTAAAGCTTCCTTGGTGGTTTTTCTTAGTGCAAACAAGTATATTATTATATAATACAATAAGATATATTTGGGTCTTTACATCATTGCCCAGATTTTTTTCAGCCTGTGATTAATTCATTACTTTCATTTCTTTTCTTATTGATTTTAATAGTTTAAACTGAAAAATTTTAAAGGACTAGAACATATCTTTTCAGTTGTGGTCACCTTGCACTATTAGAAAAGACAGCTTGGCTTTTAAAGATTTATGGGTATCTGGTTTTTTAATTTCCCTTTGTAAAAGTTGGAAGTAGGAAGAGATAGTTGCAAGTAGGGTTAGTAGGATGGCTTAGTGTCAGAGGACACTTGCTTCCTAGACTTATGACTTACGTTCAGTCCCCAGGACCCACATAGTAGGAGAGAATTGTTTCCCCAAATTGCCCTCTGACTTCCAGGTGTGTACTGTGGCACACCCCTCCCCATTAATAAATACGTAAGTGAAAGAATGAATGGATGAATGTATGCGTGCAAGTTGTGGATAGCAGTTTTAGGAAGTGTGTCTTCTGGTTTGTCTGAAGACAGCGACAGTATACTCATATACATAAGATAAATAATTTTTTAAAAAGTACCAGAAAGACAGAGAATGAGATTTAATCGTTTAAAGTATCCCAATAGAGGACATTTTCCTCACTGCAGTCTTAACTGCCACTATGGTTATTGCATTCACCATCATCAAAAACATAATACTATTTAAAGAAAAATGAGCTAGAACTAGACGCCTACTACTGGAGTTCTCTCAGTTTTCACTCAGTGTGCACTTCCAGACTTTGGCTATATTAAAGTCTAGGCCAGGGGACAGAGAAGAAACTGTTAAACTTGCTACCATTTGATGGTAGTTAAGATCTGCCTTGATAAGCTGCTTCATATATTCTAAGAAAGACAGAAATGCTTATTTCAGCTTACCTCAAGTTGAAACTCTGAAATCTTTTCCTAAGTGAAAAGGAACTTTTCTCTTATATTTAAGTCTTTCTGGTTTGTCCTAAGTAAGATTCTAGTCTAAATATCCTTCTGTTTTCTCTAGTCTATGTAGCTTAATAATTGTTTCTAGCAAAGCTTTTGTTTGTTGCAAATATTAGAAGCATGGTAGGTTTCTTGCATGCTTGTCCTGTCTTCTCCCTTGATCTTGCTCTCTCTGTCTCTGTTTTTAAATCTGTTTTAAACTATACAGTTTAGCAAGTATACTGAAGCTGATCCTGGTACCTCAAATCTGTGATGGCAGTATTTGGGAGGCTGAGGCAGGAGGAGCACCATGAGTTCAAGGTCTATCTGGGCAGTAGAATGAGACTCTGTCTCAAAATAAAGAGGGAAAAATATGGAAATCAGTCAAAATAATTCTTTCTTCCTCTCTTCTCTTCCTTATCACATCTTTTGTATTTCCTCAGGACCTTTACTACCCCTCCCTGCCTCCCTCTGAACTACTTCCAAATGGGTGGGTAGAATTAGGTAGTGTGTTAGTCTAAGTGGAGTTTGAATTCTGAGAGAACACCACTCCTCCCCCCCCCCCCAAAGGCTATCTGTATCAGCTGTCTTCCTGGCTAATTATAATTCCAAAGGGCATTAATAACCATTTAAATTAATCCGATAATACCTGCATTTGCTAAAGGTGAGGCTCAGGCTATTTAACCCCCTACTAATGGACTCAAACATGACTCAAAACTAGTTAGGAATTTTGCATTTTATTTTTGCTATAAGGGGAAATAACGCCCCCCCCCACACACACACATTCTCTTGTCTTCTTGCAGCCATCCAGTTTCTAATAATGCAAAAAAAAAAAAGCTTTGCCATTTAATACAGCTTTCTTTAAGCGACCAAAACTAAATAGCCTGATTTTTTTTTTTTAAAAGAAACATTTGGATTGATTGTGAGTCTTTTGAGACAGAACTGTAGAAGACCACCTAACAGCAGATAATCCTTTAGTTAAATGCACAATTTTATAAAGAGCTAAAAATTCCCATTCTAATAACCAGTGTTATAATTTGACAATAGCAGTCTCCCAAGGGGCATTATGCAGATGACAGGACAATTACAATTTCACAATTCCAGATAAAGAAGATTGGAAATTAAATGACCAGTCTTAAAAGGAAGAAGAATCACTACAGGCTATCTAGAACACCTCATGTAAGTACTCTGTCTCAGCACGATGGAGCTTGTCCCTTGGTTTCTTGGTAGATGTCTTAGTACCAGCAAGCATTAAGAAGACAGCCTGCAATATAGTCAGATACCTTGTCATTTTTAGCAGAGTCTGTCTGAAATCAGTAAACAATACATTGTTTTCTTTCATTTTACCCCTTGAGTCACAGAGTTATTCAGGAACAGCACATTTCCTCATTCTCTTTTTCCTAGAGCAGGTGTATACTATGGCAGGTTTTTGGATTTATATGGGAGAGTAAAGTTTCACAAACTGGATCAGAGAGCAGCATTCTTTGGACATGTTGAGGTCAGAATTCTGTAGCAAGGGAAAAAAACACATTCAGATGAAACATTTCTTTCTATGTAATAGGGTGCTTCTTGAAAAATTGTTTTTAGTGATAGTATATGTGCCAGCTTTGGAAAAGTCTAGATTCAAGGTCTAAGTCAAGAAAATTGTTTTGAGAAAAAGACATCTTCTGGTATCTCCAGATCACTCCTTCAACAAAGATATCTTTGAGTCAATAGATGTCATCCCCACACCTGGCTGGGACGACTCACTCCTTTCCTGATTAACACTTATAGATTTTTTTCCCTTTAAGAAAAAAACTTTACACAAAATGTAAACTTCATACATTTGGGATTATTCTTTGGTCTGGATCTTTTCTTTGAATAAAATGAGCTTTGGGATGCTTATTTAGATGTTCAATGGAACAGTGTGGAGAACAGTAATTGTGTTTGGGCTAAAGAATTAATCCAGTTAGTCATGGGAAGCATGACTTAGCTTTTTCTTAGTAGCTGAATTGTGGTGCAACTTAGGGGCTATTTTAGGATTTAGACTCAAATAGAAACTTTTAAAATTGAAAGTTTATTTTTGTTGATGAACATATGCTTTTGTATAATGATCCATTGACTTGATTTCAATGAATGTGAAATTGTTTGTTTCAGTTCACTGTTATATTATCTTTGTATTATCCCAGTTTTTAAAAAGATCATTGTCTGAGAAAATGCATTAATATGTGTTATAATTGGAATGTCTCACAGAAGGATTGTAACTTTAATGTTACAGTGAAATTACTCTTATCAACAGTAATTATGCTCCTCAAATAGAAAATATTACATGTAACAGGCTGGAAAAGTGTATTCTAGAAAGTCCTATTTTTACTTTAGAAAGTTCTGTTTTTACTTTAGAAGAATAATTATTCTGTGTTTGATGGAAAGCAGCACAGAATTGTTAAAATGGTAGACAAAAGAGAATTTCTCGGTGACATTAGTTGCACAAGTGCACCTGCACTGTATTCTGGATTCTACAGCCTGGAGAAAATAACTTTTAAAAAAACTTTTTACTTGCTTATCATAACTTGTTTAAGCTTTTGCATTTTACATTGTTTTATATACAAGTAAATATGAAAAATCAATGAGCTAATTGGCATTGAATATTCACTCTATGCCTAGTACATGGTGAATTCAATCATGTGTAGATGCACACAACAGAAGCAGCAGTCTGGTTCCTCACCCTCTTCTCTCTTGCTTCCATGTGGGCAATTCATAGACATAAACTCAGGCAATGGGCTTCTTTGGATTCCCTGCTTCTTTCACTTGCAGTGTTCAGAGTGGTCCAGTAACTGTCAGAACTTACTGTTCTTTTAAGGGCTGAATCATAGGCAGTTTGTATGCATATGTCACATTTTTGTCATTCAGTTTGTAGACATTTGAGGTAATTTCACTTTTTGGCTATTGGGAATAGTGTTTGTTGTGAACATTTTTTTTTTCATGCATGTTTTTAGTTCTGGTGGGCATGTACTTGGGATCAGAACTGC
The DNA here is from genome assembly GCA_902729485.2 of Mus minutoides. NCBI lineage: Eukaryota > Metazoa > Chordata > Mammalia > Rodentia > Muridae > Mus > Mus minutoides. The sequence goes on along the minus strand of LR749936.1, from coordinate 971,473 downwards.
TGACTCTTATTTTCTCTCTTAGATTTTAGAATTTATTGTTTGTTAAATGTTTTTTTCCTACCTTCCAATCTCACCAGAGATCTCCAAATCCGGTCTTAATTACTTCCTTGATCACCCCCATTGTTTGCACCTGATGAAACTGTACTTACCTTTCTAGGCATATTTCAAAAGAATTTCCTTTGTAAGAACTTTGCTATCTGCTCCACAAAAGAATCATTTTTGTATTGTTTTTAACATGACACACACATGATGCCATTATATCAAATTTTGTGACATCATGTAATTATGGATATTAGTTTTATCAGAGTTTGAATTCCTGAATATAGGAATTATTAGCATATTTCTCTGATGTATAAGGAAATCCTTGACACATAGCTCTTAGTGTTTTAGTCATCTTGTTCAGTTTTTTCGAAATATAAATATGTCATTCATGAGCACTGCTAACTTCCCAGTTTCTCAGACTGGCATTCAAGACATTTTAAGTTTCTTCCCAGACACCCAATGGACTTAACTCCCAAATTGTTCTTGCTTTCTAGAGTCTGTTTCATGTTTTGTTCTTTGTGCAGAATGTTTCTTTCCATCCCGTCTCAACCTTTTGACAACCTGCCTATACTTCAAGCTATATGTTGATTATAACACTAGACATATTTCTAAGACTAGATGTTATTGAATATGTTCATTTTGCTTTCTGAAGGTTCAGTTAAGCAATCCAAATGTGTGTGTGTGTGTGTGTGTGTGTGTGTGTGTGTGTGTGTGTGTTTGTGTGCACCAGAAATGGATGTTGGGTGTGTTCTCTATCCATTTTGTTTTATGGTTTTGCTTGTGTTTGTTTGTTTGTTTGTTTGTTTGTTTTTGAAATAGGGTCTCTTACTAGTCATCTAGATTAGCTAACCAGCAAGCTCTATGTGTCTGCCATCTCACCACCATACCAAGCTTTTATATCATTGTGGGTTTCTGACCTCAAGTCCTTGTGATTTTACACACACACACTTTCAACTGAGCCATCTCCTCAGGCCCTCAGACTTATTTTTAAAGTCTATAAATACAAATTATAGCTGCAAATTACCCTCTAACACATGACTCTCCATCTCGTTATACTGATTTTTATTTGTTTGTTTCTCTACTGACCTGTAATTTTTTTTGTTTTTGTTTTAAATAAAAAGTGTTGTTTGTTTTCATTGATGGATGTATGTTCTGGTTTTCTAGTAAAAGTAGTGCAGAACAACCCTTATTCTCTGGATAAATTGGTTCCTGAAAGGTGAAATAGATTTATCTAATAATTTAACACCTTTCAATGGCAGATGTTTTCTGGCACTGCCATATTGGATTTCTTCTTTTCTGGAGGCCATACATTTATTTATGACAGTTCAAGTATAAATCTTAGATCAGGCATGGTAGGTCATACTTCTTTTTTTTTTTAAAGATTTTATTTATTTATTATATGTAAGTACACTGTAGCTGTCTTCAGACACTCCAGAAGAGGGTGTCAGATCTCGTTATGGATGGTTGAGAGCCACTATGTGGTTGCTGGGATTTGAACTCAGTACCTTCAGTAGAGCAGTCCGGTGCTCTTACCCGCTGAGCCATCTCACCAGCCCAGTCATACTTCTAATTAGTCCCAGCACTGAGGAAGCTCAGGTAGGAGAGTGACATTTGAGACAGACCTGGGTTTTTCATACAGGTCTGAATATATTAAGGTCAGGCTCTGAAAAGTAGGGTAGCAGCCACTCTGTTCATGTTTATCTCTTACACCATAGTGTGTTTGAGCATATTGAGGGTTATTCTGGTTGAGGTGATGCTCTTACTAGAAGACTGGATGGTAGAATCTAGATTACAGAACTTTATCGCACTGTGAGTTAGGAAATAGTTCAGAGAGCTTATTCAGTAAATGGGTAGTAAATTTGGAGTTAAGTAGAGACTCTAGCAAGAAGTATAGATCCTATAGGTTAAGAAGCTAACAGAATGAATCAGGATTCAGTGTAGGGTTAATTTGAACAGCCCTGAGAATGTGCATCTGGAAGGTAATTCATAGTGCAGGGTTAGAATAAGACAGAGTGGAACTTGGGCTTGTGCAGTCAACATACTCTTCATTATTTAAGTAATGGCTAAGTAATATCTTCATTATTATCATGGAATGTTTCTTTTCAAAGAAAAGATTTATTTTGGTTGTTGTCCTGGTTAACTTATGAAAAGCTTCATGTGAAATTATGCTGGAATTGGTTTTAAGAATGTAAGTCCCATAAATTCACAGCCTGGGTAACAAATTGAATCTCTAAATAAATGCTCACAAGGAATTTAAGAGAAAAAAATCCCAATTTTAAGAAACTATTTATTGCAAGGAATTACTATTTAGACAAATTGCCTATCCAGATGACACCTGTGTGTTATATCACTGCTAGCTCAGATCTTTAGCAAGACTGAAGCAGTTCTTGCATTCTGTTACCTCTGGGAGGACATACCAAGCAAGTACCATACATACCCAAGATGCCTAACAGGGTTGGCTAGAAAGTGCTCACAGCTCTTTCTTATATTGTGAGTCACTCATTGTGAGCATTTGGGAGAAGAAAAAAAAAGCAAAGCAGATTTTGTTTGTTACTTATTCTTTCCTATCTCTGTCAGAAATATGAAAATACCACCAGAAAATAATATTTGTGACATGATCACATAAGCCCGTGTCTTATGTCTTTGAATTAGCATTTAGTGAAAGGAAAAATGATTATTTTGGTGTAAATATGGTTTGTTGCATGGTGTGGAAACAAGTTTGAATCCTGAAAAATCTATCAAAAGTGTTTTCCTATGTGCAGAGAGTGGATGGCATTTTCCTATGTGGAGAGAGTGGATGGCATTTTAAGCCAGAAAAACTGAACAGTGTAAGTAAGTGGGAATGAGGAAATAATTAATGCAATTGTGTAAAGTGTTTACTGTGAATTATCTACTAGAAACACTGCACATATTTTACTGTAGTCCAGAATTTGAGAGGTAATTTATAGTAGACTGGTATTATAGGATTGAAAGTAAATATTACCCAAATAATTTTGAAGTAAAAGTCTCTTAGGACTTGATAATATAATTAAAAACACTGACCAAGAAAGAAGTAAAAGAAGTTGTATTTTTTAAAATGACTTTTAAATGTTATTCCACTACTGACAATTAAAGGGAGGTTGGAAAAAGATTGAGTGTAGTAGATGAGTTGAGTTCAAATTATCTGTTTGATTTCAGTGAAGGAATTGTGAAGATACCTCCAGAGAAAGAGTAGAATGTTGTATTAGAAACTATGATACAAATATATCTAGTATTTTTGGTTCTGGAATTAATCTAAAAAACCATATCATCTTCCAACAGTGTCTTTGCCAAACCCCAAACTCTCTGCCTTTTGTTTATCTGGTTCACACTATCCAGTGCAGAAATAGGTTGTATATTTCAAGTGACTAATGAAAGAAGGAAGTATTAGTCATCATATTATAATGAAAGTTTATCTTTAGGTACAGCTACTTTGTAGGCTCTCTGATAACAATATTGTCTATTTAATTTTCACAGTAAGTCTTTTGCAAAGTGTTATTCACATGAACAAATATTGCTTAAGGTTCTCTACCAGATAAATGGACATTTGAAATTAAAGAGGTCCTAATTTAAAGAATCAGACAAAATTCATTGAGGTAGTGGTTTTGAGACTTACACTGTATTAAATATATGTTCATTTAATTTTACTTATGTTTTTATATCTAGCTTTTTTGTTTTGTTTTGGCCCTAGAAAAGGTAAATATGACAGTCGGCTTTAGTAGGATGCTATTTAAAACTGAGAATTTAAAGATAACTTTCTCCTCCAGCAGGTTTTATACTCAAGTTCCCTTGTTGTTTTATATAAATATTGATTAGAAGCTTTCTGTTTCATATTATGGTTGTTATAACATTTCTTGAGGACATTAAAAGAAGAATTTTTACCAGATATCTAGGATAGTCCCAAAACCAAATCTTTAATTATCAAAAACAATTTTAGGTCATTATTGGATAATTATTAAAATGATTAATTATTAATATTTTATTGTTACACATTGGTGGCATATAAAGTATTTATATTAGATATTAACAAACATTTGAGAGCCAATTTGAATATATCACACTACTTTAAATTCGTTGTGTTTAAGGAGGGAATAGTCACCACGTTAGTATTTTACTCTATTTATAAGGAAGAGAAAGCAATCCAGAACAATCAAAGCCAGGCTGAAGCAACTTGTTAAACACTTTAGCATTAGACTGTCTCCCCCCCACTTCTGATGTGATACTTTGAAGGCAGCTGCTACAGATAAACTCTGGAGCCCCAGATGGTGGTTGCCTAATCCTCATGAGAATTCATGTCCTGGAGCAGCTCTTATCTCTCCAGACCTGACATTGTCTGCGAGCTTTCGCTAAGGAGAGGATAATATAAACATGCTATGTATGAGCTTCACTTCTTGAATATGTCAGAAACACAGGAAGTTACAGCAAAGTATACAAGAACAGAGCTCACATTATTGAAAGTATTATTTAAAGCACTCGATGGCGCTTGTGTTAAGTGGTATATAGTTGGCAGGAAATGCACAATGAAATCTTGTTTAAAATGCTACAGCCTCCAATAGCCTGAATTCAGAAATGTAAATTTGTTGATAAAGGTGCTATTCTCAGAATTCACTGTTAATATAATTTGCTTTAAACTAATAATTTCAAGCAAGCCGTCCTTTTAATGAATATTATGGCTTTTATTTCTTACTTGGTAACCCTTTTTGTTTGAAAAATCAACACACCTATTCAGTATTTATTAAGTTCATATTTAATGTTTTGTTTGAAAAATCCTAAGCATATGATTTGTAGGCTCAGGGTCAATGAGAGCATGATTGTCTTTCTGACATAGCAACCACATGTTCTAAAATGGGAATACAGAGGCTGTCTGCTTCAGGCAGTATCACATTTAAACTGCGAGCAAGGGACATTGACACTAACTCTATGTAGATAAGAAAGGGGGTTCTTCACAGAATTTCTCACCAAATGAAAAGTTATAGTTGTTTTCCATAATAAAGCTCAAGGTTATATCTTAAGCCGTTTGTCTCTTTCCTCAAAATACCATCTTCTACAGCCATATTGGACTTCCTACTAACTGTAGAATCGGTAGGGCCATTCATGTTTTCATACATTGTCTCAGTGTATTTCATTGGCTTATCATGCATGCTCTTTCTGAAAAAGGCAGCTTTAAAACCCCATAGACACAGCTTAAGTATCAATTCTTCGAATCCTTTGTTGGTGTCATTTTGTTTTGTTTGTTTCTAGATTTACATTTACTTATCACTTATCTTGCTTGTGTGTGCACATGCATATATGCGGGAATACTTCACCATAGCACTCATGTGGAAGTCAGAGGACACCCTATAGGAGTAGGTTCTGTCATTCCACCATGTAGGTTCCTGAGATCAAAATCAGTCTTTAACCTCCTGAGCCGTCCTTGAGACCCTTTTGTTTTTCCCTGTTTCTAGAACTATATAGCTAAAATAAATTATGCAAATTATAGATTTGCCAGGCATTATGTAACTTGTGTTCTCTCAGCATTTGGGAGGTGAGAGAGTTTAAGTTCAAGGCCAGCCTTTGCTATTAAGATCAGGTTAAGCCATATAACCAGACCCTTTCTCTACAATAAACAAAGGAGCTATAAGCTGTGTGTGGTTGGGTATAGCAGTAGTCTCTGCATTCTGGAGGCAGAAGCAGAAGATTGCAGGTCTGTGACCAGACCCTATTTTCAAAGCAAAGGAACCCAAGCTTGGGGTAGATGGGCTGAATGACAGGGGAAGGAAGCAGTTCTAGAGACCTGTGTTGCACATATAGGTTTTTACATTAAGCTAATTGATGATGCTCATTGTGTTTTTCTTTTTCTTGCTGTATCCAGTTCTGCTGTGTTCTGTGTAGTCATGCAGCCTGACATCAAGTGTTTACCGTCTGTGTCCACTGCTGCTGCCCACTGACCTCCTCTGCTGCTTCCTCTTTCTGTCTTGCTTGTTTCACCCTGCTATCCACATGGTCTGGAGGGATGGTAGCAGGGGCTCTGCTTCCTGTATAGTGTATTCAAAGGCCAATGGAAACATACCCCACAATCTCTCATCACATTGTTTTCTGTTTTTAAAAACCAGAACAAAAAGACAGTGCTGGCTATGGCTGTGATTCCTTTCTTCTTTGGTGGTCTTCACTCCACCTCTTTATAACTCTGCCCACTGTCTTTGTAAAAGCTTATGTTTCTTATTTTTGCTTCCCACTCTTACTTTTCTTATTCTCCATTTTCCCCTTTCCTCTAATTGCCCCACCCCCACAAGCATGTACCACCTTGTGCTGGGATGGAGCATGGACATGCTGCCATTGCTCCCCTTTCTCTGAGTTTCATTATCTTGCCTCCCTTATTTTCTTATCTTGTTTCCCTTTCCCACCCTAGGTTGTATGTCATGTTTCAAACACATGTACGAGTCCCACTTTGCTTCCATAGTGTCTATCACACATGCACTGATCCCATGCTGTCCTGACATTTATTATTCTTCTCATATGCCTTGACTATAGTAAATCTTTAAAAAATTACTATCAGCTCACTTTTTGTTAGTTTCATACATGACTCTGTGCTTCCTTCCATCATCTTCCCTTGTTTTATTATGTGTGTTTTATTCAGTCTGTAAAGATGAGGAAGGTGTACAGTTGAGTGCTGAGGTATTTACTGTCTCTTAGAAACTTTAGTGCTAAGTTAGAAACAGGAGTCAGTGCAAAAAGAGAAACAAGACTCAAATAAAAAGCTAGAGGAGATCCTGTACATTTTTCTCCAGAGTGTAGCTAGGTAAGTGTAGTCTTCACCTCTCATCAAGGAAGTATCTCTTTGCAGCAGATGGAGACCACTACAGAATACTACAACCAATAAAAATGCAGTGTTGTGGAATCCAGGCCTAACTGATAATATCTGCAACACGGCTCCTGAACCTAAGCTCAGGGAGCATTGCAGCAGAGGGGGGGGGGGGGAAGCAAGATTGTTAAGAGCTGATCAAGAAAACTCTTGTGAGACTGTTTCCACAGTGTCAGAAGCTAAATCCGTAGAGTCTCACCAATACAACTCCCCAAACATGAACTGAACAAATAGAGCAGACATGCTGACATGGAAAGGGGAAAGTTCAGGACCTCAACCCTAGATGAAGTACTGCAGGCAGTGAAGGACTTCTGCGAGCAAGAGAAACACTATCCCTCAGGGAAGAGCACACCAATTGGTTACCTAATACCAAATGGTTATGTGAGTAACATCATAGACTGACAGGTCATATTTATATATTTAGGAGCATATATACATGCATGCACACAGTAACAACTGTTAATGAAAGGAGATGCCCTGAATTTGAAAGGAAGCAAGGAGGGGTATTAGGGAAAGTTTTGGAGGGAGGAAAAGGGAGAGGGGAAAATAATATAATTATACTCTCAATTTTTTTTTTTTTTTATCTGGAAGACATTACAGTTGTTTATAAATTATGCTTTCAGGAAAATGTGTTGGGAGCCTGATTGAGAAACAAAGAAAAGTAGATAAAGTTTGTGTTGTTTGTGTTGTCTCTGCTGACATCAAGTCCCATTCATTAGAAATGCATATGGTTTAAGTTAGGTATGTACCTGTAGCCCCTACACATGGGGAGGCTGAGGCTGGAGGAGTTTAGGATTAAAGTGAAAAGTGAGTCTGGGTTCTAGAGTGAGTTCCAGGCAAGCCTGGGTAACAGTGTGTTTGAGACCTGTCCTCAAATCCTTCTACATCTCCCATCTAGCCCATATAAAAGAGAAAAGGAATCTATGTGGTTTAACTGATCCTTTCGAAAATGCAGATGTCCTGACATTAAGTCTCATCTAGACATTGTTTGAATTAGTCTTAGATTGTGAGCAGGAGTTTTGATTTGGGTGTAGAGGACAGTGGAGAAGTGACAAGCTATAGTGAGTAGAAGAAGCCATACGGAGAAGAGTATCCTCTCATTTTATGATTTTCACATAGAATTTATTTATTTATTTATTTATTTATTTTAGTTGAAGGAAGTGGAGGTTTACTTAATATTTTTTTATAAAGAAAAAAAATGGCCCAAAGAGATTGAGTTGTTAAGGCCTTTGGCTTATTTATATATAAAGGGATGAATTCTGTTCATTGTTTTCTTCATTGTACCGTATTGTTTTATACTGTAGCCATTCACTGGCTTGAAGAAAAATGAGTAGAATCAAAGAGAAAAAGGGACTCAGATAGCGTGTACTTGGGCCCTTCCATTCTTCATGCTTTCTCCCTTCACTGCCAGCTGTTATGACATTCTTGATGTTTATATTTGAAGAGCAGACCATGCTTGTATCACTACATATCTGTTGTATTGTCCATAGAATAAAATAAATGAGAATCTTCAATTTTTATTGTAGAGGAAAGGTGATAATAGATAATGACTAGAGAATCAAATGTTCCTACAGTACTTAAAAGTCGAATGTGTTTGGATCAACATAGGATACTTATAGTTTTGTCTGAAATCATTGCAGAGGCAGCAGCAAATCACCATGCACAAGATGTGACGAGCACAGACTAATTGTTGGTCTGGCGTTCCCCACTGCCTCCCTCCCTCTAAAGGTAGAGAAGCAGAGCTTCTGTGTAAGACCATGCTATTTGCATTGCATTGGCTTTTGCAAAACCACTTCTCGAGCAGTAGCTTCCCTTTTTACATTCTCAACTTACATATTCTAATGGACATCCAGTGCTGGGTTTAAGAGTTTGTGTAGTCTATGTGAGAAATAATAAACATACAAATTAGAATTTATTTTACATGGTCTTCTAGAGTCCCAGTTCAAAATACTGCTAACTTACAGTATCATTTGATCCCACAGTGGATTGCCACATCCAGAATGTCTTTGGTATGCTGTGTATAGATAAAATTAGCTGAGGATGCTATTAGAAAAAAAAAATTTATAGATTGAGTTTGTTAATACAAACTATATTTTCTTTCTTGTTTATTTTTTATTATCTCAGCAGGACTTGAGATCAATTGAAATAAAGACAGTTACACCTAAGCTAGAAGACAATAAGTAAAATGGTGTGCACCTACTTCCCTTAGGAATATTTAATGAAATGACGCCTGGCCGTAAACATTACATTAGATCTTAGCCTTGACAACTAAAACAGTGAAAAATATAATGGACTATATGCTTATTAAAGAGATGTACATTTTAATCTTAAGTTTCTTCATGTTTATGCTGCATTATGTATTTAAACTCTCTGGAATAAGCACTGTCTAGATCTATGTTTTAGCACAATAAGATTTTTAGTAGCTGGGCCTGGTGGCACATGCCTTTAATCCCAGCACTTGGGAGGCAGAGGCAGGCGGATTTCTGAGTTCAAGGCCAGCCTGGTCTACAAAGTGAGTTCCAGGACAGCCAGGGCTATACAGAGAAACCCTGTCTCGAAAAACCAAAACAAACCAAAGCAAAACAAACAAAACAAAACAACAACAAAAAAAAGATTTTTAGTTCATATTACCAAGTGGCTTTTTCAAGAAAATGACTTCTTTTGGCAAAAACAGCAATGCAAAAGTAGCTTTTTGTATAGAGCCTTCACTTACAATAAGCTCCTGAGAAATCACAGGGAAGACCGTGAACAAATCAGAAGCTGTGGGTTCAAATGAGCCCCAGATAGACATCTGGCCTTCCTTGGACTCTGTGACCCTGGGTGCTGAGCAGCCGCATTGACCTTTAGTTTTCTCACTTAAAGTTAAGACTAATAACATTTACCAATGTGTCCTCAGCCCAGAAAAAACAGACCTTAGGTTTTGTTCTTTAACCCTGACAAATTATTTAACACATTCAAGCTTTGTTTTCTCACTTGTAAAGAAACATTAACAATAGCATTAATATTGGACTAATTGTTAAAAACAAAGAGCACTTAATACTTAGTATAGCCATTATTAATGATAATGTAATGTAAATATTTTCATTGAAAACAGTATTTGTTTGGCCTAAATGCATTGAATTAAGTGTTGGTATGTTTGTGTACCAGTAGTGGGTTACAAAGTAAAAGAAAGCTCTTAAATATCTGCCTGGATTGTTAATATTTCTGGCAGTATTTAAGCTCTTATAAAAATCACAGTTATGAGCCCTCAGTGTTCTCTTGTGATGGTTAATGTTGTCAACTTTAAAGATTAGACTACCTAGACTCAGTTAAGAGACGGTCCCGTGGGCATGCCTGGGAGAGATTATCTTGATCATGTTAACCAAGGCAGCAGGAGTGGCCACTGTGGGTCCGTTCCCTGGATGAGATTCTGGACTAAGCAGTAGCATGCATTCATTACTCTCTGCTTTCTGATTATGGATGTGATGTGACAGCTGCCCTCTGCAATGGACTGTATCCTTAAACTGCGAGCCAAAATAAACACTCTCTCTCTCTCTCTCTCTCTCTCTCTCTCTCTCTAGATTTTATCACAGCAGCAGGTAAAAAAATTAAGACACCACACATTCCTCTCAAATTTAAATTATAGTAATTTGAGTACAAGCAAAAGATTCCCTTATATTCCCACAGCTATGATTGCGTAGATCATTCTAGGCAACTGACCATTATGTTTAGGTACAGTCGTCTGTCACGGTAGGAAAGAGAACTTGTTTTTCATACCTACTAGTAATTAGAATACTGTAATAGCCTATACTGCTTTTTTGATGCCAATATATCCTCTAAGTTCACGAACCCAGTTTCTTTGGTTTGTTTATCCTGGAGAATATGGGATGTCGTGTACTTGCCTTGCTGCTCAGCACTGGCAATGTTTCCCTCACAAGGCGTCATTCTGCGTCACTCCAGCACCGTGCCAGGCTGCTAACTGCTTCATACTCTGTTGTTACCTGTGCACTTTTACTTACTCAGAATTGAGTATTTCTTTCTAGTTTTGTGTGTTTTAGATACATCTACTTCTCCTTGAAATTGTACCAGTTCTCCTTTTGTTGTTAGGTACATACGTGTTAAATAAAGGTTATGTCTTCTTTGAAGATTGATTTCTCTGCTATAATGTGATGCCCCTGAGCCTCTAAGCATAATGTCATGGTATCTGATATAACATAAGGGACATTCTCACAGTCACTTGACATGTCTGTTCTGTTTTCTTTGTTTCCTTGGAGATCCCATTATTCATTTATGAAATGTTTTGTAACTGCCTATATTTCTCAGACATTTTGTGTACGTTTTTCACTCTCCCTTTTCTTTTCAGTTTTGGAAGTTTCTGTTCTAATAGTTATACATTCTCGTGATGCGTGCTTAACTAGGGAGTGATCAAAGACATTTGTTTTTAAAGTGTTATTTGTATCTTTTCTGATTCTTTCTTTATAGAGTTTTTATCTCTGCCTATCTGCTCTTGCATAAATGTGTGCTGTTTCCATTAGAATATTGACCAGAATTTTAAGAATTCCCAGTGTGATATTTGTAACACCTGTGCTGTTACAGGATTTGATGGATGTTTGGGTTCTTTGACTGTGCGGTTGTTTGTTTGTTTTGGTTTTTGGTTTTTACTGACACCTGCCACTTTTTTGTTGTTGAATGGTATAAATTGCATGACAGAAAAAAGTACTATATAATAAGTAGGCCTTTATTAATATAATGCTATGGTGTGGGGGTAGGAGAAGCACTCTTTGGTTTATAATTTTTAGCCTTTAGGCGACCTTGTGCCTGGCTGTGATTTTCCTTGTTGCTTCTGGGTCTTGTCCTTGCCTACTGTTAAGTGAGACTAAATGATTAGCAGGGGTTGAAATTGGCATTGCTCTTCCCCAAGGTAGGGAAAACGCTGATAACACTGTTAAGTCAAGTGCTGCTAAATGTTTATTTGAGGAAAAATTTGAGTTAAAAATTCATTCAAATGCTTTCTTTGCCCCCTCCTTGATGGATTCTCTTATGCTTCTTCAAAGAGACTTGTTTAGTTTTCAAAGCTGACAGTTGACTATATTTAAACTTCTTCAGCCCCAATTTCAAATCTTTTAAGATGGGGTTATTGAAAGATTGGGGAGAGTTAAGAGTCAGTGGAGCTCCCTACATAGGAAACTATTCTAGAGCTGGAGAGATGGCTCAGTGGTTAAGAGCACTGACTGCTCTTCCAAAGGTCCTCAGTTCAATGTATAATGGGGTCCGATGCCCTCTTCTGGTGTGTCTGAAGACAGTGACAGTGTACTCATATAAATAAAAATAAATAAACTTAAAAAAAAGAAACTATTCTATATTTTTACAAAAATAACAGCATATTATCTTTTTGCCCTTGTAAACTGATATTCAGCACAGTGTTGCATATATGTGTATGTAAAGCATTGCTTCACATAAAGCTCGGAATTGTCATATTTGATGGTGTTTGTAAGTGAGATCTTTTTGGTTTGGGAGTCAACCGACTTTTCTGACTTCTAAATTTTTCTGCTGTTTTAAGTCTTTTTCTTACCTTGACAGTCAGTTTTCATCTTTTTATACTTTGTGAATTCTCTTGCTTTCCTTTCTTATTTGAAGTTTCTAGTTACCTGAAGAGAAATGCCATAACTGAATTAATTTAGGAATGTATCTTAGGGGTTGTTGGAGTGGTGTATAGCTCAGAACCTAGATAGTTAAGACTGAAGAATGACGAGCCAGATGTGGTGGTGCACGCCTTTAATCCCAGCACTCAGGAGGTAGAGGCAGGCGGATTTCTGAGTTCAAGGCCAGCCTGGGCTACATACTCATTTTTCTTACCTCCCAAGTATGTGATAGATGTGTAATTTTTGTGACCTTCACACTTGCATTTCTTTTACTGCACTTTGGATGAATTGAGACCCAGAATTCTTACATTTAAGGTTTTTTTGAAAAAGAAATTATAGATTTTTCCAAAAGCTGATTTATTAGGGTAGACTATTCTGTTCAGATTAAAAAAAATTTTTTTAAATGTTAAAATTGTCAAGGAATGGAGTATCTTTTTTTCCTTAAAGTCTTTAAAAGGTTAGTTATAAGAAACAGCCCCATTTTGTTTCTAGTAAAAGAATGTGGCCATCCCACCTAGAATAAAACTATTTTAACCATGTTTTGATGATTGTTCTCTTTCAATAATCAGACAAGTGAATAGTTTTGCTATGTAAGTTCTTAGGCACTGATACTCCTGCCCTGTTCTGTGTCTGTCTTGTTCACTTCAGATTTTGAAATGAAAGTTTTACTGTATTTTCTGTTTTAACTCCTAAAGCACACTCTACGTGTTTTACATACACATAATTGGTTTATTTACAGTCAGTCCTTTCTCAGTTTTAACCATGATACCCTACACAGAAAAGAAGTGTAAGAGTAAAAATAGATGTAGTAGTGTGGAGTGAGACTGAGCAGTAGGAAAAAGTGAGTGCAATGTGCAGCGATGTATTGGCTGGTAAGGACCTGAACTACTTTCTGGTAGTCTGCATCCACACTAGCAGCAAGTCCGTCATTTTAAAGCCTTTGAAATGTAGATTAGGATATGGGCTATATAATTCCTATATACTATCCATATATACTATAATTCATATAATACAGACACTACAACTCATCATTTCTAGAGTCTGAAGGAGGACCATCAATTCTGAAGTCATGCGTTTGTTTGTAACAAGGTCTTACTATTTAGCCTTACTATTTGATCTGCTTAGTTTGCCTTCCCTATCAAGTTCAGGTTGGCCTCACATTGGTGCCATGCTACCTACTTCAGCCTCCTAAGTGCTGAGATCACAGACTTATAACACCAGAGCCAGCCTTCAGTAGTATCTTTTGACTAAATGTTTGAGTCAATGCAGTGAGGGTAACAAGTAGGTAAACTGATAAGAGAAACACCTGATCATATGCCAACATGAGTATGTGGTTAGGTCGGATTCTTGAGGACAGGAAGTACAGGAGTAGTGGACATCTTGGTGCTGAGGATTACCTGCTGGCCTAACTGCCTAGGTAGGAAATAATACACAAGGTAAAGGCTCTTCTGAATTCTCCCCCATCCCTGCTCCCAGCCCTCAGGCAGTGCCATGGACAAAGTTGCTTCTCTCATTTGCCTATTTGAGTCTACTATAAGATTAGCTCTTGATGGTGAGTGTCAGAAAGTAAGGAGGGTACACAAGCTTTCCTGCCTTCTGAGTTATTGCTGTGGCCATTTTCCAGTTTCCTCACAGCTTGATTTTGCTCCCTATGGTGACTGGCTCTCATCTCCCTGGTCTTTTGGGGGGGGTGGATCAGGAAGGGTATTATATATGTGCACTGCATCTCTGAATACTGAAAGAGTACTTGTCAAACTGACAGTAGATATGATTGTTGGTTGCTACTTGACATAGAGATTGACACCTAACAGTCTGCGTCTCAGTGAAGGGCCTTTAGGAGATTGATTTGAGAAGCTGTGCTTTAACAGGGAAAAACTGTATGGATGAGCAACTTGTATTTGTAGTACTAAAAAGTGTCCTTTCTGTGTATATTCTGGTATAAGGTGTATTCAGGGTGGTATAGTCACTGTAGAAGGGTCTGTATGTATATATAATATATATAATATATATATATTATATATATGTATGTATGTGTGTATATGTATATATATTCTGTATATATGGTTTTGTCTTATAGATCTTCATACAATAAATAAAAACATGACAAACACTGAAAAATTTGAAGACTAGTGGCTAGTAGTCAGCAAAATTTATTTCATCCATTTATTTTTACATCTCATTGATTCTCCTATTTTGACAATCGCAGTGTTTAGTAATATAACACTGACCAATATATGAGGCATTCATAATACCCTGTCCCCAGCACAGACTTACCTCCCTCTAATACTCCCTTACTTGTGTGCTCCAGCTTCCATGTGGTTCCTCATGGGCTCTCCAGGCCTGTCTTGGAAAGGAGAGGGTCAAGTTCTTTATTTTTTCAGGTTCTAATCTCTTCTGCATGTATGTTGCCTTTAGTAGGGTTCTGTAACTTGAAGAATGTTTGAAAGTCACTCCATCTGCATGGCTGAATGTTAAGTCCATGTATCTGACATCCATCTCTCATGTGCCTTTATTCACATACTTCCAAGACTCTCCTCCTCCCACCTGCTGGGGCCTTCCTTTCCTCAGTAGTTCCTGCTCTCCAGCCCTCATTAACATACTAGACTTCCTTAGTACTTTCAATAGTTGACAGTTTAGGCCAACACTTTGTATGAATGTATTCTAAAGTATTAATGGTCAGTAGGATAATTTGTTAATAAATGTGTCAGTTTTTATGATACTGTGTTTTATTTTAACCTGGTGTTAATTAAAAATAAAGCAAACTGTATATTATATCTGATGTAGGTTGTGTTTTTTTCTGAGTTTTGTTATTTTAAATTTTACAGAAAAGTTATATTTATCCCAATAGTTGATTCTTCTTTTTTCCTCCTTAGCTCCTGGACAAATGGTGTACTATAAATTTCTAACAATTACTGAAAAAATTTTAA
This sequence comes from Mus minutoides, assembly GCA_902729485.2. Lineage (NCBI taxonomy): Eukaryota > Metazoa > Chordata > Mammalia > Rodentia > Muridae > Mus > Mus minutoides. The sequence continues at coordinate 956,024 of LR749936.1, read as the reverse complement.
TAACCATAGTGCATTTTAAAGGAATACATGTTACTTTCCTTTTATTTTAGTGGTAAAATACTTAGTACTCTAAAAATATTTAGTCTGATATTAGAGAATATTTATATAGCATATATAAAGCATTTTATGAAGACAATCCTTTTTATTTCTATTTATTTTTAATTTTTATTACTCTGAATATGTTCATGTATGTGTGAGACAGAGGGCACAGGAGACTGTCCAGAGTCAGCCTTCTCTTTCAAACCCGTGGATCCTAGTTGACAACAGGCTTAGTGGCATTTTTATTCACTGAGCTATCTAGCCAGTCCTGGAATGTTTGAAGTTTCAGGTTTCATGCTTTAGAAGTAGGATGTCAGTGACTGATGCAGCTTTGTTTGGCATTTTCCACTGTGGAAACTGACCTCCTGTAAATGATGCTCAACAGTCTGTAAAGGGTTAACACTAATGTGTCAAGTATTCAGTCATTTCCTAGGAAGTCAGTGGCTGAGCCAGGAGTGACTTGCCCCTCCAGGCCATAGGCTTTTTGTTTATTTTGATTTTAATATTTGAACACAGTTTTGGTTGTTAAAGCTGAAGTGGCATAATCACTACTGGCTTCTACTGAGTAGCCACTAATATCATACCTCGAACAACATACTCAAACCATAAATACTGTCCTAGCCCCAAATCTCTATAGTTCCAAGATTGTGAAAGGTGAACTTTATAAAGATAAGTGTTGCTCTAATGTTTCTGTGTTGTCATACAAATTTAGATGCCCTAGTCATTTCCTTTTAAAGCATTTTGAACAAATATTTTCTTGAAAAAGCCTAGTGTGCAGGTTCACACTTCATTCTCAGCACTCTGGAGGTAGAAGCAGACTGATTTCTATGAATCTGAGTCCAGCCTGGTCCAGTTGGCAGGCTTAGTAATTCTATTTGTGTATATGCCTCCTTATATCTGTTATCGGCATCAGTGAGATGAAATAAAAATTAGTTTTAGTTTATATTTCCATCAACAGTGAAATTTGAAAGCTTTTGTATAAACTTAAGGCAGCTCAGTTCAAACTTCAAAGTCACCATTGAACAGAATAGACCTGTTTCCTGTTTCCTAATCGGCAGAATTGCTTTCTACTAAAGGCTTAACTAAAACAGCACTTTTTGTTGTTGTTAACTGTTTAGCCTAGCACTGGAAAGGCCAAGACAGGCGATTCACAAATTCAAGGCCAGTTCAAGGTCAGCTTAGGCCACATGGTATGACCCTATCTTAGAGAAATGAAAAAGTTTTAGTATTTTCCCTTCCACCACCTGCTTTATTACCCAAACACATTGTTGCCAGTGTCTATGCTTAAGTTAACAAACACTAAAGTATACTACTGTTAATATCTATATTTTCAGTACCCTTTCCCATTACATGTATAATGAGCATTTGAAAAATATGTATTTCATATTATGAAATACATTCAGAGTAATTTGTTGATTATTTTAACTTACCTCTCTGAAGCATATTTTCTCACTTTTACACTAAAATATTCCCTGGTTAATATGGTGCTTCATTTTTTTTATCCCGGGTGCATGAAGGGTTTGGGTGGGGTAGAGTAAGGATTGAAATCAGGACCTCTCTTGTGTTTGGCAAAAGCTGTAACACTTGAGCTGTATCCCATCCCCTGACGTTTCTTTTTAATGAATGTGCCAGCATTTATTAAGCTACTCTTTAAGATAGTTAGTTGGTTTCAACTTTTTAAAACTATTTTGAGCAATATTATATCTAAATTTCGTTTTCTAACAATGAAATTGTTTAGTTGTATTTAGTGTTAAGAAGGAGTAATGGGGACAAGGTACAAGGTGTGTTTGTATTTGATCTTTTTCTGGAAATTGCATTTGACAAATATTTCATTACAAACTGTGTGATAACTTTATATCACAAAAGACTCTGCCTCCACACAATTTTGATTACTCCTCAGCTTGGGTAGATCCCCCTCCTTCCTTAAAGGAGACAAACAACTATTTCAGGCAAGACAAATTTTACAAAAGACCCTGCAGGTCTCTTGAATGTAGAAAGAAATGCTTATAAATTATGTAGGTAAATAGATTACTTTAAGAAATATTTTAAATTTCAAAAACAGGCAAAGAGTAAAAGACCAAAACAATGAATTGCTTTATTGATAAAAAGATCCTAAAATATCTTAAGAGAAGTTTCTCAGTTTTGAAATGTGCTTATTTATCTGATAATTATGCATCTTTAGATACCAAGTAAATGTTAGATTCATTAATCAGCAAAGCAGGTTGTAAAATACTCCAGATTCTAATTCTAGATGTGCTATTGTTGACTAGTTGTACAAATATGTCAGGGTTTTACCTCCTGGGATCTCTTTTTCTTATTGTATACTTGAATTGTTTTTAAAATTTTCAGTTCTCCAGTGTTCTGGTCTATTAACTTGCACATTCTTTTAAAGGAATGTGTGATATAATCACACATTCATTTAATAAGGCTGTCTTCAAATTTACATTTCCCCAAGTTATTACAGAATAAATAGATCAACAACATTGAAAAGCCAGGAGGGAACTGGAGGTGAGAAGCATTTTTACTTAAAAGTTTTTTGGTCCTTAACCAACATTTAGTATGATACTTGCTGTGTGTGTGTGTGTGTGTGTGTGTGTGTGTGTGTGTATTGGAATCATCAACCATCAACCAAAAAGATTATTTTTCTATTCCAGAAACTTTTTAAAATATCATTTATTCTGTTTTTCTCCCCCAAAAGACATTTGGAACTCAGATTTACATATCTAAGTGGCAAAGCGCTAAACTTCAATTATCCAGTAGTTTAACATAAAATCATACTGTAACAGTCATTAACATATTTGAGTATGCTATATAAGTTCAGAGTATGAATTATGTATTAGTGAGCAGTGCTGCATTGAGTTAATTTTAATGTTGTTAGATTGTGCTTACGATAAGAAAGCAATTTCTAGAGATGATATTGTTTCCAGATGTTTAGAAAAATGTTTTTATGGTATTTTGAATGACCTATGCAATTTGAAAGTCTTATACTTTTGAAACATTGTTATGAAGCATTAACCTTTCAATAGATTTATTCCATGGTATTATATTTTAAAAATCCATTCACTATATCACTATCTTAATTAAGAATATATTTTAAAATCTGCTTTTAAGAAATAATGTGCTATTTCCCTGATCAATAGTATAGAACTAGAATTAGGTTTAACAGAATGAATGCTTCTGAACTGTTGTACAACCAAGATACTTAATTTTAATCTCTTGTGCTATTTCAGAATTTTTATTATTTTGTTTGATAATTCTGCATTGTTGGAAGTAGTTCGTGACAAACAAATTTAAGGCATAGAAGATACTCTTTTCCAACATTGACAGTAATGAAGTTTAATTTCTAAGCATTCAGGGTTTTTGGGTTTTTTTGCATTTTTATGGGGGCTGAATTATTAGCCTTTGTGAAGCTAATTTCACAAAGTAGTTGAAGAAAGGGAAATTTCTTTTGTAATCTCAGAAATTAGGGTCAAGAGAATAAGAACTTTATTTTGTAGGTTATATTAAATTTTAATAACATTGATATTCTGCTTGCTTTACAAAACCTTTATTACAAACAGTTATGAATATGAACATCTCATTTGACTACTGATGAACAGAGGGGAAAATCTAAATTAAAACTTTAAATACCACTATTTAATTACCCAAATGGCTTTGCCTGTGTTAAAGAGTGCCTGGGATTATTCTGTTTTTCAATTTGTTTTAATGCTTCCTTGGTAAAAGCTGATGGATTCCCAGGCCCATTGCTGTCACTGATGAACTATATAAAGATAAATGACATTATGGTAAATTCCACTTAATGACACATTTTTAATTTTCAGAACACAGACATTTTCAGGCTAGTGAATGAAGGCTAATTACCTCAAGATCAGAACAAAATAACTCCTCATTTCGAAAGATAATAGAAAAGAAATGTTGCAGATTAATGATGCTATTTATCTTTAAAGGAAAAAAATTTTATCTTTATCCAGATAGCTTAGCTCCCGGAGGAGCATGGTTATAAAATGAATCTGAAGTCGCAACTTAATAGGTTATTAAAATTGTGAGTGCAGGCTCTCCTGCTTAGTCTTTCCATAAATTTAAATGGAAGGTCTGCTGTATTCAGGAAGCAGCAGCTTGTTTATGAGGCCAGGGGGAACAACATCAGTTGCTGACAAAAGAAACGCTTAACCTCATTCTAACCCTTCCTTATTTCTCTGAATGAAGCCCAACTATTGAAAAGATACTGTGAAATTATGTTTTCACTTTTAATTGATACCTACATGGAAGAACCACAGTTGGACTTACTCAATTAAGAATAAAATAAAAATGAATTCTAAATGCTTTATACTTTTACTGAATACATATAAATAATTTTGTAATCTGATTTTATTGTATGCTGATATGTGTACAACTTTAAATATTTTTATTTTGTTACATAAGAAGGTGCTGTTTTTGTGGTCATAGTTGAAATTGACTTTAAAACTGTTCAATAAACTGTTATTCACAGTTAGGGGATTAGCAGTAATCCTTTTTCTGTACTCACAGAATAAACAGTGTAATGGTACAGGTTTTATTACTTCTGACTATGTCTATGTCTACTCTGTAATTGTTTGCTCTGGTACTACAATATTTTTAACTATGGAGTCATATAGAATATTGTATCCTTCCATTATCTTTGAGATACTGTGGTTTGCTCAAGTATTTATTATATTTCTGGGTCACTGAAAAATGCTTATTATGGCCACTCTACCTTAGAAATAAACATGTTCCTTACATTGTATAGAAATTGCAATATATTTTATTATTTTTCTTTGTGATTTTATTTGCCCCAAATAGTTAGAAAATATGTGTTTTATCTCTTAGGGACAATAGCCTCAATCTGTTAAGATGCTTCATAGACCAGTTAACAATAAGATAGCTGCTATGAAAGCCTCTTTATTTTTAACACATTCCTAAGTAGTTTTGGAACTGTACTCTAGAGGTGATTTTAACTTCTGATAAGACAACCTAAAATTTATTCTGAAGTCACATAATTTATTTAAAGAGATATAAATTCTATAAAATGCACTTATTTATGTATTAAGATAGATGTGTCTTAACACAGCCACCACCAATTCCCACCACCACCCAATGCTAAGAGTCAAACCCAGGACTTTGCAAATGCTGACTGCTTTATATTGAGTGGTAAATTTGAATCTCTCTCTCTCTCTCTCTCTCTCTCTCTCTCTCTCTCTCTCTCTCTCTCATTGGTATTAATTTATTGCCATTTATTTGAAGTATCCAGCACTATCCCCTATCAGATTTTTCTTTTTCCTTCCTTCCATCCCTCCCTTTTTCCTTTTTTTCTTTCTCTTCCTTTTCTTAAAACAAACAAACAAACTTTATTTGCTATAGGTTGACCCATCTTAACAGTGTCTTGGAAAAGAAACTGATAAGAATTCTGAGGTTTATGTTTTATGGTTAATATATTTTTACTATGGAAGCAACTGAATTGTCCTAATATTGGGCACATTTGCTTCTATAATGATCTTCTTTCTAGTTCTCAATAAGAATAATCACAAAAGTGAAAAGAAAGGATGTGTTGTGTGTAAGAGAAATCGCTAAAATGCATTGTTCTGTAAGTTCCATTTCCAAATATGGCAGGCAATATGTGGTGTAAATCACAGACTTCACTATACATCTGGGAATATGACATGGCTGTTATTTCTCAGTGGCTCTAGTCTATGTTATTATACTAGATGCCCTATTACCTGTGCCTAAGGAAGAACTGAAAATTGTGCAGAATGGAAAGGAAACTAGGATGGTCTGTAATGATAGTTGACATAATCTACCTTGAAATCAATCATATGGAATTTATGCTAAACACTGCAGTGAAATGGAGAGATGGCCAGTAGTGAAGACCACTTGTAACTCCTCCAGAGGACCCAAGGCAGTGCCTAGCACCTCCATCAGACAGCTCACCAGCTGCCTGACAGTTGCAGGGATCCAGCACCCTCTCTGGCTTCTGAGGCCACACATGGCGTGCATGGGGACATGCACAGACACATACCATCTTTAAAAGCAAAAAGTTTAATAAGTACATGTACCAGTATTTTGTAGGATTGGTCATATAAAAAATTCTTTCTGTTTATTAGCAATGGATAGTAAACTAATTCTTTTAAATGCCACTTGCTAAAAAATGAAATATGTACAGAGTAGTCGCATTAAAGGTAGGTAATAGCTTTACACTGAAAGCTAAAACACAAAATACAGAACCTAAAATGAAAAGCCATGTGTAATATATTTACTGCTTTTACCTGTATCCATGAAAAGGTAAGCGGCTGTTCTTTCTTTTTACTTGAATGGCACTATCTAAGCTGGTGATAGTACATTTGGAAATAGAAAAGAATGTAGAGCACAGTGAAGATCATGAGATGCTCTAGACAGAGATAGTGATAGGCTTCCTAACAAAATTTTACTAAACCAATTAGCTAAAATGCTGAAAATAAACTGGTGTCCTCCATCATGTGACATGAGCAGTTGACTTGTAACATTTCACAGGGTTAAATTTGAGAATAAATGAAAGATCCAAACACAAAATGGACACCTTGGATGAATCAAATATTAGAAAAACAAGACCTAAGAAACACAAACTAGAAGCAGAAAATGTTAAATGTTTATTTTTCAGAGATATTTAAGAAACTGAAAGCGTAAGCCACAGACCTGGAAAAAGTATTTACAAAGGATCTCTGTCCAGAGGACACAAGGAACATCACAACTTAAGAGGAAGATGATAATCAAGGGGAATTGGGTAAAGAAATTAGAGATATTTACTACAGAAGATATTCAGATGGCATAAATGTTCATAAAAAAATAAGTTATTAGCCACTAGGAAATTAAACTTGAAGTCACGTGCCTGATATGTGCAAGGCTCCTGGCTCAGTCTCAGTACCAAAACACCAAACAATCATTTAGGATGCATTATGGAATGATATCTGCATTTACTTTCCCATATCTGTTTGCCAGTTTCTTTTTTGCTTTTTATATTTTTCTGATAATCAGATTGTTGAGCTTTATATATTTATCTTTTATTAGACTATCTTACTGAAAATCATATATTTCAACTCAGCATGAAGTTGATTAATGAAAAAGTTTAAAATATTTTCATTGTATTATTTATTTGTGTGTGAGTTTGTGTGGTTGTATCTGTGTGGGGCTGCATGCATGCTATAGCATGACGTGTATGGAGGCCAGAGGACAGGTGGCAGGAGTTGGTTCTCCTTCCACAACATTGGTTCTTGGGGTCAAACTCAGGTCACCAAGCTTGTTAGGAAGCACTTTATTCACTGAGCCCTTTTTCCAGCCCCAAAATGAAAGTTTTTATGGCTTATAAAACATACAGTTTTTATGGTTGAGAAGTTGGCTGTTCTTATTTCTATATCCTAATTCTAAAACTTCTTGATGTGATAGTGAAACATTCACTGTTTAAAGCTGAAGAGATGCTGAGTTCAAATGTATATATAGTAGTACCTCACCTACCCCTCGAGACATTAGGCCAGAATCCTGGAGAAGCTTTAAGGATCGGTGTTGTGTCTAACCTCAGCAAATGACTGTTGAGCAGTAGTTAATAGGTGAAAGATGGTGTCCATGTTTGGTACTGTCATATGAGTCCACAGTTATTTACATATCTTCACTGTTTTTATTCCTTCTGTCCTATTATATAATCCTGGAGGGTTTTATTATATAATCCTGGAGGGTTTTTTTGTTTTTGTTTTTCTGGTAGTCACTTTTCTGGAAACAGTTTTATTATGTTTGTGGTTATTTTGAACACATGTGTTTCTCTTAATACTGTTGTCATTAGTGTTTATACTTTTTTACTTTGTAAATTGCACGAGTGCACTTTGTGGAGCACATTCTCTTGGGGGGGGTTGTGTTGTTTTTGTTTTTTGTTTGTTTTGTTTTGTTTTTTGTTTTTCCAGACAGGGTTTCTCTGTGTAGCCCTGGCTATCCTGGAACTCACTCTGTAGACCAGGCTGGCCTCGAACTCAGAAATCCACCTGCCTCTGCCTCCCAAGTGCTGGAATTAAAGTCATGCACCACCAGTGCCCAGCACACATTCTCTTCTTCCATTTTTGTTTGAGTTCCTGGGCTCAGACTCAGGTCCCCAGGCTTGCAGAGCAAACACCTTACCTGCTGAGCCATCTTTCCAGCATAGTACCCGCATTTGTTCAGCTGAGTTTGTTAAAGGAGAGGAATATGTTTTATATAGAAAAAACAAATCTGTTAATCACATCTGTATGAAGCACCTGTATATAAATCAATAATGCAGAGACTCAAAGACTCTGAAAGAGTCTGTATCTTGCTAAAACTCAAGAAGCTGTACATTCTTCATTTGGTGATTCTATATTCTGTACCCTTCAATTTTGGATACCCATCAGAATCATCTGGATAATTTAAAGCCTTGCTTCCTGCCTTAACCTTGTCTAGAGAAATTCTTGATGCAAGAATCCCATGGAATTTTAAATTCTGTCTATAACTGAAGTCATATATCCTGGCCCATTCTCACCTCCCTGCTTTGTCAAGTGGTGCTAAATCCAGAACTTTGTGCATACTAGACCAAGTGTTCTATACCTACCTATATCCCCACCTCTGATTGAAAATTTCTTAAACTTTTCCTCTTCTCTTCCCTTCCTTGACCTCATCTTTCTTTCAGGATCATCCCAAGTTGACCTCAGACTTGCATTCCTCTTGACTTAGTTTCCAAGTGCTAAGATGACAAGCCCAAGAGACTTTTAGATGGATAGTTAAAATCTTTCATTTAATCTCTTAACACTTCTCTTTTGATGCAAGTATAAATTCATGTTTTTGTTGCTTTGATATATAAGAAGAGAAGTTGCTGGCTCAACTTTAATAATCATTTAAGGGCTGGAGAGATGGACCAGCGGTTAAGAGCACCAGCTGCTCTTCCAGAGGTCCTAAGTTCAATTCCCAGCAAGGGTGGTTCACAACCATCTGTAATGGGATCTGATGTAGCTTCTTCTGGTGTGTCTGAAGACAGCTACAGTGTACTCATACATTAAATAATCATTTAAAAGTATGAGAAACTTGTGGTTTGTGCTTTCCGTTTAAAGTTATTCATTATCATTTCTCAAAGAGTAATATTATGAATTGGATGATACTGGTAAGTGGTTTAAAGTAACATTTAACTTCCCATCCCCTTTCCAATTGAACTTGGGTTGCTATAGATGAATTTTCCTGAGGACACTAATAGCTTCAAAGTAAAAGCTGCCTCAGCTCCTAAAGCACATCTGAATGTAAATTATTTTAAGGTTGAATTTAAAGTTTTTATGAAATTCCCACTGTGTATACAGGATTTCTCTGGGTATGGTGGAGTGAAGTCAGTTTTGACTTCTTGTTTGGTTGGTTGGTTGGTTGGTTGGTTGATTGGTTGGTTGGTTTGTGTTTTTATTTGGCTTATCCTATTTTACCCTAACTTCTAAGGGTGGGAATTAAAAATTCTAAATGCTAGCCTTTTCCTTGGCAAATTTTAAACAATAATCTGGATCATGCTGCTGCAATTCATGATCGATCGATTTCTTTCTTTCTTTCTTTCTTTCTTTCTTTCTTTCTTTCTTTCTTTCTCTCTCTCTCTCTCTCTCTCTCTCTCTCTTTCTTTTTTTGGCTTTTAGATTTTGAGCTATAATAGGCTGATAAAAGTTATTCATTGTGGCTGAACTTCTTCATGAAGGAACTTAGGAATTTTCTGTAATTGTTTTCACACCAAGTATGGAATCACTACTGTATGTGAACTTGGCAATTATGCTCTCCTGTAGAACTTTGAGACTTTGGTCTCCAGATCCTACTACACATCCTTTGTTCAGTGGCAAAGTTAGGTAACAAGAAAGGTACAGACATTCCTGCCACTCAGGCCTTACTCTTTCATCTTTAGTACTTCAGTGGAGACAGGAATTGTTAGGAATGGCAGCGGATGGCACTACATGAAGGAATGGCAGAGATAGACAAGATGAAGAGAAAGTGCAGTGGTTTTAGGGGAAGGACAAGGGTAATAATTCATTTGTTTATATATAATTAGGAAATTTGGGTATTGTGACTTCAACATGGCTGGATCATTCTAGAATCTCAATTACACCTCATTTCTTGGTTCTACTTTTCTCTGTGCTGGCTTATTCTTTCTTAGGCTGTCTCTAGATAGAATAAAGTGGCAGCTTCAGGGTTGACGTGAGCCTTAGTACCTCTGTCTCAGAGGCTTTGTCAAGGCACCCCAGTCCTGGGAATGCAACTAGAGAAGTCCTCTGCTGAACAGTTCTTTATTCAGCTCAGCTTATGTTATAACCAACTACCCAATGCATACAGAGAGTGTATGAATGGAGGTTGGATATGTGCCTACCTCACTTAACAGGTGCAGTAGACTGGGGCTGGGACTTAGTGTCCAAACCCTATATGGTAGGTGTATGGTAAGATACTGTTGTGCTGCCAGAATAAATAGAGAATACTGAGGAGGAAAAATAATTAAGCATTAAGCCAAACTTAATACACAAGGCTTCTGTGTGAAATTACATATTGTAGCCTTATTGCAGGCTACATTTAAAACCGAAGTATGCTTGAGTAGTCTCTATAGCCTGTGGATCATGGAGGTACTGGGAAAATGATTCAATCTGTAGTGCTGGCCTTGCACATATGAAGACCCGAGTTTAATCCCCAGGTGTGAAAATACCAGGTGGGGCAGCAAGTGTTTAAAATTCAGCTCTGTTGCTTACAGTCTTTAGTGCTAGAGGGAGAAACAGACCTGGGAGCATTGGCCAACCAGCCTAGTCAGCTTGGCAAACTCTAGGCCAGTGAGAGACCCTATCTTTAAAAACAAGGTGGATGGCACCTGAGGAACCATTCCCAAGGTTGACTTCTGCTCCATACACACATGGCACATGTGGTTATCCAGACCTTTATACTTGTCATCAAAATTTCTCAGTGTAATTATATGAAACTCAAGCCATTTTGGCCATTCTTTCAACTATGTATTGGATGCCTATTATGTTATTTTGCCTATAATATTTTTTGAAAAGTAATTTTAAAACTTTTATGTAGAGACCTAGATTTCAAGATTACTTAAAAGTGATTCTCCCCCTCTCCCACATTTTGTCTCAGTTTCTCAAATAACCAGTCTAGAGGATTTATGCAAGCTAAGAAATACCAAGTTATATTTTAAAACATTTACCAAGCCTCGCCGGGTATCTCCCTCCTTTTCATTTATCTAAAGTGCTCTGGGATTTTAAATGTCTACACAAAGCATAGAGTAAGCCTCATCTGGAAGACCCAAACCCAGCACATTGCAGGCTACTCAATTTATCTACCTTGGAAGGATGAAAGGCTAAGTTGAAAAATCATTTATCAGTTCCACTCCAGTTGTTACATTTTTGCTTCAGAAACATCCTTCATCTCCTGAGTCTCATAATCTCTTGCCTTTGAGGTTGTTTCATAGACATGCTTTCACTCAAATGCTTTCAATTTGAACTTCTTCAAGAGGGTTGCCTATCTCCCAGAATTCGCCTCTAGGGACTATTTTATAGCTGTTATTTCAGCTCCTCCCATTCTGGCTGTTGAAGAAAGTCCTCTAACCAAAGGCATTTCTAATAGGAGCCACACTAGTCAGGCAGTACAGCTGCTCTCAGGACTGAGCGCCCAACCTGGAGTTTTGAGAGGGGAAAACAGGACAGAACAAGAAAGCCCAAAGAGACAGTCCAACATACCCTTTGCTCTTCAAAAGGAGCATAACACCTGCTTTCCTCCTGTGATTGACAGAATCCCACTAAAATAATGTAGTCTGGGTTTTTACATGAAAATAATTCTCTGAGAAATGTGTGCCTTTGCCTTATCCAAACCACCCAGTGCACAAGACCTAACTGGAACCCTTTAGAAACTGTGATTCCAGTTAGCATTTTCATGAGTTTGTAGTGGAACCTGTCACATGTTGGGGATTCAGCCTTCATCCTTCTCCTCATCCTCTAGCTTTCTGCCTTGACACTGTATCTCACACTCTTCTTCAGACTTGCCTTTCCTTTCCTTTATATGTTCCACCTCTTCAACCCTGTTATAGACTCTCACACTCAGGAGTTCTGCTCTGTATTTATTTTGTATTTTTACAAACTGTCAAGTAACTATTTTTGGAGATTAAAGTACTTAGTTTAAATAATACATAGTTTCTTATATCATCTAGCTATTATGGCAGACACAATGAAAAGTAAAACATAACTCCTGCCATCAAAGAGCTTTAACCCTTTATAAACTATGTTACATGTATGTCTAATATAAATGAATCATTCAGGAGAGGGCAGTTTGACTTCAGGAAAGCAGGGTAGCTTTCGTGACCTCAGTGGCCATGGATTATTCCTGGTATATCTTAGATTAATGGTCAGTTAAGTAGGTCAGTCATTATAAGAAACATTGAAAAGGAAAGCAGTTGGGAGGCAGAGGCAGGCGGATTTCTGAGTTTGAGGCCAGCCTGGTCTACAGAGTGAGTTCCAGGACAGCCAGGATAATGTAGAGAAACCCTGTCTCGAAAAACCAAAAAGAAACCAAAAAAAAAAAAAAAAAAAAGGAAAGGGAAAGGAAAGCAGTAATGACCAGTGTCCCTCACATGTATAGTTCTTAGTGAGAAAAACTCTTGCCTAAGAGGTGTTTTGTGTTTTGTTTTGTTTTGTTTTATCTCATGTGCTTCAAAACCTAGGAGTCAGTGGAGGTTGCATCTACTGTGGGTATGTGGAAGTTTCCTGTGCAGCTTTCAAAGTCCTCTTCTGTTTTCTGATTTCCTTGATGATCAGAAAACAGAATTATCAATCTTGACTTTTCTGCTGTGGTCTTTTGTATTGAGATTAACACTCCAGAAGAAAGGAGAGATTTCTTGTTTCTGGCAGCTGCCCTGACAGGTCAGCACTGATCCTACCCTGCTTGACCAGACTTGTTAATGACTTTTTATAATACTATTACAGCACTCCTTCTGTCTCCTCCCACCAAGAAAAAATGAAATAGGAAATTTTGTGAGTTTGGACTATTTCTGGATTTTTTAAATCATTTATATCTGTTAAATGTTTCTATAAAATGATTTTGGCTTTTGGGATAGGATACCTGCTAAAGTATATGAAACTACTATAATGTTTTACTAAATAATTTTTCTCTTTAACAGAATTGTATTTTAATTTTTTGATTCTTTGTTTCAATTATGTTCAGATAGTTATTGAAGTGAGAGAAGAAATCTTACTGAACTAATAGATTTTTATGTTACCAGAAAACTGCCTCAGAGTCATCTATTTTCCACCCACCTGATGTCCACCTCCCTTTAAACTAGCCTTTCCTGAAAGTAAATTTTGGTTTTGATTTTGTTAAAATCAAATTTTATCATCATTGCATCACTCTGGACTGGTGTCTTGCCTGGATGATTACTCTGTTTCTCTCTGTATTTCAAATTGCCAAAATCAGTTTATTCACTGCAGGATTGGCGTACAAATGAATATAATGGCAGAAATTAATATTTTGACTGCAACTAGAACTAATAAGTAAATAGAAATTTCATTAATAACTAGCATGTTTTTGCCCACAGTTATATCAGTAATAAGAAATAGTAGCAGAGGAAATAAAACCAGAAAAGCTACATTTTATAAATAATTATGAAATTATTTTCATTTTCCTCCATGGATTTCAAAAGGAAATGTATTTATGCTTATTTTCCATGTTGATTGCTTCTGCCACATGGCTCCAGGTTCTTATTATTTGTAGTTAACTTCGTTTTAAACTTTGGAACAACATTGTGAGTAAGAAGAGTCAGAGTTCTACATAGATTAAAGGAAGTGTATTATTAATGAGATAGAGCCCAGATTGAAACATGCTATCGCTCAAAGGTAAATTTAGGTATACTGCTTCCTAGTTAAGATTGTTGTCTCCTTGTATTTATAGAACTTGAATTTGAAAATAAGTAATAGATATTATTTCATTTCATATTGAAGAGTATCATTGCTACATCTACCAAAAAGATGCCTTGTTTATTACTATTTCTCATAATTATCAGTATTTTATATAGACCAGTGTTTTTGTTGTAATAAGATTCTTATTGTAATGCCTTATTTCTTTCCCCTGCGATGTTGCTTTGTTGGCTTGTTCATCTACCTTGTAGACCTTGGTGACCCCCCAGGTTCTAGTTTTTGACTTTTTAGTAGGCTGAACCAAAAGAAAGCCCTTGGTTGCTGGCAAGAGAGCTGAACAAAGGCAGGAAGGAAGGGCTTTAAGCGTGGGACTCTGGCACAGAAAAAGCAGCCTATATTCCAGCTCCGTGTAGGAAGCCAGCTTTGTAGGGTTATGCCACTGCATTGCCAGTTAACTTATTACTGTCCTGTAGCCTCTGCACTGTTGAAAAGTTATTTCATGACAGAACGAGCTGAAAAAAAAAAAAGAGCTTGTCAAAACCTTTAAAGTTTCCTGCATCATATAGCCATGCATCTGTTTGGGAACAGCCTGCCTTTTAACTGTATTGTGCTTCAGCTCTATGTTTACAGTGAGATTGATTTTTTTATGTCTTTGAAACAAAGACCTTTTAAAAAAAACACCCTTTTTTCTTTGATTTCAGTATTGAAGTAAAAATGTGTTAGAACCATTCAGATATGGTCAGGAGACATTAAAGTAAGCAAGGACACCTCTGCCACAGAAAAGAATGTCTAGCACAGCTCAGTGTGGCCAGCACCTGAGGCAGGAGCTTCAGGAAGTAGTCAGGCGTCATAGGGTAAATCATATATCACAAGGTGATTAGGACTATGTTGAGCTACATGAGAACCTGGTTTATGCATCATTGGAAGATAAATTGCTATTGAGGGGTTTGGACCTAAAGATCATTAATATATCTTACATTATACATTTGAGTCTGTCAATGTTTTTGTGACCTATTATGTAAAGGAAACAAGCACAGAGGAGTCTCTCCTCCCCTTTTCCATGGTTGGGTATGAAAACCAGTGCTAGGCTTCTTATTGCCGCCACAGTGAGAGAAGCCAGTATGTTTTTCTGTTTCAGTTTACAAATTTTAAGCAGTTTTTGAGATAATTTATATATATATTTAAGTTTTATATTCTTAAGTATTACTAGAGACATTGTATAGACAGTAAAAAAGAAACAGACAGAATTTGTTCTTCTAGCCATGTTTGCATATTATTGTTAAGACCCGACCAGGATTAAAATCAATTTAATAAAAAAAAATCAAATGCTGATGCAAAGGAAATTTATATTTGTTTCAATTGTGTAGATAATTATAAATGGTACAATTTAGATACACAGATTTTTAGTAAGGATATTTTAACAGATATAGAGTGGTGATGTATTAGATAAATTTTCACATTTAAAAATACAGTTCATTTAACAGAATAATTTGTAAAGTTTACCTCAGCACACTTAGATCTCTCCTTCATTTATCAAGGAATTCAGACATATAATTGTATGTGTGTATGCATGCATGCATGCATACATGCATGCATGACTATAAGGTAGAGTAAAAAATGTTTTGCTTGGTTTTATTTTAAGGTGTATTTAGGAATTTGGTCTATAATGTGTCAAACAGTAAGCTACTCAGATATGTTTCAGTAATAGTCAAAATTTTTATGCAGCAGCTGGCCTGTGGGTTGGTATTAACCTCAAATGGAAAGCTATTTCTGATTTAAACTCATGACTCTTCCACATTAGTGTTTGTATAATTGAAGTCTTTCTAGTTCCCAGTAGAAGTATTTTATAATGCCACACTAAAGCTTGCTAGGAACGAGAAGTGCTGTCTCCTTGAAGTTCTCTCATATTTCAGCTAAAACATACTCAGCAAAAAAGATATGTAAATTAAAAGAAAATCTCCAGTTTCCTGTTGTAAGGAAAGCTTTGATTTCTGCTGACTGAGGAAGGAAGGTTGACACTGCAGCCTCTCATTTCATCTGGAATAATCACTTTCCCTTTTGAAAAGTCTTTCATGTTAGCAGCAGTATCTTCTAAAACAGTCCATTTTGCATGGATGAACCTGTTTTTCTCTAGATAACACAGAAAGTACAACTATCATAAACGGTAGCCTGCTTTTTACAGTATTGCTTTCCTGGATGTCCAGTGAGGTACTAAAGTGCCAGTTTGCCTGTGCTGAAGGTCTCACTGATTTTTCTTAGCGACCTTCCTACCCCATGCCCAAATAACAAGAATTTTATATCTTCTGAATTGACTACTGCTACAAAATATTTAACTCTAGGATTAAAAATCAGATGCTGACAAGCTAATTCAGATGGCTGATATCAGTGCCATCCCCCCAAGCCTGTGTCTCACCTTAGTTCTAGCTCTGTGTCTCAGCAGGACGCTTGTTTTTCCACATTGCACTATTTGATTAAGCTAGATATTGGATGATCTTACTAAGCCCAGTGTTTTCTCAGCACACAGTAGATACAGCTAAGACCAATAACAAGCTTGTTCTTACTGCAAGGTGAGCACAGAGCTGCTCACTGGGTCCTTCTATTTGGCTGCCACATGTGGAAAGGATCACTGCTTACTGTCTAAGTAGGAGGAAAATTTACAAGCATTTGAAAAATAAGTTTGGCATAATCTATATACAGCCTACTTAAATTTCCAAACAAAGGTCAAATTCTTTGTTTAGATTTCTGCCAAATTATGCTCTAAGTAAACTGATTTTTTTTTTTTTTTTTTTTTTTTTTAGTTTCTATGGAAGATATAAGTGTATATGTGTTGACTGGCCTTGCAGAGAGGGTTGTGCATGGATCCATTGTGTGCCAGTTATTTAATTTCTGTGCTTTGTATATGAAGCATGTCCTTGCTTCCCATAGTACTTGGGACATGCTCTCAATGGAACATTACATGGCAGTGCTCGCTTATGTAATCTTGAACACTATATTTCTCATACTATATTTATACCATTACTGCTTCATGCTACCAAGTATTTATATCAAATTTTGTATTCTGTATAGACAGTGCTTTTTTATTTCCTCCTGATAGCACATTTTGTTATATTAATACAATAAAACCAAGATGACAGGATGACAGAGTAAAGCTATTATTAAAAACATGTTCTAATTGTTGCAGAGATATTAATGGAAAGCTAGAGCCTACTGCCTCCAGTTATTTCAAATTATGTATTTTATATTTACAGTTTACATTTACATACTAATTTTATCTATTAAGAATTGCTTTCAAATTAAAAGATTTACATATGTTTAAACAAAAGCATGAAATTACATTTGAACTCCATAAATGAATTCATTGTATCAGCAAACTGAGTGCTTATTCTACATTAAGGAAGGCCAGTTTCATTGAGAAGTTTGACCCTCACGTTTATAAATTAGGATGAAGGAAGGCAGCAAGAAAAGCATATTTAGATATCCCAAATGCTCAGATTACTATGTCGATTAAAATGTCGATTTTTGAACCAAAGTAGAGAGAAGAATTAGGTTGGAATTTTAAAATTATTTCTTAGCAAGGTTTCCAACATAAAAATTGTTCATCTTTTAAGGAGTTAATGAGTTATACATTTTAAAGTAATGCATTTAAATTATATGTGTGTGTGTGTGTGTGTGTGTGTGTGTGTGTGTGTGTGTGTGTTTTATCTTGATGTTGTAAGTGTGCCTTATAAGATTTAAGCATGTGATAAAAATAATCTTAATCCTTTCTTGGAGAATTCAAAACCTTTGTTATAAAATGAGCAGTCAGTATTCTAAGTTGTCTAATACTGAGAAATCATTTCATCATTTTGTACAACTACCTACAAGTGCTTTGGAAAAAATCTTTAATCCAGATGTTTTTCTCCTTTAAAATACACATCATTTGAGAGGAACTTGTTTTAGAAGGGATAAAAATGTGACTTTATCCTTTATTGTGTCTTGAAAGCCATCATTTATACTTTATCAGTAATCATAAGCACCACACAAAGCATTGTCAAGATCTACGCGTTTATGGAGAAATTCTTCTGCATTTCTAGACACATACTTACAAATATCTGAACAACCATTTAAACCAAAGTGTGGGTTGTGCTAGGAAGTTTGTGTGCTTTCTTTTCAGACATGGTCAATTGGAAATATCAGCAAAGGTGATCCCGGCAGTCTCCTGAAACTCTTTCAGTCTGCATAGAACTGTAACAGCAGAGTGCTGACCAGAGTTCAGATGCAGACATTACTCATTATTCTAGCTTCTCTTTAGTCTTTTCATTAGTTACCTCACAAAGAGAAGGATACACTGTGTGTTTGTGTGGTAGTAACAAATTGCTGTAATGTTATATGATATGGTATGGGACCTTTCATGGTGTTTGTCTGCTGTGCATCTAAACTTTCAGTCTTGTGCATTGTGACTCTGTTCTACTCTTGCGTGTTCATCAATAAGGGGTTACCTTAAATTAAGCATTTCGGGTATCCCTATTGTTTCCCAAGCCCCATAGGGTTCCTGCTTGGCTTAGCTTAGAACCTCAGTCTTTTTGCTCTCTATATCGGCCTCTATACGGCCCTAGCCTCTTTGTTGGACTAGTTAATCCTTATGGAGTGAAGTATGAAGCAAAAGATTGACTTTGCGGAATTGGCTTTAAAAAATAAACAGCAAACACAGCAAGCAAAACACAAGCTGCTCTACAGCAAGGTGTGTTGGAGTATAGCACTTAGGTTTTGTTTAGATAGAATGGCTTTTTTAAATGGTTCAGTTTAATATAAAAATGAGCACAAAATTATTTAATAAAAAATTAAAACGAAGTACCCATCAGTTCTTTAAAAGGCAACTCCTGGTATTTTAAATACTTGATTTGTAGTAAACTTGGTGAATGAAGGAGATACTTTTTAGTCTTTATTAAATGGGACAAGTGGTAAAGAGTTATTGTTGCCAAGATCTCCTTTTTAAAACCCAACTAATCCTAGTGTTTTTGCTCTTTTTCCTTTTCTTTAAAACACTGGGTTAGTTGATGCTTTCCTCTGCTTATCTACTGTGGTTATGCCTAGACTATTCTACCATGATTGACCTGTGAGGGTCACTCTGCGTGTGTGTGTGTGTGTGTGTGTATGTGTGTGTGTGTGTGTGTGTCTGTCTGTCTGTCTGTCTGTCTGTCTCACTGTGGAAGAGAAACCAATGCTGAATTTTTCTATTTTGTTTTATATTGAATAGTGTAGAATAAGGAAGAACATTTATTGCATTGATTAACTTATAATAGCTAATTTCTCTGAAGGAAGCTCACCAAAACATCAGATATATCTCACTTAGCAGGGATGTTATCTATGAGGTAATTCAACCTTATTATAACTTTGTTATGTAGCCCTATCAATTTCTATTTTCTCACAACTTTTAAAATGTAAAATCAGAGATTCATTCTTCTACAAAATGACTTCATTTTTAAGACAAAAAAAGTTTAATGTTTTAGACAAATGATTTTTAGGTAAATCAATTTGTCAGATTACATAAACAGTATAGATACTCCTATCTGCCTCTTCTAAATAATAACTACAGTACAGTAAGAGAATTTTTTTTCAGATGCTCATTCTGTCCTTGATATACTCTAGCGGAGTGGGTAGCTTTCTTTACTGTTCAACATTTTTCCTTCTACAGTGTTTCAGAAACCCGTCCTTCAACAATTATTATTGGATGCATAGCAGTGCAGCAGATATTAGGAAGTAGAAACCCATTATTGCCTTCAAGTCGATTTAGCAGGGAGTGAGACACATAGTACTTACAGTGCAAACAGACAGTGTCTCGATAGATTTAAGTATAGGACAGAATGGGTACACAGAGGAAGGCCTAACTCAGTTTTGGAAGATTATGGGTAAGCCAAACAGAGGGAGAATGTAAAAATTGTTTTGCGGGAAATAGCAGGTATATGTAGCCCAAATATGTACTGGTTTGCTCCAAAAAGTTAGATGGGTGACTGGCACATAGGGTGTTAAAAACAATGGAGAATAGTTGAAGATTAGTGTGCAGTGATAAATTGACCAAGTTATAAAGGTTTTTAGAAGCATGGTCAGAAAATTTAAGAGTTTCAAGATGATATTTTTGTGGGCTGGTGTTAAGATCAGAGTCACATTTTAGAAATTAATTTGGTGGGGGGGTGGAGAGCAGCAGAAGCCGGGCAAGAGAAGCTGATGGCATCAGAACAGGTGAGTCATGGTGGAGCCGCTCTTCCCAGTGACTGCTATTAGAGGAAGCCCAAAGTTGGGAAAAGGGAAATGTTGGCTTAGTTCTCAACATTTACTTTGGTGTGCCCGTGGACTGTAATTGTTGGTTCTTAGACAGCGGTGGCATATATGAGCATAGGACTAAGCCAAGAGGGAAGCAGCTGGCCAGGTGCAGGGATTTAGAAGTATGGGTATAAAAGTAACTGAAGTCACAGATTCCAGGAGTCTTCACATATATTTTGTTACTCAATTTATGTTTGTGTGGCCACATGACATAGATGTGGTTCTATTGTGAACTACTTACTAAACAGAAGAGTATATTTCATACACACATTGCTATGGCACAAAAAGATTAGTATAGTGAATCAGGCTGTCACTTGGAACAGAGAAACAACTTTTACAGTGAACCTTTTGTTATACTAATATTTATTTGTTAATAGTAAAATTTTATCTGATTCTTTTGCTTTAGGAACAGATTAGTAAGCTAGAAGTAATGACTTACCCCTGTAATCTTAACACTTGAAAAGCTGTTATACGAGAATAGCCATTGAGTTTGAGGACAGCCTGAGCTACATATATGAGGTCCAGACTAGCCTGAGCTACATAGCAAACATGTCTCAAACAAAAGATTACATTAATAATTAGGGAGGGATAAAGGAACTGTTTCAAGCACTGTAGTTTGCATATATATACATGTTTCAGTACTTTATATTACCTTTATCCTGAAAAGAGTATACTTATTATATACGACTTATTTTGTAAAATGTATAGTATCATGGGTTGGCCAAAGCATGCTAATAAGCATGTTTCACTTTATATACTGTACTTTTTGTGGCAAACATACAAGCTGTAGCAAATTTGAAAAATACTATTCATTGTTATTAACTATAGTCACTTGTATTTATTTATAACTTAATAGTCTTAAACTGACTAAAAGAACAAAGTATCTTTCAACCAACAGAACCATATCCCCTCTAACTACCATTTTACCCCTAAATTGTCTAGATTCTGTTAGTTCTTAATTTTTCATCCGAAGCAGACATTGTGGATTGCTGGTTTCTACCAAGATAATTAGTGATCTCGACAGTTAACTGTCCTGAAGCTTTGCTCACTTGTGAGTTTCAAATGAAAACTGTAATGATACCAAGGTAGAGAGAAATAACTAGTGGGAGAAGCCTTACAACAGGAAGTCCAAACGTTTCACTGAAAGCTGTGTGAGCTGCAGTGAAGAATCCTGAGGTACACGTTAGCCCTGTCCTCTGATCCCAGCAAGCTCCTTCCTCCGCAAGCCTTGATTAACACTATTCCATTCTAGGGCTGATTGTGTTCTGGTACAGAGGTCAGGATCTGCAAGCTATCTGCTTCTGAGAATGACCTCTAAAATGACAGTAGTAAGAGTATTGGTCCCAGTTCCCAGTTTTAGCACAGTGAAATTAGAAGTACAGGATATCTGATGGTCTCCTTGCCGCTTGACTTGACAGTGAGTCCTAACCCTGAAGGCTGGTGTAGTTGGGTTGCCGTTGTTTCCTTTCCTCTAGGGATTTGTCTCTTAGAGTTTGTTTTCACTGTTGTGTGTATGTAAACCAACAGAAATTATATTAAAATGTGTTCATATTGCTTTGATTTTAGGTACTTTGTCTTAGCACAGAAACTCCAGTGTCTCTGAGGATGGCTATTAATAGAATTTCAAGTTTGAAGGAATAGATTTGGAAGGTGGAGCCACTTAGCGTTTTCCCTATTACATTTCCCAGATTCTAGATGTATAATCTGTGAATTTCAAATTCAAATAATATTATGGATAATTCTTATTCAAATCATTCAAATAATATCACAAATAATTCTTTGTGCTTAGTGCTTAGAAGCTTCTTGGAAAGAATATTAGATGGAAGGAAGGAAGCAAGCTGACCCTGGATCTGTGGCATGTCACTCTATCTAGACATCATGTTAGATTCGGCAGGCATAGCATAACCCTAGTAAGAGGTTATGATTACCTGTTGTAATCAGCTAAATTGCAGCTAGATATCAAATATGTGGCAAACTACCGATTTTGCTGTTGCTTATACATACCCACCTATGATACTTTATCTCATCTCAACCTGCAGGATCTTAGCCAACCTTCAAGTTCAGCTTTACGGGTTTCTTTGTAAAGGTTCTGCCATTACTCAGACTAGTAATGATTTTATACTATTAATAACATTCTTACTGCAGATGTCATTTGTAACTTTGTTATTTTAGTTACTTGCTTATAGTTACTTTCTTTTGCTTATTTGTGGTCTGCCAGTGGCCTTCATTATTGTCTTTCTCTTAGGTCTTACTTTTTCACTCCTTACATTGCCTTTTCTATCAAAGTTCCAATTCTCTGTACCTTTTTATTTTAACTGTTGAGACAGAAGTCAGACTGACTTTCTTTCTTTCTTTCTTTCTTTCTTTCTTTCTTTCTTCTCCTTTTGCTTTCTTTTATTCCTTTTATCTTTAAAAATTGTCAGACTTAATATTATGACAAAGTTATTATGTTACTCTTTTGAGTTCAAGCTATTTTAGGTTCTATACCTAATATGTATGGAGCCATTTTAGTTTTTAGCTGGAGTATATCTGAATGTTTAGGCTGGAATTTCCAAAAGAAAACTATATTAAAAGTGTTGGAGAAAATTTTTGTGAAAATTGAGCCTGCTATTTATACTATGCTTCTGTCCTTGGCTAAGTTAATGTGTTAAATAGTGCTTGGTTATATTTTTCTTCTAAAACCCTTCAGTGGTTTACTATTTCCTAACACAAGTTCTCACTCAGACATGGTGAGCACCATAATACAGATCATCTCCCTGTTTCTTTTTCTGGTTACCTAAATTTTGTACTATTTTCAAGTTCTATGAAAGACCTCCTCCTTCTATTTGTTTTACTTCATGGAAAGTTTTTGCCTTTTTATGTTCATGACTTTTACTCTCTATGAGCCATGTGTTCATCTTTCCAAGGGAAGTCCTATGGCACGTGGAAGTTTGTGTTAAGAAAGAACTAAGTGATGAGGAGGAGGAAAGAGGGTAGTGAGTTTTTGTTGCTGGTTCAGTAATTGTAATTTGACATAGATGTTAGCCCATGCGACTTCTACCCAATACTGAAACCACTCTGGTGTGTTTTGCTAAGAAGAGGGTAGCCTGTTGGGAGAAGAGAGCTATCCCTGTGTCTTTTAGCTAATGTAAGAGTAGATGGCTAAGGTCCCGTAGATTGTGGTGACTATATATTAGGGATATCAGTTGTGAGATCTACAGAGACAGCTGAGGGAGAAATGGTAGCCTTGTACTATTTATCTGATGTTGCTTTACAGTGCATCTCTGATCTTTCTGTACATCTGAATCAAACATGTAATTTACCAGTTCAAATATCAGGAAATCTAACAGTAATAAGTCATTCCCAGCCACACAGAAGTGTTTCTGTTCATCAGCTTTATAAAGAGTTAAACATTTTCTTACCTTAAATTGCAATACACAGGATTAAGTAAGTATTCCACTGTTTTTCTATAGCATTCTTAAAATAGGGACATAGGAATGTACAAAATATGGGTTTTCTGGCTTTGCCAAGTTGTGTGTCTTCTGAGGGAAAGAGGCTCCTTCCATCCTCTTCCTTCTTAATGTTAGCTTTTCACCTTGGGACGAGGGACTGAGGTACATATTTTACATACCAAAGCAGATCTGGCTGACAGGCTCTCCCAAGTTCTCTCAGTAGGAATACCTAGGACACCCTGCCTCTAATGCTGAACTTTCCAGCCCATCCAGGGCTGGGCTCCCCTTCCCCCAGAGGTTCTTCACTATGTAATGTAGACATTTTGGTCTCTCTCCTCTTTTCCTAGTCTCTCTCTGCATGCACACCCCCTTCTCTCTTTCTCTTTTTTTCCTCCCTTATTTACCCCCCCCCCTTCCCCATGGCGACTTCCCTGGCCTTGGTTCTTAGGGCCAGTAAACTTGCTCACCGGAGAGTAGCTTCTCAATACCCTAGTGTTATAGTGAACACAGGCTTTGGATGCAAACAGGTAGATTCTGATTTCTAGTCCAGTAAAGTATCATTGCTGAGATTACGTACTCTTATTAGCCAGATTTCCTCACTTTAAAATTCTTGTTTATTTTTTCAGATGTTCAATTCTGTGAAAGACTCTAATATGGTTCTCATTATAGTTTCTATATTATATATAACATATTATTTATAATGTAATTAACTAATATAAGCTATTATAATATAGCTTATAATAATTTCTTCATACATGTGGCCTCCCTGTCTGGCTTATCTAGTATTTTCCCAGGCTTAACACTTCTGCATCCAAGGCGTCTCCTCTTCTTCCCTTGTTCACATGATTTTATAAGCTTGTTAGCCATTCCTTCTTTGAAGCAAGAATAGTCAAATTATACTGTAAAAGTTTGATGTTTTTTACATTTATGTGTGAATATTTATAGCTTGTATGTATGTATATGCACTATATGCATACCTGGTGTATAGAGGTCAGAAGAGGGCACCAGATTCCTTGAGACTGGAATTACATATGGTTGTGAGCTGCCAGGTGGGTGCTGTGAATCAAACCAGAGTTCTCTGCAAGAGCAACCCATGCTCTTAACTAGGAACCACTTCAGCCTAGATCCTGTTTCCAGCAGCTGGCTCAGTTCTGGGACTTTGCATATGCTCTACCACAGAGCTACCCCTTGTGTCCTCTGAGGTAGATTTTAAGTAGAGATGAGTAGATCCTGGTCTTATGTAGATGCTAGTTATTGTTTGCTTTTTAGGGTATTCTTACTTAATGTTTCAGGTTATGTTATATAGTTGTGCTATTGACTTGTTTTGTAACCAACCAAACCTTTCATATATTAATTGGCCTGAAATGGGAACATGATACAGAGTTACTTGTAAAGTGGTGGATTATTGCAGGGAGTGATTCTGACTGTTGCCCTGATGGGAAGGCCATGTTGAACAAGCTTCCTGAGTAGACATAGTTGAATAAGTTCTTTATGTCAGAAATAGTTAAGTCTGTAAACCTGATTTTTAAAATTCAACTTTTTATAAACTATTATGTTATGGTGAGTTATAAAAATGATTATAGTGTTAGTATTCTTCACAGCTTTATTTTAATACTTCAGAACCCAAATATTAGTTTAGTTTATTTATGTTACCTGTCTTGTGTTCTAATGAGAAAGTAGTTTACAATTATGATTGCTTTCTAGTTATCTTTGTTTCTGATTTTTACACCCACCTTTTGTTCATTTATTAATTTAAAAATTAACTAAAAAATAACTATCTGGTGTGTTTTTGTTAATGTCGTGGCTTTATGTCAAGATACTGAAAAGTATCTCTCCAAATTGTTGTTCTGCTATAGTTATTTCTCTCAAAGAAGGCCTCTTGTATGGCTATTTGTTGAATTGTGTACCTACTGAATTAGTCAAAGCTCTAGCTAAAACCATTTTTTCCTTTACTTCTCCCCTCCCCCCCCCCCAGCTTGCTTTTGTTATGTATTGGCTTGCTAATCCTTGTGTTGAGCAGTATCAGACATCACCTTTCTTGGGGGCAGTTAGTCCACTCTTCCGCTTTCTTTGTCAAAGGGCTCCCTTAATAGGAGAAGTCAACAGGGAGGACAAAAAGGATTGAAAGTTGTATTTAATCAGGGTCAGAGAGGTGGTGTTCAGAGTGACGGGCCCACAGGCAGGCTGGCCTTTTATGCTTGCCGACGCAGATGGTCCCAGAGCATTCAGCTAAGTGAAGAGAAAGCTGCCCAGTGAAACCTATTGTAGGGTAGCATCGTTACAGTTGAGAAAGGTTGCCAGGGGTAACTAGAGAGTATCACCAGTATCGTGTGATCACTAGGCTGTGCCATTGAAAATGTTAGACTGAGAATTGTATTGGGTCCCCTGGCATCTTGATGTTCATATGTAAGCAGTATTAGCTTATATTAGTGTTTTTAATTTAATTTTTGTACAGTTTTCTTCCTTTTGTTCTTGCTCTACCTTTTTTTAAAACACATTAAAAACTAGGTATATTTATAATTAATGATTTAAAACTTGCTGGTGAGAGAAAATAACTAATAATATATTTATTGTAGATTGTATAAGCTACACCAAATTATGATGGAGCTTAGGTTTATGAAAATAAAATATATATTAGAAGAGCTTGAAGACGATTTTCTGAAATAGTTCTGAAGCTTCACCACTTTATATCATATCGAATAGTTTGATGCTTTCCTGTAATTATCAATTATAAAAGATTACAGTGCTAATTATCTGAAAATAGTATGTAACACAGTGAAAGATTAGGTCAAGAAATTTCATACTTTTAAGAAATCTGCCTTTAGTTTTTACCCAAAGCAAAAGTAAAAATATACATGCTAAGCGAGTCCAAGTTAGTAGCATAACAGTTATTACTCTTAATATAGTAAATATGATTTTAATAACCAATTTTAGAATTCTTTAATTTTAGCCTTTCTCCTATTTCTGTACTTCAAGAAATTATTTGTGGTCACATATAAAATGTAAGTTCAGCAGTCTCCTACAGTCACTAGAAGAAAATGTAGAGATTTCAAGATAGTATAAATGTGAAATTTGAAGTATAACTGAGATTTAAGGTAAAGTAGCAATAGACTTGCAAAGATTAGCTTTAAATTAGATTAGCAGTCAACTCAACATAATTAACTTTATGCCAGCTAGAACTGTCTTTATCTTACACCAGTTATCCATTGATAAGTAAGATAGTAGATGAAGACAACATGATACTGTACCATATAACCAATAATTTCATAGTCTCATGAGGCATGGGAGACAAACTCATATTAAAATGAGCAACTTTTTCTCCATGTTAAACTATAAATGAATTTTTATATTTTAGGCAGTTCATAACCACTGACATAAAGATAAAAGCACTACACGTATGTGCCTGCGCGCGCGCGTGCACACACACACACACACACACACACACACATGTACAGATGGGGGGTGGAATTTGATGATGTTTAGCACAAGCTTCTAAATGTCCACAATTACAAAGAGGTCTGCTGACATAATGACAAAGATCTTCATTGGAAAAATTACCCTTTACACTAGTAAGAATGACAGAGATGGTGATTTCTTATTTCCTAGAAAACAAGTAAAAAAATAGCTAGGTTGTGCTATTCTTTATCATAGGTTCTTTCTCAAAGAGAATTAAAGTATGGCTTCTTAAAAGATTTGTGGGCAAAGTACAAGATTTTTTTTGTCAAAGTAATTTTAATTGAATTACTATACTAGTGAGCCTTGGTAAATCAAAGAGATCAATACCGTAGTTTATGGCTCTTAATCTTTTGGATTGTCAATTGCCTTTTGCTTTGTTGTTATTTTTAAGACAGGGACTCACTATATAGCCCAGACATAAATATATATATAGTTCTATATAGTTCTGAAACTCATGATGTAAATCAGGCTGGCATTGAAAGCAGAGATTTGTCTGCCTCTGCCTCAAGCACTGGGATTAAAGGAGTGCGCCGTTATTCCCACCTTGCCTCTGTCTTTATCTTTATGCTCATGCCAAGTATTTGACTGAACACATGGTAAATGGCTTAAAATTATAGTAGAAAACAAGTTTTAAATATATACGTCACGTGTTTTCACCTATATTGGCTCTGTGACGTAAAAATATCTGTATGGTAGGACCAGTATGGTTGGCATAAAAATATTATATTAAATCTCAGCTTAGAGTCCCTGTCACTCTGACCTTTGAAGCCTTGCAGGTAGCATAAATATGAGAGGAAGCATAAAATATGTGTTGCCATCTCAACAAAGATTAAAAACAAAACTGTCTTTAAAACTCAAAGATAAAAATATATTTCTTTGAAAATTGCTTTAACTTTACTGGTAGTCTAGTTTTTTTAATTAAGCCATCTTCTTCTCTCTCCCCCATATAATATAAACACACTCTATATGTTAAATAATATATATGTATATTACATATACATATATGTATATTATATATACATATGTTACATGTTTTGTATATGTGTGTATGTGAGAAAGAAAGAGGGAGAGAGAATATGTGGGCACTTAAATTCCACAGTACTTGTGTTGAGGTCCTAGGCCAACTTTTAGGAGTTAGTTCTTCCACCTTTATATATATTTTTAAGTGTAGATTTGGCTCCTGCTAGCTTTAAATTAGAAACCAGGAACCAGAAACCTAATTTAGATCTTGCTGATTGAGTTTTACTAAAATGTGAAGCACAAAGCCTTTCTTTGTTTAATTCCCTTTTTCTGTAATCATAATATATAATTGTTAATGGGATATTAGTAATTGGAATCTTATGGCAGAACTTATTAATAATAGTGCCAAATCTCTCTATATATCTTAAGTATTTGGAACTTGTAGTAAGAAAGTACAACCAGAATAGTTAAAATGAAAACCATCGTGCCAATACTGACAAATTTCTTCAGTAACAATAGTCATGCTGACTGATCTGTACATCAGGAACTCAAATGCTTGCCAAGTATGTAATCTTGGCTTAAGATAATTCTAAGAATTGGCTTACATAGTTAAGGAAAAAGACTTTGTCACCAATATAAAATAAAATAGAATGAATCTTGTGAAATTTAGAACAAGCATGATGATATTCACAATCATGTTATTTATTGACTTGGAGAAAATTCATGAATGGGAAATTATATTATTTCTGAGTTTCAAAGAAATAGGAAATTCTAAAATGCAATTAAGTGTGCAGTTAATTAACTACATGCAATATTGTATACTGTCTTTCTCAGAAAGACAGAAGAAAGGGCTTTAAAATATTTTATCATAAAGAGATTAATGCTTGAGGAAACAGTTATGTTTAACCTGATTATACAACGTACATATCAAGTGCTATCTCATTAGTAAGTATAAATTTATTTTTAATGTGCAAAAACCTTGTTAGTTTAATACTTACCTAAAAAAATTAGAAAGCTCAGGCTGTTTCTTATGACTATCAGTTATATTTCAAATGTGTTTAGATTAATTTATTTTTATATTTTGTTTTGCCTGTGTGCGTTATGTAAATGCTTGGTGCTTGTGGAGGCCAGAAGAGGGCATCAGTCCACTGAAACTGGAGGTACAGATGGTTGTGAGCCACCATGTGGGTGCTGGAAGCCAAACTCTAGATCTTTGCAGGAATAAATGCTCTTAACCAGTGAGCCATCTTTCCAGCTCCAGAATATCAGTTATTCTTCAAAAACAGGATGTGAGGTACACAGGATTCCGCTTCATGTAATGCTTTGCTGGCACCATACTGAATTCCAAAAAAAGTATCGAACAGAGCCCCTCATTTTATCTTGAATAGCCCCTGCAGATTATTATTTAGTTCTGATAAAGACCACAAAATCTTTTCATTTTGGACCAATCTGTCAATATCCTTTGTCCTCATTCCTATCTCTGTACGGTAGTAACCTTTCCATAGTGATAATTCAAGGATTTGGTCATCTTTAAAGTAACTTTTCTTTTTAGCCCCTTCCTCTCCCTGTTATACTTTAAGAATTTACTTTACTTTTCTGGCCACTGGAGAATTTGCAACTGCTTTAGTAAATGATTTATACCAGCTGTTCCAATTCTGACTGTTGTTAGTAGGCAATCATCAGACGGCTTTTATGTATAATAAAACTTTTATAGAAGTTTAAAAAAAATAAAACACAATGTGAGGAGTGGTCTTGATTACAGAGTTTCATTTTAAGGACTATAAGAAAGGACAGCCAAAAATATTGGGGTTTATTAGCTATTTATAAAAGCATAAAATATGCCTACCTACTTCTAGAAATACTTCATACATGAAATTAAAATATGTTAAATTCTTCAAAAAATTAAATTATGTGTGCACATAAAAACTGGTTTAAATAATAAGTGATACTAAGCAAATAACAATCACTGTTAATGTCTTGTAACTGGTATAGAGTAGTCCTGCAGATATGCTTATATTTTTATATTTGCCAACATTAGTCCTTTGTAACCAATTACTTGGGGAAAGTATAAGTAGCTGAATAGGTATTGATAGATAAGCATGATAGTACCCTATTTTTGGAGTCCATTCATTTATGTGGTTTTAGCACTTTGTCTTAATTTGTTTTATTAAAACTGCTATAAATGACACATGATAGGTCTGGAATCTAAGAATAAAACATAATTTCATATATGTTTATTATGGGTTTTGATTATATCCACTCTATACTTTCTTTTCTACTCCTGGCAGTGCCATTGAAACTTGGGAAACTTAATAAAGGTCAAATCATTCCCAAAGAATAATGTCTCTCCTTTTCACAGTAGCTGTTAGTTGCCAGTAGCAAAGCCAGGAGTAAGTTCTGTGAGTCCCTCCCTCAACCATATTGAACTTGTAACTAACTTGAACTTGGGCAGGGCAGGGCAGGGAACTACAGCTGATTTGAGTTCATGAGTACAATAGCCATATTATATCCAAAAGGTAGCATTTCACAGCATTCCTCCCTGTCTTTGGCTCTTACATTTTTTTTCTATCTCCACTTCTAGACTGAGTCTTGGATGGGTTGATTTAGATGTTCCATTTAGAACACTCGGAGGACTCAGAGTCATTTATTTCAGTCACTTATGACCAATTATGAGTCTCTATGTTAACTGTTACTCCCTGCAGATAGAGGTTTCTCTGACAAAAGTTGAGAACAGCAAAGCTGTCTGACAATGACCATTTAGCAAAACATCAATACTAGATTTTCCTCTAGGGCTGTGAATTTCCCTACCATGGACTTTTGATCAAGTTTACAGTACCAGGCATCAATTTCTTCCTGTGGAGTAGACCTCAATCCAGTCAGAAAGCCGTTGGTTATTTCCTTAACAATCGTGCCACTCCCATACCAATATGCAAATCTTGCCAGGCTGATTGATGGTTTAGTACTCATAGTCTTTTCTCTTCTGGTAGGCTGCATAGCACCTATTACTTTTAGCACAATGAAAGCCAGTTAGTTCCAGCTTGATTTCTCTGTATCTTGAAACAAAAGTATGTGGTATCTTCAGCAGTATGATCTTATCATCTAGTTGTCAACCATATTTTTTTTCTTTCTTTCTTTCTTTCTTTCTTTCTTTCTTTCTTTCTTTCTTTCTTTTTTTTTTTTTTTTTTTTTTTTTTTTTTTTTTTTTTTTTTTTTTTTTTTTTTTTTTTTTTTTTTTTTTTTTTTTTTTTTTTTTTTTTTTGAGACAGGGTTTCTCTGTATAGCCCTGGCTGTCCTGGAATTCACTCTGTAGATCAGGCTGGCCTCGAACTCAGAAATCCGCCTACCTCTGCTGCCCAAGTGCTGGGACTAAAGGCGTACGCCACCACACCTGGCTTGTCATCCATATTCTTAATAGTGGTAAAGTGAATTGTCTTAAGAGCCTCGTAAATATCTAAATTCATAAATATCACTATTTTCTTACCCTTCTTTTCCTCCATATAAATGTATTTTCTTCCAACAGATATTGGCTTGTTGAGATCAACCTTAGCAGTGACTTTTAAATTTTATTTTGTCCCAGTATGAATGAGTTTTTGCCAACATATATATTTGTGCACTATATGAATGCCTCATGCCTGAGGAGGCCATAGGTAGGTATCAGATTCTTGGGAACTAGTGTCACAGAGGGTTGTTAATCACCATGTTGGGGCTGGGAATAGAACCTGTGTCACGTGGTTGAATACCCAGTGCTCTTAACTATTGAGCCATCTCACCAGCCCCACGGATGACTTTTTAAAAACCATGAGAGAGAGAGAGAGAGAGAGAGAGAGAGAGAGAGAGAGAGACTGTATGTGTGTGTGTCTGTATGTGTGTGTGTTTGTGTGTGGAGGAGGAGGAGGAGGAGGAGGAGGAAGATGAAGAGGAAGAGAAGTCAAGCTATCAGATTCCCTGGAGCTGGAGTTACAGGCAGTTATACAGCTGCCTGATATAAGTGTTAAGAATAGAACTCTGGTCCTCTGCAAGAACAGTATGTACTCATAACAACTGAGCCATCTCTCTGGCCACCCAGAAGTGACTCTCTAATAAGGCTTGTCATTGTTTTTGAAGAAGCAATGTTTTCATCATTTACATGAGGATACTGTAATCAGATGCCATTAATAACTGACTAGATTTTTTACAGCAAAGCTTCCAAACACCTGTACAAATTCCTTTCAGGTTGATAAATCACCACAGTTTTTAGAAACTATCATCGTTTGGGTTTTTTTTTTTTAATTTCTTTCCAAATTGTCAAAAACACATGGCAAGTATGGGTCAGCTTTATGTCTTCTTAGATGAGCCAGCAGCCTGAAGTGGTGAGCCTCAAAGTTTAGTTTGAGAACCTTTGGTAGTCTTGAGTCTGTTTCTTCAAGTTCAGATATACTTTCACAATGCTAATAAAAGTTATTAGCCTTATTACTGTGTTGGCCTGCTGACTCTTTGCCCAAATCAAGACAACTGCATCAGTTCTTACTAGAAATAGTCATTATGCTCATTATTTCTCCACATTCTACCCTCCCCCAACACTCCTTCCCACCCCACCCCCAAAAGAAATCCTTTCTGGATGAAACTATTTTTAAAAACATAAACCAAAAGTGGTTGTGGTATTAGACTTTTGATATCCTAAAACTCAGAAGGCCAAGGCAGGAGTATCAAGTATTCAAGGCCAGCCTCAACTACATAATTTCTAGGCCAGCCTGGGCTACATGAGACTCTGTCTTAAAACAACAAATTAAATATAAGAAGAAACTTACTAAGTGTCAGTACTTAAATACACTTTTAAAATATTCTGTATGATAAAATGGAAGTATAAAGTTCAGTAAACCAGTATTTTTTGTGCATGAATATGTTAATACCTACTCAGAAGTTTTCTGGGAAAGAAAAAAAGACTTGGAGTTACAGGGATGGGTTCACAGAGCTTTGAATTGGAGGTTTAAGGAAGGCAAGGAGAGTGGTTTACTTTAACACTTACTTATGTCACAAGCCTTGCAAACATTCATTCTGCAAGGATCTGTACTTAGAGTTTTGGTCATCTAGTATACAAGATAAAAGAGTATATATATATATTCTTGTAGAGTAGGAGTATCCAGAAAACAGTTCAGTAATCTCGTGGTTCGAATCTTGAGTTGCTTTGTACAACTGAAACCTTCTGTTTTCCTCACCTGCTATAGAAGGCAGCCAGTTTACTTCTCCATGCCACAGGTAGAACTTTGCCTATGCCTGCTTCACAGGGGCCTCCTCACATTTTGTAAACTTGCTTTATTATGGTTTGGGGGGATTTTTTCCTTTCATTTTCACAAGTGAAAAATCCAGTGTCAAGTGTCAAGTTTTCCTGTCTACCTCTGCTCTCACTAACCTGCAGACACTGGTTGCTTCCGTGCTATATGCTGCATTGTAACTTTAGTCTGAGCCTTACGTAGCCAGTGTTGATGTACTTCAGGAGGCGGCACATAGGATGTAGAGGAGCTGGATCATAAATTTTTCTCTACCTTCTCCTTCTTCAAGTTTTTGTCTTGATATTCTTTTGTCTGTTTTTGTTTTGGTGAGATATTTAATCTGTCTCTGTACTTACACCAAATCAACTCTGCTAATGCAGACCCCTCTCTATTCTTCATCTTGTGCTTTTTGTCAGAGAAAGTCTTCAAGACTCAAACCAAGATATATATCTCATATTCATTTTTTTTTTCTTTTTTAAAGTCTCATTTTTTTACAAGAAATTTCTCTAATTGAATGCAGTTTTACCTTGTTGAAATGGATAGAGTTTGAAGCAATGAGTGCATACAAAGACAAGGTTACACTTGGCCACTGCCCTGCCTACTGGAAGCCACCTTCCATGTTATAAAATCACAGAAGTAGGGCTGCAACTCCTACTTTCATTCCTCTGTTATCCTGTTACCCTTGGACAGAGATACATATCAGAATTCGGTAACTAGTGTGTCAGGTGATTAAGATATGGCCTGCTTCTATCTTCAGGGTGGCCCAGTAAGGTCTTGAGCATCCTGGGCTATGGGGTTGATTGTCTCTGAATGGAATAGCCTCTTCATTTATCCTAATATGTTGTTCAAACTTCATTTTGTTTGAGCCTTATGATATGAAAAGGGATTGGAAGTACTGCCTTAAACCTCAAATTAAAAACTCATAAGAAAATGAAATTCTGCATTTAAACAGTAACTAGGTTTTATATAGTTAAAACAATAACCTTTTAACTAATCATTATTGGTTTTGTGTTCATAGTATTTTCTTGATGCTGTATTTAAGATGAGCATTAATTAATAGGCTGTACACTGATAAACATTGAGAGACTTAGAGTCAAATAGTTTTGCTCCAGGTTGCTTTGTTGTAGGAACCAGAGTTCTTATAGACAAATGACTAGCCAAGTATGGCAGTGTGCAGTTGTGACCTCAGCATTCTAAGGTAGAGCTAGGCAGGCCAGCTGGAGCTACACAAGACCCTGTCTCACAAAGAAAAGAAGTTAGCAAATTGTGTACTAGTCCATCTCCTGGCATTAGGAATGTCTGGTCTGATTAAGGACATAGCTTCATATTTGATTAAGGTTATAGTAACAACATAGATTATATACCGAATCTGCATTGGTGATAAGTGAAATCCAAGAAAAATACCAAGTTTTGAAATGTATTCCTGTCCCCAACTCCACAAATCCACTGATAGAATATGTTTGATCACATTTATTGTAAATGTTGAATTTATTATAGTTAGTAAAGTGTTTAGATAAGTGAAAGTTTACATAAATGATATGAATTTATTGTCAAAAGAGTACTATAGTAAGAAAAGATAGTAAATTTATATTATTGGTCATAATGACTGTAAATCTAGTTCTTGTTTATTTGCACTTGTCAGGAGAGCAGGAACTTCAGCATCATTTTATGAGTTTCAGTTTACATATCAAAAGTATTTCTTATTAGCTGTTTGTTG
Source organism: Mus minutoides (assembly GCA_902729485.2). Classification (NCBI taxonomy): domain Eukaryota; kingdom Metazoa; phylum Chordata; class Mammalia; order Rodentia; family Muridae; genus Mus; species Mus minutoides. The sequence goes on along the minus strand of LR749936.1, from coordinate 920,980 downwards.
TAATGACTTGTGCTATGATTTTATCTGATTCTTATAATCTTTAATGGCAATATTTTTCTCATTCATTCAATATAAGTAGACTATTCCCTTGATAGCAAAGAAAATTCACATTTTTAAGAGTTCTTGTAGCTGTAGTGGTGAGCTGCCCTCTCCTGGTCATCTGTGCCATATAGAACTCCCAATGGGACTAAAGGAAATCAGATATATGGCCAAGTTGATAGAAGTGTCAATTGTCCTAGATACCAGCCTTATTCTCTTTAAAAAGGTACTGACAGGAAAGATGATGGTTGTCTTCTCTCTTGCACATGGTTGGTCATCATTCCTTGCAACTAAGAATTTCACCATTGTATCAGCCTCGACTGTACTGTGTGCTGTCTTTCTCCATCTACTTCTTCAGGTTCATTTCTTTGTGTGTCTGGGTCTCTAGAGGTTAGTTTCTAAAAGACCTTACAGGTGGGTGGATTTCCCATGATGTTCTTTCTTAGAAGATATTCTTACATATTTTCTTAAGAAATTCTTACATGTTCTCTTAAAAGATGGGCATAAAAGTATGTTTCATGCTGCATATGGGTTGACTAGTGATTTTTCTTAAAACCACTTACTATGGATTTTTTATTCTAGATTATTTTTTTTCAATTTTTTTATTAGATCTTTTCTTAATTTACATTTCAATTGCTATCCCGAAAGTCCCCTCCTCCCTCCCTGCTCCCCTGCCCACCCACTCCCACTTCTTGACCTTGGCGTTCCCCTGTATTGGGGCATATAAAGATTGCATTACCAAGGGGCCTCTCCTCCCAATGATGGCTAACTAGGCCATCTTCTGCTATACATGGAGCTAGAGACACGAGTTCTGGGGGTTCTGATTAGTTCATATTGTTGTTCCTCTTCTAGGGTTGCAGACCCCTTCAGCTCCTGGGGTTCTATCTCTAGCTTCTCCAATGTGGGCCCCGTGCTCCCTCTTATGGATGATTGTGAGCATCCACTTCTGTGGGAGTCAGCTATATCATGGTCCCTTCAGTAAACACTTGCTGTCCTATGCAATAGTGTCTGAGTTTAGTGACTGATTATGGGATGGATCCCCGGTGGGTTAGTCTCTGTATGGTCCATCCTTTCATCTTAGCTCTAAACTTTGTCTCTGTAACTCCTTTCATGGGTATTTTGTTTCCTATTCAAAGGAGGAATGAAGTATCCACACGCTGATCTTCCTTCTTGATTTTCTTGTGTTTTGCAGATTGTATCTTGGGTATTCTAAGTTTCTGAGCTAATATCTATTTATCAGTGAGCGCATATCCAATAATGACTTCTTTTGTGATTGGGTTACCTCACTAAGAATTATATCCTCCAGATTCATCCATTTGCCCAAGAATTTCATAAATTCATTTTTTAAATAGCAGAATAGTATTCCATTGTGTTAATGTACCACATTTTGTGTATCCATTTATTCTAGATTATTAATGTCCTATTTCTTATAAGCTCATCCTTAACTCATTTTTATACTCTAACTTTATGGGCCTATGAGGTTAATATCAATTATTATACTTAACAAAACTAGAACCAGAATACTGATAAAAATTTGTTTTAGATTTTTATTTTTTTATTGAAAATAATAGGCTATCCCTTCTTTTTTATTTACTAAGAAATATTTAGAATTTGTTTTCATGTTTTAAAAATGTAAGAATAGAAAAACAAGACCTAATAGTTTTTATTTTGTTTTTTCAGTAAAATTCATAGTTTGCTATTGGTTACTATTTATCTTATGAATTATATATTGATGACATTTTATTTCTGAAGATCATATACATTTTAATAATTCAGCCTATCTCACCCATTACAATCCAACTGTTGACACAAGACTAGAGAACGTTAGACCTTTTCTTGAGTATTTTTTCTTTCAGGGAATCTTGTATGATTATTTTTTACTTGGGAAAAAAATGTTTGTTAAGCACCCGTGTCTGCACACATGCATGTGCATGAAGCCAGACAGAGGCCAGCATAGGGGGGTCAGTTCTCCCTTCCAGCATGTCGGTCTTCGAGGACAAATTCAATTCAGACAGCAAACATCTTCACCTACTAAGCTGTCTGACAGTGGTCCCTACTTGGCAAGTTCCACTTAAAGAAGACTGGTCTCAGGGATCAGTTAGGACATTTGGATTCCCCTCTGCCCCCTCCCCACCCCATGAATTGCGAAGAATTTTTCTTGGTTTCAACTTAAAACAGGAAACTGGCTTTGTTCTTAGAAATTTTAAAACTATGATCAAAACTTGAAAATTATTTGTGAAGCAAAATACTAAAAGTATGACATTTAAACCTCTGCTTCAAAACTTGAAAATTTTTTGTGAAGCAAAATACTAAAAGTATGACTTTTAAACCTCTGCTTCAAAAGTACACATTAAAATTGTGAGAGGGAGTTCTTCACAGCCAGGGCTGGGCAGGTGCCCCTCAAGCCCTCCCAGTCAGTCTGCTTTTTGTCTAAGGGTTTATGGATAGCCAAGACCCAACTTAAACTTGCCGTCCATGAATAAACAAAACTGAAGTCTTCTTAATTGAATGCATTCCCAGCATGTACAAAAGTTTAGGGATAATAAGCTCTCTCCCCTTGGTGAGGAAAATATTGAGGTGTCTTAATACCTGACCAAGCCCTCTTGAACCACTTCTTTATTATATGGGAATGGTGAAGAAAAAAATTCCATTTTCCTAGAAAATGGAAATAATGCTAATTCTCAAGCCGGGTGAAGATTACATCAAAATATTAACAAAAGCATTTTAAACTATCAAATACTATGCACTATAAAATAGTATTACTTACAAATTAGTTTATCTTAATTCTTTTAAGCCAATATGAAGTCAGACTTAATGGAAGCCTTGACTTTCTTCTCAAAATAACATAATTTTTTTTTTGGTGTCAAACCTATATCTTGATGAATATTTTTAACTTGCCAGTTTTGGTGGAGGATAGGGATAACATTCATACACCCTTCTGCATTTTCTGTTGTGTATGTCTGCAGACCATAATACATTAGTATTTATTTCACCAGTTTTTTTGCCTGATATTTTTATAGACATGTCTTCATAAATATATGGGTAGCAACAAAAATTTAGAATGGCCAGATTTGGTGTCACTTTCTATTAATTAGGAACCCTGCATATTGTACATTGTTTTCTCTACTCCTCCCCTGGTAGTGAGACTTGAAAAGACATGCTTAGAGCCACAAATTTCCGACATAAGACCAGGCTCTTCTAATGTTTGGAAGTTACCTTATACTTTATCTGTGTTTTCTGCATTTGAGAGTGTTTTCTGCTTTTATGTATTTATGTGCCAGTGAAGAGGAGAGGATAAATTTGGTAGCCTAGAAAACCTATGTCCTATCAGGAGGAAAATATGTTCTTCCTCCTGGTAAGGAATAGAAACTACAGCTATCCATTTAGCAGCTAGAAATTTCTTCTTATATAATACTCCAAGAGATAGGAGTCTCTCAGCAGGCAGGAGCAAGAATCATATGACTTTCTCCCCCTGAATAGTACTGAATCCTTTTACACTTGTCCTCATGCCTTCAGAAAAAAAAAGCAAAGTGTGTTGATGTTTGAGTAATACCCATTAAAACCAAACTATTTTATTTTTAGACTTGTAAATGTGAGGCGAGGCCTACTTAAACATCAGTATTCCCACGCCAGTCAGCCCCAAACCAGCAGTTATTTCTAGCCAAGCTCTTCTGTACAGCGTTCTGATCTTAAATTGTTTTGATTAAAGTGATATTGTCAAGTTCTGTGAAGTAAGAACCTGCGTCTGTCTTCCTCCACTGTTGGCCCTTGCCTTTTACCTGGAGTAGCTAGGACCGCACTCTGCTTACCTGTCATCTTGCTGTTTCCAGCTGCTTTCACATTGCTGTACCACTAACTTGTTAAAGTAAGTCTTTTGTCATGGCTTTGCTGTTTTAAAAGACTGTCCCATTCTAGGGAGGAGTGTGAAGTATCCACGCGTTTGTCTTTCTTGATTTTCTTATGTTTTGGAACTTGTATCTTGGGTATTCTAGATTTCTGGGCTATTATCCGCTTATCAGTGAGTGCATATTAAGTGGAAGGATGTGCAGAGACAAAGCTTGGAGCTAAAATGAAAGGATGGGCCATCCAGAGAGTGCCCCACTCCGGTGGTCCATCACGTAATCAGCCACCAAACGCAGACACTACTGCATACACCAGCAGGACATTGCTGAAAGGACCCTGATATAGCTGTCTCCTGGGAAGCTTTGACAGTTCCTGACAAACGCAGAAGTGGATGCTCACAATCATCTATAGGGCAGTACACAGGGTCCCCAATGTAGGAGCTAGAGAGAGTACCCAAGAGTTGTAGGGGTCTGCAACCCTATAGATGGAACAATATGAACTAATCAGAACCCCCAGAGCTCATGTCTCTAGCTGTATATGTATTAGAAGATGGCCTAGTTGGCCATTATTCGGGAAGAAAGGCCCTTGGTCTAGCAATGTTTATAGGCCCCAGTACAGGGGAATGCCAGGGCCAAGTAGCGGGAGAGGGAAGATAGGGGAGCAGGGCGGGGGGAGGATATAGGGGACTTTTGGATAACACTTGAAATGTAAATGAAGAAACTCTCTAATAATAAATAAATAAAAAAGTGGAAAAAAAAAAGACTGTCCCATTCTCTGTAAAAATTAAATATAGCCTATTTACCCTAGAGTTGGAACCCAATGGTGACCTGCCCTGTTTTGCCTGTGTATGCTATAGTACTCATTCTAAGGTACAAAGTTGGGTTCAATATCTTCTTTGAACCCTGTGTAATGTCATTCATTCAACTGCTTTTCATGTACTAGTTTTATCTTTCTCTCCTTGTATCATTTTATTTCCTGACTTCATTACAAGTTTCTCAAAGCAAGAACAGTTTTAGGCTTTTTGTTCTCTATGATACTTAGAACAGAACATAGCACGTATATGTTTGAAGCCCTTCAAACCTAGTGTGCTTTCTAAACAAACAAGCTACAATTGTAAGGTACTAGAGTGTCATAATGGTATTTCATGTGTTCTTTGTTTCTGTACCCGACCAAGAAGACATACAAAGGTTGCAGACTTTTTGGCTGTTCATTTTAAGATAAACAGAATCTTAAATTTCAAAAGCCATGAATGTTGTCTTCAGGACTGTACTAATTACTTTTCTTAAAAAAATTCAGTAGAATTTCTGTTGTTTCTACTGCCAATCTGTTGCCTCAACTATGAATTCAGTCATTGATGCTGCTGGCATTCAGTTCAGAATGGGTAACTTTCATGAGTAATGTATAAGTTTAAATCCAAATAGTGAGAGACAATTTAACTAGTTGAAATGGTAAGGTAAAGGGTGTTTTAGACCTAGAAATAACATGTATAAGGGCTCACTGGTAGACAGGACAGTGACTCCTTTCTCTCCTGACAGAAAGCCAATACTCAATACACACACAGATTAAGAGGAAGCCATAGAGGCAAGGCCAAAACTTGAAGACACTAAAGGCCATGGTAAGATTTTTTTTAAAGATTTATTTATTTATTATAAATACAGTGTTCTGCCTACATGTATGCCTGCAGGCCAGAAGAAGAGACCAGATCTCATTACAGATGGTTGTGAACTACCATGTGGTTACTGAGAATTGAACTCAGGACCACTGGAAGAGCATCCAGTGCTTTTGACCTCTGAGCCATCTCTCCAGCCCCATGTTAAGATTTTTTATCTTTATTTTTAGAGTAGTTGTAAGTTATTGGAGTACATTATAGTAGCTATGTGGTCATATTTGTGTTTTCATTAAAGCTGTAGAATTGAGAATTGTCACATGGGCTGTATAGTAGATTGAAAAAGACCAGTTGTGAGGCTGGTGTGTTATTGAAGTAAATAGTGAAGTAGCAGAGAGGAGGGGAATGGATTCATTGCTATGTTTCCAAAAAAGTAAAAATCAATAGGAGTCAGTAAAACTTCTATGTAATCGATAAGGAAGAAGAATGCAACATTTCCTGTATTTCTTATTATACATTGCCCATATAAAGATGTCATAATCTGTGGAAACATGGGAAGGGAACTAGAAAGATGAGCTTTGCTGTGAGATTGAGTTTGAGGTACCTAGATACTTGGGTTTATAGGAATAGTCAGCCTAAGAGGGGTTTTTCCCCATAAACATGAGTAGGCAATCTCATTTAGATTTTCATAATGTAGAGCTGTGTTGCTCAATATGGTAGACATTCACTACGTGTTATAATTGGGCACATAGAATGTGTTTGCTCTACAGTGAAATATGCTATACTCTAAAAGCAGTGTTAAAGTCGTAGCCGGGCGTGGTGGGGCACGCCTTTAATCCCAGCACTGGGGAGGCATATAAAGTCATTAATTTTTTGGGTTGTTTTTGTTTTTGTTTTTGTTTTTCAAGACAGGGTTTCTCTGTGTAGCCCTGGCTGTTCTGGAACTCACTTTGTAGACCAGGCTGGCCTCAAACTCAAAAATCTTCCTGCCTCTGCCTCCCGAGTGCTGGGATTAAAGGCGTGTACCACCCGGCTCAAGTCATTAATTTTTATCCTTACAATATACTAAATTTAGTTTAGATATATTATGTAATAAAATACACTACCAAATATTGAAGCTACTAGAAGCTCTGTGTGTGTGTGTGTGTGTGTGTGTGTGTGTGTGTGTGTGTGTGTGTGTATTCCTATGTGTATGAGGATACACTCATCCATGTAGGCATAGTTATAGTATGGAAATTAATATCAGGATATCTTCCTCAATTCTTTGTCTACAATATGTTTGTTTTGAAACAAAGTCTCTCACTAAATCTGGAGCTTGCCATTTCAGCTTAACTGGATGGCTAGAGAAGCCCCAGAATCCTCCTGTCTCCTCCCCAGTCTGGGGTATTACAGACACTGCTTCCATACCAAGGTTTTTTTCTTAGTGTTGATGGTTTTTAAATGTAGGTTCTAGAGGATCTGAACTCAGCTCCTCTTATTTTTGCAGCAAGTACTTTATCTGTTGATTCATTGCCCTATTCTCGAGTCTAGTAATTTCAGGATTATCAATCTCACATTTAAAACTATAGATATTTCTTTTGTGCATTGCTATTATGAAAAACTTAAAATTGGGCCTTGCGGTGGTTTGGATTAGAATGGCCCCCATAGGCTCTGTATTTGGATGTTTAGTCATCAGGAATTGTTACTATTTGAGAGGAATTAAGTGTGGCCTAATTGGAGTAGCTGTGGTCTTGTTTGAGGAAGTATTTCACTAAGGGTGGACCCTGTAGTTTCAAAAGCTCAAGCCAGGCTCATAATCTCTCTTCCTGCTGCCTATGAATCCAGATGAAGAACTCTCAGCTACCTCCCCACACCATGTCTGACAGCATGCCACCACCATAATGGACTTAACCTCTGAAAGTGTAAGCCAGACCCAATTAAATGCTTTCTTTTGTAAGAGTTGCCATGGCCATGGTGTCTCTTCACAGCCATAGAACAGTGACTAAGACAGACCTTGACATAATCTCAACATTTATTTGTATTGTATTACCAGAATAGTCAAATTCTTGATATCTCCATTAAAATACTTTGGACACACTGCATACTTAAAAGATTTCAGCCCTGAAAGAAACCTCTTAAAATCTTACTTGGTTAAAAATGTAAGACATTTTCTCTTCCCACCTCCCTTCTGAGGAGGTATCACCAAAAATAGTTTCATTGAAAGAGGAACTGGCTTAATCTCTGCCTAATTTCTGAAGAAGCAGAGATAATACTGTTGGCTTGAATTTTTAATATATCCTCAATTACTGTGTCAATCTTAGGGAACAAAGAGATATTAGTTACCTTACATCAGGAGGTTCCCCTTCAAGGAAAGACTGAAGCTTAAAAATGAACAGACTAGTTTGCACACCAACACTTTATAGCTTCTAATGAAATAACAATTTAAAAGATTATCAGTGGCTGTTAGCTTGACCAAAAGGGCTAACCTAGACAACATGGCTTTTCAAAGAGTGCATGCTTACCTAGAAATAGTTCCTTAAAAGTTGTGAAAATCAAATCTAAATGTAGTCAGTCATCTTGATTTCACTATTGTTTCTAAGAAGTTCAAGGATATCTACTATAAAAATATGATTAGCTAAATCTAGAATGGGGGAAATATAAAGACTATCACAAATTATTTAACAAGTTATTTAAGGGAACAAGAGGAAGTAGTTTGAAGGGAGGAATTATGGGAGGAGGAAATCCATAAATTCAGAGACATAAGTATAAGTTTATTACAATGGAACATTTATAGTCTTATAAACATTTTTAGTTGATTATAGACGTTTCAATAGAGATATGTGCCATTGATATGATTAATTTTAAAAGCATGACTTAGTTAACATGATTACTTACATCCAAAGAGTTTTGAGATAACATACTGAATTTTTTATATTAATTAATATATATTCTAGGGCATGTTGACAAGAATAATGGATGTGATCAGATTGTCAGATTGATTGTTGAGGCTATATCTGTGGGTGTTCTTTTTTTTATTTAACTCTTTTCTCTACTTTTGTATGTTTGAAACTTTCCAAAATAGTGAAAAGAGTAAGCAGAGGCTTTGCACAGAAATCATGAAAGGAGAAAATGGCCTTTGTTTCAGAAGCTCTAGGAATAGAATAGGAAGATTTATTCCCAGGATTTGTCCCCTTGATTTTCATAAGGACCTGCCAGGTCTGGTGTTTTGACTAGTAAATAGAATTTGTGCTCTTCCTAAAGCAAATGCATTGTCTTTTTAACCTTCTCTTAGTTACTTCATCTTACTTTGTAAGTTGTGTAACTTGTGTTTATCTTCCCATCAATATTATTACCGCAAATATTCCAAAATCACTCAAAATATACATAAGATTTATAAGGAAATTTATGAACATCAGTGTAACCATTACTGAAGTCAGGAAATGGGGCCTCAAAGTTCCCTCGAAGCACATGCTTTTCATACCCCATATCTTGTTTGTTCTCCCTGACACTGCCAGTGAATATCTCTATTGCTCTGATTGTGGAAATCACTTCCTTGTTTCTCTTTTAGCATCTCAAAAATATATTTATCTTTACTCCTGTGTATTCTTTTCCTTACTATATACTTAAATATGTATACTGTTGTTTTTTATATTCTCAAACATTATATAAATTTACCTTATAAACATTCTTCTGCAGTCTCTTCAGTTTGCATCTATCCAGAAGACTCATTAAGGTTACTAGTGGTGCCTGTGGTTTCTTTTTCATTGTTTTGAAGTGGGATCTCTTTCATGCCAGGTTGGCATCTAATTCTGTATAGTGAAGAATGAGGTGGATCCTCCTGTCTCCACGTCACAAATGTTGGGGCTACAGGAATCGACCAATATACCTAACCCATGGGATATAGGGTATCAAACCCAGGACTTTGTACATGGTAGACAAATACATTACCATTAAGCCACATTCCTAGTTGTAGTTCAGTGTGTGTGTGCGCACACAATGTGCCACAGAATACCTATGGAGGTCAGTGAAAAACTTGGTTCCAAGGATTGAACTCAGGTTGTCAGACTTGGTATCAGCACCTTTTCTACTAAGCCACCTCGCTAGCCCTAGATTCATTTCTTTTATTATATGTATATATGAGATAAATATCTATCACACCAGCTGCCATCTTGTTCACCTCATGATTACGTCAGGAGGCCTATAAAATACACTCTATAATGTTTACACCACAGTGGATGCACCTATTGTCTCAAAATGTACCCCTGTCATTAAGCAACACACAGCTGCATTCTGTGTATGACCCTTCTGTCAATGGATTTATTCTTTCATTTATAGACCTTTAGATTGTTAGGTTTTGAGATGATAAAGTGTTCTTGGTGTACATATATGAGTATATCTATAGAGCAAAGCTTGCTAGAGAGTGGCTCATAGACAAGTTTTCCTGTTTTTATTACAGTAAAACTTTCACGGAATAGGTATGCCTATTTGTACATGCTGTCTGTGAGTACTTTCAGTCTAGAGTGGCAGAACCAGCCTAAAATTTTTGCTACCTATCCATTTAAGAAAAACTTGCTGATTCTGATTCGTGCTCCAGGATAATCTTCAGAATCACTAAATTTTAGGAGCCAATATGAGATTGTATTCATGTATTTCCTGCTCAATGTCTTTTCCTATAGTCTTTTTAAACAGAAATTTCTGTGTATTTAATACTGTGTGTGTGTGTGTGTGTGTGTGTGTGTGTGTGTGTGTGTGTGTGTGTGTGTTTTGTAGGAATTCAAATAATGTTTTTGTGTAGGTCCTCACCTTTCCACACTTTAGGACAGGGCCTCTTTTTAAGCTAGAAAAGCTAGCCTGCAAGTTTCAGGAGATTGTCCTGTCTCCATCTCCCTTCCATAGAGGCATGCTGGGATTGCAGACATTTAGGCTACTGCATCTATCTTTCACATAGATTCTGAGGTTCTAACCTTAAGTAATCAGGTTTGCACAACTGAGCCATCTCCCCATGGCAATATCTGCAGATGTTTAGCTGTTCTAGTGTGTATTTACTGTGAATATACATACTGTGACCTAACAATAGGATAGGTGTCAACTTCATATAGTTATATTAATATGACTTTATATAAACTTCCAAACATAATTAATTTCTTAATGATGTCATCATGTGTCAATGTGTATGTGGTAGAAATGCACGGTATACATGAGGATAGAGGCCCAAAATTGACATCAGGTTTCTACCGCAATCTCTGATTTTTTTTTTTCTTAATTAAGGCAGATTCTCTCAAAGAACCCAGAACCTGCTAATTCTAGCTAGTCTACCTAAATAGCTTACCTCAGAGACCCCACAGCAGTACCTCCTGAACAATGCTGTGATTGCAGAGGGCCCACACACCTGCTTGGCTTTTACATGGGTACTAGGGAGCTGAACTCTGATGCTCACACCTAAATGACAAGCACTTTACCCACTGAACCATCTTCCTACCCCAAGATAAATATTAATAGAATCAACATAGGACAGATAGTTTAGGATTTCTATATAAAATATTGCATAGTCTTTTTGTTTGTCTGCTTTTGTTGATGTATGACCTTTCATTCTATGACTACCAGTTTATCCTCCTTTCTGTTTGGACATTTTGACTTTGCTGGTGATATTTCTCTTAACATGGGTGTTCTGTGCTTCTTTTTAGATGCACATTGAGAAGCAGAATTGATTGCTTTTCATGCCTATCCTCCATCATAGTGCATTATGACAATGCTTTTTCCAAAGTGTTTTTGCCAGTTTGTAACATAACAGACAATATACTAGAGTTTCCATCATCTACACCCTTGCCAACATTTGATATGGGAAGTGTCTTAGTTATATTGTGGTAGATGAGTAGTAGCATTTTACTGTGGGTTTAATATCCATTTGCGAGATAACTAAATGAAGTCAAATGGGTCACATCAGTATCTACTTCAGGGCCTGTCCATTTGGGCTTGGTAGTTTTATATTTATGTCACTAACTCATAGGAATGACTCATGTTCTCAACAGGAATCTTTTATATGTCTGTCAGGCAGAAATCTCCCTCTGCCCCCTGCTTTTTCCATCTTAATGACATTTGTTTGTTTTCTTTGGTGAAAACAGATTATCATTACTTAATTTCAGTATAGTCAAAACTGAAAATAAAAAAGGCCCATTTGGAAAGGTGAAGGGTATCAGGGGAGGCAGGACAACCGACAGCAATATGTGAAAGGTGATAACTATGGTCAAAGTACATTGTATGCATTATGAAAATGTCAATGAAATCCATTATTTTATATAATTTACTATATACTAACTAATACATGTAAATTCAAATAGAAGATGGGAAGTATGATGATTTCAGTTTTGAAAAAAGTTTAAATATTTGAATTCATGCTCCACACGTAACCTACTGTGTGACCTTGGCCAGCTTTTGAACTTCACTTTCCTTATCTATAAATAGATGGTAATAATATCCATGTCATAGAATAATTGAGAAGACTAGGCAAGATAAAACACTTACTATAGAGCCATTCACCTAGCAGTCCCTCAATAAATGTTAATTGCCTCCCCATCATTTAGGGTGCTCATTTTCATCCTGCCTTTTGGGAAATTGGGTAGTATTCATGAGCTATTTGCAAATGAATGTTTTGGAAATTAGAATCTCATATAATTATCCTAGGAATTTAGAAGGTGGCCTAAAATAGTAAACCATAATTAATTTGCCCAGAGAACTAAAATGTAAAATTTTCTCTAATGAAAAGAATTCACAATCAATATGGGATCCTTGAATAATACAAATCATGACTAGAGTATCTTATATAGGACAGGAGAAGGGATCCGTTAGAGCAATTCTGAACCTATACATACTGCATTAGATTCTGAATCAAACAAGGGTAGATCTCCTTGCCTCCAGAAAAGAAGTCAAGGTTTCTTAAATTGCTAGTCACTCCAGCCCAAAGAACCTTCTCCAACTCTTTGGAACTTTCTGGTGCTTGTTGATTGATTTTCATTTTCTCTTGTTCCGTTGTTCATTGACAATAACTGTACAAAATATATTGTTTAAAGTGGGCTAGCACCAAACACTGAAAACTATAGACTCAATCCTACCTCAGTGATGCTAAGTAAAATGAGTAGAGGTTTTGTAAAAAGATCCTAGCACCATACATCTTTTGATCCCAAAGTTCCTCTTCTGATAATAATAGAAAGAACCAACCTTCCCACAAATAATCATGCAGTAATCAAAACATTATGGCATATTTATCAATACATATAACATTTAATGCATGTTACAATTGTTTCTATGTAAATGCATAACTAAAAAGAGTACTTTCATACTTATACATCCGAAGGTACTAGAAACAAATCAAGCAGAAACTGATAGAAAGCCTACACTTGCAGTAAAGAAACTACATTAGATAAATGTTCTGGTTTTATACAGCTTTTTTACATGAAGTTAGTCACTAATTGATTAAACATGAAGATGACTAGGACCAAGAAGTAAAGTCCCAGATTTACTGATCTGAGAAATCAGGAAACTGCCTGCTTTAAAATGAAGGGAAATCAATATAAAGAGACACCAAATGCTTCCTGTATATGTTTGCCAAATGTTTGATCCTTTAACAAATCAACATTCTTCAAAGGAATAAAATAGAATACATAGTTTCTTAAAAGTCTGGTTCATAGCCAGGCGTGGTGGCGCACACCTTTAATCCCAGCACTTGGGAGGCAGAGGCAGGCGGATTTCTGAGTTCCAGGACAGCCTGGTCTACACAGTGAGTTCCAGGACAGCCAGGGCTACACAGAGAAACCCTGTCTCAAAAAAACCAAAAAAAAAAAAAAAAAAAAAAAGGTCTGGTTCATATCTAAGCCACAATTCAGAATTACCAAACATATGTAGAAACTGGAAAATGTGGTGCATTCAGTAAACGCTCTGTGATGACTAAACTTGGTATCAGTAAACAAGGATTTTAAAGCCAGTATTATGAATTTACTCAAAGATATAAAATAAGCATATGATGAAATAAATATAAAATCTCCATATAGAAAAAACTATAAAAGAAGTAAATGGAACATTTAGAACTAAAATACATATTTTCTGAAGTAAAAATTCTCTGGATGCACTTAACAGTAAGTGTAAAATTCCAATGAATTGAGAGATCAAATTTACTCAATCTGAAAAACAAAAATAATTTAGAACATAATTTTTATATAATACATTCTAATGTCTTAACCCATTAAACAATGTTTTAAGAACATGTCATTGGGATTACAAGAGAGGAAAGAAAAATTGTAAATGAAACTGTAAAGTGTTTTATGAGTACTATTGTTCAGGTTTATAGAAAAGAGTCAAACTTAAAGCTCAGATATCACACACATCTTGGAATGGCATATACTAGCTGTTTATATACTCTGGATTTGTGAGTGTATGTTATATACCCATGCACAGATGTATGCACATGCATACATACAAAGTGGCATGCAAGTCCAGGAGTCAGACCTAGTGGCAAGCATCTTTACTTATTGAACTATCTTGCCAGGCCACATTAGCTGTTTTAACACTCTTGTTCAGATTGTCACTCAAAAAAAGAGGTATGCTTTAGTGTGCCCTGGTTGTACATTAATCTGTGTTGTTTTCAGTTTCTCTAATGATGTCATTTCTCTGATTGTAATTTATATAGCTTTCATAGGGCCGCAGTCTTATTCTGCCTTACTTGGTTACATAGTTGGACACAGAAGAGAGGTAAATATAAAATTCTGGGTTCATGCACAATCCGAGATAGGAAGGGAAATAGATGATTATAGTATATAATTATATAGTCCTTTTTTCCATATTAAAAAAACTAACAGTAAAATCTGATACTTTTATACTTGGATAAAATATACTTTTATACTACTTGGATATATATATAGGTTTTTTTGATAAAAAATGGATAGTAGTAAAATTGTCAGATTTGTATGTGTGTATATCCAAGAAAATCTATATGTCAGACTGCTATCTATATACTCTACTGTTTATTGAAGCAGTATTTACAATGACAAAGGTAACCAACCAGGATGTACATTGACAGATGAATGTATAAAGAAAACATGTTCTGTGTATACTATAGAATATTACTTGGCCACAAAGATTGAAATCTGGTCATTTACAGCAGCAGGGTAGAATTACAGGGCATTGTGTTAAGTGAAATAAGCCTAGCACAAAAGGGGAAATTTTGGTGGTTTTCTCTCATAGATACACTTACAATCTCAAGTAACTGGGCAGGGGGAGAGGTTCCTAACATAAAGAAACCTGATTTGACCATGGACAGTGTAGATGGACGTTAAGTTATCACGTCTTTAAAAATAGAATATGTTCATATACTGGTAAGAAAAATATGGCAAAATGCAACGAATCCTTTTTTTGTTGTTATTTTTATAAAAAATGGTGGTTGGTCATTGAGGTAAAATTGGTTTTATTTTTCATTTAGATTGCTGCTCCAATAGTTTATAATATATTGAATATATAAAGGGTATTGGCAGCACAGTAGCTTTTCTGTCTCACTAGGTTCAGGAATTACTTGGTAGAAGTGGGTATCCAATATCACCCACCATAACCTCAAACTTTATATTCATGTTTTCAATGGTCTATAAGCTAAATTGTCTTAATCTCATAACATCATAAAGTTTAGCTTATGTTTTTTTCTGTGTTCATCCTTCACCCTGTGACTTCCTACATCTATAGTGCTAACTCCAGCCTCTCCAAGAACTCTGTTGCCCCTCTGTGTGTCCTTCTTCCTTGGAATTTTTTTTTATTTTGAAAGGAATAATAGAAGAGCGTTCAACATGATCCTTATTTCGGTGATTCTTTTCTCATTTAGCTGATTCTTTTTTTCTCATCTGGCACCCTGTTACTGCCTAAATTTCACAAGTTTTGTTTGAAATTTTTCCTGAGTTCCTTTTTTTTTGTAAGATAATTAGAGACAGAGTTTGGTTAAAGACATTCAGATTACAACAGTTTAGTGATTTGGTGACATAAGAAAAATCTGACTCATAAGATTATCAGAAGGAGAATTTCAGGTTTATTTAACAGAAAGGACAGTTGGTTTGGTTTAGTCATCAAAATAAAGTCCGGCCTACTGGATACCCTGTATTTTGCATTTCCATTGGGAATGCAGCACTCCCCTGTCTGTCCCTTTCTGCTGTTTAACTTAAGCTGCAGTGCTCACTAAGAGAACAGCCGTGGGGCTGAGCAGCTTATTTTTTTTAATCTATTCATTTTATACTTTCAGACAGATTTTTCCCTGGGGTGAAACAAAGGTTAACTGAAATTTCCTCTGTTGTGTACCTGAACGAATCAGCAGTTCGAGGAGGAAATCCCATTGATGGGCCAAGAGAGTGACAGGCTCTATTTAAAGAATTCCCCCGACTGTGTGGTAGACCAGCCATGCCATGAATTTAACTGTTCCTGTGGTCCCCATACTTGTACCCACCAAAAAGAGGAGAGAGAGAGAGAGAGAGAAAGCGACTTTGTTCTGAGCTTTGAAAACCATGAGCCATTGAGTTTTGTGAATTCAAGTTAGACAGCAACAGAGGCCAAAGCTCTAGGGGACAAAATCTGAAAGGGAGTACACAAAACAGGTAGAAGCTGTTTAACTGTTTATTGCTCTGTGTATGTGCATACTAGTGCTTTGTGTGTACACACACCAAAAACTACACTTTCATGTGCTATGCAGTTAGCCCTAGTTACAGCTCAGCATGGGCTTTTGTCAAATATCTCTTGACATATGACAAGTAAGAGGGTTTTTTGTTTATTCAGCTTTCTGCCCCATTAAATAGTTTGTTTTAATATATAAGTGTACATATAAGAAATGAGAGTAAACACCATATGAGTCTAAATGATTTTCCTTAAAGTTTATATTAATTAGCCTGTAGAAGCTTTATTTTCAGAGATAGCTCATGTATTTTGTATTTTTCCTGTTTAAAGGAAACTACTTTAAATATGAAAAGATGGTATCTTAAGTTGGATTAAACATCCTTAATTCATGTATATTTAACCTCAGGACTTGTGAGCCTTGTTGAAAAAAAAATAGCCTTAAAACCCTGCCTAGTAGACCTCAATAGTGCATACTGCACATGGATTATAAATAAACATTGTCTTCTCTGAAGTGGAAGTTAGTATGTATTCTCAGGAGGAATGAACTGAATATCTGACAAATATTTCACATGTATTTCTATGTATAAAATTAAAATATAATTCATTTTTCCTTTGTAATTTGAAGGTTCTGTTATCAAAATTTTCTTACATGTACCCTCTGTAGTATGAATTGGAACTTAAAAAGATTTTGAAGGATACTAAAATTATTAGAGAAAAGTCTCTGAATCTGGAGTGACTGGCTTTTGTCTGGGGACTTTGAAGAAGCAGATACTTTCAAAACTGATGGGGATTTATTTTAGAGATTATGTGATGGCTAGATTTCATGCTCACAAATAGGAAATTGAAATCTCAAGAATGAAAATGTTTAGCATGCAGTCACAAAGTGTGTTATGAAGAAGCTAGGTCTTATCCACACCATCTGTTTCCTTGCACAGTAGTTTCGCCACTCTTTTATTTGGAGATATTTAGAATAGTTTCTTAGTCTGCTTTCTGACATTTTCTTTTCTCTTTCTGTGCTTTGTCTTTCTTTTGATATCTTGGTCTTGCTGCTAGTAGGTTATAGCACTATAAGGAACAGACTGGTAGGTAATAGATTTATCTAACTATTCCATGTGATGCATAAAGATCTACATTGCTCTTTTTGAATGCTATTCAGAATCAAAATTGTATTTACCTTGATATTTTAGCAAGTTACAAACTGATCACACAGTTGTCAGTTGCTGCTCATGTAAGTACAAGAGTGGCCAATACCCTGGAAGATACTAAAGATCAGTATAGGGCCAGCTACATGGCTTAACAGGTAAAGGCACCTGCTGACATATCCCACGACCCACATAGATGGAAAGAATTAACTTGTGCAAGCTGTCCTTTGACCTGCACCCACATGTGTGTACCCACACATATACAAAATTAATAAAATATGTAAAAGTAAACATTTTATTAAAATGACTTTTTAAGAATCACTTAGTTCTTCAAAACGTTTCAAATGCTATATAGTGGACACTAGACAAGTGCTGAGATATAAGAGAGCAAGTGGAACTTGTCTCTGCCCCATGCAGGGTAACGTGGTGCCTCACCCTGAGGAGCCACAACTGCAGATATGAGGCATTATTCTTACCTCAGTGGAAGACTGGAAGTGCTCCTCAGATACCATTCATAGCTATGTCAAATAATTCTGTATTAAAAGTAGAGTAGAGTTTACATTAGTACTTGAATGTACTGTATGATAAAAGGAGATAATCTTGTAGAAGTGAACGTCAGCAACTTGTGTTTTTATGTACTGGGTCCTGTTTCAATCTTGACTTTCTATGTAGGGGAAGGTCTCTTAGTGGGGCTTTGAAAGGACATGTTCTTTAGGTCTAGTGAATATTTTCTTTGAAGTGTTGTATCTTTATATAAAAAAATGTAAGTTCTCCTTTGAACACGGTTTTATGTAATTTTAGTCTTATGCCTTTTGCTTACTTTCTGGCAGTCTCAGTTTATATAAGTAATAATTATTGTAGGTACAATAATGGATACTTGTGTTTGGAATTTTTGTCTTGGTCTCTTTGTACCCCACTGTCCTGGAACTTGTACTGTAGACCAGTCTGGCCTCAAACTCAGAAATTGACCTGCCTCTGCCTCCCGAGTGCTATAATTAAAGGCATATGCCACCTCTGTCTGGCTTGTGTTTTTGGAATTTAAGGACAATTTAATCATGTATTTTTCCTGGGGTTAAATTGCCATGTGAGTCACTTATGGAGCTGGCTGTTAAAGTAGTACCTGAATTCCCCCCACAGACTAGGTGCCATAGTAGAAGATGCAACTTTTAAGCTTGATAGGGTACCAGTATTTAGAATTGGTGACACTTCTCAGACAGCTGCCTGTCCTTATTGTTCATGAATTCTTTCCTTCAGTTCTCTTTTCAGTTCAGTCAGGTTTTTGTCACACTCTATCCAGCCTCTGTTGAGATCACCAGTGGCTTTGTTAATAAGTCTAGTCAGGGGGCTGGTGAGATGGCTCAGCGGGAAAGAGCACCCGACTGCTCTTCCGAAGGTGATAAGTTCAAATCCCAGCATCCACATGGTGGCTCACAACCATCCGTAACGAGATCTGGCGCCCTCTTCTGGAGTGTCTGAAGACAGCAACAGTCTACTTACATATAATAAGTAAAATAAATCTTTAAAAAAAAAAAAAAAAAGAACCTATAAAAAAATAAGTCTAGTCAGCATTCAGGCTTTAGCTGAGCTTGGATACATTGCTTCAAGTCAGCCAAAGTACCTGGGTCCTTCTGCTCAGGTTTGATCGCACCTCGCTGATTTAAATCCTTACTCTTCTGCTTGACCTGTATTCATTCCCTTAGTGTTCTTTACCCAGAATTAAGCTGAATGTTATCCCCATGTCTCTGTTGGGAATTTCTATTTCCAATTCTCTGTCTCCTAAATTTGAATTCACAGATTCAGTAGCAGCTTCTTCATTTCAATATTTTAATATTATTGCAAGTGTAACCTGTCCAAAACTAAACCTAACTCCCCTGACATGCAGGTTTTGTTACAGTAACCCCCTTCTTTTAGGTCAAACACTAAGGAGTCACCCTTGACTCAGTTCTTTCATGTTTATATCTAATTCTCCCATAGACTTTATTAGCTTTACCTTGAGTGTTTTCTCATTCATCTAGCTTGATCAGAGGCCCTATTATTTGTTGATTAAACTACTTTCTTGACTTGTCCCCTACTCACATACTTGACACCATGTTTTATTCTCAGCAGAGTAATTCTTTACAAGTCAAATCATGTCTTTGCTCACTGTACTCCAGTGACAATCTTTGACTAACAATGAAGGCCTAAGTCTGTATAATGCCCTAAACCTTATAAAGGTGCGCCTATACCTGTTGGACTTCACCCTGCAACCCTCCATTCGCTGTTCTAGCCACACTGCACACTGCTGTCTCATAAGCACTTTGCCATGGCACTTGCTACTGCTTGGAATGCTCTTACCTAGAAATGAATGACTTGATTCTGTCATTACTCTACATAAAAGTGTAAGCCATACCCAACACACTCAGCTTTTCCTGCATGCTCTACTGTTGTATCCAAAGGGCTTATGACCCCACAGCATGCGTCATTTATGATTACTCTTTGTTATGTATTGGTTCTCTCTCTCTCTCTCTCTCTCTCTCTCTCTCACACACACACACACACACACACACACACACACAAATTTAAATCCTATTAAAGAATCAGTGTCTATCTTGTTGACTGGCGTATTCTGAGCCCCTAAAATGCTGTCTGCTATGTGGAAATAATTAGCTAAATATTTGTTGAGTGAATAAATCAGGGGTAAGATTTGAGATAATTCTTTAGTTGAACAGTCTAATATCAATTTCATTGCTGTTGTTTTTATATATTATTTTAGTATTAGGATTTTTTTACAAAACTCATGATAAAAATTCACAATGAAATATAAAATAGTTTAGAGAAAATCTATCCTGTATGTAAGTGAAGTTGAAGGGGTACCAACAGAATAGCCTTCAGTCTTAGGGGATAAGTAACTTCTGAAGACTATAACAAAACAGAAAATTTAACTGCGCTACAGAGACAAGGAAAGAAATATACTGTGGAACATAAGACCCCAGCTGTTTGGATAGTGAGTGATTATTGGGTTGAAATGAAAGCTACATTTGAGCTATTAATAACTACAAGGGTGAAGGTATTTGAGCCTTTTTAAGGTAAAGTTATAAAGATGAGTTTTGCTTTGGGTATGTTATGCTTATAATGGCTTATATCAACATGCTTAAGACCCT
Source organism: Mus minutoides (assembly GCA_902729485.2). NCBI lineage: Eukaryota > Metazoa > Chordata > Mammalia > Rodentia > Muridae > Mus > Mus minutoides. The sequence goes on along the minus strand of LR749936.1, from coordinate 900,596 downwards.
GGGTTCTATCACAAAAAGAAGAAAGAAAAATCATAAATGTCAACGTAGGTATATATTTGATCTAACTAGATCAAGTCTATAGAGAGATTCGGTGACTTGTTCTACCAAGAAGAGAGTGAGTACAGAATCAAACACTGGAGAAAAAAGAAGTGGAAAGGAGACAAGGAAGTGTTCAAAGAACTAGAACAAATGAAAGACTAGTTTTCAAATTGCTAGTGCCCACACCAGCACAGGCTGGCCTGTTTCCTACAGCCTCTACCTCTCATCTCTGAAGTCTTCTAAAAGGAGCCTCTGAATTCATATTGTGATTTGTGCTTAAGTTTTTACAGATACTCTGGGCAAGGAGGTGGGGAGATGTAAAAGTGGAAATCGGGTATTTATTGATGCCTTTTACTAGTTGGAGGAGTATTTTGCTGACATCTTACAAGAAGAAAAAGACTTCCTGACCCCACTGTACTGTTGACTGTTGATGGTTTTGTTCACCCTACTTCTGTTGCTTAGAATTAATTTTGTTGCTTGTTCTTAGGGGTTTGTTTGTTTGTTTGTTTGTTTGTTTGTTTAGACAGGATCTTAAACAACTCCTGCTGCTTTTATACTTTCTATGTAGTTGAGGGTGACCTTGAACTCCTGATTTTCCTGCATCTACCTCCCAAGGGCTAAGATTACAGGTCTGAGTGACCATTCCCAGCTTCAATTTCTTAATAAGAATCTCTTAACCGGTTAACTCACTGATGAAATATTAGGGCTTAGGGATTGGAGGATATTTGATAACTGTCTTTATGTCCATTCCCTCTAGCAATAGACTTTTATATTTTATATATAAAATATACAATGTAAATATAAAATATATTTTTTATATATAAACTGTGAAGAGCTCTTTGCAACCCCAAGCTAAGCACCTGCACTTATTTCCTCTTTCTTCTTCCTCTATCTCTAAAAAAAGAAAAGTCAAATCCTCATTTATCTTTTACACATAATTTTAAGTATAAGCTGTTTCTGGTAAATTTAATATGATTACAATAAGATGAACATTTTCTTATAAATTCTTATGTTAAAATTTGTTTTTCTTAAGCAGTTGCCAGTTATATAGCACAAAATTATAATGATTAAATTGATTAATTTCTGCCTGGTATTAAAATGAGAAATCATAAATATGAGTAAAAAGGAGAGATAGAATGTGCACAGCAGTATACAGTTTGAGAAGAATGCAAGTGAATAAAATGGCTGTGTCCTCGGGGGTTTAGTGTGGCATTGTGTGGTTCTCAAAAGTTTCCGTTAAAGTAACAGATGCTGCTGCTGAAGTTGGGAATCCTAAGTTCACTTGTTTCTGTTGCTTATTAGAAGTGAGAAGCTCCCAGAGGGAATCTGGTGTAGTAGAGTTAGCTCAGGGAAGGATATGACAAACACATGATAGCTTTGTCTTTGTGACCTTTAATCTACATGTAAGCACAGGCACAATTAATCTAAAAATGTGCAGTTATCTTACCGTTTATGTGGATCTTGGGTCTATCTCAGAGTTATTATTCAATAATAGTGATTGGTTTTTCAAGTTCTTTTGAGTTCTTTAAAGTTTTTCTCTAAAAATTCTATTCTTTCTTAGCCATAAAAATTATCTTACTAAACATTTACTGTATATCATCAGGCAATTAAATTCTATATTAGCTATATGTCTCAACTCAAAATAGTGCTTATTCATACAATAGTACTTATGATTAAATGTGATTTATTTTTCTTTCTAATTTTAATTATACAAGATACTTTGATCAGTGGACATATGGATAAAACATGTAGTCTCAGTCCACAGACAGCTTTGATAGAGAAAGGAATACATTATTTCTTAGTAGAACCCTTAATTTAGGGCTTTAAATGCATAGTAGCCTAAAAGATGCAGGTAATGAGCTTTTACACTATCATTGAGGGAGAAGAGACTTTACAAAAGGGGCATCAGTGGGAATAGAAATGTTACTTAGTTTACTTACAGGTTGGTTTTTGAAATTTTATTTTTACTTTAGTTACGTGTACGTGTGGGTATGTGCAGATTTGAGTGGAGATGCCACAGGAGTCCAGAAGGAAGCTCTCAGATCCCTTGGTGCTAGAGTCACAGGCAGTAGTGAACTACCGGATGTGGGTGCTGAGAATCATACTCCAGAAGAATGGCAAATACTCTGTACCACTGTGTTATCTCAGCTGCTCCTTTACTTAAGTTAAGGAGATATCAGTACCCCTGATAACTAGGTAGTCATACTGTGGTGTGAGGAAGCTACAAAGAGAAATGCCACAATTCAAGTCCAAAATGTTACTGAGTTGTAATTGATCCTTTCTAATTTGAAGAAGTAACAGGTGGCAGTAATAGAGAACTTTGAAGGCTAGTCCAAGAACCCAGTGAATGAAATGGCGGGGAGTCTTGAGAGGTTCTGTAGAATACATGTAAAGGCATACTTGGATGGTATGGTAGGACACTGAGGAAATTTCTGGACCTAGCTGAAACAGTGGGACCAGAAAAATATGGACTAAGCCATGGGCAATGTTGTGTTGTACTACTGTCTGTCTTCGAACAGGTGTCCAATTGGCAGCAAGAGACCTTCTAGATACAATGTATTCACATTTCTGTTTTATTCCAATAACAGTAGACTAAGATTGAATTTGTGGTAATGAAGAGAAGTTATTTTAATAATCTGTGTCAGAAATTAAGTGGCCCAGAGCTAAAATAATAGTATTAAGGCTATTTAAGATAAACAATTTAGAATTTGGTGAGTAATCCTATGCTCTAGATAAAAGAAAACAGTTGAGGGTTTCTAACAGGGAAAAACAGACTTGGAACAAGTTGTAGAATATCAGGAGGAAAAGGAAAACTAGGGAGCTTTTTGTTTTATATATCTGGTTGTTTATTAGTTTACAGTACTGACGATTAAGCCCAGTGCTGAATTCGCTTTCTTTTTTCTTTTTCTTTTCTTTGTTTTTGTTTTTCTTTTTGTTTTTGTTTTTGTTTTTTCGAGGCAGGGTTTCTCTGTATAGCCCTGGCTGTCCTGGAACTCACTCTGTAAACCAGGCTGGCCTCGAACTCAGAAATCTGCCTGCCTATGCCTCCCAAGTGCTGGGATTAAAGGTATGCACCACCACGCCCGGCCCCCCCTGAGCTTTCAAGAGTGAGGAAGAAAGAACTTTTAATGCTTTGGATCTGAGTTACTTATGACATGTCCGATTTCAAATCTCCCAGAGATTTGGACTGTAGGAAACAAAAGAAATGACCTGGCTTGGAAGGACAGGTCTGCTAGTTTCCTTTCTGGGCATGTTGGCATACACTGGGAAAAAGAAGGCAAGCATAGAACATACAAGATACTGATGAGGGAGAAGAGACCACAAAGGAAGGCAAGAGCCAAAAGAGTGAGTCATCAGAGAAGTAAGAAAGGTATTGAATATTTTTCTGTTCCTATTGACTTTGAGGACCTGAGACACAAAGATACTCAGAACTATAATAATAGAGTTAAGATTTGAACTTGATGGGAATGGGCAAAGAGGGGAGCAGTGTTGGAAGTCAGGAGGATAATGAGCACGCACAGAGGCAGGAAACATGACAAGTGTGAGTTTCAGTCAGGGAGAGTAGGTGACAACTCTTAAGCTGTTACTTTTCTAATAGAGAAAATCTTACCTTATGCCCTCTAATAGGCTAATGGGCATGCACTTAACCTTTACCACCTGGGTTCTTTTTGTTTCCTTGACCATTTAACTGTGTTCTCTCTCAGTGGTGGAAAAGTGCTGTTTCAGAGCAGTCAAATTTGGCTTTATAATGCAAATAAAAAATAAATATTGTGAAAAGACTCGGATTTTGGTTCTTTGGGAATTACAGGTTTATGCTAATCATTAGCTTTCTCCTCCCACCCCCACTAGCTTACTCTATATAGTATATGAATTCATAGTTATGAAGAGATTTACAAACTTAGTTGTTCAAGCTACTTCACAAAAGAAAGATTGGGTTTTGTCATAAATTAGTTACTTGTTTGTAGAATTCAGTACTTTTTGCTAAATAGCTTATTTTCCCAAATAATATTGGGCTCTCTCGCCCATTCTCTTTCTCTCTCTCTCTCTCTCTCTCTCTCTCTCTCTCTCTCTGCTTGTTTGTTTGTTTGTTTGTTTGCTTAAAACAAGGTTTATCTGTCTCAAAACAACCCTAGCTGTCCTGGAACTCACTCTGTAAACCAGGTTGAACTCACAGAGATCAGCCTGACTCTGCCTCCCAAGTACTGGGATTTAAAGGCATATGCCACCACTGCCTGTTGGGCTTTCTGCCTTCTTAAAAACTTAGTTACCCATTATCGAGGTACATGCCTATGATCTCATCAATAGGAAGCTGAGACAGAAGAATCACAAGTTAGAAGCCAGCTGTGTTTATTAATCTCAGTTGTCAACTCGACAAGATCTAGAGTCACCTGGTGGTCTGGTGAATCTAGGCTACTAGGCTCCAGTGGCTCCTGGTCACACACAGATAGTCCTGGTTAAACTCAAGTCACAAACAAAACAAAAAGATAAGAATAAGGGAAATGGGCTCATCATGGGAGACTTGTCAAAAAGGGCAAGAGATGAGAGTGGGATGACAGTAATCTGTACTTACATACATGTATGAACTTGTCAAAGAACAAACTTAATAAAAGTTACAATTAAAAGAAACAAATGAGACTGCTAAATAATATGTAGATGAAAAAAATTTTGCTAAATGAACTGTAGTACAAATTAGATAAAGAAAAAGAATAAGAAAATTATTTAAAAGTCACAAATTACTAAAATTGGCCCAATTAAAAAAAGGAAATATAGAAGGATCCATATCTACTAAAGAAATAGAATTACTTTTTAAACACCTTTCTACAAGTAAAACTCCTGACCCACAAAACCAAACCCACATATGGTGAATTCTATCTATTAAGGAAGGACACAATTTCTTCTCAGTTCTGATGAGTGCAGTCTTATGCTGCTATCAAAACCACACAAAGATATCATGAGGAAACTCTAAATCAATATCCCTGTGTTCATTACTTTTGCATCATGAAGTACCTAATAGAAACAACTTAGAAAAAGAAATACTTATTTTGGCTCATGGTTTTGGGATTTTTCAGCCCATCACAATTCAGTGATGGCCCAGAAGTTCTGTCCCTGGTGGCTCTTCATGTGACATTAGACAGGAAACAGAGAGGGAGAGCAGGCCTGGACTGAGATATCCATAACTTCCAGAAGCCTGCTCACAGTGACCCACTTCTGCCCCTTCCTCCTAAAGTCACAGCTTCCCAGTACAGTGCCACCAGCTAGCTTCTAAGTGTTCAAAACATGGCCTCCAGGGGTCATCTTACATCGAACCTACGATTCTTCATGAATGCAATTACAAACTTCTTACTTATTAAAAGTAAGAAGTTCTTGATCTATAAAGATACTACATATTAACCCAGTTAGTTCCAAAATAAAGACTCAGCCTGACATTTGAAACCAAATTACTGTGGCTGTTCAGGAAAACTGAACAATAGGAAAAATCATGGACTTCTCAACTTGTTGCAAAAATGCCATTTGATAAAATTCACTATCTGTTTTCAGCAAACTGGAGATAGAAAGAAATTTATTTAGCTATAAAATTTTCCTAAAAACAGTATCTGTGAGAGAAGAAAACGAAGGAGGGCAAAGGGAAGGAAACAGTGTATGCAGTCGTAAAATAAAACACTATTTCCTAAGATTGGGAACTGAACAAAGATTTGCTGTTCCCACCTACATTTAACATCCTTCTGTGGGAGGGCCTCTGAGTATCAGTAACATAAGAGAAAGAAAGAAAAGCATGGGAATTGCCAGGGAGAGCCAGAACAAACAAGACATTCCAGAGGTAAGGCACTTGCTACCAAGCCTATCACAGAACCTGAGTTTAGATCCCTGGGACCCACATGATAGAAAGAACCAACTTTCACAAATTGCCCTTTGACCTCCTCATACAGCTGTGTGTATATATGTGTGTACAAACGAATAAAAATGTTAAGAAAGGAGGAAGTAAAACTATCTTTACTTACAGGTGGTATGAACATGTCTATTGAAAATTGGCAGAAGCATGCAACACACAAGCTTCTGTTGAAGACCACTAAGAGACCACAACAAGTTTACACAGCATAATATGAGTGTGTAAAAAGTCACTTATATTTTATAAACATATAATCAAAAACTGGAAAAGCATTACCATGAAAATGAAAGCCAAAGTAGATTGAGAGATGTATCAGTTTATATGGAGACTTGGTATTACAATACCCTGCTATATGGATTCAATACAATATCAATCAAAATCCCAGCAGAGTTTTTACTGAAATTAACATGTTTATTTTAAAATATATACCCACAATCAAAGGGGCTAGAATAGCCAAAACAGTCTTGAAAAAAATGAAAGTCAAGGGTGTGTACCCCGTGTTTCATCTTTTTGTTGGGTTGGGTTGGGTTGGGTTGGGTTGAGACAGGCTCACAGTGTAGCCTTGGCTGGACTGAAACACACAAAGATCTGTCTGTTTCTGCTTTCCAAGTGTTGGGATTAATTGCATGCCCCACTATGCCCAGCCTGCATTTAATTTTTTAAGAACAAAAATAAATCAACTTGAGGAGTTGAGGGAATGGTTTAGTCAGCAAAGTGCTTGCTATACAAAGTGTTTGCATAAGGACCTGAGTTCAGTCCCTAGCACCCATGCAAAAACCTGGATGCAGCATGCATCTGAAGTGGGGAGGTGAAGACAGATGAGGCAGATCCCTCAGTTTCCATGGTGAAACTAATCTAGCCAAATGGGTGAGCCCCCAGTTCAGTGAGAAACAGAGTCTCAAAAAGTAATGTAGAGAGATATTGAAGAAGACAAAAGATGTCTACCTCAGGCCTCTGCACAAGCATGCGTGCAGATACACAGCCCAAAAAAAGAAGAAAAAATTAAATGAGTTTTGTAATTAAAGTGATTACAAGAAGTCATTAAATTTTAGTAATGAATGTCACTGGTATACATAAGGTAGCTCTGAAAATGACAGCCCATATGTTACTTACCTGCTTCTTTTGAATGAAATAATAATATGATGGGATGAAGAGACGAGGCTGCTGCTATTTAATATATCCTCACTCTTCAGTACATGTGTGCAGCCTCCAGACTCCACAAAGAAAATCAGCAGCACAGCGCCTCTGCTTCCCTATGAATTGACCTTTTTGTAAAGCAGCCTCATAATTTTTTTTTAGTACAGGTATTTTATTTTAAAATATGTTTCTAGACACTTAACCCTGGTAGGCCTGAAAAAATGTAGATTACTTCATGTCTCTTCAAAATTCTTTTCAGAGAAGCGAGTCAAGCTTGATTTGTGTTTTTGAGATAGGTGGCAATAGTAAGGTTAGACGGAGGAGGAAATCATAACTCGGCTTTTAGTCCTNTTTTTTTTTAGTACAGGTATTTTATTTTAAAATATGTTTCTAGACACTTAACCCTGGTAGGCCTGAAAAAATGTAGATTACTTCATGTCTCTTCAAAATTCTTTTCAGAGAAGCGAGTCAAGCTTGATTTGTGTTTTTGAGATAGGTGGCAATAGTAAGGTTAGACGGAGGAGGAAATCATAACTCGGCTTTTAGTCCTTTGTTGACACCTCCTTAGCGTCTGCATTAGTCATAGGTCCCTTCCTTCTTGTCCGGAGAAGGACCAAAGGAATAGGAGGTATTTGCAGGTTTGTAAAGAGCAATGCAAAAAAAAGGAAATAGCTGACACAGAAAATGCTGTTAGTCCTCCAGTGTTACAGTTGTATTTTTAGACTCATACTTACGGGTTTATGGATATTTGGGGGCTTGGTGTTTGTTTTTATTTTGAGGAAAGGCTTTGCATCTGTGGCTAGCCTAAGCTCACTTGTGTAGGCTGTGTGCTCACTATATTGGCCAAGCTGCCTTTAAGCCAGCAGCAATCCTGCCTCCTCTGCCTCTGCATGCATCACCCCACCCAGAAGGAAAACAAGTTAGGCCTCTTGTTTTGCTCCTTTATGTCACTATTTTTGATGTTGTTAATGTAATGCAAAGTTCCTAACATACAAAGTAGACCAGTTTTCAAGGTCTGTTGTTTTTAGAATGTTTCAGTGGAGGCCAGCAAGATGGAGTAAGAGCTGGTAAAAGGTGCTTGCCTGCAAGCTTGATGACACTTGTGTGAGCCCTGGAATCCAGATGGTGGTCGGAGAGAACCACCTCCCTCAAACTGTCCTCCGACCTCATGCACATAGATGTCAACAAACAGGCCAAAGAAATAAATAGATGATTCTTTCAAAGGTTTTTGATGCTGTAGTGGAAGTCATCTAGAAAAAACCAGTAGACATTGCTAATGCTCATGTTGAGATAAAGAATTTCTCTTCTACCAACTTAGGTGGAAATGAGATTGTGTGACTTTCCACCACTGGACAGAATAAGTGAAGACAAGGCGCAGTCTGTTGACACTGCTGGGAGGACTCATTAATGAGCAACTTGATGGAGAGTGCTCACAGTTTATACACCAACTTCACACCGTAACCAGGTCCAGAGAATCAAAAGACAAGATTCTGAGGCTTATTTACAAAAGATTTTGGAATGTCCCAGTGTCTGGGGTCTAGAAAAATAAAAGGGTTGGGATCATTGGAACATCTCTCTAAGTAAAGTTCTGCTTGATCAGGTAGGAAATTGACATAAATTTATTTCTACATCTGCTGTTGAGCCCTTTGCTTTTTTTTTTTTCTTTTTTTTTGTATTTGAGCTTGACATACAAAGCCATTTTTCACAAATCTCATTTGTTTCTTACAAAAGATTTTAGGTAGGCAGGGCAAATACTATAAATACTGTTATCCCTATTTTACAGACAAAAATATGAGGCACAGGGTGATTAATTATTTGTTGAGAGTCACACAGCTGATACGAGTGCTTTTAAGCAAAGTGTTGCATAGATGGCTCAGGTAGATGAGAGCAGTTGTTGCACCAGCTAGGACCTGAGTTGAGATCCCCAGAACCCATGTATAGAGTAGGCATGGGCACACATGTACCTGTAACCTTAGCTTTGTGCTAAGCAGAGGCAGAGTTCACTGCCAGTGAGAGAGGCTGTCACAAAGGAATAAGGTAGAGTGTTGGCAAGATGGATACTGATATACTCCCTGCCCTCATAGATATCCTGACACATGTGCAGCTACACACACACACACACACACACACACACACACACACACACACACACAAAACCAGTAGTATTAGTGCTTTGTCTGGCATACTCAAAGCCTACTACCACAAAAAAAAATATATAAAATTTTAGGGCTAGAAAGAAGGCTTATCAGTTAAGAACGCTTTCTGCCCTTGCAGAGGTTCAAAGTTCATTTTCCAGGATCCACATGGAGAGATTCCAGGTCCAGGGAGATCTAACACCCTCTTCTGGCATCCATAGGCACATATACTTATATGCATAGACACACAATTTTAAATAAATAAAAAGTCTGAAAAAGCCGGGCGTGGTAGCACACACCTTTGGTGGCACACTCCTTTAATCCAGCACTCAGGAGGCAGAGAGGTGGATCTCTGAGTTTAAGGACAGCCAGGGCTACACAGACAAACCCTGTCTCAACCCCCGCCCCCCAAAAAAAGTCTGAAAAATAGTATTTTTAACTTACATGAGAATTTTAGATGTTTAACCCTTTTCATTTATACCTTCTCTTATACTTCTCATTTATACCAGTTTGAATACTAACAAATTTGAAGTCCCATTGTCTGTGTGTGGCTTAAGGCACTAAAAGTAACATTTATTTTATTTTCTAGGAGAAGATGATATAAATTGGTTCATCAGTGACAAAGACATTGAGGTAAAATCAATTTTTTTAAAGCTAATATTGTCCTTTGATCTATATATTTCCATTTGTTTTTTTTTTCCACAATTTTTTTTTTTGGGGGGGGGGGGAGTATAAGCTTTTTTAAAAAGATGTCCCATAACTTAGAAGAGAAAGTTTGGTTTTAGTATGTATGTAATTTGACTTTTCAGAAATGTAACTCAACTTTGATGTTTGTCAGCTGATGAGTAGCTATAAATCACCCTTCTGTTTATATTTCTTCTCTGCCTTAATGATTCCTGTTAGCCCCTATGGTCTAGTACTACTAAGATCAACACCGGAAATAACTGTTTCTTCAGTGTAAGGAAATGGTTAGTCTTTATTTAGAACATGGCAGGTGCTTGTGTCAATTATTAGCCTTATTGTAACAAATACTTAAAAATAAAAAAAAATTAAAAGGCTGTTTTCAACTTGATAGTCAAGTTTTAAGATATTACTAGATTGGAAATAGTTGACAACCAATTCAGGAGAATAACAGGTTAAAAAAAATGAAGCTTTTTCAAAAATGGAATTTATTTTATTTATTTATGTATGTATTTTTCTCTTTTTGAGACAGGGTCTCCTACATAGCCTAGGCTGTCCTTGAACTCGCGATCCTCCTGCCCCACCTCCCAAGTGTTGGGATTATAGGCATGAACCACCATGCCTGACTTTAAAGACGGAATTCTGCCAAACAAGATAAACGCATGGTTGGGATTTTCGTATTCCTCTTTAGGTATTTCATATGATGTACTTTGCTCGTGTTCTTTCATATGTAGTAGAATTTGACTAGAATAAGAGACAACTAGAATTGGGTCACTATGTGGCTGATAGTGGAAGAATATTGTCTCATATTCTTAGAAGTTATATCATTAGTTTTATAGGCAATAGAGGTAGCCCTGTGCTTTTCAAAAGAAGGTTATATTTGGTAGTTATATAGTTTTGTAATGTTTTAAAGCACAAAATCATAAAAATACCATTCCCTAACTAAAACTTTTTAAGTAAGCCTCTCGTTCAGAACTAAATGGTGTTTGTTTAAATTAGAAGTTAGCAGCAGCTGAATGAAGCATAACCATATTCCTGCTAGACCTGAGCCCTAATCCAATCTGGCAAGTGGGGGTGGGGCAGTCACATGGGCAAGAGCCAAAGAAATAGAGCTACCCTTATGCTCACCTCTAGGGCATAAGTCTGCTTCTGGATGTTAGGTTGAACATAGATGTCTGTTCCTTCTTTTGTTGTACCAAAGTAATAAAGCTGACTTAAAACTTAATGTTTCTCACTCAGTAGTTTTAAGAGGAAGAATAGGTAGGTTTCCTTAAACTGAAATAATTTTAATTCTTAATTTTTTTCCTTCTACCCTTAGGCCAAGATAGATAATAACAGATCATCTGGAAGGTGGAACAACCGATATTATTCAGTCAACAAAAATGTCACCTGTAGAAATTGTGATAAACGTGGCCATTTGTCAAAAAACTGCCCCTTACCACAAGTACGTGAGATGCATGATGCTTCTTCCTGTGCTAAAGGCAGACTGTTAGGCCTATAGCCCTGCGTCTTAGACTCAGCTCTTGTTAAAGCATGTTGGATTACAGGTAGCTCATGAGCTTGACATGGGTGTAGTGTCTGCATCCCTGGGCTCCATTTCAGCTTTCCCATTATGAGCTTAGTGGCAGTAGATACATACGTCATACTCTGTGCCTAGATTTTCTTGTCCACAAGATGAGAATACTGAGTGAAAGGATTTTCTTTTAAAACTTTGTCCTCTGTAGACAGCACATTTCATTGTGTGATAATTCTCACTATTAGAGATTTGTACTTCTTTTTGTCTATATGTGTGTGGTAATGGCAAAGCAAGCATATCTATTTGAGTTCTGCGTCTGGACACACAGTCCTTTCATAACCTAGTGCCTCCTAAAGCAGCTCTTTGTAGGCTTACAACTGCTTCTCTGTCTGTTCCTCCTGTGACTTGATATCCAGACATCCTCATCCTATTATCCTAGATATTTCTACTCTATGACTATTCCTCTGTAAGATAAGATAAGATAAGATAAGGCATAATATGTCCAGACTTTGTGACAGCTACATACTGATAGCTATGTTCGATCTCTGAGTTCAGACATTTGGTTGGACCTTCACTAAGTTTCAAGTTAGAAATAACTTTTTATATAGGATAGAAAAACCAATGTTCTACCATTTGAGACTGATAAGTTCTGCTAAAGAGAGTTTGTATTTGTCTACCATATAGAAAGTCCGGGCCTGCTGCCTCTGCTCGGAGAGAGGACATCTCCAGTATGGCTGTCCAGCCCGTTACTGCTTAGACTGCTCTTTGCCCATGTCTTCCAACCACAGATGTTTTGAAAGATCGTCCTGGAGAAAACGATGTGACCGATGTGATATGATAGGCCACTATGCTGATGTAAGTATTTTTAATGAACTAATTTGTCAAGACTTTGGACAGTGTAGCAGTTCATAACCATCTGCCAACCTACTTTAAAGAATGTTTATTGGTAGGTTTGTTTCTTGTTTTCTTGAAACAGGATTTCTCTGTATAGCCCTGGCTGTCCTTGTTCTGTGAAATAGGCTGGCCTCAAACTCAGAGATACAAATGTCTCTACCTCCTGCATGCTGCGATACAAAGTGTGTACCACCACAGCTGGCTTTAGAAGAATGTACACTTCATGTTTCATACAGATGTGCATCTGAAAACTGATCTAAAATTCTTGTTGGTGATTTTACTAGTGGTAAAATAAATAGTCTGTGACAATAAGTACATGCTTCCCGGTACTTTAAATATGCCTGTTTTATTGGGTCTTTTTATATATTTAAAAAGTAACTTAGGCATTGTAGTGTGGCCTTAATTCCAGCACCTAGGAGTCCTAATCTAAAGGGATTTCAAGTTTTGAAACCAATTAAACTCTGTCTCAAAAAGTATGTATTTGTTAATATTAAGAAAGTACAAGAAATTTAGAAAACACTTCAGTTATTTACAACAAAATAATAATGGTGCATTGGACCTGCCCCTCCTGTTGTAAGTCTGTGTGGGGTTGAAGGGTTATCAGTTCTAACCACAGTGTCAGAGCCCAGGAAGGCTAATGGCTTTGATAAGGAATGTGGAGCTTCCTACAGTCAGTTTACTCCTTTTATGGAAGGTTCTGGAACCTTGTTGAATATTAAGATTTATAACAGAATATTAAGATTTAAATTTGATTTTTAAGTTTAAAAATCAAATGGGAGCCAGCAAGATGGGTCAGTGGATAAAATCACTTGCACACCAAACCTGCTCCCTAGGTTGGATTCCCCAGAACTTACATGGTAGAAAAAGAAAACAGACTCTCACAGGTTGTCTTCTGACCTCGGTAACACAGCATGCACTCACACACACTGAATAAATATTTTTTAAGATTTAAATAGATCACCAAAGTTTCTCTTCCCATGGCCATCCTTGAACGCCTGCTTTGCCAGAACCAGATACATACCTGCAAAGAAAATTCATAATAAGAAACTGATGAGTTGTGTTCAAACTCTTGCTATATTTGGAATACCTCAATAGTTACCAACAATGTAAAAACCATTTGACTGAAATCCCTGTTTTATAATGTGAAGGACAGATAGAGTGTAAGACCTAAGTCAGCCTGCACCAGTAGTTATCACCCTCCAAATGACAAGACTATGGAAAGAGTAGGAAAAGATTTCCCATCCTGAAACTGCCAAAGACTGTCCTCTTCCCAAAAACTCTTTAGATCAAGAGTCCTCTTATGTATTTCAGGCTGGCCTTGAACTCCCAATCCTCCTGCTCTTTGAAAGCTGAAATAACTTATGCACATTATGGATATTCTGTATCTGGTTTTAATAGCTTTCTTGCTTTGCTTTTAAATAGGGTCTTACTATGTAGGCTCAGAGATACAACATCATATTTGAAAAAGTTTAGCTGTTCTGAACTGTTTTTTTTTTTTTCCTCCTTGCTCTGTCAGTTCCAGTCTTGAAAGGCTACGATGTTTTATCAGAAGCTGAACTGTTTTAGCATTGATGTGAAAGAACCATTCACAGTATAGAGTCTTAACCACTTTCAACATACTTGTTACTATCCTGCACAGTCTGTGAATATTAACTCTGAACTATTATGAACAGTTCCTACTTTGCCTTTTTCTCTATTTTCAGTAGGCAGCTAGTGTAATCAGTCATTCTTGTTTGGTTGGGTTTTTTTTTTTCTTGGTTGTTGTTATTCGTGTTGGTGGTGGTGGTGGTGGTAGTGGTTGTATTTCTGTGTTACTGTCTGGCAAGATATGCAGCTGGGGGTGTATACCAGCATAACCTTCTGCCTCCTAAATGCTGGGATTAGGCCACCAAGCCTTTCTAAACATGTCTCAGCTTACATCAATCCAAATTTGTATGACTTTGTTTCAGAGTCATAACTCAGGCTCATACAGTCTGCATATGGGCTGTGTGTGCTCTGACTTCTTGACCGTAGGGATCCCTGCAGCTTACTTTATTTAGATGATTTCCTTGAAAGACCAAATAAACCTTTCTCTGTATCCTCTGTTACTTTTCCACTTAGTTACCCACAAGAACTTACTTCCTCATCTTTATTGCATCTCCCCAAATGTCTCCTTTTGCCCACCCTGGGTAAAACAGCACATACATCTCTACACCCTCAACTTTCTTTGCCCTCTTTTTCTAATTTTCCTCCCTTTTTTCAAAGAGTTATTTATGTATATAAGTACACTGTAGCTGTCTTCAGACACACCAGAAGAGGGCATCAGATCTCATTACAGATGGTTGTAAGTCACCATGTGGTTGCTGGGAATTGAATTCAGGACCTCTGGAAAGAACCTCTGAGCCATCTCTCCAGCCCTATTTTTTCTCCTTAACACTTACTTCTCACATTGAATTTGAACATAAGTTACATGTGTGTTTTCAGCATATTCATCATAGTAACGGTAGTCTCTAGGACAGCACCGTGACATTGGAGCTCAATAGGACGTTGAATAATGAATGAATGAATAAAGGAGTTGGGTAGGCTAGATCCTATGCACCCAACCTCCAGTTAAATGACTGGAGCATTGTCAAGCCTTGCACCTAAGCATGCCTGCTGGGACATTCTCAGCTTGGGTGGTAATAAGGTAAACCTAGTAAATTTTCTAATTCTGTTTAAAATCATTTCAGTAGACTTTCCAGAAATCACTGTACCTACAGCATACCCAAACTAAAATGACATTTCTAAGGGAAAGGCATTCTATTATCCTGTCCTTCTTTCTAGTGATCAACTTTAAGACTGTGTTATTTTTAAAATATATTACCTTGTTACCAAATACTCTTCCTAAATATTTGTGTTTGAAATAAATGCTGTAGCTGTTTTTTAGTCCTTTAGTTTGGGCCTGTCAACAGCTGAGTTCTACTAGGAAGACTCTTAACCACTGACTTTGTGGTGAAATATATGTACTGTGTCAATTTTCCTGTTAGCTTATTTGAAAATAAGACAGACTACTGGCATTGAGACTGATTTAATGATGATTACAAAATGAAATAAAACAAATACAACTTAATGTAGTAACCTCCTTGCAAGGGTTTGAAGATGAAAATACAGCAACTTCTCCCTCTCTGAACCTTTTTTTTAAAAAAGATTTATTTATTTATTATTTTATTTTATTTTTATGAGTACACTGTAACTGTCTTCAGATACACCAGAAGAAAACATCAGATCCCATTACAGATGGTTGTGAGTCACCATGTGGTTGCTGGGAATTGAACTCAGAACCTCTGGAAGAGCAGTCAGTGCTCTTAACCACTGAGATGTCTCTCCAGCCCCCTCTCTAAACTTTTGTTTTAGTCATCATTGTTGCTGCTACAAAACAGTTTAAATATTCAATGATAAAGAAGGAAAGGGCTTATTTTGAAAATAAAATCACCTCTGAGCTGGTGAGATGAGTCCATGAGTAAAAGTATTTACTACCAAGCTTGGCAACCTGAGTTCAGTTCTCTGTTCCCATATGGTAGAAGGAGAGAACCAATTCTTGGAAGTTTTCTAATGACTTACACACACATACTTGTAGTGGCATGGGCACACTCACACATGTACAGTAAATAAAGTAAAATAATTTAAATTATCCAAAATGTTCAGAATTTCAGATTGATTGATTGATTGATTTAAATAAATGTGTGGTCCTCGTGATGATCACACCAATTTGGAGAATAAAGAGGGAAATGAGACTCACCATAGACATATTTGTTATTTAAGCATAATATTGGAGCTAAGAGACATGACTGGGATAGATTGATTTACTTAAAGATAATCATTGAATGGACTTTTGAGTGCTTCTTTAGCTGAGAAGCTCAGGATACTAATAAAGTTAAGTTGACCTCTGCACTTTCTTTTTGTTAGTCCTAAGTAATTTAGGGATCAGAGGTGTGGGCACGCATGCCATGATATTTGAGTGGAGGTCAGAGGACAACTCTGGGGAGTGGCTTCGCTCCTTCCACCTTATTGAGGGAAGTCTCTCATGCTGCTGCTGTGCATATTTCAGGCTGACTGACCCTTGAGCTTCAGGGAGTCCCTTGTCTCCTCACTGCATCTTACCACAGAAATTGCCATACTTTGATTCTATGTTGCTGCAAGAAAAAACTGTCCAAAACTGACTTGGGGGCATTTTCTCAGTTTAGATCCCCTCTTCCCAGATGAGAATATGTCAAGTTGACAATAAATGACTTAGCACAGCAGTGCTCAGACTGAAGATACATGCCATTGCATCTAACTTTTTAGATAGGCCTAGGAATTGAACTTGGGTCCTCAGGTGGGTGCAGCTAGCATGTTTACCCACTAAGCCATCTGCCCAGCCCTGCTTCTGTCCTCACGGTCATTTCAGTGAAACTCATTTATGTGTTCATTTAAGAGAGTAAATCCCAAGCTAAGAATTAATCATTCATTAAAACTGTTCCCAAGCCACTTAACTAATAAATAAATATCTGAACTTTTTGGGATTGTATATACATAGTCTACATTTTAAATTGAAGCTATGTACCTTAACACATTTGAACTTTGAAGGAGAATCCAGCCTTGTTTTGAAATTGTGTTAAACAGTTTCCTTTCTCAACATCTCTAATCTGAATTCCCCCCCACCCTCTCAAGCTGTCTTAGAGCACATGCCTCACTGTCCAGCACTTGGCCCTAGTAGTGAACCCAGCAGCTTAATGGAAAGATTTCTTTGTTGAAACTAAGGATATGCTAGTAGAGGATACAAACAGCTCTCTTTCTCCAGAAGGGAGATTGTCCTCCTCTGATCTTTGGTATCATTGAGAGAATTATGTGGTCCTTAGAAATGGACTTACCCTTAGTCCAGTCCTATGTGAGACTGTGTGTGACAAAGTAGATTGGTGCCAGAAGTGATTGTCAGCCTCATTGAACATCTCACCTGCTTTTTAAGATTCAGCTGTAAATGTCTATATAGACTTGGATTTCATTCTTAGATCTCTAATACAATTGATCTATGAAGTTAAGGAAGTCAGATCCACATTAATGCCCTGTGAGGCTACAAACATAATTAAATACTGCAAACCAAGGTCAACTCTCCTAAACTTCATTTGATTCCAGATAGCTTCTGAACCAGATTTTGCAAATCTCCTTCAAACCATACAGTTATATACTAATTCATTCACTTAAACATGCAATGTGTCCAACCTTATATGCAGAATAACCTTGTTTTGAGTTAAAAAGTAGACTCAGTTCTGTGTAATATGTGTATGTGCTTATTTATATGTATTACTTTATCCTGTTAAATAGAATAAAAGATTACATACCAGGTTATTAGCCTTGATTTTCCTCTGTACACTAAGAATAGAGACAGGCTGAGAAATGTAATTACTTTCCCTCTACTTTTTATCATAATTCGGGTTTTTTAAAAAGAGAGAAAAGGATAATTATTTCTGGAAGACTTCAGTTTAAGCCAGACTTGATATCATAGCCTGTAATCCCAGCTACTCAGGAGGCTGAAGCAGAAGGATCACCAAGTTCAAGATCAGCCTGGTCAGCTTAGTGGAACCTCTCTCCTAGGAAATACCCCAATTAGGATTGCTCATATGGCTCCGTGGTAAGCCACTTACCCAGTCTGTGTGCTGGTATTACTGTAGTTAGGTCAGAGCTCACAGATGCATTTGTATTTGTTATTCTTTATTTCCTTTTTTATAGTGACTTGTATTTATGTTTTATTTATGTATTTAAGGTGTAATATGCCCTATTCTATTACTTACAAGTATTATATGTTATAAATTCTTTGTGAATAGTATAGTCAGTAACCACGTTTTAGTACTTGTAGGATGGTTTTTAGCCTTTCTAATAACTGCATAGTATCATTGTTTTTGTGGTTCTAATTTGTGTCTGCCCAGTGACTAACCCTGCTGAATATCCTTTTGTGTGTGCTCATTTTTATTCTTGTGTCGTTGCTGGTGATGTGTCTAGATCCTTTCCCATTTTTAATTGTGGTCCTTATTTTCTCATTATTTCAGATGTTACTCTTTTATTGCCTATATGATTCAGAAGTATTTTTTTTTTCAATCAGCAGCTCCTTTGTAAATTTGAAGTACAACTTGCCAGTCTTTTATGGCTTATATTTTTGGTACCATTTCTAAGAACTCTTTTCCCAACCTTGAGACATAAAAATTTTGTCCTGTATATTCTTCCAAACATCTTGTAGTTTTATGTTTCATATACTGATTAGCAATCAGTCCATTTTGAGTTGGTCTTTATATAGGTGAGTTGGTTTTCATCATTCATTAAAGTCCATTCTTTGTGTCTTTGTTAAAGATTACATAGCCACACTTACATGGATTGACACCTAGGCTTTATGCCATCCAGATAATGAGTTTCTTAAAACTTGGTTTTTTCTATTTCCTTTCTCTTTCCAAATGATTATAAGTTAGCTCATTTACCTGTGATAAATCCTGATTGGATTTTGATTATTATACTTAATCTATTGATGATCATAGGGGCAGTTAACTCTACTATATTGAGTGATCTAACCCAAAAATACAATATATTTCTTACTACTTATTCTGGGCTTCTTTGCTTTATGTTCCAAGAATTTTGAAGATTTCACTATTTGCATTTTCTTCATATTTATATTTATACATCTTTATTGGAATTGTACCAGGTTTTTTTTTTACCAAACTGCTTTTCAGTCATTTATTGTTTATGTATAGAAAAATATTTTATTAAATATTTGCAGTAGTTCTCCAGTGTTAGAACTATATTTAACTTATTTTTTGTTTGCCTGTATTTTCTATGTTTAAAATGAATGTTCATTACTTATAATAATGGTGTGTGTCTGTGCGCGCGCACACATGCACACGTATGTAGGCCCCAGAGATTGATGTCAAGTGTCTTCTTCAACTTCCCTGGTCTGGCTAGGCTGGCCAGCTGGCAAGCAGCAAAGATCCTCTTGCCTCCGCTTCCCAACACTGGCCTTGCAGGAGTATAAGGCCACCATACCCTGTTCTTCACATGAGTACTAGGGATCCAGGCTCACTGAGCACCTCCCCAATTCCTATCATGATTCTTTTTAAGATGAGCTTTTAAATTACAATTGTGACAGCATCAAGTAGCACAACTCTGGACCCAAAGTTTATCTAACATACCCTGGATGCTATGAGCATCTTGAGAGAAAAAGAAAAGGTAATTCCAAAGAAGAATTAATTCCATGATACTTACATAACTAGAACTAAATGATAAAACATGATCATGAATAGAAGTAGCTGAATGTAGTTACCAAGGGAAATAACTTAAATCATTAGATATTTGTCATTTGAGGTGCTGCTTATATTTTTATATATGTAAATATAAAATAATAAGTGTCTGTCAGTGTCAGCACTTAGAAACTCACTGTTCATTGGGCACTATCAAAGTGCTCCTGACAGAATTAAGGAATACTGTCAACCTAAGTTTTTGTTATTTATTGTTCAGGTATAGGAAGGTTAGTATTAAGAAAGGAAGCCTCTAGGTTAGTATGATGGCTTAACAAGTAAGAGTGTTTGCCACTAAGCCTTATTACTTGAGTTTAGTCCCTAGAATCTACATGATAGAAGGGAAAACCAATTCCAGCAAGTTGTCCTTGGACCTCCACACGCATGTACACTTAGAGATGCACGCCCACAAAATCAATGACCCCCATGAAGAAGGGGGTCACAAGCAGCGACATCTAAATGAAATGTCGCTTGTTCTTTTCTTTTGCATTTGTTTCTGGGAGTCTTTGCTTTCCTACCAAGCTCAACCACTCTCCGATGAAGTCTCAGCTACCTTATTGATGTCCGTCTGTCCATGACCATTGAGCTTTGATAGAGTATAGAGAGTGCCACTTTCATGTGACTGTAGTCATGACTAATAACAGTTGAGCCTTGCTATTTAGCAGGCTTTGTTCTAAAGAATTAATCTTCTCAGCTCTAACGATCACAGCAGCAAATTGAGAGAGTTCTGGGAGCCCTGTTTCATAAATGCGAAAGCGGAGACACAGCAGTGTGTAATTTGCCGAGGACAGTAAGTAGCAGGGCCAGGATTTGAACCCAGCCTTTTCTTTGGTTCTGCATATCTAATGTTAGCTGTTGTGCTCGCATGACTCATTGTCTTCTTTTTCTCCTATTGTTTTAGGTTTCATTTTCTTTAGCTAAAAACAGTGTCAGAGAATTAGCAGCTCTTTGTAAAATTAACAAACATGTCAGTCATCTAGAATCAGAGTATCTCCAGACATTGTGATCCCTTATTTAAAAACTCTTTTTCAAAAGAAAATGTTACTTAAGAGGACTGAGTGTGTGTGAGTATATTGAGAGGCTTTTGTGATCAATTTTAAATACTTTTCTGTAAAATAGGACAATTGCATTTTCAATAAAACTGAAATATAATTTAACAAACTTTATGCCCTTATAACTACAGTTAACTTAGGAGAATACAAAAAAAAGAGAATATTTTCTACAAAAAAAAAATAGCTTGTTAGTTTTCCTGATTACATAGGATTTTGAGTATAAAAACTGACTAAAATTTGACCTTAAATCAAAAGTTAGTTTTATGGAGTCTAGTTCATTTTGGAAACAGCTTTGAGATAGCGATCAGTGAATGGCTTTTCATACTTATTGCTGAAAAATATATAGATTCTGTATACATTGTCACATTATAGGTGTTGAATATATGTCTAAACCTATTTGTGTTTATGTATTTATCTCCTTACCAAGAATAGCCATTTTTATGCAGAATAGAAATATAGTAAACAATCTTAAAACATTTTTTATTTTAATTGTAGATTTCTATAATGTTAGACCTTAGAGCTGTCTTTATGTAGAATTTTGGTTTGAGGTAAATGTTAGGATATTCTTTTAATTTTCTTCCCTCCTCACATAAACTCCAGCTCACATAAATATGTCGGGAGAACCCCATGCACACACGGTGGTTGGCCAAGTGTTTAGACAGTCGGATGACCTGAGAGTCTTTGTATGAAGAGTCCGCTGACCAAGCTTCAGTGGAGGGCTGTCTGTCCCTTGCAAAGGAAGGAGCTTAAAACAGCATCAGTGTGGGGGGAACTCAACTCGACAGTCAGTGCAGAGATGGGATTATTTTTTTTGCCATCACTTCTCAGTCAAGAAATTTTAAACAAAATTATTCTCTTTATTTTTTTTTCTATTTAAGTTATTCAGCATTGATGAGCATTGCTTGTTTTATTAAATCTTTTGTTTTGCTGCAGTGACTTAAGGGGCCAGCTCTTAACAGCAGAGGCTCTGACAGAGCACCAGAGGATTCTGTTAAAAAGTTGTGTTTCGTAATTGTAGTTGTCGTGTCAGAGCCTAACTGACTTGGAGCTGAAGGATTTTTGTGAGATGAGTAGCTGTGCCAGCGGGGACCCAAGTCTCCTGGGCTGGCCGCGCTCTCATTAAGATTTGCCGCTAGCAGTGGCGGTGTTGAGCATGTATGTGACGTGCATTCTGTTATTGTATGCTTGGCTTGTCAGCCTGCAGCTTCCTGACACTCACTTATGTCACTCTTTATTCAGAGAGGAAGAAGCTTTTGATAATTTGACAAGACAAGCTCTTAAACGATCTAGGTCATGGCCTTCACTGTCTGTGATTGTGAACATATTTCCTGAAAGCCCTGTCACTCATCACAGCTACATTTTCTCCCGGGGAGCCACAGGCCTGTCCTGGTCTCTTGTCAGCTCATACATTTTGGTTATTCATATACCAAATACAGTACTGGGTTTTTTTTTTCTTCCCTTTTGCAAATGCTAGCATGTTAGTAAGGCTAATCCTTTCTCCTGTGCTGTGTTCCCAGCAGGGCTGCGTTCAAGGGCTCTCTCAGTACAAGGCAGACAACTGGCCAAGGGGAGCTGAGGAGGAGGAAAGGCCGCTTAGCATTGTTTTGTGTTTGTTCATTGTTGTGGAAATATGAGAACTGGTGGCAAGGGCCTTGTCTGTTGAGCACTTGAGTCTTGGTCTGCTGTCAGGGGCTGTTTAAGATTGAGTGTTTTATTTTCTTTGATGTACGCATTTGAGAATAGGGAAGTGGGAATTAAACAACAGATGCACTAAGCCGTTGTTCTCATAAAACAATAATTAGCACCTGATAAAATTCAATATGGGTCGAAATGCACAATATAAACTCTCAATTCATCTGGCATGGCAAAGTATGTTGATTCATCTTTGAATGTTATGAATAATAACACTCAGTTATTCGTGTATGTTTATTATCCAAAGTACAATAGATAGGAAAACTAGTTGGGCAAAAGTTGGCAAGCAGCAGACCACATTCCCGAAACAGATGTACAAGTGCGCTGTGTGTGTTCCGGTGTTCATCTACCTAAATGGCAGGAACTGGGAGCCGCGGGGCAGTAGTAGTGCACCTGCACGATGGCGCTTCCTGCGTCTCACTTTAGCTGACTACTCACTCAACCTAAATGTTTTAATCAGACCAAGTTCTCACTTACAGTAGTTAGCTTCTCTCTTTAGAAGTTATTCTATGTAAATTTTCCATACGATACATATATAAACCTGAAGGCTTTGCTGTCCTGCTTGCTGAGAATTTTTTAAATAGCTCTGTGTACAATACAAGGCATGTTAAAAAGAAGAAGTCACTAAAGTTTAGCATGTAGGAAAAATAGGATTTTAAATTTTGATTAATGATTGCAGTTACATTTTGTATTTAGAATTAACATGCATGCTCTCCATTGACCTCTCTTGCTTTGAAATCTTTTTTCTAACCTTACATAGCATTATGTACAAAATAGTAAAATGAATCTATACATAGGAATATTAATAAAAGCACTTACATAATAGCTAGATGTTTTTAATTGTAGTACTATTATCTAATAAAAGAGAAGAAGTTCCATATCATCCACTCCCATATCAGTCATCGTCTTCCTGTTCAGGGCAATCAGATGATTGTTCAAAAACCAAGTAATTCTTTCTTTTATTACTAAATTGCTACTACACCAGAAAAGGTCACATGGTAGTGTGGCATTCTGCCAGTCTGTGACAACTCAGTGATTGTGATTTTTCAACCGTATTATTCTGAGGATACTGTGGTAATCAAGAACTATCCATAACTAATGTATAAATAACTGCTTGCTATCTCTATAGTAATCGAACTCAGATTATATGTACATAGCAAAAGGTTTATGCCAGAAGGCAGGAAGTGAGTACTTGAAGATATAAGAACCTGAGAGCCAGCCATTCTGCAGCTTTTCTTTATGTAGTACTGACATTGTCTTTGCCTCCTGAAGCTACTTTTTTTTTTTTTTTTTTTTTGGTTTTTCGAGACAGGGTTTCTCTGTATAGCCCTGGGTGTCCTGGAACTCACTTTGTATTCCAGGCTGGCCTCGAACTCAGAAATCCACCTGCCTCTGCCTCCCGAGTGCTGGGATTAAAGGGTACTTTTAATTTTATAAAAGTATTTTTCTTTCAGTTAGCGTTACCAATACAGAAATCATTGACATAAGTAATGAGTTTTTCAGACACTATATATTTTATGAATATGCCATTAGAACTGGGAAGAAGACCACTGGACATTTTAATTTACATGCTTTCCTATAGAAAATTGCACAGGCTAGTTAAGCTTAAAGTATATAATGTGTAATTTTTTCACCTGAGTTATATATATCTTTGGTCTAAGGAGTTATGTGGTATTTTCAGTAGAGATTTTGCTGTTCATAGTTACTGTTATAACATTCTTTTTCTGTAAGGATGGTCAACTGATGAGCAAAACAGTGCTGTTAGAGACAGTTTCCTCTTAAAGAGATCAATGTGTGACTCGGGAAAAGGGTCTCTTGCTGGTGTCTGTTCCTGTTGCTGAGTATTTTCTTATCTATTCTGATTTCAGTAAGTTCATCTTGAACAGATTTTTTGAGGTTTCATTGTTTTGTTTTTAGATTATTTCTCTTTAAATATGAACATGTAAAATTTTTGAGGTATAAGAGAAAGGCTATAGATTTTAGGGATTTTGCTTTGGTTTGGCTTGGCTTTCTTTTTTTATTCTCTTTTTCATTAAGTTTTAAGTTAGCACCAACAGACATTACAGATAAGTACACTGCACAATTAAAGCATCTTAAAAGTGGTGCTCTTTTAAAAGACACTCTAGGTTAGTCTTACAGATCTAGACCACTGCTCTTGAGTACCAGTTTAACTGAGTTATGGCCCAGTATCATACCATAGTCCCCAAACTTCTAACCTGTGAAGAAAGAGAGGAAAACTTTGTAACTGGCTTCCTGACAATGGCAGGGAGTGTGTTAAAGCAGTGTAAAATTCAATTAAACCGTCTAGCCAGGTTTTTGAAGCTGAAATGCAGACCCTTTCTGTTAAGCTTCTTATTTTCCTGTGACCGACACCGGTGGATGCTGGGTTATGCCAAAACCAACAGGCTGTAAAGTACCTTGTTTCATGCTCCCAGCTGATCAATATTTTTATTTTCCAGGCTTGCCCAGAAATCTGGAGGCAGTATCACCTAACGGTGAGTAAAAACACCTTTTTATTTTCCCCAAGACCCAGCCTATTTACCCTTCTCTGAACTGCTGACCATAAAATATAGACAAGCATCTTCTGCAGCAAGATAATAAACATCTGGAGAGTTTGTACTGAGAAAGCAATAATGCACCTTTCCCTTTCTCCTGCCCACTGCCTGTTCTTTATTTTCCTGTTTTTAAAAGATTTCAGCTGATTTTTATTATTACTCATGTCATTAAATGATTCTATCATGATAACCTCAGGCTTAGATTATATTCACTAAATTAAAGGGAGGAAAGTATTTTAGAGGCTATAAAGCAGTGAAATAATCCTGTGTCTTTAGAACACTATGTTAGCACAGTCCATAAGCATACAGCCCACAATATCATCCATTATCACTTTCTGCTTTTACTGAAATACATTCTTAAATGAAGCTAGAAAAAGCTTAGTGTACCTTTCATATAGGACAATTCAACTCTCCTATCCTTAAAAGTCTCTATACTTGTTTGAATTTTAGACATATATATTTAATAGTCAATTTCTGATTTATTATTCAATTCTGATTTATTATGATTTTAGTCTTAGTGAAAGCAGAAAATAACTATTGCTTTATAATCTGTTTGATTAATTCTCAATATAAAGTCAGCTCACTTTGACTTTCCAGTTTAAATAATGTCAGTAATTCAATATTGTCTTACTGGTCATTTTTAATGTATTAACTAGTACTGAGAGACCATTTCTTTTAATTATACAGTTATATAATATAATATAATATAATTAATAGTTGTTGAAGTTTAATATATAAAAGATTTTGTATAATGCAGTTCAGAAAAGAGAAAAGGCAGTTTTTTGTTGTTGTTGGGGTTTTTTTTGTTTTGGTTTTTGGTTTTTTCGAGACAGGGTTTCTCTGTGTATCCCTGGTGGCTGTCCTGGCACTCACTTTGTAGACCAGGCTGGCCTCGAACTCAGAAATCTGAAAGGGCAGTTTTTTTTACAACATCATACTGCTTTCCTCTTACAGAAATATAAAGTGAGCCAACAGGTAGACACATCTACCATTGTCTGCCCAGGCCACAGTGCAAGGGATAGTAGTGTAACTGCAAGTTTATTTAAAGCTTCAGTGTTATATTAAATAAAAGTCATATACATGTCTATATATTCTATACGTATATGTGACAAATGCAGTCAGTGGATTATATTTTGACATTGTAGCAGCTCTTTGGTAACATAATAATGGTAAAGCCCTTATAGCCTAAACCAGAGAAGAACAGAATCATTCTTGTATCTCTCAAGGTCTCAGAGTCTCTATATAATGGTGTGGCAGTACTCGTTACTTTTATTAAGTAATATCATCATAAATTTGACTTGTATTTCTTTTAGCTTTTCCACTAATTTAAAAAATTTCATGTGACTGTTATTGAATGATAAAAAATTAGCTTCAAATGTAACAGAAGGTTAAAAGGTTTGTTGAGGGTTTTTTTTAGCTTTTCAGAAACAAATTTTAAAAAGAATAGAGATCTTTAAAAATGAAAACAAAATAAATTCATTTTTATTAGAATATATCTATCTGTAAGAATAACAATTAAATTTGAAATTTTCTTTATATGGAAACCTGGTTGATTTTCTTTCAGAAAATGTTGAAGTAATCATTGTAATTCACAACTACCAGGTTTTAATTAACAGTGAATTACTATGCAAGAATAACTATAACAATAGTATGCTTATAAATGTGTAAATACTTTTATCAGTCCATCTAAAATATAATCATTTTCCAATTATTTAAATTGCCTTATCAGTATATGGACAATATTTGAATGCCTGTAATTAAGTAGTATTAAATATTGAGTGAAAGCACACTGCATGCTGATTTTAGCCATCTTCAGCCCTCTTACTAGGCGATGGACTGCCATCTATTGACTCAGAGTAGCCCTCACATGTGAACGTGGCATCAGTCACAACAGTGGCCACAGAAGGAACGAAGTTTGAATTGCCTCTATGTACTCGTTTCAACCAGCCTGCTTAAGGCTATAAAGCGTCTAGAGTTCATTGTGATACATTCACTTCTTTTCTAACCAAAAAGTATCTATTTCTAACTCCAAATGAACTGTACTTTGGGAGTTAAATTTCTTTTAGAACTCGTGTTTGGGACTGTTGACACTTGAGTGCTTTCACTTGCTGGGCCTGATTCCCAGCTGATAAGATCTGGAGGATCATTTCCAGAACAAGTACACTTTAAGCAGCTACAAAATCAGGTCTAGGAAGCCTCTCTTTTATAAACATGCAAGAAAGATGAAGATAAGTAACATAGACTTAGGAATCTTCAATTTTTCCTTAGAATATTGTGAAATAATATTTCAAAAGAGAAGTTTTTATTATTTTCAGTAATATCAAAGGTAAAATGAGGTTTCTAATAGATTATATCTAAATAAAGAGCTTTTTAACAAACTTGACTCCAATGCATTAATAAAAGGCAAATCCATCATTTCAAAAGCTACAGAATGATACTGAGACTCTGAAGCGCGCCCCCAGCACAGCATGCGGCTTCACTGCTCTTCCTTATCCATTTCAATGACTGACTAGTACAAAAAGTTGTACCTTTGGATGTCTTTGTTGATCTAGAGACATATGTGAGAAAAAATTTATTTAAAAATTACCTATACTTCCTTTAAAAAAAAAGAAAAAACAAGCCTTTTGATATCTTTGCTGATCTGGAGACAAACATGAGACGGGGAAAATTAACAATTATGTAATTTCCTCCAATAGCTAATACTTTTACTTCCTCAAAAAGTTGAAGTTTTTACATGTTTTAATCATATAACCCTATTCTTTACACTGTAACTTCTGCTTTCAGATTTTTAGCAAAGCCTTGTCTTTTCCTTCATTCACATAGTTAATTCCTTGTAGATTATTTCCCTATGAAAAAAAGAAAGTCCCTTCTCCATCCGTTCATGTCTTATGTCATAGTAAAAACGCTAGGCTAATATGGCACCAACAGAGCTTTATAACCCATAGTATTTTTCTCTGATAGAAACTATAATTTAAGATGTATTAGACACTCTTATCATGTTTACTTAAAAAGTAATCAGAAAATTGCAATTTAAAAGCTGTATATAGGGGCTGGTGAGATGGCTCAGCGGGTAAGAGCACCCGACTGTTCTTCCGAAGGTGATAAGTTCAAATCCCAGCATCCACATGGTGGCTCACAACCATCCGTAATGAGATCTGGCGCCCTCTTCTGGAGTGTCTGAGGACAGCTACAGTGTACCCACATACATGAAGTAAATAAATCTTTAAAAAAAAAAAAGCTGTATATATTAAGAACCAAAAAGGTTAATGCATCTTTTATGTTTAATTTTGTGCTTGTTTTTTAATGTATTTAAAATGCATTACAACCTTACTACTTCTTATTTTAACTAAAAATTTCAGAATATGGAAGAGGATATAATTTTTATATGAGGGTTAACTTTTATATGTTTGGTCATAATGTTTGGAATGCTTAGAATTTACACTTCAAAAATGGAAATTTTTATTAGCTGGGGAAGAGAAGAGAAATACATTTCCTTGTCTTCCTTTCTGATCAGTGTTTACTAGCTGTCAAGAGTACAACCCTGAACCTGCTGAATGGCTAGTCTTACAGACTGCAGTTCAAGTGCTCCATTCGTTTTCCCATTCCACGTGCTCTCCTTACCTGGGACCCCGCCTACAAGTGTATTATTGAGTTTTCACAGAATGATTTCTACAGCAATTCAGAATTTTACCATCTAAAAAATCCTATGCTTTATGCCACAGAATGGTGCCCCAAATATCAGCAGACTAACGCTAACTTCAGAAATACTGTGTCGCAGTTCAGAAGAAAAGAACAGGAGATAGGTGCTAAAGCTACAGCCATTCAAATATCTTTATCTTGGGATTGAGGTGTATAAGGCAGGGTAAATATAACATCCCATGCTTTTCTTTAAAAAAAAAAAAAGATAGTAACTTGAGCAAAAAGTTTTTTAAAGTCAGCAACAATGGAGACATTTTCCTATTCATGTTTTTAAAAAAAGAAACATCCTTTTAATGTGTTACGTACGATTAATGTGTTACGAGTATGTGTTTGAAGTCTTGGATGGCTTTAGAAAACTTGTTAGCTCCCCAAGCAGACCTGCCAAATGTGAGCGCACCATCTACATGTTGCTCTCCTGAGGCATCCTCATCTTTCCTGTGTGTGTTTGCATGTGGGAGAGAGGGAAACAGCCCCAGGAGTGAATTTAAGAAAATAGCATTGATTGGGCATTATCATTAGAATTATATATTCCAAAATAGGGTGAGACCTGCCTCATTTTCACTATTAAAAAACAGAAATGTTGTACCATCTTTAAGGGCCTGACAGAAACTATCATAAACAACATTTTTATAAGTTCCTTTGATAGTGCAATCCACATTGTCAACTCCCAGAACCAAGAATACTCATAACTCATAGGCATTTCCTCTGCTGCTGGATCTGTGCTGTGATTGTTATGTTGCTATTAAGACACTAGAGCTGTTAAATTTCAAAGATTCAGTTGTCTTTAAAATCCCCTTAAATCCTGAAACTGCTAAAGTTAATGTGCTGTGATCTGGTGATTGGGAGCACACACACCCTGTTTGCAGTACGTGAGGATGTATTTTTCTTACAAGACTCGGAAGTAAAGCAGGCTGCTTTATTTCTTTTTCAAGTTGCTTAATATCTGAAAAACATGATTTGGTTGGTTGGTTTTTGGTGCTGGGTCTAAACGCAGGGAGATATGTTTGCTATCTATGTGCTCTGCCACTGAGTACACCCCGAGCACCAATGAGATTTTTTTTCATTAGCATTGATGACTTCTATAATAATAAATATATTTGAACATTAACATGACATCATTTTTGAAGATTTTTCACGTGGAAATTTTATCTAAAATAGTTTAGTATTTGTCCTGCCCTTAATGTCAAAATTATGATAGATTTTTTTTTACTTCAGTCTTATCATTTTTAACTTAATATATAAAAAGTGATTACCACACTTAAAGAATTAAATTTACTGATGTAATTCAGTTACATGCCAGAATTAATCACTGAAATCAATAAGAAATACACTTTCAAAGAGGGTGAAACCTGGAATTATAAATCTCAATAAATGAAATTCATTTTAAAATAAATATTTGCCAAATCACCAAGCAGCAGTTTGCTAAAGTGCTTTCTATAAAAGAAAGTGGAAAAGTATAGAAGTTGTGCGTGTTATTTTTATACATGTTATTTTTCCTTTCATGTTTCTTCAGGTCATGTACACATGCATATAATATAGAAATTTTCTTTTGAAGGAATATGAGTTATCCTTTCAGAAATTTTTTACCATACATGATTTTTAATATTTTAATTCAAAAGAAATTTGGCCTGGACAGGAAATCAGTATGGTATTTTTTCTATAGGCTTATTCTTGTATAAATATATTTGAATACTGTCATGGCTTCCTGGTGATGGTCCTGATGTAGATACAAGCATCTGAGGCAGTGAAGGAGGAAGTATGCATCCATCGCCTGTGCAGCTTGTGGATGACTTGGGAAGCCGAGTCTGTGCTTTGCCACCTTCTGCCATCTGTGCTCACCTCAGCAGCAGCTCCCATGTCAGATAAGAACACTGCTCAATACTAAGTTAGTTTAATCTGAAGATCTCCTATAGTTGGTAACTTCTGTCTTCATAAGGTCTCTCTGCTTTTTCACCTGTCTCATGGAGAGAATGACCAGCACACTCAGGATTTGCATAGTCACTAAATGAACTTCTAGTTTGAGATCTGCTTTAAATTTGAAAGAAATTCTTACAGTCATTAATTTTCTAATCTTTTTTTCCTGAGAATAACAGAAAGGTAGAAAGTTACATTTAGACATTTTATTCTCCTTTTCCCCTCCGCCCCTGTTGTGTTCATTTTTAGTTACAAATGAACTATATTTAATCGTTATAGGGGAAAGTTATTAATAATTAAATATGTAGCAGTTAAATTCCAATTTTAGTTGTTTACATTTTAAAATATGGTACACTTTGAATTTTTTTGTTTTGTCACCTTAGAAACATATATATTAGTCATGTCATCCCAGAGAAAATTGTATCCCTTTTTACTAGTGACTCTGTACTTTGAAAGAATTCCATTTTAAGTGAAAATGAATTAAATAAAACCCTTAAACTAAATTTTCTCAGACTTCTAGTTGACCTGAAATGTTTAGCCATTCCAATTTTGTAAGATTACTACCTACACATTAGAACAAGAAATAAAATGCAGTATACTTTTAGCAAATTTTTCATATGTTAGATAAATAGGTGGCTTATGCCATTCCTTAAAGTGATTCCTAAGTAACTGATTCTGTTGTATGCTTTTTCTGGATATTTCAACGCAGCAACAAATGTAAATAGGGTATACAAAACCAGTGTCATTTGCACTAGCTAATTACAGTTAGGATCAATATAGTCTTAGAAGTCAGCTCAGTCATTTTAAGGCCTCTTTCCATGAGCAGTATCTGAGCCAGAGCTAGGTTTTGACGTTATGCACGCTTCTGTAATTAACAAGTTAAGCTGACACTAAGATTTCAAAAACTACTCTCATTTAAGTGACTAGAAATCTATGAATTACTTAACAGATTGACCTGACTTAGTCTTGAAATTCATTGATAGTTTAACTCCCTCATATATTAGAAAGTCAAGAGAGTTGTACATCTGTAAATATTTCTTCAAGCTGTTTGAGAATTAGCCTTTCAGTAATATTAGTAATTTACATGAAGAAAAATGCTACAAACTTTGGAAGGCATTGAACAATTAAAAGAAAGCTTGAATAGCTATTATGTAATCCAAATATATATACACACATAAATGTATTTGAGATTAAATTATACATTCATGTTAGCTGGCTTACCAACATATGAGTTGATTCTTTTTCAGAAATAAGAATTATTTTAATGTGAGAGGTCAGAAATCTATTGGTAAAAATAATTCATACATACAAACACATACATGAATTACTGGTAAGGCCACCAGAATCTTTTGTTTTGAGACAGGTAGTTCCTCCTGCCTCAGCCTCCTACTGCTGGGCTTGCAAGCATAAACTACCATGCCCAGCTTTATTTTCATTGCTTGTTTTAAAAACTGTGTATATGTGTATGCATCATATATGCTATGCTGTATACATGCACACAAATTTAACTGAATCTACTAGATATAAAGCCATCTTTATAATTTTGTAATGTCTGATCTTATAAATACCCACCTGAGGTTTTTGCATGTTGGTTTCCTTTTATGAGGCTAGTCTGGGCTGACCTTGGATTACTGGTGTCTTGCTTCAGCCTCCAAAGAATTACAGGCATAGACTATCATTCCCAGCTAAATGCATTCATAGGAGTATGCTTGTATGCAGATATTTGCAGTCAGGAGCACTAAGTTTGGGGCTGTGTTTTAATTTCATTTATAAAATATAAGTCTCCATTTTTTTATGTCTTAGATCTATAACATTTCTTTTGTTTTATAGTTATATACTTTTTTTTTTTTTAAGAAAAACATACTTTGAAATTTGGACAGAAGGGCAGGCTTGCCAATGAGTTAATGTTCTGTATTACAATATAAGGAAAAGAATGCCAACTTAAGGTTGTGCTCTGGCTTCAAGTTTGGTTCCTTTGTGTAGTATTGTCACAGAGGTTGTGGTTAAAGTGTTTAACTCAGAAGAGCCTTAGTTCTGTCTCTGAAAATGAGTGGTAGTGCCCACAGGACTCGTGAGTGTGCAGTGAGATGGTAACTGCAGTGTCTCACAGCTCCTCATAAAGCAGGTTACACCAGGTAAGCACTGCCAGCGCACGCCCAGGAGCACCTGCATGAGAGGTGCGCTGGGCAATGTCTGCTCCGGGTGAGGCTGTAATGGCCTCTTGTAGCCTCCTAACAATGTTTCCTCCTTACAGTTACTGAAGTTTAAATACAAGCGTTCTTCTTTTCTTATTATTTATACTGTCTTACTTGTTTCAAAAAATGTAGGTGAGTAACTTCTTTTTTTTTTTTCTTTTTTTCCCAAGACAGAGTCTTGCTATGTAGCCCGGGCTGGCCTGGAATCGATATATAGCCCAAGCTGGCCTGGAACTCGAGATCCTCCTGCCTCAGCTTCATGAGTGCTGAGATTACAGGCGTGCGCCACCACGCCCGGTTTAGGTGAGTAACTCTGAATTAAGTACTGCAACAAGTTATTTTCTTAATTTGATTTACCTTAACATCAGCATAAACATTTAAGATTATATCACAAAAGATTTAAGTTACTTCCTTTCCTATAAAAATGACAAAGTAAAGTACATTTCATAATAAAAATGCAGTGCATGTTTAGACTGGCTTTAATCTCCACCATTAAAGGAAGCAAAGAAGCAAGAAAGGGAGGGGGATAAGTAATGACATCACTCTAAAATACCTGAATTATGCTATTATGTGCATACTTTTAACAGATAACTTCAATGTCCTATGACTAGTTACTGTAAGCAAATTATGTAAATCTTTATAATGAGAATAATATGAAGTCAAACAGCTCACAGTAATTATAGTGCTTAAACAAGGAAGAGAGGGATCTTTTTAACAAGACCAGAAAGGAAACTAAATAATATACCAGGGATTTGCACTTCAGTTAAAACTAGTTGTGCCTGCACATGACCGATACCAGAAATGAGCCAGAGAGAGTCACAAACTAGAATAGCGTGAGACCTGGGTGAGCTTCACAGTCTTCCTACTGTGTATGGTTTCTGAAAAAAGACAACATCAAATTAGGCACTTCCTTGGTATGTGCAGTATGTACCCTTGGAAGAGCATTCCTAGTCCATGTTCCTTATTTTAAGACAAGCAGGGGCTAAGACAGTGTATTTATTATAAAATCAAAGACCTGAGCTGGGAGCACTGGCTGGTCCTGGGTTTGATTCCCAGCACCCACGTGGTGCCTCAGAGCTGTCTGTAACTCCCCTTCCAAGGGATCCATCCTTTTCTGGCTTCTGTGAGCATCAGGAAGCTACTATGCAGACATAAGTGCAGGCAAAACACCCACACATATAAAATAAATTTTAAAATTTAAGAAAGGCCATTACTTTATTTTTTTAAAAAAGACCATTTACTTCCTACCCTGAAGGTAGGTCCTTGAAGCTGTGAACAGTATTCTAGTAGAATAAGCAGGCTTGGGAGGAAAGATATATGGAGTTATAATCAAAATTAAAAGCTTGGGATTTATTTGGGTCCCCCTGTATTAACTAATAAATACAATAGAGCTATGGTTCTGATCTGTAATTATCAGTGGAGGTTTATGTAAACATTTCATATGGTTGGAAGATATGTATTTAACATGATTTCCATGCCTTTCAGTCTACCCCAATAAACCTGCAGATAAAATATCTGTGAGTTTACAACACATGCGTGTATTCTTTTCTGTCCCTTCCCTTATATCCTGTCTCCACACCCTCCTCAGCCTTCCCCTACATCAAAGCTTGTGGTCCTTTTCCATCTGTGTACTAAAAGGTTCCTTTGTAAACCAGGCCATTTGTCCGTCATTGTTTGGGGTCCAAACAGTGGTAAGATACCCTGTCACTGATCCCGCGTGCTGTGAATGGCAGCTCCTCTCTGGACAATTGGTGGAGGGGCTGAGAAATATTCCTGAGAGGATTATTTAACCTTTCAATTTAGAGGGTACCAAGCCGAGCTGATTAATGAACTTTCTGATGGTTGCTGATAAGCGGATCCATTGCTTTATTTCCTCTAAAAGTGATTCCTTCTCCTATCCATATTACTATAATCTGAAACATAAATGTGGCAAATAGATTAAAAAACTGCACTAAAGAGTTTATCTGGCTGGCAAACTGAAGGAGCTAAATTAAAATTGGTAATGACAGCAGTGGCTCAGCCTCATATATGGTTTTTAAATGCACTGTGTATTTTGAAGAGACTTATTCTCCAGCTTGCCTGGTAATGACTGCTTTTGGTGCAGTCTGGGGCTGGCTTCTGTTATCCCCACCTCATCCCCCCCCCCCAAAAAAAATGAGTTGTGTTATCTGGATGGCTGCAGACACATGCGCGCCCCCTTTCTCACTGCATGGGCAGACAAGGTCGATAGCATTACAAGGTATTTGTGGCAGTGCTTGTTTCAGTTTTCAGAGCTGCCAGTTTCCAGGCAGATTTGAATTACAAAAGAAGAAGCTGGCATGAAAATTGAAAGGTTTTATCGGCTGGTCTGAAGCCTCATAGCACATTGCTTATTTATGCAGTCCATTTGCACCAGGAAATATAAAAAGGAAATACATTTTTAAAATAAGGCCATAAAGACCCAGATATGTTTAAGATGGCAAATAAAATATAGATACCTATAATATCTTTCCAGGAAACGATTTTCACTTAATGTTACTTCAGAAGAGCAGGGCATTTATGTTGCCGTCATAAATGTGTGCGTCTGTGTCACTATGTAGGTAGTCTCTGGGGATTAAGAAGGAAGCCCTATGCTAACTTACTTTAAAATTAAAATAGACAGAGGGATAGCTCTGCAGTTGAAGAGCTACATTGGAAATATTTAAATAGGGTGGTAAATTAAACTTAAACTAACATTTTTGCATTCCATGTAAAATTAGCTATGGGCCAGTGAATAAACGCTGCTACCTTTAGAGAAAATTGGGATGCTTTTTAAGCCTAGAAGATTGGGAGCATCTGGAAGTGCAGAGCTGGGCTCCTTCCTGTCTTGCAATATGCTCATTGTTCTCCAGTTCTGAGCTTTTCTTCTTGTTTTTGTTGTTGGGGTTTTTAGTGGCATGTATTGTATACAGAAAGATTAGGAGTCAGGTTAATAGTTCCCTCTTATGAAACTTACACTTTTATTTTAATCTTCAGATACATGTCTTTTAGATATAGCCTATTGCTTTTTTAATGTCGTAAATATGTAATTACACTATTAAAATTTATGCCAGAAACATACATATTCATTTTACTTTAACAGTTTTTTGCTTACCAAGAAACGATACACCCATGTAATAAACTCTTGATTACATTAAATGAAGGCATAAATACGTAAGCAAGGCCTTGAATACTTTCTGGATTTACCAATGGACATTTGCAACCGTTCAACCCATGGGTTTGTAAAACTCAAGTATGTCTAAGAGAGAGGGAGGGAGGGAGAGAGGAAGCTAGATGTATGTTGGAAATATCAGATCAATAAAACAGCACTCACTCTGCTGCAATTCCAGTTAACATTGCTCAAGAGTCTGTTTTCCAGTAAAGCAAATTACTCTCATCTAAGCCATAAGAAGTGCAATTTTTTGTAAATTTCATTTTTTCCAGTGTCTGAGGCCATTCTCATATTTTCCTGACCTCAACTAATTACTTCATGTAGTTTTTTTATTTTTAAGCAGAAAACTATCAAAAAAACATACATGCCTGCTGCATACTAATGATGTGCTGTACATTTTTTATGAATTTTCATAAGGATTTTTCTACGTAGCATGTGTAGCCTAATGATGTAATCACCTGATAGACTGGAAAATTCGCCAAAACAGACGTTCCGGTCTGTTGTGTACATAATACATATTTCAGAAATCTGCCTAATTAAGGAATTACCCAATGAATTGGGAGTCTGTTGGGTATATGAC
The DNA here is from genome assembly GCA_902729485.2 of Mus minutoides. Classification (NCBI taxonomy): domain Eukaryota; kingdom Metazoa; phylum Chordata; class Mammalia; order Rodentia; family Muridae; genus Mus; species Mus minutoides. The sequence continues at coordinate 864,177 of LR749936.1, read as the reverse complement.
ATAGTTTTAATACATAAAAAATATGTATATTATTATATATGGCACTTAGAAGAATTAATAGTAATGTCTCCTGGAATGCAATAGAGTTGTTTTTCTCAGTAAGAAAAAAAATTAAAGCTTACAACCTTCATAAAGGAAGCATTGTCTTAGCTTGGGGCAAAAATTTCCCCCAGTATTCCTCAAAGAAAAGTAATGCTGTAAATATTAATCAGAACATGGACCAAGAGAAGGTCCATGTTTTCCAAAACCATGATGGACCAACACAGGCCTAGAGTTGAGGTCACAGGTGGAGGAGACACCCTCCAGAGACACCAAGAGCAGAAAGCGTTAGCCTGCATGCTGCCAGGACCTGGCTCCCAGCTCTTGTTCATCACAAACTCAGCCTTGATTTTGTGTGTGTGTGTGTGTGTGTGTGTGTGTGTGTGTGTGTGTGTGTGTGTTGTCTGGATGCTGGTGATCTAGCTATTGGTGTGTATGTTCTGAAGAGTGTCAGAGGAAAGGGTAAAGAAAGCACCTGCTCTTCCATGCCTACTCGCTGTAAACTAAAGAAAACAGAGAGCTAACAAAACCCAACATCACTACCAGTAAACAAGTGTATTTTAAATTCAAACCTTTTTTGCTCAAATATCAAGTACATGCAGCTAGTGGAATTTTAATACAGTGCCCCTTTAATTTGGGATAACATTTTCTTGAGGAAGCCTATTTGATTTTGTGGGTTAGGTTTTTAAAATATCAGTATTAAGGAAGGGGTTCTGATACTAATTTGTTGAAAGAGTAAAATTATTTGTAAATACTTGGAATTAATAAGGTGTTTCTCAAATATAAAAATCACATCAATTTAAGAAGTATACATATAAAAGATTTTAGCTAATCTCTGCTTTTCTCAGTGTTGTATTTGGTTATGAATGTACATTTACCTTAGCCATTTAATATGCTGTTTAAAATATGTTCATATGAAAACTGGCTTGATAAGTAAAAACATATGGTCTGTTCTTTGAGCATATGTATGATTATAAAAATAAATCCATTTTTCAGTCACAAGAGTAGCAAATTCCCTCTAATTAGTAAAATTGATTACATATCCTGTATAGTAATGAGCTTCAACTAGATGCTAGCCCTCATTGGATCAGAGTCAGCTTAGCTAAGGGCAGCCCAAGGTCACAGAGGGAGATGCCCAGCAGGTTTATTAGCATAAAAAATTACTGCTAGACCGAGGACATTGAGGCAGCGCTAGCATTTTGATCTCTTGGCCTTTGTCATGGAGATTCTTAGTAGTGAAGGGAGTAAGACCAGCGTCCCAGATAATGATTAACTGTTTTAATGGCATTCATTCATTCATTCCACACTAACTATTCATGCAGAAAAAGGGTTATGTAAAGTGACATTAGAAGAAAATCATCTGTAATGGTTGCATCAGGCTGCACTTTGAGGAGACATTAGGAGTAAATCCATGGCGTGGTAGGCTTATGCTTTATCTTCTGATATTTACTGAGTTTACTGGTGCATGAAAAGCTTTCAGCAATACCAGCAGATGGGATGGACCTTTCATAGGTAATGCTATCTACCAGGTTATTACTTCTATATATTGATAGTAAAGTAATCTCCAAGATATCACCCTACAAATATAGATTATTTAAATGTCTGTAACACACACACACACACACACACAGAGCCTGCTTTCATAAATAGTTCATTTGGTAGCCATTGGGTCAAAGTCTTTAGATATATTTTTTACTTCCAGAAAGTCTTAACAAAGCTATATTCACTCCCTCATCTCTATATCTTTGTCAGTAATACCAGCTCAAATGACAGAACCTGGAACCTAGAGTTTATCAGCTGACATAGTCTACTTTAAATTGGACATTTGCTGTTAACTAAAAATAGAGAAATAAATGAACCTGGAGTGGTAGTGTACATCTTTAATCCCAGCACTCAGAAGGCAGAGACAGGCAGATCTCTGTAAGCCTGATGCTAGCCTGGTCTACATAGTGAGATCCAGGACAATTATGGCCATAAAGTAAAACCCTGTCTCAAAGAGAGGGCAAAAAAAAAAAAAAAAAAGAACATGTATAAGGTAATACTAATACTAAGGTATAAGTATTGGGCCAAAAATTTATATTTCCAATACTTGAAATAGCTTAAAGATTTTTATTTAATCTTAGTATAAAAACGTGTCCAGTTGAAGTCATTATTGAGTTTCTGCTACTGTATTCTAATACAGTATTCTCTAATTAGGTAAGATCTAAGCTGATTTCATTTCTATTAAGTCCTAGTACATGCTAGTTTATTAAAATGAGAGCATGTAGATAGCGTTTGTCAAGTCATTTACTAATTAATTATTGTGAAACAGTGTAGAATTTCATAACAATATAAATACTGCTGCTATTTTTATTAGTAATAATGGAAGTTTTTAAATAGTGACATTATTCAGTTGAATGAACATCAGATGTTTATGCTCCATCTAGAGCAATAAATGAACATTGAGGCTGTATTTGAGATTATTCTTTAAATAAAATAACAACTGTCGATATGAAACATGCTTTCAAATCTTGATTAAGAAGTATCTCTTCATCTCTTGTACTGAAGGCTGAGTTCCTCTTCTCTCTACATTACCATTCCCTCTTGGTTTTCCAAGTATGTACCATACTCTCAATGTGAAGTAGGAAAAACACCAAGGAAACAATATTATTATTCAAGTTTTTTAACCTTTCATGGCATGATTTTATAGGTTTGCTTTTGGGGATATAAAAGTCAATAGTTTCCCAAAGTATCTAAACTGTTATTAACAATACCCACAATGCAACAGTTTTTCTATGAGCTGTGTGCTCTACATCTACAGTACCTCATCCTTCATGCACTGTTTACTGAACTCTCACCATCTGCCTGGCCCTCTTCCAGGAGGCGGGGGCCACAGTGAGCAACTTTCTCCTTGCCTGGTGGGTAGGTGAGGATTGTTAGGTAAGGTAAGCTATTTAGTATATATGGTGCGGCATGTTGGGAGGTGTTTCCAAAGGGAAGGGGAATAGGGAGCACCAAGCGGAGGCCTTACGAGGATAATGACCTCTTTGTACCTGGAGAACTTTCCCAGTGTGGAATGGATGGTATTAAACTCTCAATAGAAGAAAGTTTGTGTAGAGTGTCCGGAGAACATTGAAGAGGCCAGTGAGGTGATAAGACACAAAAGGCATGTAGGAAGGAAGGCTGTGACTCACGGTAAGTAAGACTCTAGGTCTTAGTGAGTGAAAAGAGAAGCTGTTACAGGAGTGATAACGTTCTGTGTCACAAACCAGAATAATCATCTTGTATTGAAAATAGGCTGCAAAGAAAGAAACATTCAGACTAATTACGAGGCTCTATTAATCATATAAATGCGAGGTGAAGGGTCAGATGGTACAGGTGGAGTGAGAGGGAAGAAGTGGATATAGCCTATAATAAGGCCAGTATAAACAAGAGAGCCACATTTAAGCATAGTAGATGTGTACCTTTTTAAGAGGACATTTTTTTTCTGGAGGTTGACTGTTCCTTTTATCATCAGCTACACACCCTGCTAAGTTGCCAACTGGTTGCTGAGTACCTCCCTACCTACCATTACCTTCCAATCCTTTGCTAGCTTTCCGTGTCACTTAAAATATGGACAGAGCATCTCCACCTTTGGTTTTAGAATTCTGGGTGACTGACCCCTCCTCGCCTTCTAAAACCTCTTCCACTCTTTCATCTACTCTATCTCAAGGTTCTGAGGTTTGCTTGTTTGTTTGTTTGTTTGGGGATGGGGTGTTTTAATCCTCTTAAGATTGCAGGCCTGTACTTGCCTTAGGACTTTGCAAAGAGTAGTAGTGTTGGTTAGTTAGCACAATTACATGCCTGATTTTTTTTTTCAGCATTAGGGTCCCCATCAGCAAACCAGCAGTGACTTATTCACTGTCTTATTCCAGTATTTTGTTTATACAAACATCTATGTGTAATGTGGGAGAAAAGGAGTAAGGGGGGGGGAGTGGGTTATCTCTCTCCTCTCACTGGAAATGTAAGCAGTGATTTTTGTGTTGCTGACTTCTCAAATATCAGACCTTAGGACAATGTCTAACATGGATTCTGCAGTTACTATTTGTAATGAATTGCTGAAAATGTATGCATGCACTCATGCCATATGCTCAGGACTCTGACAGACATCACTGTGGAACCATCCGTGGACTTGTGTTCTGTTCTACTTGCTCCCTTCCCCTTCCATTCACCGCCAAGTTCCTTCGCTCTCTTTGTACTTAGGATAAACTCACAGCCAATGAGTCAACAGTTTTCCATTACCTACAATTCCCTGACTTCTAAGTCCAGTATATTTCATAGGCTCCATCTTAGGTAATAATAGATCATTAACCTTTTTCTTCTTCTTCTTCCTGTTTTTTGTTTTTTGTTTTTGTTTTTGTTTTGTTTTGAGATGGGTCTTCTGTAGCTGGGAGCTTGCTGTGTAATTGAAGCTGGCCTTGAACTCCTGATCTTCCTGCCTCTACCTCCTGAGTACTGGGATCACAGGTGTGTGTCATCATGCCCAAATCATGAATAGCTTTGAACAGCTTTGTCCCTAAAACATTACACTACCTCTTTGATTTTGTCTTCTTTCTGTATGTTCTGCAGTTGTCTTTCCTATTAAAACAGCCATTTTTTTTTTTTTGGATAAGGAAAAATATTTCTGTGTAATAATTTAATAACTTCTGGAACTCTACCACCTAAAGGAAAGCCACTGCAGTGAGCTTGCCTGTACACATACATCCCTGTTAAGGTCTATTTAGTAGTTTTGAGAATAGTCATGTTTTTCTTGTATCCTAGTTGGTGATAGCTGAGGTTGTAAATGCTGTTATATGTGCCATGATCATTTCCAGCAGAAAAGACTGGTCAAGTTTTATTTTCTCAAGTGTAATGATGAATCTTATTAATTTGATTAGATTAATAGCAACTAGGAGCCAACTAAGGCATGCCTTTAGTTGTGTCTGAGGGGCAGATAATTGGGATTTCTAAACTAAAGAATAGTTTAATCAATTAATAGGGTCAAATTTGAATAGTCTGTTGGGAGGTGGAGAAAGTCAGTAAAGCTAAGAAAGGGTGTGTGTGCTCCTGGAGGTTCTGTGCTGCCCTGGCATCCTCCATTACTGCTCTGTTTCCTGTCTGCTGTGCTGTGAGCTGCTCTAGACACCTTCCCTGCTGTGATACACTGAAATCTCTGAGACTGAGCAAAGTACACTGTCTCCCCTAAGGCCTATGTCAATGCTCCATCACAGCACTGGCCAGGGTAACCAGCAATCCAGCTTTCCATTCTAAGACATAAGAGCTACAGTACGGTTTTTAAAGATTCTTTTCTTACCTATACACTATTTTCCTATATCAAGAACTCCTCTCTCACCTATGCCTGTAACCCCAAACCACCTGATCGCAGCATTCGGTAAAATGTTAGTAAACAGACTAGTGCTCTATTACAGAAACGCAGTAAGCATGAGAGAGAAATTTACCAAAGTGCATACAGAAAAGGGAACAAATAAAGATGACATTTTCTTCTGCTCGGTTAAATCTACTACCTCCTTACCTTCTTGAGGGTCTGCTCTGGCCCCTGTCTGTCCTCTCCTTTCAGCTCTCCCTCTCAGCTAGCCTACATGATCTGTCTGCTCCCACTAAAAATGCCACCAACCCACTCTTCCTCCGAAGCACTATTCTTTTATCCTGTCCTTCCTTGTTGGTGCTTCTCAATAATATATGCCTGCTCCCTTTTGTCAGCTTATATTCCGTGTAGATGCTGAAAATACTTAAGATATAATTTAATAAATGAGCTGCATAGCTTTCTCCACATCCCTTCCATCCTCACCCTGCTCTCTGCCCTCCCAGATTCTCACAGGAAGGCCCTGTGAATGGTTGCATATAAGATAGCTGTGCCTCATGTTGCTAGGTTTTTGTTGTGCTTGGCAGTGTAGGTCAGACCCTCCTTGAAAGTATCCTTTAAGTCCTGGGCTCTGTCCTGTGTCTCCTCAGCCCTAAACTGTCCCTTCTCTGTCCGTTCGTGAGCTCTGTCTGCCCCTTAAATGTTGTTTCCTGCCTGCTCCCACTAAAAATGCCCTCACTCCACTCCACTCCACTCCACTCCACTCCACTCCACTCCACTCCACTCCAAGAAGCAATATTCCTAAGGATTTTCTTACCATACAGCTCTTTTAGAAAGGATGGGCTTTTAGCTTTTCCTCTAACATGTATTAACTTCTTATAAATATTTATGTTGCAGACCAAACCTGGACCACCAAAAAAGCCAAAGACCCCTTCTGGACAATCAGCGTTAGTGTATTGCTACAACTGTGCACGGAAAGGCCATTATGGACATGTAAGTTTGAGTAGCATTTGAACATAATGCATCTTGTCAGGGAGTGGTTGCTGAAAAGATGATCCCCAAATGGATGTAACTTGGAACACTTACTTGTTTATACACTACTGTCCGGTAGTAAGACTTTGAATTTACTTCCCCGATTCCTACCAACAAAAACTGATAAAGCATAGTCCTATATAAGAACAAATTTAGCTCCTAAAGGTAGTGAGGCAGGGTCAGCAGCAGCATAGAATGAGGCTGGCACCTTTCGTGGCCTTTTACTGAACTATTTATTGGGTTTTCTGCTTGGTTCTTCAGCCTTCCCTGGTACCAGCACACTCACTTAAGTTTTTGTTGTTCACATGCAAGTGTGACATTCAGTAGAAACACAGAAATTGTACAGCTGTGGCTCACACACCTACTCTCCAATTCCCTTCCGGCCAATTCTGTGCAAGTTGAGACTGAAAAGACCAGGCCATGTGATGAGTATAAGAAGAGAAGCTCCCTACTGTAAGGTGGTGAGTGTCCTCTAGCCAGTTGCCACAGTAAGCATGAAACAGTAGCAGCTCATCCAAGCTGAGACCTAGTAGGAATAGGCTTCACACCCATATACTGGGAACCACGAAGTCGGCAAGGGAAAGCAGTGGCTGTAACAGGGAGTAGAAATCCTATAGCTCTAACAGCCTAGAACCAAGGCAAACACCAGCCAGATCCCATGCAGGGGGACCAGGACAGTGCTAGCAGAGGTAGAGTGGCCAGTACTACAGACCACCTCTGAACTCCAGCTGTGGCGCCTTTCTAGTACAGGCCTTGGGAGTCCTACAGATGGGAAGAGGCAGAAACGCTGAGACAAGAAAAAGTGCTGAGTTTATCTTCCATGCTCAGGTAGCAGGAACCAGGAGGTGCTGGGTAAAATATAAATGCAAAGGATCAGAATGTGCAGGTCCTTAGTGTAGTCTTTACTCTGTCCGTGGCAGCCAGTCTTTGTCCTCAAAGCTGAGAAGTTGTACAGCACTGACATGCAGATGCTGTCCCCAGTGTCGGGAGGGCCTCGGCAGAGAGTACACTGTACAGGTAGCGATATCCTACAGGATATTTGGCATCGCCTTTGCAGAATTCTCACTGAAAACCTACCTAGAGAAGAATCTTGTAGGAAATCACCATCCCCAGGTTTCTGTTGTCCTGTGCACGCCTCCTGTTGCCAGCGCCTTTTAGGAAACACTCATATTAGCAATCCACTGCCACATACATTACACAGGTGCGTAATTCATACGCTTCCTTATCTCCTTAAAGCAAAAGAGTATACTTTAGCATTTGTGTTCAATTAAAGAAAAACAGTTACAGTTGGATGCTTCCCGCTTCCTAGTCACTGCCGTTAATGTAGATGTGACTATCAAGAGCATTTAGAATTTATTCCTGAATCTAGAGTTAGACAAATTTTAATTTACAGTAAAACAAATTTGGCAGCCATAGTTGAAGGAACTCTAGATTATCCAACACTAATGAAGAAGATCATTGGTGTGGCTAATCCAGAACAGAAGATAAATTATATAGCCAGCTATCAATTATCTGTGTTAATGGAGGAGACCAGTGATGTGGATAATCAAAATATAATTTACATGTAGCTTTGGAAAACATTTGTGATACGATATAGCTCTGTGTAGTTACATCCGTCTAGATAGAACAGTATCCAAATAGGAAGCTACCCCAGTGGTGAAAGATGTGTAAACTCTCCTCCCTGTCAGTCTCAGAGATTCAGCCTCAGATGGTGTTATTGAATCACTCATATTGCCTTTCCTAACTACACTCACTCTGGCTAGAGAGGCAAGGATAGCAGTAGACACTGAGAAGGATAAGATGTTCCAAGGATGTGAAGGGTGAAGGCGCTGAAAGAATTAAAAGGCTCTTTTGTCATGGGTACCAACTTAGCATAGCAAGATTTCTAGGACTCTGATATAATCATAACTTAATAATTTATTGATGAGTCAGCTAAATTCTATGTGGTTATTTCACATGCTTCCTAAAAGCATTCTGATTTTCTTAAGTACTTAGTTAAGAAATGCTGAACATTTGGAAAGAAGTCTCACGCAAGATGTTAGAAGGCAGATAAGGTCCCAGGGGAAAGTCTGAAAGAGGTGTTTCAGGCTCCCTTGCCACATCTGTTGGTGTCACCTAGTGTATGGGGGACAGTTAAAGCCAAAGGGCTGAGACTGGGGAAAGACATGGAAAATCAGTCACAGGAGAAATGAGTGAAAGAATTGATCTCAGTGTGATTAAGGGAGCAACAAGAAGAGAGAGTTTTCTTCAAGCCTGCTCAGAATTACCCAGGAACATTTTCCAAGCAGACATAGCCTACCACTAACCTCACTGTACAAATCCTTAGCCCGGGACAAAGGAGACACATGGGAGGCCAGAGACTGACTGGGGGAGCAGGCGGTGAAGGGAATGGGCAGAGGGAACTGAGAATATTCTCAAGACACAGTATGTACCATAAGACTTCCTTAGTTAAAAAAAAAAATTCACTGTCCCAGTAACTAATGAATGTGGAGTTAAAATAAACTGGTGTATGTGTGTAGAGAAAAAAACAGCAGCTGCCAGCCACAGTTTGAGGCTAGGGAGAAGGGCAGGAAGGAGCTTTTGCTGTGAAGACTAGTGAAGGCAACAGACAAGAAAGGACAAAGAATGCACATAACGCTAAAAACTCCATCTGAGTACAGGAAAAGTCAGAGTGGCTTCCACGCCTCCATACTGTTAACTCAGACTGGGGAGGGCCTCGGCAGAGAGTACTAACAAAAGGGAAGAAATCCAGGGCCTGAAAGATAGTATAGGGGCCTAGTAGGGCTTTTGGATTGGCTAGTCCCTTTCCATGGTAGCAAGGGCTACTTCAGCGGTCACTGCATGCTATGTTTGTGGGTGGGACTCACTTCTAATCAGCGCAGACTAGAAGTTCATGAAAAGATTTGTTGATCAATGCCAACTTGTGATGTCATTCTTTCAAATACAATTGCAGGAATGTACAGAGAGACGAATGTCTATCCAGACATTTCCAACATCTCCATTCATATATTGCTATGATGGCAAATATGACATCCAACAAAGGGATCGGAGAATAAATCGAAAAGTCAAAGGTTCGTCATTAAACTTCTGGTTATATCACTTTTGCAGCAGCTCCAAAAAAAATCTTTTTATACTATCTTTGCCTAGTTTGGAAGTCACTGGTTAGCACAGAAAACACTTTAAAAAAAAAAAGATTCATTCATTCATTCATTCGTTTATTATGTATACTGTGAATCATCAAGTGGTTGCTGGGAATTGAACTCAGGTCTTCTGGAAGAGCAGACAGTGTTCTTAACTGCTGAGCCATCTCTCTAGCCCCTGAAAACAGTTTTAATAATTATAAAAACTAAAACTTTCTTGAGCTCAAGAAAAAAAACCTCTACTTTAAAACTCTGATACTGCAATCTATTCACAGTTGATATTTTTCTCAGAGAGAGCATTTCAGAAACCTAAGAATGTTTCATCTGTCTATGCAGAGAGGTAAAGATTCCTTTGAAATTTTTCTACTTGACAAAAAATTATCTCCCCTTTGTTTATCAAATCTTTTCCATGGAGCGTGGGTTTCTGGTGACCCCTGGGCCTTCCCACACCAAGGCTCTCGCGGTTCACCACTGCGAGTGGGGCTCTAGGTTCATTGCCCACTCTGGGCCTCACCTCACCTCACCTCACCTCAGAGGTGAGACCTGCACCCGCATGGTGGCTCCCAGTTGTCTGGAATGACACCTCCAGGGCATCTGATGTCTGTGGCCTCCACAGGCAAACACACTTAAGTGCATGTACCTGCATGTAGACGTACACATCTACAGATAATTAAAAATAATAACTTAAGCTAATAAATGAATAATTTTTTTAAATTTTAAATCCATTTTCTCTGCCTTTGCTCTTTCTTGGTACAATCAAGATGTGTTCCCAAGGTTTCCTTCACTGCTCGTGATAAAATTGTTATGTATTTTTTAAGCTTTCCTCTGAAATCTTTACTGATTCTTACCATTTTTAACTTTTTTCTTTTGGCTTGTTTTCTCTTAAGTTTGGGCTTTTTTTTTTTTTTGCTTTTTCAAGACAGGGTTTCTCTGTATAGCCCTGGCTGTCCTGGAACTCACTCTGCAGACCAGGCTGGCCTCGAACTCAGAAATCCTCCTGCCTCTGCCTCCTGAGTGCTGAGATTAAAGGCGTGTGCCACCACGCCTGGCTTGAGTTCGGGTCCTTTTAAATGGTGCTGCTACTCATCTGTGTGGCTTGTATTCCTAGTACAGCAGAGGAATGAGAGGGCAGGACTGATGAGCCGGCTCAATGTAAGACTGCCAGAAAAACTGAGCTGTTCTCTCTGAGGTAAAGGGCCTGGCTGCGTGCTGACGGTGAGCATTGATAAAGTGTAGTATGAGAAAAGTAATTGTTTTCTTTTTGGCTAGGTTTGACACTTTGAGGCTTTGGAACTTATTTTATGCTTAAGCTTAAGCTAAGTTTCTCCCAACCACTTCTGTGATATTCCAAGGCTCTGTTAGTCTCCACACCTCACCTTAGCCTCGACTGCTTCTGTAAGATGCTCAGAACCTACCAGATCCTAACAAGATGTACCGCAGCAGCAGGTGGCACTGAAACCTCTGAGCTATGCACACAGGAATGCACACGTGCAGAGAACTCCCCACCCAGCAGCCACTTCTCTGTAAGAATAATATCCTAGGTGCTAGGTTATCACATCAGAGAAGATGGCCAGGCTCAGCCTCAGAGGGCAATGGAAATGTCATATGAAACCGTGCAAAGGCCATTTCTACATCTTGCTTCACCTCATTTTCTCAGGCTGACTCTTCCCTGGAGGAACTTGAATAGGTCAGACATCCCTGCTGTTCTCTGGTCTTCATTGTCTAACATTGTAAAAATATGTTGAATAGAAGAAATTATAATAATAGTAATAATGGTTTGGAATGTGTCCCCATTTTTAGCAGTCTGGATTATAAGGGATGCCATTTGTCCATGTGTCTGAATGTCTGCTGCCTCTCTCTGCTAAGTTATTTCCAAGAATGCAAGAACTCTGCTTGGGCTAAATAGGCAAAATACTTTTATATCTTACAGATATGAAGAAAAATGGAGATTTTCCAAGGCAGTTCAAAAGACCACATGTAGAAGAGACAGATGAGAGGCGCCACCACGATATGAGAAAAAGCTATTCCTCAAGAAAACACAGGAGGTGGCCTCAAGAAACTAAAGAAACACAGAAAGAAAAGAGCAGGAGTAGAGAAGGCAAGCCACGCAGGAGGGATCACCAGCCCCGGGGTGAGGACGAAGACTTCCCCAGGGGCTCCAAACCCAACTCCTCGGGCTGCGGTAACAGGCCTTCCAAGTCCCATTACCACAGGCTGAGAGAAGAGCGGCTTCTCAGGGAGAGCAAGCGGAGCAAGCCAAAGAAAAGGGAGTTTGCAGAAGACGGCAGCCATGATGATTTGTTTCTTATTAAGCAAAAGAAGAAGAAGACTAAGCAGAGTGGCCTCTGACCTCTGACCTCTGACCTGGTCTCCGCGCTTCAGTGTCTTGGAAGTGCTTAAGTACCTGTTAAATGAAGAGAGGCTGGTCCAGCCATACCTGGAGTTGCTGTACAGAGACCACAAAGAGATCAGGTCTGTGTCCACAGGCTGTTCTTAGGAAGGCAGACTTGAGGTAGAAAATTGTCTTTTCACGAAAACCCTTCTAAATGCTTTGAAAAAATTACAAGCTCATCAGATGAATTTATCTACAATGTTTGAGGACTTAAAAGCTCATTGGAAGAAAGTTTATTATTAAAGAAAAGTCACCACTTTTTTTAGCATTTTTTTTTAGAACACTGGAAAAATCAATGAAAATCCAAGCCCAGCTTTACTTGCATCAGAGGTGTAAGAGGCATCCTCAAACTTGAGTGCAATGGCGGGGATACTGTTCTCACTGCTTAACAGCCATAGTTCAAGAAACAGGGATAAATATTACCAACCTAACTTGTTCTCGTGGATTTTTTTAAACACTGCAAAGCTACTTAGAATCTTTTGTACTTGTGAGCCTTTTTTACACTTGTGAAAGCCTAATGTTAGAATAAGAAAAATAAAATGCCTGAAACCATGTGTAAATGTGTTTATTGTTACAAAAAGACAAAGAGAGCCTGGGTACCAGAGAGCATATTTGGGTTAGACAGGTCGCTATAGTCATGCCTTCTTTATCAGCTAGGATAGAAGCTGAGCTCCTTCACCTGTGGCCATAGAGATAAGCCTGTTTTCTGTTAAGAGAAGAAAAGAAACAGAAGCCCCTTCCTGGGTCTTTATACCCGAGTCGGGTGAAAATCGTCACTAGCTCAGTTTATCAACGCAAGGGCTCTTTGCATACAAGGATGAAGAAGTCACCAAAACGGCTCTGTATGATCACCTAAGGTATTGAAGACTAAGGTCCTCTTGCCTCTGGTCCGCTTGGATCACAGCAGCCTACAGAGCCTGAACTACCACCATTAGTGTCTGGCAGTCTCAGTATGGAGACAAGTCAGTCTCCTACTGCCTTGGTGGCAAGGCTGCCAGTGGACCATGCTACTAGCTATGCCTACATTAGTATGCAGCCCTTTTTTGTCTGTCTGCTTGCTTGGTAGACCAACATTACATAACCATTTTAAGGGAGAAAAGGTTACAATGGAAAATAAAAAAATATATGATTTTACCCACAGATGTAAAATTCTTAATGACCCATCCTCCAGACTTCTCTCTGAGTGCTTTGTTATTTACTCATTTCCTGTTGAGCACTCTGGAGGTCTCTGATTTTACTCTTTTTAAATCTATATCTTCTCCATCTATTCACCTATAATAAAACTGGAACTTACACTACTGGCAGATCCAGCAATACCTCTCCTGGGCATATACCCAGAAAGATGTACCAACTGGTAATAAGGACACATGCTCTACTATGTTCGTAGCAGCCCTATTTATAATAGCCAGAAGCTGGAAAGAACCCAGATGTCCCTCAACAGAGGAGTGGATACAAAATGTGGTACATTTCCACAATGGAGTACTACACAGCTATTAAAAACAATGAATTTATGAAATTCTTAGGCAAATGGATATATCTGGAGGATATCATCCTGAGTGAGGTAACCCAATCACACTCACTGATAAGTGATATGCACTCACTGCTAAGTGGATATTAGCCCAGAAACCTAGAATACACAAGATACAATTTGCAAAACACAAGAAAATCAAGAAGAAGGAAGACCAGTGTGTGGATACTTTATTCATCCCTAGAATAGGGAATAAAATATCCATGGAAGGAGTTACAGAGACAAAGTTTGGAGCTAAGACAAAAGGATGGACCATCCAGAGACTGCCCCACCCAGGGATCCATTCCATAATCAGCCACCAAACGCAGACACTAAAGCATATGCCAGCAAGATTTTGCTGTAGGGACCCTGATATAGCTGTCTCTTGTGAGGCAATGCCAATGCCTGGCAAATACAGAAGTGGATGCTCACAGTCATCTATAGGATGGAACACAGGGCCCCCAATGGAGGAACTAGAGAAAGTACCCAAGGAGCTGAAGGGGTCTGCAACCCTATAGGAGAAACAATAATATGAACTAACCAGTACCCCCAGAGTTCATGTCTCTAGCTGCATATGTAGCAGAAGATGGCCTAGTCGGCCATCATTGGGAAGAGAGGGGCCCCTTGGTCTTGCAAACTTTATATGCCCCAGTACAGGGGAACGCCAGGGCCAAGAAGTGGGAGTGAGTGGGTAGGGGAGCATGGCATGGGAAGGGTATAGGGGACTTTTGGGATAGCATTCGAAATGTAAATGAAGAAAATATCTAATAAAAAAGTTTAAAGGTTAACAAAATGGAACTTACATATGAGAACATGAATTTACTTCATGAAAGTTTAACTATACGTTGTCAGAATGCTTGCCCCGTTTTCCTAGTCATTAACATGGTATGTTATCATTCTTTTTTCACTTTGCCACTCTGAGCCTCTGTTAGGGCTGCTGTGGACTCTATGTATTAGACAGGGGTAGCAACATGACAGTCCACTGTTGAGAAGATAAAGCCCATCTCGAGAAGTGGGGGGGATATGGGGGTAGGAAGCTACTCTGATGAGAACTTTTAATAATAAAGCAAGTCAAATCTTTCCAAATAAACAACCCCAGATATAAAGCTGGAGAATGTTAAAAGGACTACAAGAAATCCGGTACCCAATACGGTAACTCACAATGGAATACTACTGAAAATACCACTCATCCATCAACAAAAAACCCACGTGCAACAAGGAGTCTTGGTCTGTAGCTGGAGGCCATTGTCTCCTCGCAGGGTTTTCCATTGGTATGTTGGTGAAGGCAACCACTGAGGAGAAGGTTAAAGAGTTCCCTCTCATCCGTCTCCCATGTGCAGAACAGCCCCATGGTGTCTGACCAGATGCAGCCTTGTCTCACTGTGCTTGGCCTTTCCTTACATTGCCAGTGTTTGAGACCATGTGCTCAACACATATTGCTCAGCTGAAACAAACTGGTTCTACGGCATGATGATCTGCAGAGTAGGCCTGTGTGCCACTCAGCCATATAAAGGTATACCCAAAAGTAATAGATACCAAAGCTGCTGGGGATGGGAGTTTACAGATAAGTGCTGAGCTGGGAGCGTTCTCGGGGTTTAAAAGCACTGTTCTTGCACAGGACCCAGGATCAGTTCCCAGCGCGTACATGTCCACTCACAGCCATCTATAACTCCAGCCTCAGGAGATCTGATGCTGTCTTCTCACCTCTGAGAGCACCAGGTGTGCATACGGTGCACATACATACATGCAGGCAAAACACTCCTCCATATAAGATATTTTAATGAAATACAAACTTCAAAATCAGGTATTAGGGATAAATGAACACAGAATTGTAAGATAGGAACAAAGTTCTGCTGGTGGGAGAAGGAAAGGTGAAGACTGTCCTGGGACATGGATAAGGTCACTGGGATCCAGACATGATGGTACATACCTGAAATCCCAGTACCCTTAAACCTAAAGTAGGAATTGTGGAGTGGATGCCAACCTAGGCTACCACACAGCTAGGTGCTATCAAAAGAAAAAGTGACTAGGTTATAGGCACCATCACCAGGATAAAAGTATAGCTCAGACCCAGGTCTTAGCGTAGGTATCACCATTTTAGAGAAGCAGCTAGTGGTTGGAAGACATGGTTTGTTGTCATGCCATGCGGAGCCCTGGGAAAGCTGCTGGTTTGTGATTTGAGCCAAACATTTTCAATCTCTTCCCAGAGAGAACAGTGCTGCTTGTGCCCAGCCTGACAATTACCAAGTCAAAGGCTTTTTAAAATATATTTGTATGTGCGTTGGTGTTTTGCCTGCATGTATGAGGGTGTCAGATCCCCTGGAATTGGAGTTATAAGCAGTTATGAGCGGCCACATGGATGCTGAGAATTGACACCCTAGAAAGACAGCAATTAAGAATAGCTTTACTGGCAGGGCGTGGTGGCGCACGCCTTTAATCCCAGCACTCCGGAGGCAAGTCCAGCCTGGTCTACAAAGTGAGTTCCAGGACAGCCAGGGCTACACAGAGAAACCCTGTCTCAAAAAAAAAAAAAAAAGAATAGATTAACTGGGTCTGGTGAGATGGCTCAGAGATTAAGAATACTGGCTGCTCTTCCAGAGATCCTGAGTTCAATTCCCAGCAACCACATGGTGGCTTCTGTAAAGGGATCTTCAACCCTCTCCTGGCATGTAGGCATACATGCCCATAGTGCACTCCTACATCAAATTTATATATATATATATATATATATATATATATATATATATATATATGCTTCATTATATATATTATGTATATTTTATTATATACATGTGTGTGTGTGTGTGTGTGTGTGTGTGTGTGCTTAATTGCTCTCCAACCCAAAGACTTTTAAAAAGGATGGAGCAGACATTTCCAAGAAAACCTAGTACAGTAGGGACGGTGAGAGCTGGAGTCCAGCCAAGCCAAAGCAGCTGCAGGTGGCTTACCAGAGGAAAGGGCTACAGAGCCAGCCTCAGTCGTCCACAGCCATGGGAGAAGGAGCATCTTTTCCCACCTCCACCTGGGTGGGAGTCACACACAGTGCTACAGCACTCAGGAGAGCTTTGCTTCAGTGGAAAGGGAACTATAGCAAAACCGGGGAGGACTGGGGATGTAACTGAGTTGGTAGAGGGCTTGACTAACATGCACAAAGTCCTGGGTTCAAGCCCATAAACCAGTCACAATTGGTGCACAGCTATGAACCCAGCACTCAGGAGGGTAAGGCAGGAGGATGTAGAGCTGTAGACCAGAACTTGGACTACACAGTAAGTTCCCATCTCAAAAAGGGATGGGAGACAGCTGCCCCGACGAGCAATGCAATAATAAATCAAGTCAGGTCTTTACAGTTGCAGTTACCAACACCAGAATCTCAGGGTTTCTACTGCTGTAATGAATCACCATAACCAAAAAGCAAGTTGGGGAGTAAAGGGTTTATTTGGATTACACTTCCCCAGCATTGTACATCATTGAAGGAAGTCAGCAGGAACACGCAGGCGCTGACACAGGCCTTGGAGGATGCTGTTTATGGCTGCTCCTCATGGCTTGCTCAGCCTGCTTTCTTATAGAACCCAGGACCACCCACCCAGGAGTAGCAAAACCCAAAATGGGCTTCCACATCAATCAGTAATTAAGAAAATGTCCTATAGGCTTGCCTACATTTTCTCAGTTGATGTTCCCCTCCTTTCAGATAATTCTAACTTGTGTCAAACTGACATTAGACCAGTCAGTGCGACCAGTTACCAATAAGGCAACTCACAATCAAATACTACTGAAAATGTTAATTACAGTAGCAGAAAACAGAGCAGCTGCCAGGGGCCAGGAATGCTTGGTAGAGGCAGGAGAAGGGATTATATAAGCTGTGTGTGTGTGTGTGTGTGTGTGTGTGTGTGTGTGTGTGTGTGTGTGTAATAGCTTCAAAACCCAGAGTTTAAAAAAAAAAGTCACTTTCACAGAGTCAATCAATCTATTGAAAACAAGCTGGAATATCTGGGTGAGGTCAAGGTTCATTCAGTGGCCCATAAGCCATCTTCATTTTCGTTTCTTACTTTGCTGTATGGAGCCAGAGGGAAATTTGGATTCCAAGGCCGGTGTCCACCAGGGGTCTGGATGGCTGCTCCCTGGCCCCACGCCTCAGCAGCAGGCTTTTTTCCACAGGTCTTGTCTTCAGCCTCTGCTTATTCACATAATGTTTAGGATCTAATCCCATGAGATGACAGTGCCACAGACGAGGTCTTAAATGACAGTCTTGGCTTGGTGCTGGTGAACAGTGACCCTGTAAGCACTCAGCACCCCTCAGAAACTCTGTAAAGTGGGTTTTGGTTGCCAGGGCAAGCCATTACTTTCTTATCCACCCCTACAACACCCAGAAAGGACTTCTCGTTCCCTATTAACTCAAGCCTCCAACAGATGCACCTTCCTCTGGCCTCAACATAACCCTTTACAGCTGACAGGGTTCTCCTGGCCATTTTTGCTATCTTCTTTGCTCCTCGAGAGACAGTCCTGGCTATTTGGATAACCTTCCTTCTACTCACAGAGCAGATGACTTTGCTGGTCTCACTACACCCTGGCTTACACATACAAATGAGGAAAAATAGTCAGAGAGTGAGAGCCAGAGAGTCCTAGAGCTAAGGCACCAGAGAACCCACAAAGAAGTAAAAATTTATGACATAGCCTGGGCACCAATTAGAGTGGCCTATATTGGACTTCTCTGAAACCAAAGGCCATTTAGCCAACACCTGTCTGTGACAGGTCAAGAGAGTGCAGAAGTTCAAACATCTTGGTTTTTGAGTTTTGGGGTTTTTGGGAGGAGGGGTTCATTTAGTTTTGTTTGTTTGTTTGTTTGTTTGTTTGTTGAGACAGGGTTTCTCTGTGTGGCTCTAGCTGGAACTCACTTTATAGAGCAGGCTGGCCTCCAATTCAGAGATTTGCCTGCCTCTGCCTCTCAAGTGCTGGGATTAAGGGCATGCACCACCACCGACCAGCACCATCTTATATTCTAGCTAAGGCCATTTCAGGTTTAACTAGAATTTTATCTCCTTGATGGAGAATCCCATGGAAAATTTCTGAACTATATTCTAGAAAGCCAAGGTCAAGATGCTGCAGCTAACTTAGCATTTGCTAAACTGCCTGCTTGTGTAGAATTCCCACTGTAGCTGCCCAGCAAGATACAGGATGTGGTTTTTTGCCTTCACAAACCCCTCACACTGGGCTACACTTGGGTCCCTAATACCTGAGTGTAGTTCCAGCCTGCTGGAGTAGACTTTCAGTTGGCTATAAACTATCTGAGTAACCATCTCTGTTAGGCTCCCTGTAACACATGCAAGACTGAAGACCTCTGGCTTTCACCTTCTGGGTTGCAACAGTTGTAAATCTCATTACTTTCTGCAACTCTGAATAGAGTATCTGCTGAGGGACAGGCACTACTACAGTGTACTCATTAATACATTAATGAGGCAGATTATAGGTGTCATGCCATCAGGGGCTGGAGCTTGTGTAGAAAACGCACTGCACAAATGAGCCCAGCGCTTAAAGAATAGGGTTCTAGGTGTAGAGAGGGGGTAAAACAGCTGTTCACAGACTCCAAAGATAAAGCCACGTCTGCCCTTAGCCCTTGTTCTAGGAGTACATCATAGAGGCCGACACAGCTAATTCCCAGCAAGCAAATTTACCTGGCTGGTCCTACCCTGTTCTGTATGTGACATTACCAAAATGGAGTTAATTAAAACAGGGAAATGGGGGATGTACTTCCAAATGGAAAGGTTTGCTATGGTGGGCCTTTCAGAAAGAAGGCTGGAGGAGAGAGTGACGATACACTTAAAAGAGCTGTGTAAGGAAATAAGGTACCAATAAAATGCCCCAGGGCTGCCGGGCAGTGGTGGCGCATGCCTTTAATCCCAGCAGATTTCTGAGTTGGAGGCCGGCAGAGGCAGGCAGATTTCTGAGTTGGAGGCCGGCCTGATCTACAGAGTGAGTTCCAGGACAGCCAGGGCTATACAGAGAAACCCTGTCTTGGGGGGGGGGGGGGCAGGGAAGACGGATCACAGAACACCATATTCCTTCCAAGCTCCAAGTCTCTCTATATATAGCTGTGTGTTGAAGGAGGAAGGGAGGAAGAGAAGGAGGATGGAGAGACAGATGGAGACAGGGAAAGAGAGGATGCAGGAGACCACTTCCCAGTCAGAATCCACTGCTGGTTAGAGAAGCCCCTGTTCCAATGAGCTGTCATGACCTATCAGCTTGGTTCCCTGCCCTCAGATGAAATCACATCTCAGAACACCTGCCCAGCAGCCTCAGTACTTTGACTAAACAACTTCAGCTTAGCCTCAATGTCAAGGAGACTTAGAGGATAGTGAGACTGTCATCCTCTTGGTAGCAAGGGGCTGTGGAGAAGAGCCAGCTTCCAGGGAGAGTGGACCAGGAGCCAGAAGGAGCCTCCCCTGGGTCTTCTGTGGATACTCACAACCCTGGGGATCAGAAGTGCTACCAATGCTTACCCAAACATTTCAGAAAAGTCCTCCCCCATCACCACAGTGCCCTGGGGAGAGGGGACAGAGCAAGACCGCCTAAAACTGAAGCTGTCCAAATATCCCCTCATTCTTCCCAGTAGCCGTCACCTGGCCAGGCTTGCTGGCTTTCACCTTTCTGGGAAGAGGCCAGACTTGCCTCTCCCTCAGCCTCCTTACATACCCCTAGGCTCTTCCTCCACACCCACCCAGGGGAGCCCACAGGCTTCCTGGACAAGTCATGGGTCACCAGCCACTTGTCTTCTGTGCCTATATCCAGTTAATCATCTCCCCTGGGGGAGGTTGTGTGACAGTCCTCCTGCACTTCACTGCTCAGGGACTTTTCTGGTTTCTCACCTCAATTAACCCTGGCTTCCTGGCTGACTCTGGATCCCCACACAGAACCAGACTTGAAATCCTGCCTGCCGGTGCTGCACAAAGCCCATCTTTTCTTGATCCTTTCTCTCCCATCTGTAAACACCACCATCTTAATAAGGATGGGCGCACTCTCAGCTACATCAGTATCTGTGACATTCTGGTTGCTAACAAAGCTGCAAAAGACGGCCTGGTCTACTCTCTTCTCTTCTCCATGTTCACACATCAAGTGAGGTGTGGAGCTCTCCCTTCCCACCAGCCCTCCTGCCTCTCTCTGCTGAGCCTCATCGACAGAAAATGGTTTTTGAAATTTTCGACAGGTCAGGAGCATGGAAAAGGTTTAGTATTGAGCTTGACCCCTCCAAACACCTGCTCAGATGGCAGCTATACCTGTAGCATCCACAGCACAGACAGCATGAACTGGGTTGTAGCATAGGGACAAAGAAGAAGGCCCTAACAAGGCTCCAAACTTTCTCTCAATGAGGTACATGAGCACCCCGCCCCTCTAGAGTGACAATTCCCAGAGTTGCTGTACAGAACCAAGGAGCAGATGAACACAAGGGTCAGGTACCAGACCTCCAATGGGAGGCAAGCGGGAGAAAATGAAGGCCAAAGAAACAGGATATCTGCAAGACCTCAAATTGGGGGGGGGGGGGGGTGGCAGCATCCAATACTTGGCACCTACTGAGGTCTCCAGTCCCAAGAAACTGCCGCAAGACAGCATCCTGTAGTTTGGAGGATTTTTCAGAGATTATCAGTTCCAGAAACTTCCTTAGTACATATGGGAACCCCACCCCATACTCAGATGCAGCCTCTTATCTATCCCACACTGAGTCAGAGGCAGGTCCAGGCCCTTGACTCTCAGTGTGGGACTTTTTCTGTGGCTGGGAAGTCGGCTGTGTGTGGGAGCAGGCGCATGGATGGCTGAGTGCTGACCTCTGGAAGGCCGGCCTAGAAGCCGGTGACACAGAAACATCACAGTACAGGGGTTAGACTGCGACATCAGGCTCGAGACACCAAAATGAATCCAGTGTAAGGAGAAAGAAAGGCTGTGAAAGTGAAATTAGCCATTTGTGAGAGGAGGAAACTGAAAATGTGCTCCCCGACCCATGCAAATCACCCGGGGTCTTTTGTCTGCACCTGCGACTGCTCACACACACAGACCACCCGGGGCCTAGGTTCCCACGCAGTCAGCACTGGGGCTACGCGGCAGGTGGGAGGAACAGCATCTCCCTCCACGGTGGGCAATCCTCAGATCTAAGCAGCACTTGCAGGGGCTCTGCCCTTCCGAAAGATGCTGGGTTCGCAGCAGCCCCTTCTGTGGGCTGGCCAAGACAACCCTTATTAGGAACAACCCCTGTTTAAGACATAATCGCAGGCTCCGTCAGCTCCCACATCCTGTCTGCTCTCCTCCTGCCTCTCTGCCTTGGGTTCCGCCTCTAGAAACTTAACCTCGAGTGGGAATTTGCTCGTCCCTACTGTTTCTGCTGGAAATACCTTCTCCCCTTACTCTCCCCCATCTCTGTTAGAAGTTCAGTGTTAAGCTTTGGAAGCTGAGCTTAGAGACTGCTGACATCAGAGAGCACATGAGTTACCCAGACACCATCACCGTCTCTCGGCTGGGCCTCCTGCTTCTGCACTACCTCGTGCTAGGCCTTTGACTGGTTTATAACTGTTGGCTTGCATTCATCCAGCACTATCTCCTTTACCTAGACCAGCATCTATTCCATAGATCCATCTCAATGCCCTCCCTGGAGCTAGGGACTATACTTACAGACCCTAGCCAGCCAAAGAAGGCCCTAAAGAGTCACCGGAAGTCATACATCTGCCCTGCTTGTCTCAGATGTCATTGGGAAAAGATGGGTGACTGTAACAGAATGTCTCTTCATGAAATCTCCATTTGCTATGCTAAACAACTCAATAAGAGACCACTTTTTTTTTTTTTAAGTTCCTACCTTGGTGTCTGTACCTTACCAGGCCAACACAGATCTACTACCCATGACAGAGATACGCCAGTAGCAGACAAGAGGACAAACTGTGGTGCACAGAGGGTGTTCTTCACCCTTGCCATCCTGGAAGCAGGGAACAGAGCTTATGCTGACACAGGAAAGGCCTGTGTCCCTAGGCTTTGTCACGTGTGGGTGGCATCGAGTGAGTGGCTCAACAGACAGGAAGGGGCCAGAGCGAACAAGGGCTGGGCAGGGGGCAGGGCTCCATCGTGCTGGCCAGCACGGCACAGCTGGGAAGCAAGTTCCCTCTCACAAGCATCCTCAGGTGGGTGAGTCACAGTGCCCCTCTTTCTCAAGGTCTCACAGAAATATTGGTACAGGACCTGTCTCTTCTGCAAAGACATGAGCGTATCAGAGCCCGTTCCCAGGCCACCATTACTATAGACTGGCCCCACTGCTCTTGGACTCCATCATGGCCATGTCAGCCACTGCGCGGTGCTCCTCTGTCTCTGGGTTCTTTAGCTCTGCACGTCTGAGACTCACCCACGGATATAATGGTTGTTTTTTTTTTTTTAACTTGCTTTGTTGCAAACATTGGGAGAGGTGCTAAACTTGGAAGAGTCTGAACTCAACAATAGTTTCCTAATCGCCCACCACAGAAGCAGGCTTCTCAATAAAATGAGCTTTTATCCCCTTCTTGAGAAGGCTTACCCAGAACATAAGCGTGGAGGACCACAATGTACAGCAAGCACCCGACACCTTACTCAGTCCTCGGCTTAAGAGGCCCGATTAAAGCCGGGGTGGATTTTCTATGCCCCATGGTTTTCCCATTTTGTCTTTTAATTTTTACTTTAAGGACTTAATTTTAACAAAAGAGCCAAATTACCACCCAGCTTAAAATGAACTTGTTTAGGAAAGTTAAAAACAGGCTTTAGAGTACGGAGCTGTAATTGACTTTGGAAGGGGATAATTACACGGCCCCTGTGCCCTCTGCCTCACACACTGCAAAGAGTGAGACCCAGAGAGATCAGCGGGCAGCAGTGTCTGATCCACTGTGAGCCTTATGATGCCCCACTCCCAGCCTGAACACGGGACCAGAGACATCAGGACTCATCAGTCTGGGTCTCAGACACCGCAGTGCCAATCAGTAGACGATAGGTTGGTTGATGGGATGAAAACACAGGAAGGGGGGCATGAGAGGCACAAGAGACAACGGTCCTCAGACCACACCGGGGTCCAGACTTAGGAGAAGCCGAGAGGCTGCACTCAAGGCCAGCGATAGCGGAGGACAGGCTTGGGCTCTCAGGACTTGCTTTGTTATGGGGTAAACCGTGTTCCTGAAGGTGCCTGTGTTGATGTTCTACTCCCCAGTGCTTCAGAATGAGGGTGTACTTGGAGATTGCACCTTCAAAGTAGAGATTAAGCTATAATGAGGTGTGGGGGGGGGGAACAGGTACAGGGAACTTTGTTCTAATCTGGATAACATCTTTATGAGACCAGGAGACAGGGCACAGGATACTTGGGAGCACAAAGAGATTTCCATATGAAGAGGAACCAAGAGGGTCACCATCTGCAAGAAAGAGATAAACTCACCCCACCCCAACCCCCACCCCCTGCTGGCACCATGACTTTAAGTTTCTGTGGTTGAAACCACTCAAGCTGTGGTGTGTTTCTAAGGCAGCCTGGCAATTAGTGTCCCTCCAATTGGCCGTGTGTGGAAAGAGTGATACAAGGGTGGCTCTTTGGCCCAGTGTCTTCGCCTCTAGGCCTTTACCCTAAAGGTTAACTAGGAGTCCTTAAAGAATTACCTGCTAGGTTCATAGAATAGTATCGTAATTGAAAGTATGAGAGCGTTTGCCTGTGAAAGAATAGAGAAATAAATGAGAGTAACTGACCCAGTAGACCAAGAAGAAGCCATTAAGTTACCAACATCAGCTGAGCTGCACACGCTCTGTCCTCTGTGCTGAAATGAGAGTGCCCTTCAGCCAGATGGAGGAGAGCTAGGTCCCGGCATGTCCAGGAAATGGAACGCTCACAGCACAATGAAACAACGTGGAGGGAGCTCACATAAGATGTGCCAAGAAAAGGGAAGCCAACGCGCCAGGTTGCCCTTCTGCCAAATTTAAAATAGCCAGAGTTCCCTGTGGTGTCAGCCATTCCTTTGGAGAGAGACTGACTGGAATGGAGTGTGAGGGAACCTTTGAGATGCTAGAAATATCCTACATCTTGATCTGGGAATCAAAAGACCTTATCCTGAGCTCTCCTAGCTACATCTCAAGATGCTGACCATTTGTCACAACTACTGGGCCCCAACCTCCGGGTTACCACATTCAGGTACCTCCCCAACATATATGAGATTAGCTTTCCAGTGTGCCCTGGCCTACTTCTCTGTATCTCAAACATGAACATTGGATGTGCAAATATGAAAATACTATATTCATCATATGTTTATTTTAATAACCACTTTAAACAGCAATGCAAAAGGTATGTAAGTTGATATAATATGCACACACAGACAACAGTCACTGCAATCTACACATGACTGCAGTTAGTTCAGGATGTGACAACTGCACCAGCAGAAAGAATGGAATCAGGAGAGGCTTTCCCTGGGGAGAGGGCTCACCGATAAAAACGGACAGAATGAGGAGGACACGCCTCCCTGTGTTTGTCCCAGTGCTGCCTTAGAAGAGAAAATAGGAAGCTTAGGAGCCCTGATGGGATTGCGGTGTGAGGTGTGCCTGCCGGGAGAGGCAACAGAGAAGAGACAGGGCCATCAACTGCAGATAGAGTTGTCTGTCTGCAGAACAACCGCAGGTGGCTGACCGAGGGTGCAGGTGACTGACCAAGAGTGGCCTGGGTTATTGATTAACCCAAAGGAGGGTCAAGTTCCCTGCTGTGTAAGGAGAAATAATGAAACGCAGTCGTATTCAGATCTGAGTGACGTAACTGAGGTCCCAAGTCTCTGTCCTTGAGGACACAGATGGATAAGTGAGGCACAAACCAGGCTCCAAGACTATGAGTCTCATGTGGAGAAGGTGAGCCACCAGGACCTTCAACCTGGGGGACGTAAGAAGGTAGATTTAGGATGAGGTAAGGCCTCAGAACAAGGTCTGGGGCTGAGATCTCCTCGGAAGCCAGGGACTGCCTCGCTCAGGGTTGGTCTGTTTTTTCCTTCTGTTGTCTGTGCCTGCCTGCTTGCTTGATTTGTTTGGTTTTGGTTTTGTTTTTAGTTTTTCTGTGGGGTTTTTTTGTTTGGTTTGGGTTTTGTTGTTGTTGTGTGTTTTGTTTTGTTTTGTTTTGTTTTGTTTTGTTTTGTTTTGTGACAAGTTTACTCTATGTGGCCCTGGCTGTTCCAGAATTCACTTTGTAGATAGCAGGCTGGCCTCAAATTCAGAGATCTGCCTGCCTCTGCCTCCCGAGTGCTGGGATTAAAAGCATGTGCCACCACCAAGGGGTTGTTTGCCTTGCTTCTTAATAAGATTCAGATGGGAGGATTCTTCAAGATGACACCCTCACTTTGTTTTATATCTTCCCTTTGCCCCCTGATCCCAGGTTACAGAGAGGGCAACACTCAGGCCAAAGAAGAAGAGAGGAGGGGATGGGGAGGAGAGGGGAGAGAAGGAGAGAGGAGGGGAGCAGAGGGGAGGGGATGGGAGAAGAGGGGAGGAGAGGAGAGGGGAGCGGAAAGGAGCAGAGGGGAGGGGAGGGGAGGGAAGGGCAGGGGAGGGGAGGGGAGGGGAGGTCTCTCTAGCAAATATGGTAAGCCAAATTCACAAGACTGAACAAGCAAGGGCAAGGGTCTCTCCAGGTTTGACTGATGCCAGAGGCCCCGCTCACTGGAGCATCCAGGATCAGGACCTCAGAAAGAACTGTGCTCTGCCATTCCCAGCCTTCCCCAAAGGCCCTAGGCCACTCACTGCCTGAGTGCCAACAGAGTACACCACAGAGCTGAGCCTGCGGGCCAGCAGGGCTTCCTTCTGAGTTTCAGTGGGGTATTTCAGGTGGATTTTTCAATTATCCAGATTAGCATTAGGTAAATCCCCATGAATGGGGGCTTCTCAGTTTTTTTTTTATAATAACAACTGTCAAAGTGGAAGTGAGTGTGCAAATGACCTGCCCTTTGTGGTTAAACAAGAGGGGACAGCGACACCGGCCAAGTTCTAACCCCACCCTCACCTGTTCAGGGACTGACCCCCTCACCATCTGAACTACACAGACTCTGAGCTTGTCTCCACAGTCTGCTTCCATATAAATGCAGAGCCTGTTAACTATTTCTCCAGTGCAAACCCGTCATCAAGATGCAGGGCTGTGCGCTGCCTCGGTCCTACAGCAGGGGTCTGCAGCACGGGAGGGTGCAAGGGCTCGGTGGGATTTTCATAGTCACTTCCCCGGGAGCCATCTCTTCCTCTGTGGTCCCCAACTGCTCACTCTCAGTTCCAAAACACTGAGTGTCAGGGTAGCAAGATGAACTCTAGGACCGCACTAAAAAGTAAAAGTGGGAGTAAAACTANAATGTTGGTGCCATGTGACTTTGTGTGTTTCTAGAAAGCTGGAGAATAGATGCCAAATGCACTCTTGCTTGGCCCCATTGCTCCCCAGGCCCCTGCTCTTGCCTGTGTCTGGGAAGCACTTTGTACTCTCACAGGAAGTATGGTTTGGCTTGGTTACAGCCATGGTTTGTACTTTTAAAAGGGTTTTCTGATGTTTCCTGGGTTTTGGTCTTCTCTCCTGTTGAGTGGTGAATGTGTGCTTCTGTCCCCAATACTGGCCACAGACAGAGGGAAGAGGGGAGATGGGAGAGAGCATGCATTTGTTAGAGATGGACGAGGGTGAGCCCAACTTCTCAGTGGAGCCCAGACATGGGCAATGGCCACTCACGCTCTTCACGCCTGGGGTAGCCCTGGAAACTCTTGGTCTGAGTTTGCTGAGCCATAAAGCCCAGTGTGAGGGACAGAAATTCTGAAGTGGTGTGTCCGACTTCGTAGTTAGTTTCTCAGTCCATAAAATGGGTGCCTGTAGTGGCACAATAGAGTAGAGGGTACTGACTGAGCCGTCCCTGGAAACCTGCCACCGAGTCTAAACTTTTTCTCATTGAGAGTAACAGATATGTGTTTCAGACGTTTCAAAAAATAAAGATGGAAGATGCGTCCCTGCACCACGCCTTGCCCCTGGGGTCTTCATGCAGTTTTTCATGGTACCTAAATATGTATACAACATTCTCGCCTACATGTTCCAAGGGACCGCTCACACAGTTTTACAATATGCCTCTTTTAAGATGCATTATTTTTCTTAGCTGTATGCATGCATCTCCTCATTTGCATCTGTGCACATGAGTACAGATGTCCACAGAGGCATCAAATTCTCTGGAGCTGGAGTCAAATGCAGTTTTGTTTTGTTTTAATTTATTCATTATAAGTAAGTACACTGTAGCTGTCTTCAGACACTCCAGAAGAGGGCATCAGATCCCATTACAGATGATTGTATGCCACTATGTGGTTGCTGGGAAGAACTCTGGACTTCTGGAAGAACTGTCAGTGCTCTTTTTTTTTTTTTTTTTTTGGTTTTTCGAGACAGGGTTTCTCTGTGTAGCCCTGGCTGTCCTGGAACTCACTTTGTAGACCAGGCTGGCCTCGAACTCAGAAATCCGCCTGCCTCTGCCTCCCGAGTGCTGGTGTCAGTGCTCTTAACCTCTGAGCCATCTCTCCAGCCCCCTTAAAAGCATTTTTGAGCTGCCCAACATGGGGTGCTGGGATCAAACTCAGGTTCACTGTTAGAGCAGAACATGCTCTTAACCGCTGAGCTATTTCTCCAGTCATGGCTCTCACACCGTCTCCACCTTCTGAGTGAAGCACACCCAGTTTTTCCTGAGCCCTCATCTCGGAATGCAATTAAGGTGAAATGTGTAATTTGATTAACCAGTTATCTCTAGTTTGGACAGAGCCTCTCATTTTTTTTATTACTATAGCATTTATTATTATTTTGTAATGAGTCCCTTTTCCCAATGCATTCATAATTTTTCTCTGGGGTACCTCTCAGAGATATGTGGGTACCTCAGGTTCATGTCCTCAGAACAGAGCAGAGATGAACCAGCTCCGGAGAGGCTGGGTCACAAACTTTCGTTCCAGCATTCGTTCGTTCAGGATAGAGAAGCTGGCCCAGTGGGTAGATCCCCATGCTACTCCCGTCCCTGAGAAAGTCTGAGGATCAGAAGTCAGGAGCTGAGCAGCGGGCTCAGCGGTGGCGACAAACAGTCATGTATACCACCCGGTTAAGCCCAGCCCTTCTTTACGGAACGTTTACATGCAGATAGATCTGCACGGAAAGAGAACTCAACACAGGCCAAACTCTTGCCCCTTCCCCCCACCCTCCCACCCCACCCCCTCCTCCACTGCTCAGGGTTCTTTCCGGGAGGAGGCTGTTGCTCTCCTGACTTATTTTGGTCAATGGTGTCAGGATCCATGGATACCAACGGGAGATTCGCCCTTAAGAAAGCCCTTCCTAGTTCCCACTCTCCCTCCCATGTACCCACCACCAGTGTGAGCATCACCTTCCCAGAAGCCCTGGCAGGCTGAGACCAGGGTCGGCGAGCTGCCTCACGGGCTGGTTGGCAAGCACGTCTGAGCGAGGGGAGCTGCAGGGCATGAACCATTGATGCTGGTAAGTGGGCTCGGCTGCCCGGAGTCAGCCCAGCAACTTGGTGAGGATGGAAAGGTGTGACCCAAGCCAGGAAACACTCAGTGCAGATTGGAACTGGGGGTCAGTTGAGTGAGGCAGAGCCTTAGAGATCTAGACATTTGATTTGGGGTCTGGAAAAGGGTGCCAGTGTCTGGAATAAAGACAGGAGGAAGCTGGGCGCGGTGGCGCACGCCTTTAATCCCAGGACTCAGGAGGCAGAGGCAGGCAGATTTCTGAGTTCGAGGCCAGCCTGGTCTACAAAGTGAGTTCCACGACAGCCAGGGCTATACAGGGAAACCCTGTCTCGAAAACAGAAGAAGAAGAAGAAGAAGAAGAAGAAGAAGAAGAAGAAGAAGAAGAAGAAGAAGAAGGAGAAGGAGAAGGAGAAGGAGAAGGAGAAGGAGAAGGAGAAGGAGAAGGAGAAGGAGAAGGAGAAGGAGAAGGAGAAGGAGAAGGAGAAGGAGAAGGAGAAGGAGAAGGAGAAGGAGAAGGAGAAGGAGAAGGAGAAGNGACGACGACAGGGGGAGAGCAAGCGACCTCCCATGTCGGATGGGTGCCAGCCGCAGGTTCCTCCCCTCGAGGTTTCTGCCTGCTGTTCCCAGGGAGCCAGAGTCTGTTGTGGGCAGGCTAAGCCCACGGGAGACTGCCTGGCCTCCCCGCCATTCAGAGGTCCTAGGAGCCTCTAGGACAGACCCATTACAACAACCTTTCTTTTGGACCATGAAGTGACTCAGCCCTCCCCCCGCCATGGGAGGGGCAACTGCAGAAAGGTCTGCAAAGTCCCCCGGTTTGTGCAGAGAGAAATGAGTCTCCTTGCTTTCATTTACTAATGAATACCAGGACCTGCAGCAGCGAAACTACCAAAGTGCTCCCTCCGTATCCCCAGCCTGACTAACTAAACTCTACTTAAACTCGACAACTGCTTTCAATCAAGTGACAGCAGCCTTATTTTGTGGGGAGAAGAAGTCTTGCCCAAAGAACAGTTTATTCCATCGAAGAAACAAGCAGGCTATGAGAGACCGTGTTCAGCAGGCTGGAGGGATGCCTCGTGGCGCCCGTGGTGGGCTTTGACCCAGTAGACCTCTGACTTGTCCTGTGACCTCCTCCGACCCCTGCCCCAACCCTGCCGACATTCTCTGAGAAGGGAACACATCACTAGTCCGGCTCTGCTCCCCCCAAGACCTGACACCCTGCTCTGCACTCCCACCTGTACCTACCACACAGCTGATGATCACAGACGAAGCTGTTTCCAGCCTGTCTGTCCCCTCTGCATTGACTGGCACGTGACATAGAGCCACATGTGCCAGTCCTTCCCACAGGATCACGGTGCCTTTATACTCCCTGCATCTGATTGGAACTCCCACTGATGTCTTGAGTATTGACACATGCCCATGAAGTGTCCTCCCAGAAGCTGGCCTGTCCTTGCCGGCGCTCCATTTCCACTGACTTGGAAGGCTGGCATACCCACGCTTCCCGCTCAGAAAACACTGTGAAGATCCCTCGAGTGCAGGCTCTCCATCCTACACTTGATTGATTCTACAGCACAGAGCACACAGCCCGGAAGCAGCCTTGTGTAGCTGTTTGTCTAGAGGCTGGAAAGGTAGCTCAGTGGGTAGGGTTCACCTAGCAGGCATGGTAAGCACAAGTCCATAATCCCAGAACTCAGGAGAGGGAGTTAGATGGGTCAGAAATTCTAGGACATCCTCAGCTACATAGACAGTTCAAGGCCATCCTGGACTACAGAAAGCCCTGTCTTAAAAAAAAAAAATTACAGTACAGGGCTGGGGGCTGGGGTGTGGCTCTGTGATAGAGCTCTTGCTTAGAATGTATAAGGCCCCTGTGTTTGATACCCCCAATTCAAAAAGGAGAAGAGTGGAGGAGGAGGAGGAGGAGAAAGAAGGGGGAGGGGTGTGACCCAAACCAATAGTGTTTTAGATTCCTGTGTCCAATACTTCAAAGGCTTGATATGGGCGGGCAGCACCAGGCGGTTCCCACAGGCCCACTTGCCTAGAGCTCTTGCCACTTATAGATGAGAAAACTGTACTGAGAAGGAAGGGAAATCCAATTCTGTCACATCAAGTAGGAATCAGGCCGTGCTCTGACTGGACGGATTAATGTGACTTTCCTGTCTGTTATCCATGTTCTTTCTTACCCTATGGTAGAGTGTCACTTTCCCTCCGACTCACGGTGCCCTCAAGCAGGCTGGGTGCATAAGCAGAAAGAAGAAGAAGCCATTGGTGCTACCATATCTTGCCAGTACAGAATTCTGTATTCAAATTAGATGGGGCAGTCTCCATGAATAAAATTACATTTCCCCAAGGACTGTGTCCAATTTAAATGACTAAGAGGCCAAGAAGGGCAGCTGGCGGTTAGGACTGAATGCCAGTTAGGACTGAGTGCCGGTTCATCTGTGTTGTTAACTCTGCTGAAGAGGGAAGGGCCGTGGAGATCATAGAAGCAGAGGGTCTAGGTCCTCGGTCTAGCTGGCCTCTGGGGACCAGAGCCACCAAGAATGCTAACCAGGTCAATGAAGGGTGGTGAAGTTGTCAACAACTCTTCCCTGGCTCCCCCTTTCCCCGCCCCCTTCCCCTTCCCCACCCCCCTCACCCCCATGTTAGGAAGAGTGACCTTAACAAATGGTTGTAAGGTAATGGTGGATGCTTTTGGCTAGCAATTCAGGTACGGGCTAGCTGACACACAGGGCAATGGCTGCTTGGACTAAGCCTGTGGGGTGCCTAGAAGCTACATGGCCTATCTAAGGGTTCTCTGAACTGCCACGCAATGCCACGCCGAGCTTAAAATAAATTCTTGAAGGAACAAAACTGTGCTCTCTCTTTGCCATTCTTGAGTTTTTAAACTTTATTGTTCCTGAGCCATTTACAGCTATTAAATCCACCCCAGCCGGATAGAATATGTGGAGAGAGGGGGCTCGTTGCCAATGCCCCCAAATAAAGCAGAACACGGTTAATTGGTCCTTCAGTGGCCACTGGATGGTGACAGTTCTTTGGGGCTCCCCCTCTGACCACCTGGAGAACTAAGAAGTGGTTCTCCCAGAGTATAGCACACCAGGCAGCACTCATCACCAGCTCCGGGAGAGCACTGAGAGGGTTCTCCAGGAGGTGACGCCATCAAGACCCAGAGCTATGGACTGTCACAAGACTCAGGCTCCACCTGCCACAGGCCAGAGAAGAAGTCACTGTTCAGACCTTGCAGGAGTAAGCTCAGCCAGCATGAGTGTCCCCTCTGTCCCCTGAACCAGCTGGCTTGGCCACACTCTAGCTATACAGGAAGGATATGGCAATGTGTCTGTAGACACATTCCCATCTGGCTTTGCTGCCTGCTACAGTAGAGAAGTGAGTTGTTCCCCAATGCCTCAGTCTGCTGGGAGCTTAGTGCGCAGTGTGGCCATGCTGAGGGGCTAAAATCATTAGAAAGGAACCCAACAGGAGGTAAAGGCATCTCCAGCTCCATTTCCACAGGAGGATTAATGTCCTCAGGAAGGGGTTAAGACTCTAACCCCTGTGCCACATTTCCACACAGCCCTGGTGGTCCCTCGCCAGGACTAGCATTATGTTGTCAGACTTGCCAGCCAGAATCACTAGCCAATCAAGCCTCTCTTCCTAAGTGTGGCACCTTGTGCCTGCAGTCCCAGGGTTTGGAAGGTTGAAGCAGGAAGATCAGGAGTTCAAGGTCAGCCACAGCTACTTATCAACAGTGAGGCCCTTCTGGGCTACATGAGACCCTCACTTAAAACAAAACAAAACAAAACAAAACCTCTTGACTTGTTACTCAAGTTATCAGGTAATTGTTATGTCAACAGACAATGGGCCAAGTCCCCACCGCACACAAACTCTTCATCCTCACATTGTCAAAGAGGTTAGAAGTGGCAGTTCCCAGCTTCTCTCTGTATAACTGTCCCCAGTTCCCAGCTTCATTCTGTATAACTGTCCCTGTAGTCCTAGCTGATACTGTCCCTGAGGCAGGACCAAAATGCATTCTGTGTGACACTGGACCCTGACCTCAGAGTTTGGACAAATAGATGAATATGGATGAAGGTAGCTTTATAGGAAGGAGACCAGAATGGGCCTAAGTCATCATAGGAAGGTCCTCCTCGCCTGCTTCCCATAGAGAAGGAGGAGGAGTTTGGGAGAATGTATATGAGCTGATTTGGGGCCAAGAGTGCTGTGGAGCAGGTGGAACTGTCAAGCCTACATCCCTTAACTAGGGCAACATTGAGACCACGAGGAAGTCTGAGCCTGCATCCCTTAGCCAAGGCAACATTGAGACCATGAGGAAGTCTGAGCCTGCATCCCTTAGCCAAGGCAACATTGAGACCACAAGGAAGTCTAAGCCTGCATCCCTTAGCCAAGGCAGCATTGACACCACAAGGAAGTCTGAGCCTGCATCCCTTAGCCAAGGCAGCATTGACACCATGGGGAAATCTGAGCCTGAATCCCTTAGCCAGGGCAGCAGAGAAGTTGTGTTTACAGATGCCCAGTACTGCAAAGCAGGGTGAGAGGGTGGCTTGACCTTGGATATGTGATAGTAGGTCTTTCCTGCCTGTGTCAACCACTGGTTTTCAGACAGCTGGGGACTTGTTCCAGTGGTGGTGTGAATGATGGGTTGTTGTCACACCCAGCAGGGCTACTGGCACTTTATTTTATGAAAAGGCATTTCTGTAAAAGGGATGTGATGTAATGGCATCCCAGGAAATTTAGGGGGAGAAGAATTCTGTGGGTGGAGGGAGTGCTTGCCTGCTGTATGTGAAACTGTATGTGAGTACTTGCCTGCTGTATGGGAGGCTGTATGGGAGTGCTTGCTGCTGTATAGGAGGCTGTATGTGCGTGCTTGCCTGCTGTATGGGAGGCTGTCTGGGAGTGCTTGCTGCTGTATGGGAGGCTAGGGTTCAGATGTCAGCACTGCCAAGACAAGAAGGGAGGAGGGGAGAGGAAAGAGGGGGAGAAATTGGAAAATAAAAATTTCCCCTTCAACCCTCCCCATCTCTGTGCTGGGTGGGGTGTTTCCACTCTCATTCCTCCTCAGAGTGGAAATGCATGGGCTAGCACAGAGAGTATCACCTGTGGTGGATACTTTAAACTCCTACCTCCGTATCTATCAGCTATTGTGAAGAACAGTCCAACTTGAAGTTCAGTTGTTTTGAACAAAATGTACCTCTAGGAAAGGTGGGGTCCACTGGGCTGGCCGGGTTCAGCTCATCTTCAGTGGGTTACCAGTGCAGCTGAGGTCAACTGGCTGACTTAAGATGGCCTCGCTCCCACCCAGTGGATGGCTGGTTGGGGGGGTCACGTGGTTGGAGGACATGGGTACCCACATCTCACCCTCTGTCACATTCAAAGCAAGTCCCAAAGCCAGGCTGGAGGTAACAAGGAACATGGAAGGCTAGTGATAGCCCATGACTCATATTTCCATAACTAACAGGGTTTTTTTGGTGTTTGTTTGTTTGTTTGTTTGTTTGTTTGTTTGTTCGAGACAGGGTTTCTCTGTGTAGCCCTGGCTGTCCTGGAATTCACTCTGTAGACCAGGCTGGCCTGGAACTTAGAAATTCGCCTGCCTCTGCCTCCCGAGTGCTGAGATTAAAGATGTTCACCACCATGCCCGGCAGGTTGTTTTGGTGTTTTTGTGTTTTTTTTATAGCTATTGAGTTTGGCAAAAAGGTGCCACATTTATAGATTACTCCTAAATGTGGGTTACCACATCTAATTTGCTTAAAATTTGTCTCTAATAGTACAGAAGTAAACAGCTTGGTAGCCCTAACCTTTGAGGTCAAAAAAAGCAGTGTTTCCCACTCTGAATGTTTTTTAAAAGGGGAGGGTCAAATGAGAAAGAGTTCAAGTATCCCTAAAACCCCCCTAGAATCAGCGCCCCGTACTGAGCCCCTAAGTGCTTCTCCTGATGGGAATTCAAATGCAGCGGGCTGGATTCTCAGGCCACCATGTAGTCCTGGCATTTGGAATTACCCTCCAGAGTCTTCTCTGGGCCCCAGTTTCCCCATCCATAAAATCAAAGGATTGGATGGACCAGCTCTCCGGCTTTCTACTCAGATCTGAAAGCCGGATGTGCCAGGCGGTCTCCTTATACATATTTTAAATATGTAAGAAAACAAGCATGCTGGTTGTCTTAGGGTTTCACTGCTGTGAGCAGACACCATAACTAAGGCAAGTCTTATAAAGAACAACATTTAATTGGGGCTGGCTTACAGGTTCAGAGGTTCAGTCCATTATCATCAAGGTGGGAACATGGCAGCATCCAGGCAGGCATGGTGCTGGAGGAGCTGAGAGTTTGACCTCTTCAGCTGAAGGCTGCTAGCAGAATACTGGCTTCCAGGCAGCTAGGATGAAGATCTTAAGACCATGCCCACAATGACACACCTACTCCAACAAGGCCACACGTCCTAATAGTGTCACTCCCTGGGCCAAGCATATACAAACTATCACACTGGTCCTGCAGAGGCCTGCCTCTAAGAAGCTCTACCACACCATCAACCTGCCTCTAAGTCCCATTTCTCTACCCATAGATCAGTGCAGCCCCCAGGCCGCCTCAGGGAGGTTATCTGTGCTGTGAATGGTGGTTAACATCGAGACTGACCACTGACCAGGGCATCGCAGTGCAGTGCTTGGCTGCATGGGACCATTTCAGAAGAGAGAGAAGAAAGACTGTAAGAGCCAGAGGTTGGGGAGCACCAGAGCTGAACAGCACCTCTGGACACATCTGGACCACTGCACTCAGGAACTCACAGCAGCCACACACAAGACCCGCGCAAGAGCGAGCCAGGCATGGAGGGAAGATTCACCAGCCCTGGTGTGGTTTGAATGGCCCCACAGGTTCAAACGTTTGAATACTTGGTCCCCTGTAGGTGGAACCATTTGGGAAAACCAAGAGGTGTGCCCTTGTTGGAGGAGGTGTGTCACTGTGCAGGACTTGAGGTTTCAATGGGCCTGCTATCCTCAGTGTGCTCTCTGCCTCCTGCTTGTGGTCCGAGATGTGCGCTTCCTGCCGCTGCACTTTTGCTCCACCACC
This sequence comes from Mus minutoides, assembly GCA_902729485.2. Taxonomy (NCBI): domain Eukaryota; kingdom Metazoa; phylum Chordata; class Mammalia; order Rodentia; family Muridae; genus Mus; species Mus minutoides. The sequence goes on along the minus strand of LR749936.1, from coordinate 828,207 downwards.
ATCGGTCGGTGGACTCTAACCCTCTGGAACCATAAGTCAGATTAAACTCTTTGCTTTGTAAGTTGCCTTGGTCACACAGCAATAGAACAGTAATGGATGTGAGCTCCCACCTCTAACTATTGACTGTTGGTGGATTCTGTGGAAGGGAGATTCAGTTTTCTTTGATAGTCTGGCCCCTGGTAGGTCGAACAAGCTCCAGTGGGTGATGGCACACCCACGACTATATGGACTGCACAAATGGAATCTATAAGATTAAGGAGGAAAGGGAGGGAGGAGGAGGGAGAGGAGGGACTAGGAGAAGGAGGGGAAGGAGAGGGGGGAGGAGGAGGGAGAGATGGGAGAGAAAGGGAGGAGGGGGAGGAAGAGGAGAAGAAGTGAACTTGGGAGGGGTACAGATGCCCATAAATGGATCTGGGAGGAGTTAGGGGATAGGAATAGGATGATATGATGCGTATGATAAATATGATCAAAACCCATTGTATGAAATTCTTAAAGAATTAATTAAAGTATTAAAACACAAAGATGCGGTGTCGCATGCAGAACAAGCAGGATGCAGCGTGAAGGGCTGCCCGATGGCACACCGGGCCACGTCAGCTGTGCACATCCAGGCACGGGCAGTGTGTGCAGGCAGCCATCACAGGACTGTGGATGACTGCTGGTCTCTGCTCGGTGTCTTGTCTTGTAATCCCAACATGTATCTGTGACCTTGGACAATGTTCGTTGTCTGTTAAATGCACTGTACAAATTTAATTCCTGTGGTTGGAGGCTGGGCAGCGGGAGGCAGAGCGGCAGGGTACTTGGAAGCCCTCACTCTCTCTCTTGCAAAGTACTTAAATCTGGGACACCGGAAGGAGAGGCGGGAGGGGCTGCCGCCTTTCTCTTCCACTTCCGAGTTCAGAGGTCAGCAGTTACTGTTGCCTGGGAATGAGCTGCCCGCAACCGAGCTCAGAGCCCCTTCCTGCACCCCCAGGGGCCTGAGACTAGGTCACAGCTCTGCCCGCTCTGCCTAAAAGGGTCTTCTCACTCTTTGGAGTAGATATGCATGCTGTTTGTAAGTTTTCCTGGAGAATGCCCCTTCCCTCCTCGGTGGCTCTGCCCCCCACTCCCCACCCCTGTTTCCCTTCAGGTGGCTCTGTGGCTCACAGACAGACGGACAGATGTGCCTGTGCTCCTGTCACCTGCCAGGCCTGGTTGCCAGACTTCTGCCTTCCTGGAGCCAATGGATTCCTTAATTGCCTGCGCTCCACAGTTATGGCCTCTCCCTGGCAACCAGACTACGCCAAGGCCCACTGAACGGGGCTCCCATGAATTTTTGCAGATCGGCACCATGTAACACGGGATGGTACACAGTCTCTCCAGATGATTGCCATGCGTGGGCAGCACCACCTTTGAGAAGCCCTTTCAGATCTCTCTAGGCAGAGCCCACCTCCCCAGCACCTCCCCAGCCTGATGTTTTCTATGCCTCCTAGTGTTCTGTTAAAATGTACCATAGGCCTAGACCCTCGGCTATAGGGCTATAGTTAGAATCTTTAAATCGTTTGTTTCTATAGTACCCGGTATTGAACCCAGGTCTTTGCCAGACAAGCACTTCCCTGAGCCCTAAAAGTATGGCTTTTTAAATTTTTATTTATTTTTTAGATAGGGTTTCTCTGTGTAGCCCTGGCTGTCTTGGAGCGCACTCTGTAGACCAAGCTGACCTCGAACTCAATAATCCGCCAGCCTCTGCCTCCCAAGTGCTGGGATTAAAGGCGCTCACCACTACTGGCCGGCTTCTCTTGTTTTCTCTTGTGGCCAGTTACCCGCTGCTATGACCTGCTGTCTCCTCATAGGCCCTAAAGCAACAGAACAAACCGACCCTGGTCTAAGACCTCTGATCCACCACAGCCCTTCCTCTTCCGTACCTCCGGTGTTTCTTACGATGGACCAAGCCTATTCACACACCCTCCGTGCTGCAGTCTGTATGCCCCTCCACAAGGCCTTCTCCCCATCAACGACAAGATCCTTTGAGGGAGCCAGAGTTCTGGAATTCCCTCTGTTTCCCCAACACCACACAAAAAAGTGCTTCCGTGTTTACTGAGTCCTATCCAAAGCTCTCAGAATAATTTGGGATGTCCCATTCAGATCGCCATTGAGAAAGCTCCCTTGTGGGCTGGAGAGGTGGCTCAGTGCCCAAGAGTGCATCCTGCTCTCCAGCGCCCTAGTCCAGGAGGCTCTAAGCTGCCTGCACCTCTGGTTCCAGAGGATCTGATGCCTCTGCTGCCCTGTCTGTGGCACCTGCATATCTCTCTCTCTCTCTCTCTCTCTCTCTCTCTCTCTCTCTCTCTCTCTCTCTCTCTCTCTCTCTCTCTCTCCCCTCTCTCTCTTGAAGCCCAGGTGTCTGCGAAGCTTGTCTAACTGGCTGGGTCATCCATGTTTAGCCTTCTGAGCTCCCCTCATAGCTGCAGGGCGCCATTGCTCTGGAGCCCCCCTAGCCACGGGCAGAGTTGTACGCATGAAGCAAATAAGTCATGTTCCCACCAAACTTGATTTCTATTTTTTTTTGTTGTTGTTTTTGGTTTTATTTTTCTCGAGACAGTTTTCTCTGTGTAGCCCCCTATGTCCTGAAACTCACTGTAGACCAGGCTGGCCTCCCTGCCTCTGCCCCTGCCTCCTGAATGCTGGGATTAAAGGCGCGCACCACCACTGCCCAGCAAAACTTGAGTTCTTACAATCCTTATGGGCCACAGAATGTTTTTCTCCTTTTGAGTTTTGTAACCATTTAAAAATGTCAAAACAAAACAAAAACTTAGTTAAAAACGATTTCAAAATTGGCACCAGCTAAATATGATTTATGACCCCTAAGGTACTGACTATAAACTTATCCATTCTCTCTGGGCATCTCTACCCCGGTCCAAGCTGAACATCTCCCTGACTATGAGCCCTAGAATAAAACAGTCCACCCGTCGGCCAGTGCCCATGGTGTAGATCAAAGATTTGGAGCAAGCTTTGGATAGTTCTCAGGCTCAGGTGCCTACGTCTAGGAAGGGCATCACACAGCACTTCTGCTATAGACCCACTGAAGAAGGGATGCCTGTGCTGGCTAATGGTCCTTGCTGGGTCCCCAGGGACTGAGGAGGCTGGCTTCCAAGGAGTTTTTAGTTGGGTGTCTCAGAGATGAGGAGTCCTCTGGTACTGCTTCACATGAGCACCTACCTCATTCTCAAACGTGGCTCCCCCTCCCCCTAAACCCTCCCCCTCTTCCCCTAACCCTACAACCTACCAAACTGATCTTTTGGCAGAGGCCACCCCACCCAGCCCCTGTTCCTGAAAGCCAAGGCCCCTGACACGAGGTGCAGTCTCACTTCCGAGTGTCTCCCAGCCCCATCCCAGCCCAATGCTCAGGACTAAGAAGGGTCTCTGTGTGGGTCTGTGTCAAAGCCTCAGACAGCTCCAGCTCAGATGCTCATCTAAAGGAAGGAAATAAATACACGGCTAATGGTTGAGTTTAGGCAACTGCGCAAATACTCATTTTCTTAGAATGTTAATGCATAATTAACTGATAATAAAATTGATTGGGAGAACAGCTTAATAAAGAGGCAGTGCCTATAACATGAGGGAGAGTAACTGCCCTGAAGGGGCTCAACAGCCAGACAAACAAGTTCCCCAAAGCAGACACGACTGCCTTCATCCAGCCACCAAGGGCCCAGAATGCCGCAACCTGTGGGGGCCCAAGCAGACAACAGGCTCAGAGAGCACCTCAGTTTCTTTCTTTTTTTTTTTTTTTTTTAAGGTTTATTTATTATATATAAGTACTCTGTAGCTGTCTTCAGACACACCAGAAGAGGGCATCAGATCTCATTACAGATGGTTGTGAGCCACCATGTGGTTGCTAGGATTTGAACTCAACCTCTGGAAGAACAGCCAGTGCTTTTAACCACTAAGCCATCTCTCCAGACCCTTATAGACTGTTTTCTACAAAATGATTTCCCCGGCTCGGGGAGTCTCTCATTGGAGCAAACCCTGGGTGTTAGGGGAAGGGCACGGGCACAGGACACACCCATTGCCACTACATGGTGTTCCTGTGTGATGCACAGGGACAGAAGGAAAGGAGGCAGGGGATGGGGGGAGGCTGCACAGTACCCTGAAGAAGTCTAGATGAGGCAGGAAAAGTCTGGGGCCAGAGGCACACACAGGTGGCCTCCTGAGTCCTGAGAAAGAGCTGGGATCGTGTCAGAGTCCAGAAGAATGGAGCAGAGAAGAGACTAGTTGAGGACGCCAAATGAAGTCCCAGAGGGAAGCCTGCCTTCATTCTCAGCATCTCTTGTGAATTCAGGTGGGGAAGGCCTGCTGAGAGACATGCCAGAATTCACAGCAGCGAGATGCTGTAATTTCTTTTAGCTCTATGACTCTGGACAAAGTATTCAGTATTAATGCAGTTGACCATGACGTCTTCTGTGTGCGCAACTGACAGACCAAATTACCTTCCCTTATCTCCTGGCAAGAGAAAAAGGACCATTTATTTGACATATTTTATAATCATTTCACCTGCTTGCCCCCTACCGAGAGCCCCGCTGACCTGGCCCCCTCCCGCCTGCGCACAACGCAGGAAGCATGTCCTCTAATAAGCCAATTTCTAAAGAATGTTTTTAATCTTGGAATACTGAGTGTGATTTTCGATTGAATTTTTAATTCTCTACTTTAAAAAAAAAAAAGTACCTGTTTCTACTCTCTCGTGCCTGGTGCTGGGAAGGAGCTGTGGATGGGATAGGATGGTCTGTTTCATGTCCTGGGAAACACCGGAGGCCTGGAAGGAAGACAGTAGGCAGGGTGCTGGCTGGGTAGCCAGGAGTTCAGAGAGCATCTGTGCGCTCCGTGCCCTCTCTGCCCTCTCTGCCCTCTCTGCCCTCTCTGCCCACGGTCCAGGTATGGTGACTATAACTCGCCAGCCTGGGCAATGAGAAAGCCCAAGAAGCAATTTTTTTCTTAGTTGTTGGGGAAAGAACGAAACAACCCCTTCCCACGTGACTGTTTTTAAGGGTCCTGACTGAAGCACTGAATACATTTCCACCCTTAGACTAGCATGGCCACCTTCCACCTCCAAAGCCCCTTCACCTCAGAGTTAACACCTTCCCGTTTTCCTCCAGCGACTGCCGGGCCACCATCCCTGCTTGTGAACCTACTATTCCTGGGACCCCACGGAAGTGGCGCTTGTATTTGTCTTTTTGTGGCTGGCTTATCCCATTAGTAGAGTTGTGAGTCAGCCTATGTTGCATTCCCAGAAATTATGAATCACAACACAATTCGATGTTTAATATTTTTAAAGATTTTTTTTTTGAGACAGGATCTCACTATGCAGTCCTGACTGACCTGGAACTCCCCATATAAGCCATGTGGATCTAGAAGTCACTTATAGAAATCCACCCTCCCAAGTGTGAACCATCATGCCCTGGCTAAGACTTATTTATTTTTATTTTATGTGTGCAAGTGTTTTATCTGCCTTGTGTCTGTACACCATGTATGTGCCTGGTGCCCAAGGAGGCATCAGATACCCTGGAACTGAAATTATAGGTGTTTGTGAGAAGCTGTAGGTGCTGGGAACTGAGCCTGGGTCCTCTATGAGAGCAGCCGGAGCTCTGAACTGCTGAGCCATCTCCTGTCTGGCCCTCAGACTCCCTAGGTAGCCAAGGATGACCTTGAACAGCTAATCTCAGTGCATTTATCTCCCAAGTACCCGTATTGAGCGGTGGGCCATCAAACCTGGTTTTCGAGGCAGTGATGTGCTTCTGCCAACAAGCTATGTTCTCAGCTGTGGAGGAAACGGATTTTTAAATCAGCTGCCATCATGGCCTTCCAGTCCTTGATCTAGAGCCCAAGACAGGCATCAGAAGAGAGTGTGGGAGGTCAGCCTTCTATCAGGGGTTTCCTGGGCCAGCTGGGCTTCTCAAAGACTGGTAAAGCAACCGGAAGTGAAGTGCTGAACTACCAGTCCGTCTACGGGCTTCTAATGGTGTCTAGTCAGTTTCCTGGAATTTCTGAGACCCTGTGTCTGCTCCAAACCTCATGGAGCCAACCGAGCTAGGAATTGTGTCAAATATAATGAGCAATGAGAATCTTGCTTTTACCTCTCACCTCAACCCTAAAAGTAGGCACCATCGTGATCCCGTTTTACAAATGAGAATATTCGTGCTCAGACAGGTTAAATAATGGGGCCTTCCACTGTGGGTCTCCCTTCCCCTAGGAAGGGAGGAAAAAAAAAAAGTGAAAAACCAAAAAAAAAAAAAAAAAACACCAAAAAAAACAAACAAAACCCCAAAACAACAACAAAAAGAATTTTTATTATTATTATTATTTTTTTTTTTTTTTGGTTTTTCGAGACAGGGTTTCTCTGTATAGCCCTGGCTGTCCTGGAACTCACTTTGTAGACCAGGCTGGCCTCGAACTCAGAAATCCACCTGCCTCTGCCTCCCGAGTGCTGGGATTAAAGGCGTGCGCCACCATGCCCAGCTCCCAAAAAGAATTTTTAATAGATTGGCTCAGTCATCATAGAAGAAATGTAAAAGCTTTTGCTCTCTGTGATATTTGAATATTTTATGATGAACATTTATTACTTTGAGGATCTGAAAAATAAGCATATGCAGACAGAACACATGGAAAATATGATGTTAAGCAGATTTCAAATTGTAAACACAGAGAATGACCCCATATTGGAAATATGAGCACAAGGATTTTTCATGCTTTGTTTGCCGGTCTCTCACGAGGCCTCACTGTGTAGCTCTGGCTGTCCTGGAACTCACAGAGATCCCCCTGCCTCTGCCTCCTGAGTGTTGGGATTAAAGGTATATGCTACCATGTCCGGTTAAAATTTCTTCAATGGTTGTTCCTAGGAAGTGAGATTATGAGTAGATTTCTTTTTTTATTGTTTATATTTTATCACTAAAGAAAAAAGAACTATATTCTGGGGATAGTATAACAAAGCACTACATCAGGGCATTGTAAGTAACAGAAAATTATCTTATTACAGCTTTAGAGACTAGAAGCTCTAGTCTAGAGTCTAAAGTTCAAGGTGTCAGCAGGGCTGGTGTCTCCAGAAGGTCTGTCCTTGACTTGCAGATAGCCAATTTTCATGGTCTTCTTCCTGTGAACAAACATATTCTCTCTCTCTCTCTCTCTCTCTCTCTCTCTCTCTCTCTCTCCCTCTTTTCCCCGTCTAACAGCATACAGAGCCACAGAGCCTGTACAAGATAGGCAGGTGCTCTACCACTGAGCCAAACCCCAAGCCCCTGGTGTAGCTTTCCTGAGGACACCACAGCACATTAGCCTTACCTTTATGACTCAGTTTACCTGAATGACCTCCTTTCCTTGAAGTCCCTATCCCCACACACAGCCCCCTGAGCTGTTAGCGCTTCATCTATGAATTCAGAGGAAATGCACTTCCGTCTATAACAAAACTTAATTTGAAAAAGAAAGTGCCGCTCATTAAGGCACCTGCTGTAAAGAGCCACAGGCAGCCGATCAGAGGACAGGCTTTGTCAGCTAGCCCAGCGCCATTAACCTTTCCCAGAGCTTAGCCAAAAGCTCAAGTTTTCCCAATTAATTCTACATATTTCACATAACTCCAATACCAAGCTCTGACTTATAGGAAGAGCCCAAGGGAAAGGTGCAGCTATGAAACCGAGAGCTGACTTCACACCAACAAAACAATACTGAATTCCAGCCTGCAGGACACAGAGCAGCTGTCCTAGAGAGTACCAAAGCTTTCTGTTGGGTTTCAATAACTCGAGCTGCCATAACAAACATCACCCGAAGTCTCCAGAAGGGACCGTAATAAACGCATCATACTCATTCACACACAGAGCAATGGGGATTCCAGTGCTGCTGGCCACTCCAGGAGGAAGCGCCTTCTGCCTTCTGTCTTTGCCAGCACCTAGTGTGAGCTCAGCACCAACTCCATACTGGCAGAAAGAAAGAGAAGATCTCACAGGGAACCTGAGGGCTCACGAAGGACCCGTGCTCTATCACACGTACATCATGGCCAAGTCAAGCACATGGCCCCATCTAACTAGGTAAACTGAAAATGACATCTGACCCAGAAAGGGGCGGGGGAACCAACCAGATAAGAGCACAATTCTATTTTTTTTTTTTTCTGTTTGTTTTTTGAGACAGGGTTTCTCTGTATAGCCCTGGCTGTCCTGGAACTCACTCCTCCTGCCTCTGCCTCCCAAGTGCTGGGATTAAAGGCGTGCGCCACCACGCCCGGCTGCACAATTCTTCTTATGTGCCCTACTATGACCTCTGGATTTTTTTTTCTTTGTTTGAGTCTCTGATACTCTTTGCCCACATCATGATAAGTGGCAGGCAACGGCTGTGGCCTCAGCGCCATGGAATCTCAGAGATGGGAAATGTCTGGGTAACTCCATAGGGAGGCATCTGGGAAGACTCACAGGTCAGAACTCAAAGGCAAAACATGAGCTACACAAGAATGAAGACCCAGGGGCTAGGGAGGTGGCTCAGCAGTTAAGAGCACCAACTGCTCTTCCAGGAGTCCTGAGTTCAATTCCCAGCAGCCACATGATGGCTCACAACCATCTGTAATGGGATCTGATGCCCTCTTCTGGTATGTCTGAGGTATTTGTATACTTTAAAGTGTATTTATATACTTTAAATAAATAGTACTTAAAAAAAAAAAAAAAAGAAAACCCCCTTATACTAAAAAAAGGACATTTAAAGAAGAAGACAGTGTTTGTGGGGTGCTCGATAGGTGAAGAATGAGTGGACTTGGCTATTCAATGGCGACTTTACCAGTCAAGAGTGAGAGAGAAGACACCATGACAGATATTGGGCAAGAGACAGCAACAATAAACTCATAAAAGAAGAGCTAGAGGCCGTGAAGTGCATCAACTTTGCAAAGCTAAGCAGTAGACAAAGAAATGAGGGAGCCACAGAACTGAGAGGCAGGAGGGTGAGTTCAAGGCCAGACTAGCTCCACAGCGAGACCTTGCCTTGAAAAACAAAACAAAACCACAAAACCACATACACAGACAAGAACAGCCCTAAGAAACCTTTTAAACCCTCAAGTGGGTAGAGATGTGCAAAGTCGTTGATGGAGTTTGCAAAGACTGGACAATGGAGACTGTTATCCTCCTGGCAGAGCAAGGCTGGTGCCATTGTGAGCTCAGACTCTGTGAAGCACCTACTGATCCAGCCCACGGCAGACATCCGCTTGGGATAAGCTTTGCAACCACTGCCTTCTTTTCCATGTGACTTGGATTTCCTGGGCGGCCTGTTGCTTGCCTGAGCTGCTTCTCTGTTCTCAGCCAGCTCTGTTTAAACCTGTAATCCTCTAATTGCCATTCCTAGATCCCCAACAAATGGCTTTTGTTTTTACAGTTTCTGAGTTTAAAACTGATCTCCACTAAATCTTTTGTCAAATGAGTTTTCAGGAGACCATGGCTTTCTTCTCTGGCATAACCTTGGTTTGCCAGGACTTAACTGACTTGCACTGATCATTGGCCTAATCTCATCTTTGCCACAAATTTAACCAAACCTCTTTCTTTCCTCTTTCTTTTAGACCTTGAACACATTTCTCCCTTGTACCCTGGTTCCACAGGTGCAATTGAATTATCCATTCTCATCCATTATTCTGTGAATCACCATTTTCTCTGCACACTTAGAGGACATTGTCTATGTCCCCAGTGCCCTGAAATCTCTTTGTGTGAGTCTATTTCTTTCATTGGTCTCAGTATTAACGTGCTTCAATTCTAAGAAACATGAAAAAAAAATTAATTACTTTCTTCCTTCTGCTTTCCTGGAATTTCTGTTACTCAGAAGTCAGAGTCCCCGGGTCAGCCCACCTTGCTTTGTCTGTTTTGTTCTTTGACTTTCTGCTGTATCTCTTCATTCTGGGAGACATCTTCTACTTTCTCTTCCAGGGAAGACACCACATTCAAGCAGATTGGCTTCTCCCTGCTGTCCTGGGAAGTCTCTTGACCGGGAGTGGGGCGGGTTGAGGGAGAGCTAGCCGAAGCTTCTGGAATAGGAGAGTGGCAGCAAACAGCTGGGTGCTTCGTCTGCTCCATCCGTACACATGTGGCCAGCCAGTGCTACACACTGGTTCTTTGGTTAAGAAGATTCCTGGATATAAGACCAATAGGCAAAAGCCAACCTGGCAGACTTAGATTTAAACAATTGTCTAGTGTCCTATAGGGTGGATTGGCAAGTATTTTTTTTTTTAAAAAACTGACAGCAACGAGTGTGGGGGAGGGGACTGGACCACCCAGGTCCTCTGGGAGTAAGCATTGCAAGGACTTCAGAGAATCTGTTGGTACCTTCTGGTTAAATCTGACTGAACACCCTCTAAATTCAGCCTTGGGAATTTGCTGGCATGTACACAAGATGGCATTTGCCTAGAGTAACGCTGTCAGAAGAGAAGAAGATAGACAAATAATCCGAAGTGTAACTGCAAAAGATGGTACCCTCATCCAAAGACACTTAGATGGATGAGTAAATTATCTGGATGTGGAAAGGTGGCCTTCTACCTAAAATCACAGCACTCCAGAGGCTGGTGAGGTGGCTCAGCAGGAAAGGTGCCTGCCATGTGTGCTGCCTAATTTGGATGCCAATGTGTCAATTTGGGAAGAGGGAGCTATCAAACTGGCCCAGGACATATCTAGGGGTGTTTTCCTGACTGCTAATTAATGGACGAGGGTTCGACCCACTGTGAAGTAGAGACTGCGCAGTCGCTGGACAGGTGGGCCTGGGGTGTATATTAAAAAATGTAACTGAGAGGGCTGGAGAGATGGATAAGTGGCTAAGAGCACCTGTCGCTCTTGCAGAGGATCCAGGTTCAGTTCCCAGCTCCTACATGGTGGCTCATGGCCATCAGGAACTCCAGTTCCAGGGGACCCAAGGCCTTCTCTGAGCTCCTGGGGCACCAGGTGCATATACAAGCATTCAATGGAAGCAATAAAGTAAAGGAAGAAGGAAGAAAGAAAGGAAGGAAGGAAGGAAGGAAGGAAGGAAGGAAGGAAGGAAGGAAGGAAAGAAGGGAGGGAGGGAGGGAGGGAGGAAGGGAGGAAGTTGAATGGGGCCTGGAATCAAGGAAGCAGGCAGTATAACTCCTTGGCCTCTGCTACAGTTCCTGCCCTGATTTCCCTCCATGAGGGACTATGAGCTGGAGCCAAAGAAATCCTTTCCTCCCCTAGCTGCTTTTGGTCAGTGTTTTTTGTTTTGTTTTGTTTTGTTTTGTTTTATGACAGCAAGCACACTGCGACACCACACAACTTGGTGACCTGAATTTGACCCCTGGTAGAAAGAGAGACCCTCCTCCACAAAGTTGTTCCCTGACCTCCACACACATGCCACAGTACATGTCCCCACACATACACACCGTGCACATATACACAGACACACAGACACACAGACACATGCACGCAGAGAGAGAGAGAGAGAGAGAGAGAGAGAGAGAGAAGAGATACACAAACACACTTAGATGCACACACACACACACAAATGTAATTCTAAAGGCAGCTTTCAATGGACATTAGCAAAAGAAAGGCTCTGTGGAGTTGGTGGATAAACACTGAAGGTGAATTTGGGGAGCCCTGAGGTAAGCCTTCCTCCTGAGTAGTTTTATTTCCCAGGCTGGGCAATAGGACCAGTTTCACTTGTTATATTTCCAGCCAAGTTTGCATAGTAGAAAATTTCCATATTACAATTAAAAAGGAGCTAAAAAAAAAAAAAAAAAAAAGGCCCCAGCCCACACCTGCACCAGGTGCTGGCTTCCCCAGGGTTTTCCCAAAGGGCCTCCTGGGTCAAGGACACAGAGGGCCTTTCCCAGAGTTGGAGCAGCCTGAGCTTGGGTACCCCCATGTCTCCCTAGGGGGTCTGAGGAGGGACATCCCAGAGGCCCTGGGTGAGGTGGAAAGGCAGGCCAGGGCAGTCTGTCTGTCACACAGCCTGTAGGCAACAGGGCCTTGCCCTGGGACTCCCTGCCGAAGGCTGGCTCCTCACAGGCTGCCCTGGGTCCCACTCTAGAAGAACCACCCACGCAGCCAGCTGTCCAGAGCCAGAGCCCAAGGGAGCCTCTGCAGAGGAAGTTTCACCCTGCTTAGTCTTCACCCCAACTCTCCACCATGAATAGGGGAGAATAGACACACACACACACACACACACACACACACACACACACACACACACACATACATCAGATGACTGCTGGAGAACCAAGCAGAGGAGGAAAAAAGACTCTCTGGTAGCAGATTCATGTCCCTGCGGCCCAGACGTTTCCTTTTGTTATGACACTTGTTCAAGTAAACCTCACCAGCCTTGCAGAGAATCTGGGTTGTCAGCATTCCTTCTAGGCTCCGCCCCACAGTTACCTGGCAACAGGCAGGTGCTGCCTGGCTTCCTATAAAAGGGGCTGTTTGGCCCCTCTGCCCTCTTACACTCTGCCCTACTCTCCCTGCCCCCTCTCCCTCCCCTCTCTCTCCACATGCTCCTGGCTAGATGCTCCTCTCCCCTTCTCTCCTCTTCTCCCTCTCCCTCTCCCTCTTCTCCCTCTGTACTCCTTCCTCAACTCTCCTTCCCATGCCCTGGGGGATGGAACGCCTAAGCATAGGCCCACAGAGGCACCCCCTTCACCTCACAATATCATGCTTCTGCCAAACATATCCTGGATCTCTCTTTTTTATAAAACACAAAAGGGGTTATGTTCTTTATTAGCTGAAGAATTGTTGAGGATTCAAGCAGACTTACTGCAGCATCTCCCCATTGACCAGGTGTGTCCTCAACCATGGCACACACAGCCATCTCAACCATAGAGCATGCAGCCACCTCAACCATAGAGCACCCGGCCACCTCAACCATAGAGCACGTGGCCACCTCAACCGTAGAGCACGCAGTCATTGACATCTTCCTGTGTTTGCCTTGCCAGAGACTTGTCGTCATTGTTGGGAGCTTACTGTGGCTTGTTCTGTTTGTGGTGAGAACTCGCTAAGGAACCTAGGCCTCAGGATAGAACCCAAGTTGACCTCAAACTCATGACCCTCAGTTCCCAGCCACCTGAGTTCTCTGTAGGTATCTGGGGCTGCACACACACACACACACACACACACACACACACACACACACACACACAGAGAGAGAGAGAGAGAGAGAGAGAGAGAGAGAGAGAGAGCATTTACTTTTTGTTAGGCTGTGCCAAACACTTTCTTATGGTATTCTCTTTCTCCTTTGACCCTTTTAGGCAGGTAGCCCACATTACAGACAAGGAAACTGAGGCACACACCATAATGGGGCCATATGGCCTATAACTGGTGAAGAACAGCAAAGACAGGGCTGGGCGTGGAGAACCAGCTGGTGCGACCTTAGCCTCCACACTGAGGGTCCCATTTCTCCGGAGAGGGTGAGGGGCAGGGGCAGCTAGAGTCTCTGCCTTCCCTTTCTCCACAGTACAGCTTCAAGACACCCTGGGTCTCGGCGGAGACGCCTGCCCGGGTGGACCGGACCGCCTGTACGCACATTCTGCAGGGAGGCACAGGCTTGCAGGTTGGCTCTCCGTGCTATGGATGGGATAGGCACACACCAGCCCTTCTGGGAGCTCAGCCCAACCATTCAGGCCAAGCACCCTGGCTTAGCCTTCCGGCTCAGGAGCAGTCACTTTGTGATGCCCTCCGTGCAGTTTGGGGGAAGCCTCTAACCACAGTTGCTCATCTGTAAAATGGGGGTGACAATAACTACCCTGGGGTGCTTGTGAGCCCCATGGAGCTGAAAGGGGGCTTAGTCAGTCCCAGGTGCTCTCTGGCCGAGACTCGGGGGCCCACTGCGACATCACTGGCCCAACACTTACCGAAAGGAAGAAAGTCTCAGGCTAAAGAAGGTGGGACCACTCTCACTGGAGGCTTGGAAGGGCTTCCTGGAGGAGGTGTTTGCCCTAAATGAAAACTAGGTCTATCTAGGGTCAGTTGCTGCCTACAGCCAGAGCAGAAGCAGAGAGACGGGGCGGAGGCAGCTACAGAGGTGACAGACAGGTAATGGTGGCTTGGAACAAAGTATTTGCAGGGGATGGGGGGCTGAGGGGTGGCAAGTGGGCTTCTGGGTGTGCAGAGAGGTGGACTTTTGGGGGAGCTGAGTTCTACCTCTAGAATGACTCCTCAGCTTCACGAGCCTCCCCAGAGCCTTTGGGGTCCCCAGATGATTGTGGAAATGAAATCTTCAGGATTTCCTTTGGAGTTCTCCTAAAATAAAACTAAAGGCTAGAGAGCCATGGAGGGCCAACGCTGCAGCAGGGAGAGAAGCGGTGTCCTGAGCACAGCACCCCGAGGCTGGAAGCAGGGTCGGATGAGACCTGCACAGTTCTGGTGACTCCCCGTTTGGCACCTGGCCTAGATGAAGGACAGAGGCAAAGCTGAGGGCAGGTGCGCGGTCTTCCTGCTATGGTTTCTATGCTGGGAGAAGCCACTTCTGCAGCGCCATGGAGTGCAAAGGTGGAACAGGACTTCTGTGTGGCCTCGGAATGTCTCTCTGACCCTTTACTAGGATGAAACCATCTTGAGATGCTGGTGGTCAAGGAAGCCTCCGTTCTTGGATGGAGCTGAGCCCTGTGCAAGTACTGGCTCTCCTGACTCTGGGTCTTAGCTCCCCACCCCCACCCTGCAGTGGCTCCTTTGGAGAAAAGAGGGGCATCATGTGTTTGAACATGAACTGCTGGGTCCCAGCTCTCCGAATCAACTCCTCCGGCATTACGGCAGCCCCGCTATGACCTGAGTCAGGTCGCAGGAGGAACAGGCTTCCACTAGGAAGCTCTAGGAATCTGGCCACTCCAGTCTCCTCCTGAGGCGTCCCTGAAGCACACGGCTGGGCTGGTGAGACACCGGACACTGCCAGGCAGAAAGAGTTGCCTGCTATCTGATGCATGTGTGGGACCTTGGGAAGCTGCTGGGGGGCTGGGTCAGATCAAATGGCCCCAGGAAAGGAAGTTGAGGCTGTATAAGTGGCTGTTCTGTCTGGAACATGCCTGGATTCTAGCAAGCCATGCCCCCTACTAACCCCACAGCTTTCCCACTTAAAAAATCTGGACAGGGCTCAGCACTGGGGAGGCAGAGGCAGGCGGATTTCTGAGTTCGAGGCCAGCCTGGTCTACAAAGTGAGTTCCAGGACAGCCAGGACTACACAGAGAAACCCTGTCTCAAAAAGCAAACAAACAAACAAAAATGGGGACAGGGTCTGTCACTACAAGGATTCCCTTGTGGGTAAAAGGGCATTTACAAGTGTGCACCCCAGGGGACTCGGACAGAGCATCAGGTTCTCAGAATGGGCTCACCCCTGCCCACTCCTACCCTTGCCTTTAAATCCCTGATCCCAGGCTCCACACAGGAAACATGGAGAAACTTTTAGGGTCAGAGAGAGAGAGAGAGATCAGTGTATGGCATGGACCTTGTTAGGGGAAAACCAGAAGCCAGAAGAAGCCCTAAGCAGGAGATGCTGCGGCAGGAGATGCCGCGGTGATACCCAGAGGCTGGCTAGCGATGGGCGGCCTCGGATTTGGCCTAGGGAGCAGTAGTGGCCTGGGAAGCTCCTGGGAGTTGTGGTCAAATGCCTCGGGGTTTTTAGACTTGGATTTCAGATCAACTTAAAATTGGTGACCTGGTTTTGAGGGGTGGGGGTGTTTCTGGCCCTCTGAGCCTCAGTTTTCACACTTCAAAAAGCGGGACTCCAGCTATGCCTGGTGGCATAGGCCTGCAATCCCAGCTACTCTGGAGGCAGAAGCAAGAGAGTTGCAAGTTCAAGGGCCAGCCTGGGCAACTGAGCCAGACCATCTCAAAATAGAAACTGAAGAGTAGTTGGGGGTGTAGCCCAATGGTTAGTGATTCCCTGGCTTGCAAGAGGCTCCTGGCTCAACCCTGGCACTACCAACAAAAAGTGAACATCGGACAGCCTGGAGGCAGAGCCTGCTGGCTCCCTTCCCTCTTGGGAAGGCCCAGCCCCCACCCCACCTGCACTCTCTACACACATGCTGCCCCCAGGGACAAGCCTCACTGAGAACTGAAACCCAAAGGTGATTCTCAGAGGTCTGGCACACTTGTGGGTTCCAACAAAGCTCTCTGTTACCCTCTGTGGTCAGGGACCAGGCCTTTGCTTGAGACTGTGACATTCAAGCCAACCACCCAGGCTCTGGACAGGACAAAAGCCACTCTGACCCTGTTTGCTGGATATCGTAAAGGCAGGTGCTCTATTCCAGGTCCCCAAACCTGGACTTCTTTGCGCATTCCTGCATTAAAGGTTTCTTGCACGTGCCTGGTACCCACCCATAAACCACAGTCCCCCAAACACAAACCTAGGCACACACCCTGATTCACCTGCAAAGATGGCCTTCATTCAGATCCACTTCTGAGAGGGTCTGAGGTCCAGAACAAGCCACTTCATTTGTCCGTGCGTCGTTTTCCACGTGTGTAAAACAGGAGTCCCACCATGTGCTTCACTGGTCTTTGTGGGGTTAAATGACCTACCTCATCATGCATTCAAAGTGACAGCCCTGGAAATTCTGCTCCTACTCCTGTTTGTCATTTTCTACCTCATCTTCCAGATCACCTCAGCTGTCCCTGATCCTGTTTCTTCTTGGCCCCTGGCCCTGCTCCTGCTCTTCCAGGAAGTCTCTGTTCCAAGGGACTTGTACCAGGAAAGCAGAGTACAGATATGAAGGCTCATAGCAACCACCTCCAGCCTGGTCAATCGCGGGCATCTTCCTTCCCAACCCCGCAGTTTGGAAAAGTGTCCGCTAGGTGGCGATAGAACGATGACATCCTCAACTCCATCAGTTCCGTTAGCAGAAGTTTGCAGGTCGGAGGCTTGGTACAAGGCTGTCGGGAAGGACCAGCAGACAGAGCAGAGAGGCCCCTGTTCTCAAGGAGCTTGT
Organism: Mus minutoides; assembly: GCA_902729485.2. Classification (NCBI taxonomy): domain Eukaryota; kingdom Metazoa; phylum Chordata; class Mammalia; order Rodentia; family Muridae; genus Mus; species Mus minutoides. The sequence continues at coordinate 811,316 of LR749936.1, read as the reverse complement.
GTTGTAGTTGGAGGGAGACACAGAAAGAGTAAGAAAGTAGATGAAGCAGGCATCCAGTGCGGTCATGTTGCCTGACTGGTACTTCGCTTCGGATGATTGTCCCTTACCTGTCCACTCGGAATGTAGCTGGAGCCACAACTGCGTGGAGTGCATAGGAAAGGCAGATTTCCCATTCCTCAAATGCGCTCAATCAGAATCTGCCTTTTAACAAGGCATACACGTGCCGAAGTCAGGGAGAAGCACGTCGGGGATAAATGACCCCTGTGGGCTAACTCTGGTCACCTGTAGATTACTGTAGTAAAATGGATCATGCTCAGAAAGAAAAAAAAAGACACTAACAAACATTTTGGGATACATGAGAAAGAGATGAGGTTGTCATTTCAGCAGTCACAAATAAAGTTTTATTGGCACTCATCCACTTTATCTGAGGCAGCCTTTGTGCTGTAACCACAGCGCTGAGGAGTTACAACAGAGACCTCGAGGCCTGAAAGCTGAAGACATTTACTATCCAGCCCTTTGAAGGATAGTAAAAGGTGGGCTGGCCTCTGCCGCATCTGCTTCATGCTTCAGGAAGAAGCAAGGTCCTAAGAGAAGCAGTGTCTTGTCCAAAGCCCACAAGGAACCCTGAGTTCCGTGGTCAGTCTCAGGATTAAGTTGCTCTCCATCTTTTCTGTGTCTGGAGAGAGCATTGTTGAAAAGTTAGTGACCCTAAGATTTGTAGTGATGACCATAGCCTGTAATCCCAGCACTCCAGAGGTAAAGGCAGGAGGATTGCCATGAGTTCAAGAGCAGCCAGATCTATACAGTGAGTTCCTATCTAAACAGGACAACATAGTAAAACCCTGACTGAAAATGATGGTGGTGGTGGTGGTGGTGGTGATGGTGGTGGTGGTGGTGGTGGTGGTGAAACGTTTGTAGGATAATTTTTTAAATCTCACTGTGCATGGCGATCTCAGCTCTCAGGGGGATGATGTAGGAAAATCAAGATTTTGAGGCCAGCCTGGGCTAGGGAAAATAGAACCTGTCTCAAAAATAAAACACATAAAAAGAAAAACATGCCAGACAACAGTTGTACAGACCTGTAATTCAAGTACTTGGTAGGCAGAGGCAGGAGGATCAGGAGTTCAAGGTCATCTTTGGCTGCATAGTAAGTTTGAGACCTGTCTAGGTTATATGAGACCCTTTCATAAAAAAAAAAAAAAAAGCCACCACTATCATAAAAACAAAAACTACCACTACCATAACAACAAAAACTTGTTTAAAGTTCTACTTCACATAAAGCTAATTTTGATCACAGAATGTGATGTGGGTGGTACCTGAAATAAATGGGCTTTTTCTGCTAAAGTGTGTATAAGGGATATTCATGCAGGTGGTTAATGTTAACTGTAGCGGCATGTTGGGATAATGTTAATTTTGTTAACCATTTGTTGAACAAATAACTAGCTGTCTATAGTTACTGTTCTAATGCTAATAAGAGACACTATGTCCAAGCCAATTTATGAGAGGAAACATTTAATTGGGGGGTTGCTTATACTTTCTGAGGGTTACTCCATTATCATCATGGTGGGGAGCATGGGAGCAAGAAGGCATGACAACAGAGAAGGAGCTGAGAGCTCACATCTGATCTGCAAAGTGCAGGCAGCAAGAGAGAGAGAGAGAGAGAGACAGAGAGAGACAGAGAGAGACAGAGAAAGAGACAGAGAGAGAGAGAGACAGAGAGAGAGAGACAGAGAGAGAGACTGGGCTGCTGGAATGCCATGTTAAAACCTCAAAGGCCACACCCAGTGACACACCTCCAACAAGGCCACACCTCCTAATCCTTCCCAAACAGTTCATTGGCTGGGGAGCTAACATTCAAATATTTGAGGCTCTGGGGCCATTCTCATTCAAACCTCCACGGTATGCACGACAGACGTTCATGCAGGTAGTAAATGTTAATTAAACTCAAACAGCACATTAGGATACATTAGGACAATGTATCCTTTTGCTAACCATGTATTGTATAACAGTTGGGAAGTACATAATTCTAAATCTGAAATTTGACCTCTGGATGAGTTTATAGGTACCTGTACAAGCCTAATATTGAAATGCTTCTTCGAGTTGTCTCCTCCTGCAGCCCCTCCCCTGGCTGGGAAAGCAGACCATACTCTGAGCTGAGCCCGTGGGTGCTTGGTCGCCAGGTGTCTCTAAGCAAAAGGCTCAGCTCTGCTACTCTATGCCTGAGTGTGCTGGGCAAATGCTGGGAGAAAGCCAGGTGACAGGGATAACTTTGAGGTCTTGCAATGGGACAAAGGCTGGACAGAGCTGAAGACAGTACGGAACGGAGTGACACAGGACTCTGAGACAGCTGCTGGGGAGGTTGGGAGGGCTTTCAGGTTAGTACAAGCCTGCAAGCCTCCAGATTCCAGAAGTGGAGGGTGGAGACGAGTCCGAGGATCTAACAGAAGCTAGGTGATTAGAAAAAGTCTTCAAGGACTGAGCAGGATCTGGGTTCAAACCCCTCCACACCTCTGACAAAAGTCAGAGAGACCCAGGGCTTGCCTGCAGGGGAGGGGTTGCAGGAACTTGTGTCACAAAAGTGAGGATGAACATCAGGAGGCGGCAGAGTCCAACAAAGCTAGGGACATGCCACGGATGTATTTCATCCCCTGGCCAGCAGGGTGCGGTGTAAGCTAATCCCACTGTGCCACCGGCTCCTGCGCAGCCTGAAGACCTGGTCCAGGACTTGGCACCTACCGCCCACGAAGAGATCCCAGTGATTTTCCCCAAATTAGACAGAAGGGCTGTGCCAGATGTCACCCAGCCAGTCTGTGGTCCCAATGCTTTGAGCAGCCAACTTCTCACGATGCCCCAGCAATGACAACAGACTGCAAAGTCTGGCAACACCCCCTGCCCATGCCCCACCCCCACCCCTCACATTCACACACACATCCCACCACGTTATCTGTAAATCCCGTCGTTGCATCGCTAGAATGGCAGGTTTCTCATCTGCCTCTCACCTTCACAGTCAGGAGCCTGGGTCTACTCAGGTCTCGGGTCTTGCATCTGAGCCTGGTACTGGCCAGGTTTGTTCTCCCAGAAAGAGCCCACTGTCAGCACAATACACTCTCTGTGACTAGAGGACAGAGCCCCCCTCCCCCTGCCCCTGCAGTAGAGGCCCCAGCAGCGCCCTTCCATGGCTCTCCCTACCACACAGAGGGTCACTTCCTCACAGTCGACAAGAGGGCTTCTGAAGTTGCACCTTTTGAAGGTGATGTAATGGGGTGGGCTTGCTAGAGATAAACCTCCCCACGGCCTCTAGATGCCCGTCCCATCACGGGTACAAGTGAGAGGGTGTGTAGACTTTCATCCCGAGGCCACCCTGGGATCGCACCTCCCCACTCAGACTCCAAGGAACTATCATGCTCCTGTTGTCCAGCCTATGGCTGCAAGACAGCTCCTCCTGCCCCAGCTAACAGCCACCTGCCCCATGCCTTTGACTTTAAAACTCCGTGAGCAACCACTCGAGGCCCTGGAAGACTGACTCCTAACCTCTGCCTCGGCGATTTCTGATTTCTTCCTGCCCCTCCTTTTCATTGTCTAACCTCAACGTCGGCTGGGCAGTGACCAGGACCGAGTGTTCCTTCCATCTGAGCCTTTGCCCTTCCATCAACGACAAACCGGGTCCTTTCTGCAAGCTTGATACTATGTTGCTTGCCAAAGAGGGTGGCCCAGAGAAGGTTTTTGAACTCAAGAAACTGATGGCTCAGTGTGGGGTACAGGAACCTCCAACCTCAGGCATCTTAGAGGTCTGTGGGCACTGAGAAGGGGCCTTCAATTCAACACGGCTTTCCACAGGAGACTGCTTCTGAAACAAACAAACAAACAAACAAACAAACAAACGGGAATTTACTGTGAAGGGAGAAGGTGTTCATAGTTTTTAACATTTCTTCCATAGGGACTCGCTGTACTTGAGATTAAAATGAATTTTAAGCTGGATATGATAGTGCAGGCCTGACATGCCAGAGGGGGAGGCATTTGGATCAGCCTGGGGCACATAGCAGAACTCTATTTTCAATAAAATTTATTTTATAGCTAAAAATGCTAGTGGGCTAAGCAGACATGAGTAAAATCAGGTCCAACAAACAGGTTAAACAACTGATATCTGTCTAAAAATATATATAACAAATTTTCATCCAACTGTGCACATGAGTACAGATGCCTACAGAGGCATCAAAAAAAAAAAAAAAAACTGGAGAAAAAATTAGGAGTAGTGCCCACCTCTGAGAAGGACCACAGGTATGAGTGAGATTGGCGGAAGGTTGTGGAGGGATGCGCTTTCTCCATGCCCCTGTACCATGGGTCATTTGCATTGTAGACATTCGTTTTGTGTTTACACAACCTTTGCTGCTGTTGAGTAACTTGGTAGCCGTTTGGGAAAGGTCCCATGTTGAACCATGGATACAATGGATGGAGCAATTCCAGGATGTTAGAAAGAAGCATAGAGCTATGGCTTTCTACAGTGTCCAAATTTACTGATTAACAACCAATTTATAAGCTGTGTCAGTTTTATTGACTTCACGTTGCAAATTATCCCCCATTTTGCCGGATGGTTGGTCCCTGGTGATCAGACATTCTTTTAGTCTAATCTTTTCTTTTTCTTTCTTCTTTTTCTTTTTAAAGATTTATTATTATAAATGAAGACACTGTAGCTGTCTTCAGATGCACCAGAAGAGGGCGTCAGATCTCATTATGGGTGGTTGCCAGCCACCATATGGTTGCTGGGATTTGAACTCAGGACCTTGGGAAGAGCAGTCAGTGCTCTTACCCGCTGAGCCAGCTCACCAACTCCTTTCTCTCTTTCTTTCTTTCTTTCTTTCTTTCTTTCTTTCTTTCTTTCTTTCTTTCTTTCTTTCTTTCCTTTTTTTTTTTTTTTTTTTTTTTTTTTTTTTTTTTTTTTTTTTTTTTTTTTTTTTTTTTTTTTTTTTTTTTTTTTTTTTTTTTTTTTTTGATTTTTCGAGACAGGATTTCTCTGTATAGCCCTGGCTGTCCTGGAACTCACTCTGTAGACCAGGCTGGCCTCGAACTCAGAAATCCTCCTGCCTCTGCCTCCCAGTGCTGGGATTAAAGGCATGCGCCACCATGCCCGGCTCCCTTCTTTCTTGAGGCAGAGTCCCACCTTGTGTCTCAGGCTTGCCTCTGTAGCCCAGGCTAGCCTCAAACTCATGAACAGTTCTGCTTTAGCCTTCTGAGTTGAGCTTCCAAATATTCATCACCACACCAGGTAGCCTGGTCTTTCTAATATTAACACATCACACAAAATTATCTGGGCAGGTTACAGGTGACTAGGAAAGGGTTGAAGCGACTACAGAGGCCATAATTGGCTGACCTGAACCTGGAGGCAAACAGCTGACATAGCTGCCAGAAAAAGTTTAGGGACTTCAGCTAATCGGGATGTAAAATGAAAGTCTGGCGGCAGACCATTTTGAAAGCCATTTTGAGGCAGCATGGGTATTGTGAGAAAGAGAAATTGTATTCAAACTGATGTCCAGGGACAGAGACAGAGTCTTCCACTGTGACAGTTTCCCAGATGAGGCTCATGGTAAGTGAACAGTGGCAGTCAGTATGCCGGCCACATTTTAGTCTTGGGGTCCTTAGTGGCAGGTAAGGGGGTTCCACCTAGTGTGGTTGAGAAGCTCATGTGTCCAATGTTTCTGATACTATTTGATACATTTACTGGTGGCTGATCACCCACTCCTGCTGCTGGTTGATGGCTGTAACTGTTAAGCCTTTCTTACAGTTCTTTTGAATTTAAGTTTCTTCCCCCTGCCTTAGTGGTGGCTCCATCTTCTCCGTGGCCAGGTATCCCCAGGCTCCTGCTTCTGAACCCAGGACCTTGGACTCCCCAGCTTCAACTACACTGAGCCCCAGGGCTGCCTCTGCCAGCCCACACACCCAGGTGCCTGCCATTCTCCATCCTCTCCCAGTGCCCACATCTAATCACAGTGCTGCCCCTCTGGAAGTTCCCCCAAGCCGGTGCCAAAAGCTGCTCCTCCCTGGTGCCCTGTGCCTACCTCCTACAACATGTTCTGGGTGGCGAAAGACTGAGGAATAGAGCCAAGGTTGGAGCTTGAGTCCAAGCGCTGACTCTTAATGGCTGTGTGACTTTAAGCAGCTTCTCATCCCACTCTGTAGATTGGGGAAACATGGCCACTAGGGAGTTCCCAGGAAAAGTGTTTGGTATGGCAGTCTTCTGAGCTTACTAAGGCCTCCATAAACATTGTCAATGCCCAATGCTTTTTTTGCCTTTACCTTTGAAATGGAGGGCAGGCTGTAGGCCCTCTGGCTGGCTCTGTGGTCTCTTTTCACATTCTTTCCAACCTATAGTACCCTCTGAATGTCAGCTGACGATTTGCTTTGAGGGAGCGGAGCGACCAGTGGCCCCTTTTGACATGCGTGCCCAGTGCCCCACTATCTTTGCCTGTCCTGGGTATGTGGAGAGAGCTGAGCCGAGCCCAGCAGGCCTGGCCTGGGGACATGAAAACCACCTCCTTGTGTGTCAATGTTTGACAAATTTCAGGACCTTTCCTTCCCCTGCAGTGACCTAGCAACATACACAAGGGTCAGTAGGGGAGACATTAATGTATTACTTAGGATGGGGAGGGTTGTGCAAAGCCTTGGCATAGACCCAGATGGGAACAGGAAGTGTGCTAGGCACATGTAATTCCGGCAAGTTCAAGGTCGTCTCCTGCTATATAGTGGGTTGGAGGCTGGCAGGGACTACATGCTTTAAATAAATAAATAAATGACTACCCCAAATGGCACAGCTGACATCTGTCAACATTGCGTGTGTGTGTGTGTGTGTGTGTGTGTGTGTGTGTGTGTTGTACTAGAGTCCTCATGGGTCCCCATAAAATCTGTGAAGAGTGAACTGTGTTGCCCTCAGGGCCCTTCCAGACCGGAGACGGGAGAACAAGTCACTGAGCAGCCCTCGGACTGCGGAGCTGAAGGAGAGGCCTGGGGCCCTGAGCTAGTCCTAAACCACCTTTAGGATCTTCATCATTTGCCGTGAAGTCTGGACAGGCCTTGAACTTGCAGTCCTGCCTCTACCTCTTTTTTTTAAGATTTATTTATTATTTATTTTTTATACATAAGTACACTGTAGCTGACTTCAGACATACCAGAGGAGGGCATCAGATCTCGTTACCAGATCTCGTTATGGGTGGTTGTGAGCTACCATGTGGTTGCTGGGATTTGAACTCAGGACCTTTGGAAGAACAGTCAGTGCTCTTACCCACTGAGCCATCTCACCAGCTCCTGCCTCTACCTCTTGAATGCCGGATTATAAACACAATCGCCATGCCTGCCTCAGTCTCTATTACAAGCATAGTACACTCTTCATCTCTCAACAAGCCAAGGCAAGCATTACTACAATCCCCACGGGACAGATGGTGAGGACACAGAGGCACACAAAGTTTAATGATTGCTCCCGGTGGTGAAGTGGGCATTTAACCCCAGGTATCTGGGCACTACAGCTTGAGCTCTGCCACCGTCAGACTAAGTACCCCGTTCAGTAGTGAAAACAACCTTCAAAGGAAATGCTAACCTCACGAGGTGCCTGAAGAAACGGGTGAATGTAGATTAGGGCTCTGATATCATCTCAAGGTCAAACAGCTGGAAAGGGTAGAGCCAAGAAGCAGACTCAGTCCCATCTACCTGCAAACCCTGGATAGACCCATGGCTCAGCATACCTGGTCCCTGCCTTGCTCAGGAACTGCTTCCAGACAGCACCTGTGTCCAGCCCGCCTGGGTGGCTCGTGATGGGCTAAAATATCATCACAATTGTAACGTCCCAGTAGGGAATCATCCTAAGTATTAAAGCTAAAATGTGGCGCACGCCAGGCAGGTGGATTTCTGAGTTTGAGGCCAGCCTGGTCTACAGAGTGAGTTCCAGGACAGCCAGGGCTATACAGAGAAACCCTGTCTCGAAAAAAAAAAATCATAAATAAATAAATAAATAAATAAATAAAGCAAGCTATAATGTCTGGATTCAGACCCTCTCCTTCAGCCTCCTCCCTCAGCATGCAGGTCAGGCTTGGCTTAGAATTCCGTGTGTTTAACCAGAAGCCTCTGTCTGGGATGGTTTGGCTAAGATAGGCCTCACAGGGCTGTCAGGACTTTCTCCTTTCCTAATTCCAGACAGCATAGTCAGAGAGGTCTCTCTCACAGGTCCCTCCTCGTTATGCCCCTCACTACAGGCTCCTAGAGGTGTTTGACAGTCTCGAGGCCATGTTACTCTTGAAAGCACACACACCAAAAAAGGCTCTCTAAGTTCTACACTCAACCCACACTAACAAAGGGCGTCTTTCCCGGACACTCAGTCTGCAGAGCCACAGCCACAGCTATACTGGACCTTAGAGGGTCCGGACTCGGCCCCGCCCCCAACGCCGGCCCCGCCCCCAACGCCGGCCCCGCCCACACTTCCGTCGTCTCTTGCAAGGCTAGCCTGCTTCGTGTTTGCTGCTGCGGGTCTTATGAAACCGGCGCGACTCATGAAGGTGTTCGTCACTGGTCCGTTGCCGGCCGAGGGCAGGGCTGCGCTCGCCCAGGCCGCAGAGTAAGCGCCCGCGTCGGTACGGGGACTGCAGCTGAGCCCCTGGCACGCTGTCCTGCCCACCTAACCTCAGACACCCCTGCACCCATGCAGGGTGGGTCGTCTGTCTCCAGACAGGCACGCAGGGCTGGGGGCCACCTCTCAAGAGCCCAGGCAAAGCGGAGCCAGGACTTTGCTCCGGTGCTGCCAGCTGTGTCCCCAAGGGGCTAGCTTGGAGTTTGGGGCCGTATTAGAGAAAGTTCTCTGGGTGGCAGCTTGCTCCGGGCTCCAGGCTATTGGTCTCCATGTTTCAGTGACGTGAGATTGCCTATGGGTCAAGGTGCAGGCAATTTTACCCTCTGAGGTTAGCTGGCAGGCAGAAGTAGTGTTCAGGGACTATGGCAGTCCAGTCATCAGCTTGCCTCCTTGGATACTCGATGGGGCCATTTGATGACTGTTTTCTTCCTATTGAACATTGTCTAGTGGGTAGCCTTGCCAGGAGCTGTGAACACAGACTGTGAAGTCAGCTTTAGAATTTCTGCATCACCGACTTGAAAACAGGCTGGATGGGCTTGTACCTTGCCCTGGGGTCACTCAGCTCCAGGTGGCAGGCCTGGTCCTTATGCTCAGTCCTCACCCCCTGCAGGCTAGTCACTTTGTCTTGGCAGCTTTGCCTTAAGAGGCCAGCTTGGGAGGAGGTCAGTTGGCAGTCAGTTTTTGTTTGTTTTGTTTTGTTTGTTTTCTGTTTTTTTCAAGACAGTATTTCTCTGTGTAGCAGCCCTGCCTGTCGGGGAACTCGCTTTGTAGATCAGGCTGCCCTTGAACTTACAGAGATCCGTCTGCCTCTGCCTTTTGAGTGATGGGATTAAATTCTGATGGTTTGGGGAGTGTGACTTGTTTTGAATTTTTTTCTAGCACAGTACAGTTTTTCCTAAGGACTTGTTTTGTTGGTACTTTTGGTGCTGAGGAGCGGAGACAAATGGACCTGGGGACCTGCCAGCCACTGTCCGGTGTCTCCTGTGTACACACACCTGGACTGCTCTGAATGCAATGGAAGGGTTTGGAGGAGCACCTCACATTTGAGGCTAATAAGGAAACACACTCAAGTGCTCCTGTGACCAGGGGAGCCTTCAGCTCTTGTCAGTGTTCCCCACTTTGACAGCCCTTCACCCTCTCCTCCAACTACACTCCAGACAGTTCTGAGGCTCCCCACGCATGACCTTAACAGTGGTCTAAGGCCATAGCAGGTGGAAGGCCATGTTTGCTAGCTGTGCATGCTGTAGGACCTAGGAGGCTCCCTGCATCCTTTGAGTGGCTTCCCTTTGCTTCCAGCTGTGAGGTGGAACAGTGGAATTCGGACGATCCCATCCCCAGAAAGGATCTGGAGCAAGGTGTGGTGGGGGCCTATGGCTTGCTCTGCCGCCTCACTGACCGTGTGGACAAGAAACTTCTGGATGCTGCAGGTATGTCCTGAGTCGGCCTGAGGAAAGTTCTGCAGCTGGCCTTTGAGCTGGTCTGTAGTATTTTCCTGTCTTCTGAGGGTGTCCCCAACATTAGCTCTAACTGGCACGTGTCGTCCCCAGTCTAACTTTTAAGTTTCTGGGAGGCTCCAAGAGGACAAAGACCTTGTGTTGCCTGCGTGGGAGTGGGGATGGGGTAGGGGTGGAGGAGGGTATCCTGAGCTCTGAACCTCTCTGCTGTGCCATAGTCTTATTTTGTGACCTTGAGATCTCTCTGGGCCTATGTGCTACAGGGCAGAGGGCCCAGCACTGTCTGTGCCTAGCACCGATGGGTACCCATGGAGTGTGCACACAGCTGTGGCCCCAGGCCTCATTCCTGGATAGGGTGAACATCATTCTGTGAATTATGCCGTGGCAGTTTAAGGAGCACTTCAGTCCCAAGGCTGCCAGATTTGGTGCAGAAACACTCTCACCCTGGCCTTGACTTTAGTGGAAGAGAGCATGTGAGGCCACACCCAGCCACCTCAGCACTTCCAGAGTGTCCGTGGGGAGAGGCCTTTGATGTGGCTAAAGGGGATCCAAGGTCACTGGTGGGTGAGGGTAAGAGCCCTGAAATGACCAAAGGAATGTCCTGTGACTGGGACGGGACACTCCCTGAGTGTCTGTGGTAGGTGGCAGAGGGAGATCAGCTTAATACTAGGGACAGAGATAGCAGCTTCTTCCCTTCATCTAAGACGTGATAAGTAGGTATTCCTGGGATCGACCCAGCGCGTGGCTTTTGAATTCCATGAGAACAGACACGTGTTTTCTGCACAACAGGAGCCAACCTCAGAGTCGTCAGCACCCTGTCTGTGGGGGTCGACCACTTGGCTTTGGATGAAATCAAGAAGCGGTGAGTACAACCAGGGCTCCGGACAGGGCCTGCCTGGGATGAGGCTGGGGTGAGCAGAGCTGGCGAGAGGAGCTCTCTGCTTGACTGGTGTTGTGCCTCCATGAGAGCGCCAGGTGACCGGTGCTAAATACCCACATGTGTACAAGCCACTTAAACCCAGTAGGTCAGAAGCTATGGTGACCCGGGACCATACCCTGACATGGTCGGTCGCTGCCCTTTCTGATCTCTGGGAGATCCTGGAAGAGGAAAAGGCCAGTGTTACTATTTCCTTTTCCAATGAAGAAATTCAGGACGATTAGGTCGTCCCTTGCTCTAGACTGTGAGCCCCGATCTTCTATTTTCATATACTCCCCAGTGCGGGATGTGATGGGATTGAGGGCCATTACTATTCTGAGCTTCCTGGAAGTCAGTGGAACGTCTTGGAAATGACCCATTGGGAGACACCGGTGAAGGGGCTCAAGGCCGTTGTTACAGCCAGATGTTTGCTTCCTAGCGGGATCCGGGTGGGCTACACGCCAGGTGTCCTGACAGATGCCACCGCAGAGCTTGCCGTCTCCCTCCTCCTCACCACCTGCCGCCGGTTGCCAGAGGCCATAGAGGAAGTAAAGAAGTAAGTGGATGCCTGGGCAAGTCAGGTGTGCTCTGTAGTGAGGCCTGAGCGCTCCTCAGCCCGGTCCGGTCCAGAGAGGCCTTGTCTCTGGGGTAGGGAGATGGACTAAGCTAAACTAAATCACAGGCAAAGCTGCATTAAAGGGGACGGGAAGGGAAGTCATGAGAGATGAGGCTAAGGCAGGCACAAACTCTGCTGACCAGGAGAGCAGTGCAGTGGATCCCGGAGCTGGGAGTGAGAGGGCTAGCTTTGAGAGTCAAGGTGTCCACACCACACTAGCATGGCTCTTCAATGTGAGGATAATGCCCAGGGACATCATGTGGGGGGACACCATGGGCACAACAGAGAAAGCATTTTCCCATCAGGTGCAAGGTTCTGGTTGAGAAGCCCGAGTCTGGCCCATGCAGGGCCACAGGATGCACTCTAGAGGTCAGCTTTTGTTTGTGTGATTCTAGAATTTGTTCTGAAACCCCAGGTCTAAGTTTGCTCTGCACTCTCTGGTGGCGCAGCCTCAAGCAGGTCATCCTTCTGTCTTACATTTCCCAGCTCCCCCGTGACCTCACTTCCTGTGTCCCTGTTGGCTTTAAAAGAGCCATTCATCTGTCAGCCACCTTTGCCCTATGACCTGGAAGCAGATTTAGCTTCAGACAAGGCTAGGAGTACTCTGGGTGTGGGCCATCTCTTGCCAAGGTCTGGCCGCTCACCGTCCTTCTCCCCACAGCGGCGGCTGGAGCTCCTGGAGCCCCTTATGGATGTGTGGCTACGGACTCTCGCAGAGCACTGTCGGCATTGTGGGGCTGGGGCGCATAGGTGAGGCTCCCACTGCCCACTCCTGGCTGCTTTCCCTTTTGGTTGAGACCCCAAGGGCTGGTCAATGGGTGTCCTCTGGAGAGGCTGTGCATGTAGCTAAATGAATAAAAAGGCAAGCTCAAGAGTTCCCCAGAACTCTGGTTTGCAGGAGCAGCCTGCTGAGAGCCAGGGTTCTTCTACTAACTCGCACAAAAGCTGTAAGATGCCGGGCTGGCCACGGGAATCGGGCTTCTGTGGGAAAGCCCGCCCCAACCTTGGACCCCGGTTCTAGAAGGCAGGCTACTTCCTTACTTGGAGTTGGCAGCTGAGGATCCCCCTCCTTCAGTGCTACCCCTTCAGAAGCCTGGTGGGAGCTAGGCTGCTGCCATCCTGCCTGAACAGAGGCAGCCTTGGGGGTGGGCACTGAAAGTGACTGTCTGGACAGCCAGCAATCCTCGCAGCTTGGAGGAGTTCAGTAACCTGGGGTGTGTTCAAGTCTGAGAACCCAAGTGCCCACACCTGTATGCATGCATGGAAAACTCTGGCATGTCTTGTGGAGCAGGTTGGCAGGTGGCAGTGCCACCAAAAGTCAAATCAGGTAGGGCTGCTTTCCCAGTAGAGGGCTCAGAGGAGTGAGGGGACCTCTTGGACCCTTGTCTTCAGAGATGACACATCCAGTCCTTGGAGAAGGTCAGTAAGTGGCCGTCATGATGACTGGGACCATATGAAGCCAGTCCTCCAGAGTGTGACACTGCCTCTAGATCCCTGAGGGTGGTGTACTGGCTGGGGACTGGCCACTAAGTCCCACTAAGACAGAAAAGGGACTCAGCTCTACGGTCAGCTGCACTTGGCCTCTGGGAGGTAGGAGTGAGTCATGCAATCCTTGTTGCCAGGTCAGGCCATCGCTCGACGACTGAAACCATTCGGTGTCCAGAGATTTCTTTACGCGGGGCGCCAGCCCAGGCCTCAGGAAGCAGCTGAGTTTCAGGCAGAGTTTGGTAAGAAAAAACCCTGACTTCTCCTGAATTCATCTGTGCTGTGTAGTGTGTGTGTGTGTGTGTGTGTGTGTGTGTGTGTGTGTGTGTGTGTGTGTGAGAGAGAGAGAGAGAGAGAGAGAGAGAGTGTTTTACTGATAGAATGCAGGACCTTGAGGTGTCTGGGGGTTTCCATGATCCTTAGGTGTTATTCAGTCTACCTGCTTGAGACATGGAGGGCCAGTCAGGGGCATAGACTTCCATCATGGGTCCTAGACCTGAAGTTTTCTCAGCTGGGTGGGAAGTCCTGGCAATGGTCTGTCTCTGCCCATCTCAGAGTTAATATTGCAGGCATACTCAGGATGTGTGGTTTGTTATATGTATGCTGGGACCCAACTCTGGCTCTCACGATAGTTTTCTCTGCTGAGCCACCTCTACAGCCCCTCCATCATAGTTTCTGAGACATGGTCTCTCACTGAACCTAGAACTCACAGATGTGGCTAGCACAGCAGCTCAGGAGCTCCTGGGAACCACCTGTCTCCATCTCTCCTGGGTTGGGATTACAGGCTTGGCCAGGTTTTTAGGTGGGTGTTGGGAATCCAAACTCAGGCTTTCCTGCTTATGCAATGGGCACTTTACAGACAGAGACACCTCCTTAGCCTTCTGATTTTGTTTTTTGAGATACTGTCATTATATATAGTTCTGGTTGGCCTCAAAGTCAAGGTAGCCTTCCTGCCTCAGTCTCAGAGCCCTGGAATTACTGGTGTGTGCCTCATTGCCTGGAATCCTGGGCGTTTCTTTTGTGGGCCATGGGAGCTGCCCCATGTCGTTGGTCTCTGCCATTTTGCCGTCCCTCCCTGGTGGTCAGTCTCTGATGAAGCTCTTTCCTCTCTCAGTACCTATTGCTCAGCTGGCTGCAGAGTCAGACTTCATTGTCGTGTCCTGCTCCTTAACACCCGCTACCAGGGGGCTCTGCAGCAAGGATTTCTTCCAGAAGATGAAGAACACAGCTATCTTCATCAACATCAGCAGGTAGCTAAGGGTTGTCCTAGCACTCCTGGAGAGGGGTGTGCCTATTGCAGTGATTGGGGAATTTCTGTCTCTCTCTATTGGTTGGTGACGAGGGAGCTTGGGATGTTATATCAACTTCTGTAAACCAACAGCTCTAATACAGGAAAGCCCCTTTGAGAAATGGGAGAGGAAGAAGGGTCAGCACAGGGCCCAGCCTTCTGGTTCCCTGCTCAGGGCTTGGTCACAGGAGTGTGATACTGGGAGCCAGTCACCAGGGGCCCCCAGCAGGCCCGCTTCCTTCTGCTGTGGGGCCTTTGTATGGTCCTTCAGAGGCCAATCTCCCATGTTACTGAGCTTGGCCTAACCTCACTGATGTTCTGAGCCTGTGTGGGCTTGGGGACACAGGCCCTAACACTCACCTTCATGAGTGACTTCAGGACAGTGATCCCGTGATGGAGCAATGTCCCCATCTTTGCCTCCGCCGGCCTTCCTGGTTGGCACCCTTGACAACTTTTGAGACAGCCTCATTCCAGCAGACTTGAACTTGTCATCTTTTTGCCTCAGTCTCTCAAGGGCTGGGATTATAGATGTGTGCCACCATATCTAGCTCCTTAGAACCTTACTTTGGGTTTGAGGAAGACTAGGTGAAACCACCTCCAGGGCTCATGCGCTGTACAAGTGTCTGCCTACTTCCAGTGTAACCTGAAGTTACCAACAGTTAGTGGCCTGGGTGTGAGATTGAAAAGCGGTGACGCACGCCTTTAATCCCAGCACTTGGGAGGCAGAAGCAGGTGGATTTCTGAGTTCAAGGCCAGCCTGGTCTACAGAGAGTTCCAGGACAGCCAGGGCTATACAGAGAAACCGTGTCTCGAAAAACGAAACGAAACGAAAAGAAAAGAAAAGAAAAAAGAAAAGGAAAGGAAAGGAAAGGAAAGAAAAGAAAAGGTGGAGAAGGGTTTATGCCCATGGCAGCCTTAGCTTCCTCCTGCCTGCACCAGGATGCACTTCAGGCTATATAGGGCTCTGCACGGTGATAGTCAGTCCATTGTTCAAGTACTAGTGAGTGCACGATCTATGAAGTTTCCAGAAAGCTAGTTCTTGATTTCATTGGTAGCTCACATGGATGCAGATAGGTTTCTCTGCTCTTGTTTGGCCAAATACGTGACGGTATTCTGTGGTTCTTGGCCACGGTCTAGGGGCCAGCTAGAAGTGCCTGTATCGGTCCAACACAACTGCAGCCTCCTGGGCCCTGAGAGTGGAGAGGGCTTGTGTTGCACTCCCATCCCCCAGAATTCCTGAAAGTAGGGTTTTCTTGGCTCCAAAGGACATTACTAGCTCTGTCACAAGCTGGTGAGTGGCAGGGCTCTGGTCAGAACAAGCACTCTTATGCAGGCTCCCTATAGTTTTCTAAGATGTTCCTGCCTTAGAAGTTGGTACAGGTACTTGGTGAATGGAAAAAAAATGCATTCTGTGAGTGGTAAAGGTGGCGTGGGTGGAGGGAGTATCTGAGCCTTTCCTCATCACCACTGTCACCTCCAGAGGAGATGTGGTAAACCAGGATGACCTGTACCAGGCATTAGCCAGCGGTCAGATTGCAGCAGCGGGACTGGATGTGACCACCCCCGAACCACTGCCTCCGAGCCACCCCCTGCTGACCCTCAAGAACTGTGGTAAGAACTGTTTCCAGTCCAAGTGCATAGCCGTGCTGTGGGGCTCGCCGAGGCAGTGCTAACCCAGTCAGGGACTGCGGTGTGCAGAATAATAAACCGTGAGGGCTGTTTAACAGGCATGCCATGCTCAGACAGATCCAAGAAGTGGACGCGTTTGTTAGAGGGAGGCTGACTGTACTCTTGTAGCTACTCATGGGGAAAACACGTCGGTCTAAATGGCTGTTGGCAGTGTATGGGAAAGTAATGACACCATCTGGAAGTTTCTAGCAACAACTCACTTGTGTTGCGGCTGGAGAGTCCAGGTTTAGGTTTTCCGGCATGTGGGCTCACCAGCCATCAGGCCCCCAGGCATCTTCTGAGTCTGGACCCCTCTTCAGCCTTAGGTATTGAGCCTCCCCTCCCGCTTTGCCCCATTTGCCCTCCAGGGCCCAGGATGCTTCTGGATATGCCCTATTGCTACTTGTCAGCAAATGCAATTGCTCTAGTTTTCTCTTTCTGGTCTCCTGGAGGCACAGTCACTGATTGTCAGGTCCTGCCCTAAGGGCTTCTGCAGGTCTGGACCAGAGCCTGAGACTGTGCACTGAACAGGTCCTGAGGATGCTGTTGCCCTGGGAGCAGTCTGAGACCCTGGCCCCAATGCTTGCCTTTTCTCTGTTTCCGTCTCCAGCCTCCCGAGAGGCACTGGAGCTATGGATGTCCCTCTGAATTCTGGACATGTCCCTGCTGCCTCGTTAGTGAAGGCACCCACTATTGCAGTCCTTAGCAATCCTGACTCGATTGCTGTGGCCAGCCTATAAGAACATCGACTGTGGTGGTGTGAGGGCTACTGTCCACAGCCAGGAAAGCTAGCCATATCTCCATTTCCCGTTTCCCCACACAGCTTTGGAAGGCAGGCAGCTCTTTAGAGATCATTTCATTTGCCTTGTATTGAAACCAGAGGCACCTACAGTATTTCCCAGCATTCCATCACGGAGCTACTTCCATAGTACAGATAGCCATCACTCTCCAGGGTGCAGGGTGTAGTAGCTGCTAGGCTCCCAAGCTGGTGGCTAGTTTCACCATCTACAAGTGACTCCTGTTGCCTACCATATTTTTTAAGGGTTCAAATCTTCTGTTTTGTGTGTGTTGGGGGGAGGGAGGGAGATGGGAGACCCAACTGGGTCTCAGAATTTGCTCTGACCCCCAGTCTGAAGAAATGGGGTTTATGGGGAACATCTACCCTCCCTAAGTGTAGGAGGACACAGACAGAGGGTGCATTGGTAGGAGTCTAAGGCAGAGCCTTTGTCCTGGTGGCCTGGGACCAATGCTTCCTTCTTCCTTCAGTGATCCTGCCCCACATTGGCAGTGCCACCTACAAAACTCGCAACACCATGTCCTTGCTGGCGGCTAACAACTTGCTGGCTGGCCTAAGAGGGGAGGCCATGCCTAGTGAACTCAAGCTGTAGCCAGATGGGCTTTCATGGGCTGGAGACATCTTGCCGGAAAGAGCCAAGCTGGACTTCGGACTGAGGCAAGAGCCTGGGGCAGGCCTCCTTCCTCTACTGTGTTTTCAGGGGACCTGGGAATGGGCAGATGGGCTTGTCACTTTTGGGGGCTTGCCACATACTTGCCAAAGCCTGTAATTCTAGCATTAAACAACTTCTGACACAGTGTCTAGGCCTATGACTTGGGGCACTAACAAAAAGAGCATCTTTTGTGTTTGCCAACTCGGCCTCTGGGATCTGCTTGGCTCTGCTTTCCACACTGCTCTCAACCAAATTCCCTCCCTTTTCTCTTCCTGTGGAGGACAAGCAGAAGCAGAAAAACACAGGGCCTGAACCCAATCCCATAACCACGGTGCAAGAGCTCATTGCCAGGGGAGAACTGCAAGGCAGCAGGTCAGCACCGTAGGTCAGCGGTAGTGAAGGCAGGATTCCCAGTTTTGATCCGTGTCTGTGTCTACCTGCTGCTCCCTCTGTGCTCCGGGTAGGGGCTCCTTTTAAATCACCTTCACTCTCCCCAAGGCCAGGCCATAAGAACTGCACTGCAGGACTCCCCACAGCCACAGCTCGGGCACTGCAGAGAGGCAGGAATGGGAACTCAAGGATGGGAGCGTTCCTATCTTGGAGGCTCGAGCTGACTTGCAGACAGCAGTACAGTACAGAAGCACTTCCCTGTTTTGTTTCAACCCAAACTGAAGCAAAGGAGACTGTGTGTTTAGCGGCATGGATATGACAAATTTTTAATTCTAAAATCTGTTTTGACCAGCATTAGCACCTGATAGGGTGCCCCTACACTTGATGCCACCTCCAGAAGATTGTACATGATTATGCCGGGCTAGAATTAAGGCTAAAAATCAAAAGTCAGGTCCCCAATCCCAGTTAGAATCCCAGTGAAACTCCAGGTTGCAGCGACCCTGGGCTCGTTTCCCAGGGACCTTGGAAATCTTTAAGTGCTACAGCATGTTGGAGGACACTGGCCTCAGCTTGCTTCTCACATGGAGAGACTGACTACGAGGTAGATGAGATTCCAGGTCCACCCAGCAGCAGAGAGGCAGGCTCCGTCAAACGCCAGGGACAGGCCCCAGAGCAAAGTCCACTTGTATCGAAGCCGAGGTGAGGGGCAGACTTGAAGCACCACGTCCCTAAGACAGGAAGGACAACTGCTAGTCTATGCCTGTGACAATGGCTCCTCACCCAGCAGGACAGCTCTGGTTCTCCATGCTGACCCACCTGACTCCCACTGGTCTCTATGAAGGTGGATATAGAGACCCACCCCCATTGTGTCTCAACAGGACTGCTGACCATCAGCTATACAGCATCTTCTCAAGTGAGCCCAGTGCCTTCAGTAGTCTTTCCCACAGCTGCTCAGCAGCAGGAGTCTAGCTGAGTTTGGGCTTGCTTCTCTGGGAATCAGCTCAGATGTCATGCCCTCTCAGAGCATTACAGGTCAAGCCACAGATTCATGGTCACACCAGCTTAAGAGAAGACACATGCTCATTTTTGTTTTAGGATATGCAGAAATATGTGGCTCTCTAAAGTTAATGAATTTCTCTGAATTGTGTACAATGGTTTGGTATCTCTGAAAAAAATTCTTGTTCATCTTTAGCTTACAGATATGCATGAACCTGTGCTATTCTCCTGGGTGCATGTCAGGATGCAGCAGCCCTGGCAGCATGGTTATCAGGGGACAGCAAGGTAGGGACAGAGAACTGAATGCCACCCCGAGAACCTTGGGTATTTTTGGTGAATTCTATGCTGTAGGCTGACTCTTCCAGAGCCTGTGAAGAACTGAGACATGAACACTCCTACAGTTAAGTCTAATTCAACACTGAGTTAAAGAAGGGACACCACTGAAAGCTGAGGTGTAGCTGTGAGAGCCTACGGCACAGAAATAAAACCATGGCAGCAGTGCCGCTGTGGTTAGTCTAACTGGCTACACCCAGGAGAGGTATTCTATGGGGCTTCGGAGTGAGAAGTGACAAGGTCAAGGGCAGCTGATCTTGGGTGGCCTTGGGCATCCAGATGGCATGAAAGGCAAATGCGCCGTGAGAACCCATACACAGGACTTTGTATAACCAGAGGAAAGACAGACACTAGCTTCCCACTTACATCAAACAAGTACGGTATCAGAAATACACGGTTAAAACCCTGCTAACACAGCACGGACAGAAACACCTCACTGTCACTCCTACAAGTACACACTCCATTACAACTTTAGTTCTTAAAACAAAGAGAAAAGTTACTAAAAACACCTATGCCATAGAGATGTATTCAAAAGTCTATACACCTGTTAGTCCA
The DNA here is from genome assembly GCA_902729485.2 of Mus minutoides. Classification (NCBI taxonomy): domain Eukaryota; kingdom Metazoa; phylum Chordata; class Mammalia; order Rodentia; family Muridae; genus Mus; species Mus minutoides. The sequence goes on along the minus strand of LR749936.1, from coordinate 791,559 downwards.
AGGGCATATTTCCCTGGACCCAGTATAAGCACCATCAGAGGGCAGTGCCTGTGACTGCAACTCAGATACAAATAAAAAATCCACAGGACTTTCAGAGGCCTGGGACTAGCTCAGGGTACACCTTAAGCATCGGTGGTAGACAGGCTTGTCCTCCAAGGCCTTCTTTTTAGATAGCACCAAGTCACCTGGTTACACATATTATGTTCTGCATTGCTGTACAGGGATGGAATACTCCCATCACAGGATACAGGACATTTAATTAAATGCTTCACAGAGCTTTAAAATAGTGTTAAATGTTTTCTGCACTTTCATTTTTAAATTCAATATTCTTAACAACAACGACAAACTACTTTAGGACTGCATTCCTCCACCCTAAGAAATGTGCAGGGTAAGTGCTACACCTAACAGTTCTCTGCTTACTCTTGGCTGAAATTTCATGAGAGCCACTGGACAGTGAGATCGAGTCCAAGAGTGGCAAGAGCTGCCTGCCCACAGCGGTTTTAGTTTCAGTGCAGACTGGCCTGTGTGCTGTGGCGAGGGGTGATCAGAGCAGGGTGCTGGGGAGGTTGCTGCTCTGCCAGCGCAGGCAGGTCGTCTTCGAGTGTTTATACAGGTGGCTGGACTGACTGAACCGTTTGCCACACTTGAGGCAGGCATACGGCTTTTCTCCTGTGTGGACCCGGATGTGCTTCTTGCAATCTGTCAGAGTCAGGAAGGTTTTACAGCAGATTTTGCAAGCATACTTTCGAGCTCCCTCTACAACCAAGACATTGTGCTCCGATAAGGCCTTCTTGCACTTTGACAAGACATCAGCAGATGCCCTGGTCAACTGCGGAGGGCCAGGCTGGGAGGCATGGCCATTTTCAAATGAGGTGGCCCCGTTCATCATTAGTTGGGAACTGGCTGAGTTTTCAGAGATCTGTGAGCTCCTGACAGAAGTTACCACTGGCATTTTTGGAGCTATTCGTCGGTAGTATGGAAAGTTACTGGCCCCTCCTCGTGGGGAACCCATCATGGCCCTGGAGAAGGAAGAGTGGAGACCCAAGCCAGACCTGGAAAAATCCATCCCGAATTGTTCTCCTTGGTAGCCTGAGGTCTGCACACAGGGCAGGCCCATCACCTCCTGCATAGGTCTGGCGAAGTGGGAGTCTGCAGGCTCACTGAATGGGTTCTCTACATGGGAACCAGGGGCAGAGGAAGGCCCACCTGCTGGCCCAGCCTCTGGACTCAACAGGTAAGGAGCCTCGCCCTCGAGCCTACAGTCACTGGTGGTGTTTGGGAGGTTGTCGTCTGTGCTCTGACCTGCACTGAAGTTACTCCCCCTGCTCTTGTTGAGAAAATTGGAAATGCTAAAAGAGGTCTTATGTTCTAGATTATTCGTGACTTCTAAGATGTGGATGTCCCCAACCCTGTCGGTGCTAGACTGGGGATCGGAAAAGCTCCGGTCACTGCTTTCAGGGCTGAGGTCTATCTTCCCAGCACTGACCACCACTCCTTCCACCTCCACAGACTCACTGCCCTCTGCTTGGGAGGTCACGTCGCTCACTTCATCCTGCGGCTCGGGAGAGCTCAGGGGCTCCGACTTCACCACCACTCTCATGTGTTCCTTCTCTCCAAGGCCAACCTCAGGATTTTCACACTGGAAACTGCCTTTCTCAGCCACGGCCTCTTGTTCAAAACTCGTTTCAACCTGAGTTGCACGAGAGGCCATGTTGCCAGCACTGCCATCTGACTGGCTGGGCACTTGAGCGTCTTCTTGGGCACCAAAAGGCCGATCAAACATCATGGCGCTGTCTTCCTGGTTGTCAGCCATCCCATCGGGTTTAGGATTATCCACGATTTTCAGAGAATCCGGTGAGAAGAATTCCTCCCGGGAATGAACTCCCGTAGGCCCGCTCTCTGGAGTAACATCTGAAATGGCAGATTCCTCCATGGAGGATCGCAGGCGCTGCCGGGCCCGCTCCTCTACGGACTGTTTGCGCTTGTGAAGGCGTCTCATGGGGAAGGGTGTCCGCTGGTCCAGGCTGCTGCGCATGGATGAGCTCATGGGGGCTGTCGGCTCCTCAGCACTCTGGCTGGAACCGAGGGCTGAGCTCACAATGCTGAGTCCCAGCTGCTGCAACATAAAAGAGCGCTGCATGCGGGCACTTTGCTCCTGAGCGCGCTCACTAGAGGGAGACATGGGGAGCGTCCTTGTCGTCAGGTAATGTTTACATGCCTTAACAACAGAGTTCAGATGCAGGTGAGAGGCTGCCAATAAGACATCCATAACGTTGCTCTCCCCTAGCATGAGGGTGGAGGTATACATCATGTCAATCAGGGCGGCGAAGGCCTCGGCTGTCACCACCTCACTATCTAGCTGGATCATGTTCATGGTCTGATCTCCTTCTGCCACCGAGAACAGTGCTCGGAAATGTGTGCTGCATGCTGCCAGCACAGAGCGGTGGGCTTTGAAATGCCTGTTGCCCACTACAATGACACAGTCACACAGCTGCCCATGAAGTCTCTGGTAGTTCAGCTGCTGAAAGATCTGCTCAAAGTGACCAGGAAAATCCATTGTCCTATTCAAGACACAAAGGAAAAAAGTGTTAAGAACCTGAACATAGAATGCACTGAGAGGTGTGGTGGCCGGGCCTTGGAGGTACAAGCCTTTAATCTCAGTACTCAGATCTCTGAGTTCAAGGCCAGCCTGATCTACAAAGTAAGTTCCAGGACAGCCAGGGCTATACAGAGAAACCCTGTCTCAAAAAAAAGGGGGTGGGGGTCAGGGCTGACAAGAAGGTTCAGCCAGTTAATATTCCTGATACCAAGCCTAACAAACTTCAGTTCCATCCCTGGGTCCTACATGGAGGAAGAGGAGAACCAACTCCCAAAAGCTGTGCTGTGACCACTAAACACCCATCAGGGGATGCAGACATATGTGTACACACAAATAAGTGCACTTTAAAGACTGGCTGGCCACATCGGAGCTTTTAAAGCTTGTGACATCTAATAATGGGCCTGCATATCAGACCCTGTCAACTATGGAGCAAAAGTCAGTTCAGCTCAAGCTCCAGATCCATCAGCCCTTCATGGAACTTGCTTAGAACACTGAGGTCTCTGTTAAAAAAGCCCGACTGAAAGGCTGAATTGCCCCACTGAAATTTGTTAGCATTCAGCATTCCCTAGAACAGTGAATTCCAGCAGCCTTAGCAACCTTAGTGAAAAGGGCAAATCGATAGCGGAGACGATTACTAGCTATAGAGACGGGAACAGACTGCAAACATGGGCTCCCCTTCCACACCCCGCACCTCAGCCCTGAAGCCAGTACTCTCTTGGAGGCGTTGGGTTTTTTGTTTTTGTTTTGTTTTGTTTTGTTTTTTTAAAAAAAAAAGGTATAAAGCAGGGCTGGAGAGATGGCTCAGCCCCAGGTTCAATTCCCAGCACCTACGTGGTGACTCACAACCCCTAACTCCAGTTCCAGGGGAATTGATGGCCTCCTCTGGCCTCTTTGGCTACTGTACACACGGTACAAAGACATATGTAGAGGTAAACACTCATATGCATGAAATAAAAAGCTAAAAAATAAAATCAGGGTACACAAAGGTAAATGTACAGTGGTTAATACTGAACTGGAGCTGGGATGGCGGGACCCAGTGTGTGACAGTTGTGTCCCAGTGTCCTAACTTACAAACTGCTACAAGCACACAGATTTTTTTCATGGATAGAATGTTTTACAGTAATGGATTATACATTATAGCGCCAAAACCAATAGACTGTACCTTAAAAATAATAGAAAATAATTAAGAAGGAAGAAAGGCCGCAAATGAGTTTGACTCAAAGCCTCGCTTTCAGAAATGACAGGACACCCACATCACTAAGCAAAATGACTGCTCACAGAATCACTAACAGCCGGTAACATCAAATCATTCTTCCTTTAGGTAGCATGTTATTTCTTTTGAAAAGTAGTATTGTTCTTTAATCCCAGCACTGGGGAGGCAGAGGCAGGCGGATTTCTAAGTTCGAGGCCAGCCTGGTCTACAGCGTGAGTTCCATGACAGCCAGGGCTACACAGAGAAACCCGGTCTTGAAAAACAAAAAACAAACAAACAAAAAAGTAGTATTGTTAAAAGATAGGAAAATATTTACCAACAGAACAGTAAATTTACTTTAAATATACTGGAAAGTTTTTATTATAACAAGTTCAAGGAGAAAAAGAAGGGCCACATGTCTTTTAATGTTGAGTCTCGACCCAGTAAATATCTGCATATTTCTTGAAATTATTTGAAATAAAAACTTGCTTCCTTTTATCTAAGAAATGACTACATTTCTTAGGAACATTGTAGCTACCCATTCATTTCAGGTCTGTATGTCTGACTAGGGTGGGGGCCCTGCCCTCCACAGACAAGATCAATAACCCCAGTGAGGCACTTCTTTGCCCTCCACAGAAACATTCCATTTCGTCCTCTCCAGAGGAGAAACCCTGGCCTCGAGGCCAGGGATCTGAATGAATTAACTGCTAAGCCTGGGGCACACATGCACACAGAACACCTAGCATGTCAGTACTATAGATAAAAGGACCAACAAGATGGATCCACACCCTCGGGGAGAAAAGACTAATAAACAAGTAACTCTAACGTATTGCCATGGTAAGACGCCACAACAGGCACAAGCACGGGGTTCCTGCCTCTGATGGCCAGGAAGGGGGTACTGAAGGCTTGCTGGGGAAGAGCTCTTCTAGGGTTGGGGTGCTGAAGCAGACTCTCCGAGGGTGATGAGTGGAAGAGAAGTTCTGAGTTAAAGTCTGCACACCTCACCTCCACCACTCCCACCCACCTCTACCTGCTCAATGACTAACAGTATGAATGGCCAGGTTCAGACTTCCCAGGGAGACTGGACTTTTGTATGTGAAGGATAACTGGAAAGCCCAATAAAATACTTAGGTCCCATATGGCAAAACACATTCATCTCCAAGGACAACCCATTCACTCCGCTTCCAATCAGCCAAGGCTTCCCTTCTACTGGGAATGTGAAGGAGCAGCACACACTGAGAAGAAAACAACCCTCTTAACACAAGGCCAAGCACCAGGGGCTGGAGAGACGATGGTTCCCTGGTTAAAGAACTGGTGGCTCTTCAGAGGACACAGGTGATTCCTAGGTGGCAGCTCACAACTGTCTGTAGCTCCAGCTCCAGGGGATCTGACAGCTTTTTCTGGACTCTACTAACACCAGGCACACATGTGATATACAGACATACATGCAGGGAAAATACTCATAAAATGGAAGTACCAAATAAACAGAACAGTGCCCAGGAACATTCGGAACAAACAAATGATTTAAGGGGAAACTGAGGTCAAAACAAAACAAACATCTATGGTCAACAGCCTCAGATAAGATAGCACATCCATGAAATAAAAGTATTCTTTCTTTTTTTAAAAATGATTTATTTATCTTATGTGTAAGAGAGTTCTGTCTGCATGGACATCTGTGAACCACATGCATGCCTGGTGCTTGTTGGGGCAGAAGTCATTGGATGGCCTGAACTGGCTGTAAGCCTCCATATGGGTGCTGGGCATTGGACCCGTACTGAATGCCTGTGATGGCATGTGATTGTCATCCTAGCGCTAGGGAAGCTGAAGCAGGTATGATGACCGTTCAAAGCTAGCCTGTGGGGGAGGGGAGAGAAGGAAAAGAGAGGAAAGAAAGGGTGCAAAAGCAGGGAAGGGAGAGAAAGAAAAAGTACTGGAAATTCAAAGTGGCAAAGAATATTAAGTTAATAGAATTGGAAGAAAATGATTGAGCAAATCTCCCAGATTAAGACAAAGGAGAAACAAAACTGAACAGCAAACAGAAGATTAGCCAATGAAGCCTAACTCTAACCTCAGAAACTCAAAGACAGACAATGGAAGAGAACAGTGATTCAGAAAATAATGCAGGGTCTGGTGAGTGGCTCAGAAGCTAAGGCACTTCCTGCCAAGAGTTCAGTCCTGGGAGAGAGATGATAACTGCAAGTTGTCCTCTGAACTGTGTATGCACAAACACACAAATCATCTAGCAATATTATGGAACCTTAAATTAAAAAAAAAAAAAAAAAAAGAGTGAGTTTGGGATCCAGTGGTGGGGTAGTAGTGACAGATTTACAAAAAATTGGGATAAATTTAGCATTAGACTCTTTCAAAGCAATACTGAAGGTTAAAAGATAACTCCTTCAGAATTCTCCAATAAAATGATTTCCAACAGAGAACTCCACTCTTAGCCTACTAATCAATTATGATGGTAAACTAAGGCATTTCAGAGAAGCGAGAACTCACAGGGTATCTCTCACCTCTCAGAAAATTACTAACGGATGTACTTAAGCTGAGAAAACAAAACCAACAAACATGACAGATGGCACCACAATGGTAAGAATAAAGCAAGAGGAAGAGATCATAGGAAGCCAGAGAGCCCAACATCTTAACATGACAACTCTGGGGCCCAAGCTTCCAAAATATGAATCTCTAGGCAACATATTTAAGCCACAACCAAACTACAGTACTTGGCTTATGTTGGATCTTTGCTATGATGAGGTTCAAATTACATTTCCCAGGGCTGGTGAGATGGCTCAGCGGGTAAGAGCACCCGACTGCTCTTCCGAAGGTGATGAGTTCAAATCCCAGCAACCACATGGTGGCTCACACCTTCTGACACCTTCCTCTGGTGCGTCTGAAGTCAGCTATAGTGTACTTATGAATAATAATAAATGAATCCTTGGACCGGAGAGAGCAGGGACTGAGCAAGTGGGACCGGCCAGAGCGAGAGGGGATGACCAGAGCGAGCAGGGTTGACTGGAACAAAGAAGAAAAAAAAAAGAAGAGAGAGAGGTATTCTTAAAATCCCCTTAGTCTGTAAGATATAAAATTGGCTACTCTATGTTCTGATTAAAGCTGCTTTTCCACCTTCAACAAGGCTCTGCTTGGTTGGCAGGTTGGGCCAGCTGGGACTTCTAAAGGACCTCTGTCCTAAATCTAGTAATAGTCTCTTACCAGTACAAAAGATAGGAGAGAAAAAGTTAATTTCTTATACTGAGTTTGCTTTTAAAGCAGTATGAGCCACTTAAAATTTACATTGATCAGTATTTGACCACGCTGAGCTGCTTTTGACCTTCTTTCTATTCAATAAAGAAAACAATGTATGTCGTAGTAGATGTGTTGTGTGTGTGTGTGTGTGTGTGTGTGTGTGTGGTCTTTCTGGGAGGAAGAAACAGCAGGCTTCCTCTCCTTGTCATCCTTCCTTGACCTCCCTGTAGTAGAAACGAAAACTGGATAACAAAAGGTGAATGCCTTGCAATTTTAGAGAAAGATGCTGTTGAGCTAATTTAAAATTATGACTGAATAATTAAGATGCACTGAAAAATCAATTATACCATGTTAACAATATCATATACAGGGGCAAAACAGGAAGCAATTCACTCTAATCATTTTAATTTGAAAAGCTGACTATAAAGGATTTGTAAACCCACTTATTGAATATAAAAAGTAACAGATTATCATATATAATTTTCAAAAAGCACACCACCATCTAATCATTCATTAAAGTTTGCAAAACAAATAGTTTGTTAATTTCCATTTATATAAGGTAGAGCCTCACTCCTAATCAGTTTTTCTCAGTAACAAACTTCCTCAAGAGCATAAAGGCAAATATGTAAAACTCACTCATTACAATTAGAGTGAAATAACTGAGGATGGGTCTTCTAATTGCACCACATTTTATTAAGTCTGAAATGCCAGTGGTTATAAGCTGAATTATTTTGTGTAACACAAGAAAAGATGGAAAGAAAGCTGTCATTTTTGTTTGTTTTGAGACAGGGTCTCCTGACCCAGTATCCAGAGTGCTGGAATTGAAAGTGTAAGCCCTGGCCAGGCGTGGTGGCTTACGCCTTTAATCCCAGCACTCGGGAGGCAGAGCGGATTTCTGAGTTTGAGGCCAGCCTGTTCTACAGAGTGAGTTCCAGGACGGCCAGGGCTTACCAAGTGCAGCTATACAGAGAAACCTTGTCTTGAAGAAAAAAAAAAAAAAAAGAAAGTGTAAGCCCAAATATAAATATTATCAATTAAGCTATAATATGCTATACCATCCATCTTCAAAAGAATTTAATAAAATTAGTTTCAGGGCTAGAGAGATGTCTCAGCAGTTAAAGAACATTGACTGCTCTTCCAGAGGACCCAGGATCAAATCCCAGCATGGCAGCTCATGACTGCCTGTAACTCCAGTTTCAGGGAACCCCATACCTTCACACAGACATATATGCAGGCAAAACATTAATGCACTTAAAATATTGTCTTAGTTGGGGTTTTACTGCTGTGAACAGACACCATGACCAAGGCAAGTCTTATAAAAAAACAACATTTAATTGGGGCTGGCTTACAGGTTCAGAAGTTCAGTCCATTATCCTCAAGGTGGGAGCATGGCAGTATCCAGGCAGGCATGGTGCAGGCAGAGCTGAGAGTTCTATGTCTACATCCAAAGGCTGCAGTGGAAGGCTGACTTCCAGGCAACTAGGATGAGAGTCTTAAACCCACACCCACACCTATTCCAACCTGGCCACACCTCCAGATGGTGAGACTCCCTGGTCTGAGAATATACAAACCATGACATTCCACTCCCTGGCCCTCACAGACTTGTTCAAAAACATGAGTCTATGGGGGCCATGCTTAAACATAGCAAAATGCAAAATGCATTTAGTCCAACTTTTAAAGTCCTCATAGTCTATAGCAGTCTCAGCAATGTTAAAAGTCCAAAGTTCAAGGTCTCTTCTGAGATTCATCCAACTAATTAACTGTAATCCCCAAAGCAAGGCAGGAAACCAGATGGGGTAACTCCAAACTCTGCATCTCCATTGCTGATGTCAAAGCAGTCAGAGCTCCACTCCTTTTTCATCTTTGTTGACTGCAACAAACTGTTGACTGTTGACTGCTTTCTCCTGGGCTAGTTCCACTCCCTGTTAGCAGCTTTCCTCAGCTGTATCCCATGGCTCTGGCATCTTTAACATCTTTGAGTCTCCAAGGCAATTTCAATATTACAGCTCCTTGTTTCAGTGTCTGGGATTCCACTTGATCTTTTGGGCTCCTTCTAAGGGCTGGCATCACTTCTCCAGCTCTGCCCTCTGTAGCACTCTAAGCTCAGGTTGATCCACTCCACTACGGCTGCTGTTCTTGGTGATCATCCCATGGTACTGTTATCTCCAATACACTGGTTTCACTCTTTCACTCCAACTAGGCTTCACCAATAGCCTCTCATAGGCTCTCTTCATGGTGCCAAGCCTCAAATCCTTTGCATGACCCCTTCAGTCCTGGGCCATCAAATACAGCTGAGGCTATACCTTCTCCAATGGCCTTCTATGACCTTTCACAGTGCCAAGCCTCAGCTATTCTTCATGACCCCTTCATGCCTTCAAAACCAGTACCACCTGGGTGATTCTTACACATTACCAAGTCCAGCCGCAGCATGAGGTACAACCTTGGCTATCTCTGGAACACAGCTTCTTTGTGCTCCCAGAAAACACTTCCCAGAAGATTTCACCTCAGTGATGCTGATATCTTCACAATCACTGCTAATTTCTTAGCTCCAGCTAACCAGCATCAATTGTCCCAGTAGTTCCTTCCATTCTTAACTCTAGAGCCAGAGCCACATGCTGAAGCTGCCGAGTTCTGCTGCTTGCACTAATTAGAACATGACCCACTTGTACTATTACATTGTCACTGGCTTTGTTTTCCAAATCCTTCACTACCTAAGCTTGGCTATCCTGGGTATTGCTCTGTAGATTGGCCTTGAACACAGAGATCAGCATGCCTGTCTCCTGGGATTAAAGATGTGTACAACCATGACTGGATCTAAATTTAGCTGGGTAGGATCTTGCCCCAAGGTCCCACTCCCTTAATCTGTTATCTCCTAGAACACAGGATTTTGCTCCATTTAACTTCCTGGTACCCCTTTAATACTTGAACCATATATTTTATATTTTCCCTTTCTAAGCCTGCTATGCTTGTTTAAACTTCTCTTCATAAGACTTAACCAACTTGGGAGGGAGAGGCAGGCGGATTTCTGAGTTCGAGGCCAGCCTGGTCTACAAAGTGAGTTCCAGGACAGCCAGGGCTATATAGAGAAACCCTGTCTNCTTCTCCTTTGAAATTTCTTGGGCTAGGTCAACACAGTTCAAATTACTCCCAGCAACATTAAGCCCCATTTAAAGCATTCTACTGCTTTCCAAATCCAAAGTCCCAAAATCCATATTCTTTCAAATAAAAGCATGGTCAGGCCTTTCACAGCAATACCCCACTCCTGGTACCAACTTCTGTCTTAGGATTTTTTTTTTTAATGTTTTGTTTTCGAGACAGGGTTTCTCTGTATAGCCTTGGCTGTCCTAGAACTCACTCTGCAGACCAGGCTGGCCTCAAACTCAGAAATCCGCCTGCCTCTGCCTCCCGAGTGCTGGGATTAAAGGCGTGTGCCACCACACCCGGCATTTAGTTAGGATTTTACTGCTGTGAACAGACACCATGACCAAGGCAAGTCTTATAAGAAACAGCATTTAATTGGGGCTGGCTTACAAGTTCAGAGGTTCTGACCATTATCATCAAGGTGTGAGCATGGAAGTATCCAGGCAGGCATGTCACAGACAGAGCTGAGAGTTCTATGTCTTCATCCAAAGGCTGCTAGTGGAAGACTTCCAGGCAACTAGGATGAGAGTCTTAAGCCCACACCCACAGTGACACACCTATTCCAACCTGGCCACACCTCCAGATGGTGCCACTCCCTGGTTCGAGAATATACAAACCATCACAAATATAAACAAATTATTTTTTAAACCTAGTTTTAGAATTGAACTACTAAAACCGTAATGTATTCAAGTATAATAGGAGATCAAAAGGAAAGTTATCTACAGATAAACTAAACTTGAATACGAAGATCCTATCATCTCTTCTATGTTACAATCAAGTCAGTTCTCCAATATAATTCCTAGTCTGTGTAGGCTAGTAACAAAAGCTTTTGAAAACATTTCCTTCAGTTGTTGAGAGCTTTTGGTGCCACTTCTAGGAATTTGGCATTTTTCACTGGGATCAGACCAGGAAGTAGGCTCAGATAAGAATATCAGAAACAGTGACCACGGGGCTTTGCAGACTATAAGGAGCAGGAATTCTAAGCATCTGGTCTTTAAGCATAGGAGAAGGTCACCTTAGCCAGACAGTGTGGTGCTGCGAGCACCTCATCCCACCTGCCACACTAAGGGAGTCAGCAGACAGCATCCCTGTTAATAAAGGGCAGGTGCAGTTAGCGCCCATGCTCACAACTAACACAAGGAAAACGCATTTACAGCTAATTTACATTCTGAGAAATCAGCTGAGTTGCAAGTTGACATGGAAGCTGTATTTTGGGTTCTTTTTCCCCTTTCTTCGGAAAACTGGAGGCTGACTCAGGAGTTTGTCAGCACGGTGGCACCGTCTGCCGCTCCCTCAACACTCAACACAGGAGTTTTAATAGGATAGAATTAATGTTAAGAACTTTAAATACTAAAAACTGCATTTTGCTGTCCAAATAATTTTTTTTAAATTCTAATTAAATTTAATTCTAATTGGATAGTCTAGAGTAGTCTCTTCTGAACACACTGACCCTTAAAATTGGGAAAATGCCTCTTCCTTAAGATGCTTTTCCCCAAAATCTCATTACTCATCAATTCAGCAGAATTCTGCCGGAAACACACTAACTACCTAGAATAAATCAGCCAGCACTCCAGTAGACAAAATAAGTTTTGTTTTCACCCAACTTTTAGGGAAGGGGAAAAAGAAAAAAAAACAAATCGTCAGCAAACAGTCTTCTCACAAAGTCCTACTCCATTTACTTAGCAAAACCTCAGAGCCCAGAAGGAGCCCTCCATCTACTGACCTTACCTGGCGGGTCACCAAGGCTGCAGCAGAGGCCAGCTCGGTCTCTCTTGTCTTCCCAAGCTCGCTGAGATTTCCAGAAGGGTTAAAGTGGCCAGCGGAAGGCCTTCCTTTAGCTTGCAAGCTTTTCTTTTAACACTCTCCTTCGCCTGTCTGTCCTTTCCCCTACCCAGTAAGCCTTTAGCTTACTGCCAACCAGGAGACTTTTCAGCAAATGAAAGCAAAAATCTCTAGCAAACTAACGAAGTGCCCGGTCCACTTTTTAAAACCATATAAAGCACAACATGTCATACAAAGACAAATCACGAACGAGTAAGGCACAGTATTCCCTTCAATCTCTAAAACCCTAAATGTATGTAAACTCAACTCAACAGTCCAAGAACATGTTTTGGAATTTTTTTCTTTCAGTCCTTGAAAATTGCGAGTTTTATTAATTTTAATTACCTAGGCTCAGATCACACTACTAAGGTAATCAAGACCTTGCTTTTGCTGAGTCTTTGACCCAAAAATTTTCCTCCAAAAATAAAAATAACCAAAATGTGGTTCCTACAGAGTTCGCCACGATGCTCGGACGCAGACTGACCATAGTAAATGGCACTTTAGAAAAACAAAACAAAGCAGAAACCCTTAATCCGCTCCTTATTTCTACTGTTGTTTATGTGCAAAGCAGTCGGTCCTCCAGGGGAAGATGGGACCGCTGTCTCTTACAACCGCACCCCACGCTCCTCGCACGAAGCCTGCAAGAAGTGGCCATTCAATAAATGCCTACTAAACACTTTTGTCTAACAAGTTGGGGCATTCCCAAACGCTGACTCCACCCCTGTTGTCGGCCGCTGGCTCCCGAATCCAGACAGCTTATGGCCTTGCTCTGATGAAACGAAACCTCATCGTTCAGGACCCAGGGCAGGAGCAAGAGAGCCACTCGCCTCCATCCCGCAGGACAGCCGCTCCTCGGCTCATCCCGCCAGGATGCAGATCGCGAGCGCGGGTTCCCACGGCCTCCCGAGAGGCTCCATGTCCAGCAGGAGATCTGCCGGGCACCAGTCCCTGCCCCACCCCGCACAGACAGCCCAGCGTCGGGACACAGGGGACGCCTGCGCACAAGAACTGAGTTACCACCCGCCTGGCCCCACCGAGGCGGAAGGGTAACAATACCCCTCAGCAGTAAGACAGGGTGGACAGGCGGCCCCCGTATGGCTGCGCGCTCCCCGATGCCTCGGCGCGCTCCCCGATGCCTCGGCGCGTTCCCGGTGCTCAACCGCCTGCACGTGAGCGCGCTCCGCGCTCGCCAAGGCCACTCTAGCTGATAGGGTCGCCTCACCTGAGCCGGGCTCCGCCCCCCTTCTCCTCGCAGGAGGAGGCGGTGGCCCTCCTCCGCTCGGACGGACCCTGCGGAAGGAGGCGGGAAGGTCCAGACTGACTTCCCCGGCGGTGACTTCCGCCCGCCCCGCCCCTCGCTCCGGGCTCCTTGAGCACGTTCGCGCGGTTCTTTGAGAACCCGGCGACAGTAAACGGATGTGAGGTATCCATTTCACCGCCCACACAGGCCTCCAATGGCCAATCATCAGGAGGGCGGGGCCACGGTAGGCGTGACGTCCTGAAAATTTTACCAATCTGCAATCCCAGGACCCCGGCTGTGTTTACTACCACAGCATCCGCGAACGCTCTGACCAATCACAATTTGCCTTACAGCACGTAAAGTTGTTCTTAAAGGCCTTTGAAGGCGGGACTTATCACTTAGCAACATCAGGTTTGGCCTGTAGAAAAGCTATTTTATGTCACGCCCAATCAGAATTCAGCATGAATAAGGAAAGCTAGTGTTTTCCGTCTACTTGAGCCAATCGCAATGACTACTGCTAGCCTTGAGTCCCTCCATTGGGTCGCGCTGACGGCTTTCCTACCTTCAAGGGGCAGTGACCGGGAGTGTGAAGGACTTCCTCTCGCTGCGAGCTGGAGGATGCTCCTAGTTTACAGGTTTGGGAAAAGATGAAAACGAAACCCCAAGAAGCCGAGTGAGTCGAATGGAACCCAAAGGCAAGCTTCACAATGAGTAGAAAATGCCGTCGGTCTAATGGTGGTTGGGCGGATCGTCGCCCGCATCGCGTCTCAGTGGCCCAGACGTCCTGCATAGCAACGGGAGGGTCGGAACTCAGAGTCCGACGTGTGCCCACCAAGCCAGAATCAAGTTTACAGTCGCCACCACCTTAAAGTTTAAGGGCTCAGCCCTCTTAGCAATGCCGCAAAATGTGTGCTGGACAGGGTGGGAAAGAGGAAGGCTCGGCTGCCAACTTGGCCTCCCGGTAGTTTCCCTCTTGGGGTACACCATCGAGCAGTAAAATCAAGATATGTGTTCTAGATAGCGTTTCTGTTGCTTTGATAAAACTGACCAAAGCAGTTTGGAAGAGGAAGTGTTTATTGGGCTTTCACCATCGTTTCGGGAAGTCGTGGAAGGAACTCAAGCAGAAACCATAGACTAACGCTGCCTCCTGGCTTGGGCTCCCCTGTCCTTGTGCTCAGTTCACGCTTGCGTGAGGATGGACAGGCCACAAGGGATGAGTCCTACTAAATCAATTAGCAGGCAATCCCTCTTCCCAAGTGACTACGAGGACAGTATAAAATTCTGACAATAAGCCAAGCACTAATGAGAAACCCTTTCACATATGTAGATCTTATGGTAATTCTGTAACCTAGATAATATTTCATATCATCCAATTAGTAAAAAAAAAAAAAAAACCAACACCAAAAGAACAAAGCTTGCAAATCAGCACCCTTCCCATTTTTTGGTGGGACTATCAGCTGTTCTCTTTGAAGAAAACTTAAATTTTTAAAATATACATTCCCTTCTTGCTAGCGATTTCTTTCTAGAAATGTATGCAACTGAGACGGGACAACGTGTAAAGTACAGCTGAGGCTGTTCTCCACAAGTTTTTAAATATTGGTATATGCATATAATGCCTTTTTGAGTAATGAACCCACATACATACAAAATAAAACCAGCCTGGTGTGGTAGTTTTCCACCTTTGTTAATAACCACAGCACCCTGGAAGCAGGCGCAAGGGAATCAGAAGTTGGAGGCCTACCTAGATTACAGAGCACGATTTTGTCGTCCCCCCCCCCAAAAAAAAGAGGGTCTCCTGGGAGGATTTATTCGGTGGTAGAATGTTGCCTACCATTCACTTGGACACTGTCACTAACACCCAAAACTAAATCCAATAACCTGCACTGGGGGCTGGGGCGGAACTTGTATAGCTCCCTCAGTAGTGGAAAATCTTTAATCCAGGCACTTGGGGGTCAGAGGCAGATGAGGATGGCTCCGTGATTGAAAGCACCTGCGACTTGCAGAGGCCTTTGGTCCTTAGCATCCACAGCAGGCCGCTCACTACTGCCTTACCTCCAGCTCCAGGGGCTCTTACACCCTCTTCTGGCCTCTTGAGGCACACGCACACATATACACACATGTACATGGATTTCTGAGTTGCTACACAGAGAAACCCTGTCTCGAACCCCCCCAAATATATATATTCTTAGTTCACAAGTTAATAGGGTTTCCTAAGGCTTCATCCATCCTTAGTTTGCAGCAGTTCCCAACCCCAATAAACCCAAGTAAAGCCACACAACCCAGTTATTATAATTATAAGCTGTGTGCCTAGACTGGACAGCTCTAGCACTGTGCCAGTTTATCCCCCAGCTGCAAGACCCTTTGCTACTTGCAGTTTCTCCTGGCCACGTGGTTCTGATTCTCCTCTTCTTCAGTCCTCTCCCCTTCCCTTCTCCTCCTCCTCTCTACCTGTCCCTACTCTCCAAGACCTCCCACCTCTCCCCTCCCCTGCCCAATTACGGGGGCCACAGCCTTTATTGACCAGTGGGAGGATGCCCTCCCACTTTCCTTCATCCCAGTTTCCTTTTCAGATTAACCCTTTAGCTCCTGACATTCTCTCCCTTTTCTTTTCTTTTCTTTTCTTTTCTTTTTTTTTTTTTTTGGTTTTTTTGAGACAGGGTTTCTCTGTATAGCTGTGGCTGTCCTGGAACTCACTTTGTAGACCAGGCTGGCCTCGAACTCAGAAATCCACCTGCCTCTGCCTCCCAAGTGCTGGGATTAAAGGTGTGCGCCACCACGCCCGGCCTTTCTCTCCCTTTTCTACCATCCACTCCCACTACAAAAAGTTTTTTAAGAGCCGAATACAGTAGAATAATGATTACGCAAGAATACAACCAGGTGTGGTAGCTCACACATTTTATCCCAGTACTGGGAGGCAGAAGCAGATGGATCACTTTGAGTTTGAGACCAGCCTGGTCTACACAGTAAGTTCCAGACCAAGCAGGATTCTATAGTAAGACCCTGTTAAAGAAGAAAAAGTGCATATGCACAGAGATAAACCCAAGAGATGAAACAGAATGTTAGCAATGGCTATCTTAAAGGGATGTGAGATTATGGGTTACTACAATTTTATTATCCAGATGTTTCTGCTTTTTATAATAGTCTACATCCAATGTGTTACTTTGGTAATTGTTTTAATAATTTTATAAATCTCATGAAAATGAGAATACTTACATATTTAACAAGCAATAATATAAAGCACTGATTCTTTGTTTTTATTTTTTTTCATGTTTCATTTTTTACTGTTATTGTACATGTATGTGTATGTGCATATGTGCATGCATGCATGTGCCTCAGCACATAGAGAAAAGCTTGCTGCAGTCGTTTCTGTCTCCCGCTGTGAGGTTTATGGGGGTTGAGCTCAGTTGCTAATCTTTCACAGCAAGTGCCTTTTCCCACGGAACCACCTCCCTGGCCCCGAATCCTCTTTTTATTAAAGAATATTGCAAGAATGTTGTGACTTGCCGGGCGTGTTGGCACACGCCTTTAATCCCAGCACTTGGGAGGCAGAGGCAGGCGGATTTCTGAGTTCGAGGCCAGCCTGGTCTACAGAGTGAGTTCCAGGACAGCCAGGGCTATACAGAGAAACCCTGTCTCGAAAAACAAAACAAAACAAAAAAAAAAAAAAAAGAATGTTGTGACTTAACATTAACAAAGTTAAAGGCATCAACTTAGCCAAGTCACCTGCGTTGTCTGTTGAATGTGTGGGTACACACCTATATCCTGACTATCAGCAGAAGAGTAAAGGGGAGGTCAAGTTCTGAGTTAACCTGGGCTACTTACTGTAAGGGTAGCCTTACAGTAAGACCCGATCAAAGAAAAGTTATTGTTTTTGTTTACTGCTATTCCAAAGTTACCAAGAAGTATAAATATGTAGAAATGAACACAATCAGGCAAATATTAGGAAGCCAACAGTCCATTGACCCATTAGAGGCCAGCCTGCTCTATGGAGTGCATTCCAGGCCAGCCAGGGGTATATACCAAGATCCTGTCAGTAAATAAATAAGTGCACACAGTGGACTGTAGGGTGGGAAGTTGAGGATGGACTGTCTGCTCTGTGCAGCTTGCTGGGAGATTGGTACTGATGCATGTGGGGCATCAGATCTGGGTATAGTAGCGTGTGGCTCCCAGAGGTACCTAGGATGAAAAAGAACTGTTTTTAAGTGTTGGTGTGTGAGAAACAGCAGCGAGCTGGGAGGAATTGCTGAATCTGGTGAATGGGAAGCATAGGAGAAAGAAAAGGGAGGAAGAAGAGGAAGAGAGGAGGGGGGCATTTTTGTAAGCCTCTGGCAGAGGAACATGGTTAATCTCTCCATGGCCCCAAAGATCAGAGCTTCAGTTATGGACTGAAACTGCAGCAGATTTAGCTCCGAGCAAAGCAAAACAAACAAGCCGGGCAGCGGTGGTGCACACCTTTAATCCCAGCACTTGGGAGGCAGAGACAGGTGGATTTCTGAGTTCAAGGCCAGCATGGTCTACAAAGTGAGTTCCAGGACAGCCAGGGCTACACAGAGAAACCCTGTCTCCAAAAACAAAGAAAGAAAGAAAGAAAGAAAGAAAGAAAGAAAGAAAGAAAGAAAGAAAGAAGGACAAAAATCCATCCACTCTGAAGTTAGCTTTACAAAGACTTGCTCAGGCAGCCTGCATCGACTGAGAAAGAAGAGAAAGGGAAGGAGAGAGGAGAAGACATAATATCAAGGTGACACAGAAGAGGAGAATGGGAGAAAAAGAGAGGTGTTGGTGCAAGAGAGGAAGCGGAGAAGATGAAAAAATGGCTGGTTTGTGAGCTCTGGGTATTCCCTGCAAACCAGGCTCTCCCTTGCATTTCCTCCTTCATCGGCGATGTCCTGAAACACCAGCAGATGGAGATATTACCCTGGAAAATGGGAAAATTTTCAGCTCCATCCCCAACTTAAATTCAAAATTTCCTTTTCTTAAAAATCACACTCAAAGAGAATACAAGGTATTTCTGAATTTCCAAACTAAATTTAAGAAGCAAAGATTCTTATGGTAAATTTTACATACTTTTTTTGTTGTTTGTTTGTTTGGTTGTTTGGTTTTTGGAGACAGGGTTTCTTTGTGTAGCCCTGGCTGTCCTGGAACTCACTCTGTAGACCAGGCTGGCCTCCAACTCAGAAATCTGCCTGCCTCTGCCTCCTGAGTGCTGGGATTAAAGTTGTGTGCCACCACGCCCGACTCAAATTTTACATACTTTTACTAATTCATGCTTTTAATCCCAAAGGCCACTGTAAATTTTTGACTTTAAATTGTTACTTGAAAAAAAGGTTCTTAACATTCTTTCTGTCCCAATTCAGTTATTATTTAATGTATGCATATACATTTGTTGTCCATGTATTTTTGGGGACTGTTAACTCGTTGAGCAATGTTGGGATGTACTATAATTCTGACCCAGCTGGCCCTTGGGTAACCCTTCTTTTCCCAGGCAGAATCTCTATCTTTTGCATCCTTGCCTGCGGTAATTCTGGGAATCCTCCTCACTCTTCTACCAGTAAGAGGTGACTATGCCCTACTGGCAAAGAGGTGCCCCAAAAGGGAATCACTCTGGTATGAGCTTCCCGACCTTCAACTATACCCACCTCACATGCTGATTTTCAGTCAGAAGATCTGATGGATTCAGAAGTGAAAGAAAGAATCCACTGGCTGGGTGTGATGGCGCATTTATGTAATCCCAGCACTTGGCAGGAGGGTGGGGAGTTCATAGTCACCCTCAGGTACAAAGCAAGCCCAGGTAATGATGTTGCTGTTTCAAGGACCATGACAGTTTGAATAGCAAAGCCATAGTATCATAGTAGGGGTTGAGACACTAACTTCAAGAACTGCATCTGATTCCTCATACTGCACTCTTCTTTGGCACCTCTTAACTTCGATACAACTGCCCTTTTTTTTTTTCCCTTGTTCCGGTCAACCCTGCTCGCTCTGCTTGACCCCGCTCGCTCCGGCCAGCCCCACTTGCTCCTGGCCGCCCCCATACGGCCCCCGCTTGTTCCAGCCAGCCCCGCTTGCTCCGATCGGCTCCGCTTGCTCCGGTTTGGCCCCGCTCGTTCGGCCCCACTCGCTCCGGCCCTGCTAGCTCCGGCGTCCCCACTTGCTCCAGCCGTCCCCGTTCGGCTCCGCTCACTCCGAACAGCCTGGCTTGCTCCGGTTGGTCTCTCCGGTCCAAGGATTCATTTCTTATTATTCTTCATAAGTACGCTGTAGCTGACTTCAGACACACCAGAGGAGGGCGTCAGATCTTGTTACGGGTGGTTGTAAGCCACCATGTGGTTGCTGGGATTTGAACTCGTCACCTTTGGAAGAGCAGTCGGGTGCTCTAACCCGCTGAGCCATCTCACCAGCCCCACAACTGCCCATTTTTATGTAACCAGTGAACACATACATAGTATCTATTATGTATAAACCCTATGCTAACTGGTTCCAAGAATGTTAGTAAGTATCTCTGAGATGCACTCCCTGACCTAGGCTCCAAGGATTGATGACCTGTTCTGAGCTATTACCTACCCTTTCCTTCATTTGCTCAATTTTTAAAATTTTACATTTTTAAATTTTGTGCGTGTGCAGATGTATGGTACCGAGTAAGCTCTCTTCTTGCACTAGGTGGAAACTTGGTAGCAAGTGCCTTTCTCCACTGAGCCATCTTGCCAGACCTCTCACTCAACATTTGCTGAGATTCCACCCCCCTTAAAAAAAAAAAAACAAACCACAACAACAACAACAACAAAAAAACACAAAAACGGGACCTTTCAGGAGTTGGAGGTGCAGAAGTAAAAGAAAAGAAATAAACTTTCTTTCTGGCTGGGTGTGACGGTGTGTGTATTTATTCTCAGCACTTGGCAGGAGGAGGGGGAGTCACCCTCAGGCACAGAGCAAGTAGAGTTTGAAGACAACCTGAGTCTAAAAGGAGTAGACCGACCGCAGTCCCTTCTTCCTCCTTTTATACTTGACCACTAGATGAGCAGTTTTGCTTTACCATACATTCCCTCTTAGGATCCAAATAAATGAATAATTTAAATAATGAAATGTGGGCTGGTGAGATGGCTCAGCAGGTAAGAGCACCCGACTGCTCTTCCGAAGGTGATAAGTTCAAATCCCAGCATCCACATGGTGGCTCACAACCATCCGTAACGAGATCTGGCGCCCTCTTCTGGAGTATCTGAAGACAGCTACAGTGTACTTACATATAATAAATAAAATAAATCTTTAAAAAAAAAAATAAATAAATAATGAAATGTTTCTAATAGGCTCTACCATTCATTATTAACCTCAAATAAGCTGAGTATGGAAGACTGATAGAAGAGGCAGATGACTAGTTAACTAAGCCCTTTTCCATTTCTTTTTCCTTTCTGGAAGGAAACAACTGAAAATCACTGGGTAGAGTGATTTTCACTCTAGAAAAGAAAGTGTAACCGTCCAACCAAAGAGTTATGACAGCTAGAAGCAAAGTTTAATTTGTGTGTATGTTCGACAGTTCTCACTTGAGCCCAAGCTGGCCTCAAATTCACGGCAGCCCTCCTCTCAACTGCTGGGATTGCAAGTGTAAGGCTGCAACACGATTTCTGACTGGATCTTTTGGCTGTAAAGGCAGTATCAAGCCAGTTGGGGAAACTGAATACTACAAGATCACATGGTTGCATCACTGTTATTTTTCTTTTTTGGGTGGCTGTATTGAAATTACTTAGGGAGAAACCCTACATTAGTCTGTTTTTTTTCTATTATCTTAACAAAATATGTGAGACAAAGCTGGTTGTCCAATCTCCGTGAATTTGAGTCCATTCTGTTTCACAGAATGAGTTCCAGGGCAACCAGGAGTACACACATGGTGGTAGCCGGCCTTGAACGACAATAACAACACAAAATGAGGACAGCTCATAAAGAGGAACGGTTTCTTTTATCTTGGTGCACAGATTTGGAGATCTTGATCTGACTGGTCCCAGAGTTTAGAGCCTGTGGTGAGCAATACGTCACAAAAACAAAGGTGCTCTCCTGGAGGTCCGAGACGAAAGGGGAGGTACTACAACCTCCTACAAGGGGTGTGGTCCTCGCGGGAAAAGAACCAAAGAGTGGGCGGGGACGCGACCCGGTGAGGGGCGTGGTCTTACTGCTGGCGTAGCCTGGGCTGGGCCTAGAATATCACTTCCGGTTTGTGAGTCCGCGTGTTAAACCAGCGAGGTCATGGCTACCCTGGAGTCTCCCGGGATGGATGGACAGACTGAAGACACGGAGACAGAGAAGCTACCGAGTGCAAGGTGGCTATACTGTGGAGAGCCCGACAACAGGCAGAAAGCTGTGCTGGGTAAAGACCGCCGACCCGGAGCGGAGTTCCGCGTAGCCCTTTCCCTTTCTGTCTGGGTACCACGGTAGCCCCCTGCCTGCAGCCGGGACATGGGCCTTGCCACCATCACCCTTTCCCCCCATTCATTTGTCACCACTTCGGACACCTCTCAGGGCAGTGCCCAGGACCTGTCATCTCACGAGCTCTCTCATTTGCCCCCTTTTCCCCTCTACGAAGCAGAGTTTACCCTCTTGCCAGTTAATGGCATTTCCTCAGTCGTTCTCTTCTGTCACAACCCCTACCCAGAGGTCACTTCCCCTCCCCTCCTCCATCTCCCTCTTTAGAACTGGACCAGGACTTTCTTCAGCCCTCCACCCCCCGAAAGTCGGACTTAAGCTCCCTTGCCGTCGCTATTGGCGTCCAACCACAGTGCAGGTCTTCCCTCCTCCACACCCTGCTGGTCCTCACCTCTCATTCTTGGCTTACACTCTTACAGTCCAGTTCTCCAATGGGAAGCTGCAGAATCCGGGCGACATGCACTTCACCTTGTACAACAGCACCGACTTGGTAAACCCCAGGCAGAGGAATCACCGGATCGTGGTAAGTGCTTGCGAGTGCAGATGGTCTGGGCTCTGCAGACCTCAGAAAGGTTCTTGGTGTGGGCAGACATGGGAGACCTGGCCTGAGGGGAGAAAAAGAGGAGTAGCAAATGAGACTCTGGCCCCACCGAGGAGCAAGATTTTGGGTGAACTGATGGCTTTTCACTTATATGGGCTTTATCTTTCCAGACAGGGTTTCTTCAGGTAGCCTGGTTATCCTGGAAATTACTATATAGACCTGGCTGGCTTTTAATTCAGAGAGTCACCTGTCTTTGACTCCATAGTGCTGGGTTTAAGGGTGTGCAGTACCACCCGCCCCAGCTTCATGTGTTTTCCCCTACATGACCTTATTGAACGTTCACCATGTGTTCCTGTAGCAGGCTAAGGAAGCACCTTAATGGGATTTGCACCTCTTAAGGAGGTTCAGAGCTCAGCTTCAACCCTAGTTTATGTGTATGGCTGTTTTTCATTTTGTCTATGTACAATGTGTGTGTAGCTAGTGGAAGCTAGAAGTGGGCATTGGATCCCCTAGAACTGGGGTTACAGATGCTTGTGAACCACCTTGTGGGTCCTGGGAATCAGATGAAGGTCCCCAGGAAGAGTGGTCCTGACCCCAGAGGGATGCTTTTTTTGTTTGCTTGGTTTTTCAAAAGTTTGTTTGTACAGCTCGGGCAGGCCTTGAACTCAGAGATCTACCTGTTTCTGCCTCCTGCGTGCAGGGATCTGGGATTAAAGGCCTGTGCCACCACCACCCAGCTCCACAGGATGCAGTAGCATCTCTAGTCTCTTCCCCGGTAGATGCCAAGGTCTGCTTTGCCGGGCAGTGGTGGTGCACACCTTTAATCCCAGCACTTGGGAGGCAGAGGCAGGCGGATTTCTGAGTTTGAGGTCAGACAGGTCTACAAAGTGAGTTCCAGGACAGCCAGGGCACACAGAGAAACCCTGTCTCCAAAAACCAAAGGAAAAAAAAAAACAAAAAAAAACCCAAAACAAAACCAAAAAAAACAAAGGTCTGCTTTCCAGAGACTCAAATTCACCAAGTAGTACAGGTATACAGTAGAGCTAACTTGGGGTCTAAGGGAGTGTTTAGGGTCTAGGGGGGGAGCTCTGTAGGAAACAAAGTCTCTGCTTGCCTGAATGCCTTCCCGAGAAGGGTGAATGGGAATGATGGATGGTTTGATAGCCGATGTTTCGTGTCCCTAGTGAACGAAGGAGGAGAAAAGCTTGGCTGTGATGGGCAGTCGGCTGCCAGTTTCCAGTGGCCCTGGTGCCTAGGACAAGCTAATGTCGGAAAGGTCGTTATATCTAGGATCAGTGTACCTATACGTGCTAGGAGACCAAGACTTCACTGTCTGGTTCGTTGTGCTGCTTATCCATGAACTGCTATCTTCATCTGTATTCTCACTGCTTTCTGCCCACTGCCCTCCTCCATGTCCCCCTCTTGCTGGTCCGTTGCCTCCCTCCCAAATAAGTTGCTCTTTCATGACATACATACTGGGCTGGAATGGTGGCTTAGCCATAAAGAGCACTTCCAGATGACCCAGGTTCGATTCCCTGCACCCACATGGAGGCAACAACTGTCTATAACTCCAGTTCCTGAGGACCCAACACTGGCTCCTGGTTCCCGTGGGCACGTCATAGTAAGGCATGCATGTGTGCATGAAATCAAAGCACCCTCAGCACATAAGCATTACATCTCATTACATACATACTATATCAGCCTCTCTCGTTCTCCCTTTTTTTGCAACTCTTTTTTTTTTTTTTTTTTTTTTTTAAGATTTATTTTATTTATTATATGTAAGTACACTGTAGCTATCTTCAGGCATTCCAGAAGAGGGCGCCAGATCTCATTAAGGATGGTTGTGAGCCACCATGTGGTTGCTGGGATTTGAACTTATCACCTTCGGAAGAGCAGTCCGGTGCTCTTACCCGCTGAGCCATCTCACCAGCCCCTGAAACTCTTTCTTACGGTTCCTTTCTACTCTCATGCCTTGAATGTGTGCACATTCACACACACACACACACACACACACACACACACACACATACAATCTAAATCTAGATTCTGCATATGAGAGGAAAAATCTATTTTCTTTATCTGTTTCTGTCATTGATGCGCATCTAAGCTGGTTCCATTTCCTGGCTGTTGTGAATCGTGTAGCAGTAACAATGATTGTAGAAGTATGTGTACAGTGTGCCGACTGAGGGGCCTTCTGGGTGTGTGCCTGAGAGTGGTACAGCTGCCTCCTACGGCAGTTCCACTTGTAGTTTTTTTTTTGGTTTTTTTGTTTTGTTTTGTTTGTTTTTTTGAGACAGAGTTTCTCTGTGTAGCCCTGGCTGTCCTGGAACTCACTTTGTAGACCAGGCTGGCCTCGAACTCAGAAATTCGCCTGCCTCTGCCTCCCAAATGCTGGGATTAAAGGCGTGTGCCACCATGCCCGGCATCCACTTTAGTTTTTGAGAGCCCTCCACACAGACCTCCACTGTGGCAGCAATGGCTTGCACTCCCGCCAGCAGTGAATAACGGTTCTTTCACCACATCTTTGCCAGCATTTGTTGTTACTTGTTTTCTCGGTGATAGTCACGCTGACTGGGGTGTGATGGAATTGCAAAGCATTGTTTGTTTGCTTACTTGTTTGTTTTTGTTACTGTTTCTCTGTGGAATAGCCTTGGCTCTCCTGGGCTTGCTTTTTACACCAGGCTGGTTTCGAACTCACAGAGATCCACCTGTCTCTGCCTCCTGAGTGCTGGTATTAAAAGCATGTACTACCATGCTTGGATCATTGCAGGAGAATGTGTGTGTGTGTCTGTGTGTGTGTCTGTGTCTGTGTGCATGTGTGCATGTGTGTAAGTCAGAGGACAACTTAGGAGATAGCTTCTGCCCTTTTCCCACATGGCTCTGGGGATCTATCTCAGGTCATCCTCTGGACTTTACCCACGGAGCCAACTCAACAGGCATCAAAGCACTTTTAATTTGAATTTCTCTCATGATTAGGGGTTTTGAATACATTTCGGTGTTATTGGTGGCTTGTGTTATTTCCATTGAGAAATGCCCATTCTGACCATCAGCCCACTTGTTGACTAGATTTCTTGAGAATTTTTAGATGTTTAATTTTTACAGTTCTTTGTACATCCTCATATCTATCCATTGGTTTGATTAACACTATTGATACTTGGCAGAGATCTATCCCACTCTGTGGGCTGTCTCTTAACTTTGGGTAGTGTCTTAGTTAGGGTTTTACTGCTGTGAACAGATACCATGACCAAGGCAAGTCTTATAAAAAACAACATTTAATTGGTGCTGGCTTACAGGTTCAGAGGTTCAGTCCATTATCATCAAGGTGGGAGCATGCAGTAATCAGGCAGGCATGGTGCAGGCAGAGCTGAGCTGAAAGTTCTATGTCTTCAACCAAAGGCTGCTAGTGAAAGACTGACTTCCAGGCACCTAGGGTGAGAGTATTAAGACCATACCCATAGTGACATGCCTGTTCTAACAAGGCCACACCTCCAAAATGGTGCCACTCCCTGGTCTAAGAATATACAAACCATGACATTCCACTCCCTGGCCCCCATAGACTTGTTCAAACACATGAGTCTATGGGAGGGCCATACTTAAAAATAACATAATGCAAAATGCATTTAGTCCAATTTTCAAAGTCCTCATAGTCTATAGCAGTCCCAATGTTAAAAGTCCAAAGATCAAGGTCTCTTCTGAGATTCATCCAATCACTTAACTGTAATCCCCAAAGAAAGACAGGAAACCAGCTGGGCAAACTCCAAACTCTGCATCTCCATGGCTGATGTCAAAGCAGTCTTCAGATATCCACTCCTTTTTCATCTTTGCTGACTGCAACAAACTGCTTTCTCCTGGGCTAGTTCCACTCCCTGTTAGCAGCTTTCCTCAGCTGTATCCCATGGCTCTGGCATCTTTAACATCTTTGGGTCTCCAAGGCAATTTCAATGTTACAGATTCTTGTTTCAGTGTCTTGGATTCCACTTGATCTTTTGGGCTCCTCCTAAGGGCTGGCATCACTTCTCCAGCTCTACCCTCTGTAGCACTCTAAGCTCAGGTTGATCACTTCACTACCCACTACAGCTTCTGTTCTTGGTGATCATCCCATGGTACTGACATCTCCAACTCACTGGGGTGTTTCACTCCAACTAGGCTTCACCAATAGCCTCTCATAGGCTCTCTTCATGGTGCCAAGCCTCAGATCCTTTGCATGACCCCTTCAGTCCTGGGCCATCAACTTCAACTGAGGCTGTACCTTCACCAATGGCCTTCCATGGCCTCTCACAGTGCCAAGCCTTAGCTGCTCTTCATAACCCCTTCATGCTTTCAAAACTAGTACCACCTTAGTGACTTACCCATTACCAAGTACAGCTACAGTGTGAGGTCCAACCTTGCCTATCTCTGAAACACAGCTTCTATGTGCTCACAGAAAACGTTTCCCAGAAGATTTCACCTCAGTGGCGCTGGTCTCTTCTTGTTTTGTTTTGTTTTGTTTTTCGAGACAGGGTTTCTCTGTATAGCCCTGGCTGTCCTGAAACTCACTTTGTAGACCAGGCTAGCCTCGAACTCAGAAATCCGCCTGCCTCTGCTTCCCGAGTGCTGGGATTAAAGGTGTGCGCCACCACGCCCGGCTCCGCTGGTCTTTTCTTAATCACTGCTAATGTCTTAGCTCCAGCTAACCAGCATTAATTGTCCCAGTAGTTCCTTCCATTCTTAATTCTAGAGCTAGAGCCAAATGGCTAAAGCTGCCGAGTTCTGCTGCTTGCAGGAACTAGAACATGACCCCCTTGTACTACTACATTATCACTGGCTATATGTTTTCCAAATCCTTCACTACCTAAGCTTGGCTATCCTGGTTCTTGCTCTGTATATTGGCCTTGAACACAGAGATCAGTATGCCTGTCTCCTGGGATTAAAGATGTATACCACCATGCCTGGATCTAAATTCAGCTGGGTAGGATCTTGTTCCAAGGTCCCATTCCTTTAATCTATTATCTCTTAGAACACAGGATTTTGCTCCATTTCACTTCCTGGTACCCCTTTAATACTTGAACCATATATTTTATATTTTTCCTTTCTAAGCTTGCTATGCTTATTCAAACTTCTCTTCATAAGATTTAACCAGAGAACAAAGTCTCTGCTGGGCTTTTTGGACACTTCCTTTGTCAATGCAGTTAATCTGAGTCTCTTCACCTTAGTCTCACACAGACTTTTCAGAAAAGGGCAAAAAGTAGCCACATTCTTCACCAAAATACCACAAAAACAGTCTTTATGCTACATTCTGAAATTCTTCTCCTTTGAAATCTCTTGGGCCAGGTCAACACAGTTCAAATTACTCCCAGCAGCAAAGTCTTCCATATTCCTACTAGGATGACCCATTAGGCCCCATTTAAATCATTCCACTGCCTTCCAAATCCAAAGTCTCCAAATCCACATCCTTTCAAATAAAAGCATGGTCAGGCCCATCACAGCAATACCCCACTCCTGGTACCAACTTCTGTCTTAGTTAGGGTTTTACTGCTGTGAACAGACACCATGACCAAGGCAAGTCTTATAAAAAACAATAATTAATTGGTGCTGGCTTACAGGTTCAGAGGTTCAGTCCATTATCATCACGGTGGGAGCATGGCAGTAACCAGGCAGGCATGGTACAGGCAGAGCTGAGCTGAGAGTTCTATGTCTTCAACCAAAGGCTGCTAGTGGAAGACTGACTTCCAGGCACCTAGGGTGAGAGTATTAAGCCCACACCCACAGTGACATGCCTATTCCAACAAGGCCACACCTCCACAATGGTGCCACTCCCTGGTCCAAGAATATACAAACCATGACAGGTAGTGTTTGGTTTGGTGTGAGGAACCTTTTTTAATTTCATTCAGTCTCATGTGCTGCGCCCCCCAAGAACTTTACCTACTGCTTTGAAGCTTCCTTATGGTATTTGGGGTTCCCTTTCCAAAGTTTTCTTGCCTTTCCCCCAGAGACACCCTAGATATGGTATAGGTGTAATGGGGCCGGGTCATTTGGGCTGGTGCGTTTGAGGCTTCGGTGCTGATTGTTCTCGTCGTCGTCGTCCTCCCTTCTGCACATGCGCAGTGCCCTTTGGTCCTGATTGTTCACAGTGCCCTCCCTGTTTTTCAGGTAGCTGAAACAGACAGGCTCTCCTATGTCGGAAACAATTTTGGGACTGGCGTCCTCAAATGCAACAATCTTTGCAGGTAATGGACAGCCGGGCAGTGACAGAGGTAAAATGGAGGTTGTGGTGGTGACCATGCCATCGCTATCTTCAGTGTCTGTTTGTGGGGTAGTTGAAGGGATGAGAAGGTTTACCAGGACCCTATGTTACAAGTTCCTTACACCAGGTGTGGAAACCCTGGAAAGGAAAAGATGACTTGCCTAAAAACCTCATTTATTTATGACATTATTTGTGACTGTCCTATCGTAAAAGATAGCCGTGTCTGCTAATTTAGACTGTGTGCTCAATAGATCAAAGCTTGCCTCAAATTTGCCTTGGGAACAAGAGACTTTGGGATTGTCAAGGCTCTGGGTCACAGCAGTGTAAAGTGAATGTGGCCTTGGTAGCTTTGCTCTCCACTCAAGTCTGGTGTATTCCACATAACAGCGTGTCCAGCCTAAAGAGTCCATCACAGGGCTGACGCAGTGTGGATGGGTCTCAGGACACAACAGTGAACCGCAGGAAAGCCTTTCAGAGTCCTGCTGGGTCTCTGCCCGGAGCAGACTAACACACCTAGTGCTAACTCCTAACCCTGCTCATCAGCACTTAGAAAGATGCTCTGCTTCGCATCTATCTCCCCAGGAGGAACTAGGGTTTGCTTGGGTCTGTCTCCATAATGTTTATGCATGCCAAAATTCTAATTTAATTCTGGATTCTTAACATCTTAGAAGGGTTCCAGTTAACAGCAGTGGCTCTGAATGTGATTGAGTATAAGAGCTAGCTGGTGGCCTTTTCAGTCCACAGCCATCTTCTGTCCCCTCCCATTCTTCACCTACTGTCCCCTCTCCATGCAGGGATCACTGTTACATGTGAGCAGTTGGGTGCCTTCCTCTGACAGGAAGAAGCCAGGATCTTGTGCACGGGAAAAGGGAATTGTATAAATAGTACCTTTTGAATAACCTGTCATGGTGTTATTCCTTTATGACACAGACACTTTGTGGGAATTCTGAATAAGACCTCTGGCCAGATGGAAGTCTACGATGCCGAACTGTTCAACATGGAGCCGCTGTTTGCTGGTAGGTTCCTGGTATGGCAGTTCAGTTAAAGGCAGCACAGTTTGAATTTGTCAGATGAATTCAATTTTGTTTTCTAAGATGCATTTGTAGTTCTTTTCAAAATGGGTTGCCCCATACACCTTTTTAAGACAAGGTCTCATGAAGTCCAAGCCACCCTTGAACCTGCTGGGTAGCTGAGGACAGTCCTGCCTTTGCCTTGCGTGAGTGCTGACGTCACAGGCGGGTGCAACCGTGCAGGCATATATGGTAAGGGGTGTGGACTCACAACTTTGTGCCTCCCCTACAATCGCAGACTATCCTCAGCCATAACAGGAAGCCTCCTTGCCGGTTGTCTTTAGTTTCCTTTTTTTTTTTTTTTTTTTTTTTAATAAAGATTTATTTTACTTATTATATGTAAGTACACTGTTGCTGTCTTTAGACACTCCAGAAGAGGGCGCCAGATCTCGTTACGGATGGTTGTGAGCCACCATGTGGATGCTGGGATTTGAACTTATCACCTTCGGAAGAGCAGTCGGTTGCTCTTACCCGCTGAGCCATCTCACCAGCCCCGTTTCCTTTTTTTTAATTAGGAAAGTTATAGGTATATATTTTTAAATGAATCACTTATTGATTTCCCACTGTGCTTCAGGTTCCAGGCTAAGTATTGTGATGGCAGGTCTGTCTCTTCAGCAGTTACAGATGTGGGATCAGAAGCCAGCCTTTAAAGCGAGATGACTAGTCAGGCAGGCATCAGTACAGAGCATTAAGGGAGAGGTCGCAGTACATTCTTTCCCTTCGCAGGTTCTTCTTAATTCTTCATGTATGTAAGCGCAGGTATGCACACACCCCAGCACACACACACATACACACACACACATACACACACACACACACACACACACACACACACACACACACACACACACACACACGGGGTCGGAGCGGAACCCCCCTCTATCAGTCCTAACCTGCTGTGTGAGACAGTGTGTCTTGCAGGCTCCGCGTAGGCTGGCAATCTAGGGTTCTCTTGTCTCTGCTTCCCATCTTACTGTAGGAGAACTCGGATCTTACATGTGTGCCACCATGTCCAGTGCCACCGTGCCCAGCATCCTGTGGGTCTGGGGATTCACACAGAACTCTTGGTGTTTGGACCGCAAGCTTGATACACACACAACCATTTTGTGGACTTTGTAAATTCCACTGGACATTTAAATTTTGTATTAAATGTCTTCATTATTTTATGTGTGTATACATGCCACAGCGTATGTGTGGAGGTTCCAGGCCAAGGCAATCCTCTGATTTTTCTCCTTCCAATATGTGGACTCAGGAATGGGAACTCAGGTCATCAAACTTGGTGGGCAACACTTTTACCTGCTGGCCTTCTGCCAACCCACCAAGGTGAAATTGTGTTAAGTTTTGTTTTTTATTTAAGTTTATTTGTTTTATGTGTATGGGTCTATTGTGTGCATGTGTGTCTGTGCACCACACATATGCAGTGCTTGTGGCTCAGAGCAGGGCATTGGAGCCCCTGGAACTGAAGCTATCCCGGTTGTTAGGCAGCACGTGGATGCTGGGAACTGAGCTTGGGGTCCTCTTGCAAGAGCACCAAGTGCTGTTATCTTAGCTGCTCAGTCTTCAGGCTCTGAAGTTGTTTAATCTTTTGATGAGACACATTTGTGTTTTGTGTAAATAGTTTATAAGTACTGGCTTGTTCTGACTAGCACACGCACAACTTTAATTCTGGGTCCTTGTGCACTTGTCACCGAACACCTTTTGTAAGTACCACATAATTACGTCATCCTTACTGTTACTCCTGTTTTTTTTTTTCTTTCCCTAAATCACTGTCAGAACCTGGCTGAGGCAAGTGACCTGCTGCTGAGCCGACTCTGGCAAGGCTATTGCATTGCAGTCCTGCTGGATGGTACTGCCCTCTGCCCTCTATTTGAGTCCTTTGTGGAAGGTTGGAAAGTGGCCTGGGAAAATCTGCTTCACGTTCATGCCCACCTTTAGGTCTTCGACCGACAAAGCAAATATGGGAAGAGCCAAGGGCTTGGTTTCTGATCCCCTCTGGCCTGTCTGGAAAAGTGACAGGGCTGGTCACTGTGTCCGTAGGCCTCGTGTCTCCTTGATTATGAATTAAGAGGCTAGAGCAGAGGACACCTGTTCTCCAGTTCTCCTGCCCGTGTACTGAGGTGGACATTCAGTATTCACAGTGTAGTACATTCATATTAGGGGAATCTTGGAATAAGGAAATCTGCTTTTCTTTGATTAATGTTAAATTAATACTACACTTTTAAGATTTTTGGGCCTTGCAGAGCTGAGCACAGTGGCTGATGCCTGCAGTGCCCCTGTTTGTGGGGTTTGAGACCAGGGCATCAGTGGAACTCACAAGGTTTTAAGACCAGCGTGGGCAGCATAGTAAGACCCCATTTAAAAAACAGTAGACTACACATCTGTGAGCCTCACTGTGCTCTCTGCCTGTTCTGTGTTTCCATAGAAGATGCTATTGAACGGGAGCCTCCTCCAGAGAATCAGAACAAGACTTTGAGGGACAAGGTGAGTGACAGCTTAGGAGGTCCTGCCACTCCTGGTCTCCCATCTGTGCACCAGTCCCCTTGAACTTGGCCCTCACCGGCTGATTGGTCGGTGGTTCTCTGCATGGTTGCTACCTGCAGGGGCCTTCCAGTCTCCCAGGGAGCAGAGCAGCTGTGCCTTAGCCCGGTGAACGGAGCTAATGTTAGCATTTGCACCCTGTTCTCTGGGCTGATAGGTAGAAAACTCTTTTTTTTAAAGGTTTACTTATTATTATAAGTAAGTACATTGTAGCTGTCTTCAAACACACCAGAAGATCTCATTACAGATGGTTGTGAGCCACCATGTGGTTGCTGGGATTTGAGATCAGGACCTTTGGAAGAGCAGTCAGTACTCTTAACCACTGCACTATCTCTCAGCCCCGGGTAGAAAACTTTTATTAAAGTTGTGGGTCACAATGTAGAAAATGGTTGTACCTGGAAACTCCTATAAACAAAATTGGTTCTTTGAATTTGTCATGCTAGAGGATTCATAGAGAAGCCATCTGACCGCAGGGTGGTAGATTGCATTTGAGGTGCTGCTTGTTTTTGTTTATTTGTTTGTTTGTTTTTGTGTTTTTTTGTTTTTTTGTTTTTTTTTTTTTTTTTTTTTTTCCGAGACAGGGTTTCTCTGTATAGTCCTGGCTGTCCTGGAACTCACTTTGTAGACCAGGCTGGCCTCGAACTCAGAAATTCTCCTGCCTCTGCCTCCCAAGTGCTGGGATTAAAGGCGTGCGTTACCACGCCCGGCAGCGGTGTTGCTTGTGGACCACTGATATAGAACACAGTACAGTATGACTTGGGGAGAGCCAGTGACTTATTAACAATGTCTGCTACTGGCACAGAATGGGAGATCCGTAGCCAACCCTGATTCTAGCAAAGTCTTCATTCTGTACTGATGGGAAACTGCCGGGCTGTGGGTGTAGGGGAAGCGGGGAGTGGGAGAGAGTGCTCTCATCCCGCCAGAGTTCCTGTGTTCTGGGCGGGCGGACGCAGGAGGGCTGCCAGACGCTTTCCACTCGGCCCTGGGTGGGCATCGGCTGTGTGAAGCCACCAACCCCACAAGGTGGAGGGGGGGTGGACAAGGGGCAGCCCCCGTACCAGGTTCTCAGTCCCCAGCATCCCATGGCAGAGGAGAACAGAATAGGGGCCCCAGAGCAACACTAAGCCCCGGAGATACAGGAAGAGAGGGAAAGAGGGGCCACTGGGTGGTTCCCACGCAGGCGAGAGTCTTTAGTCCGGTCCTTTATGATCAGAGACAGTCTATGGTTTTAGAGCTTTATTGTAGAAAGGCAGGGGAAAGAGAGAAGGTGAAAAAAGAGAGAGAGAGAGAGAGAGAGAGAGAGAGAGAGAGAGAGACACCAGCCATGGCCATGAGGAGAGAAGGGGGAAAAGAGAGAGAAGAAAGGCTAGAGAGTAAGAGGTTAGAGAGTAAGAGAGAGGATGAGGAGAGAGGGTAAGAGGTGAGAGCTTAGAGAGTAAGAGTGGCTAGAGAGTAAGGGGGGGGTGGAGAGCCAGGTGGGGCCAAGCAGCCCCTCTTATAGTGGGCTTCTATATCTTGCTGTTGCTAGGTAACTGGGAGGAGGAGTCTAGCCTGAAGGTCAGAAGCTTGGGACATTCTGTACTTGACTGAAAGCCAGGAGCCTCTGCTGTGGGGGCTGTCGGGGGCGGTAACTTCGACAGGAGCCAGGAGTCGAGGAGACATGAAGGAATGCCTTCTGTCTCATGTAGGTGGGAATTGCCACCCATTGGTTCTACGGGTTTCAGACTTCAACTTGACTGGAGAGCAGACTGTGCATAGCCTATTGCCTCACGGGAAACTATTGATTTGTAAATGGGAGTCTGTACTGCAAACCTCGGGGCTGTTGTGGAACTGTTGAGATGGACAAGCATGACAGAGGGCTCAGCCTGATTGGCAGGTGACATCATCCTGGCTCAGGCAGCCCAGAGCTTGCTTGTGCCCTCAGCTGGGAATAGCCATGCTGCCCAGCCGATCCTTTAGTAAATGGGTTTGTTTCTTACACAGTTGGATTCTTGCATTGAAGCCTTCGGAAGCACCAAGCAGAAGCGGGCCCTGAACTCCAGGAGAATGAACAAAGTTGGCAGCGAGTCTCTGAATGTCAGTGTAGCTAAAGCTGCAGAGAGTATCATCGATACAAAGGGTGTGAACGGTAAGCAGCCGGAGCTTGGGGTGGAGACTGGGCCTGCAAAGACTTGAGAGCAGGCACAGGTGCAAATGGTGGGCCTTCAGACTGGGTTCCTTCCTGCTGCTTGCCGAGGGCCTCCTCAGGAGTGACTCTGAGAGCAGGAGAGACGTGCGACACCATCCCATCCTCAGTCAAGGAGAGGAGACAGGCATGGAAAGGGTAGTGAGCAGGCCCTGCTCTAGGTCAGGGTTCTCTGGTGTTGTGCAGTAATTGCGTACAAGCGCACAACTCTTGTGCCGCTGTTCTGAGTTAATTGAGGGCAAACACGTTGTACTCACCTCCTGTATCAGTCCAATGGGGAGTTCAGATCTCGGCAGGTGTTCAGATTCGAGTTTCGGAACGTGTGGTCCCCACTGCACAGTGGCGTGCTGGGGAGCCTGAAGCCAGACAGGCTGAGGCTGACATTTCTTTTCCTTCCTTGAAAGCTCTGGTCAGCGATGCTATGCAGGATGACTTACAAGATGAGTTCCTTTACTTTCCTCCCTGCTACGCTGATGCAGCCAAGCCCGAAGACGTGTATAGATTTGAAGACAGTATCCTTGCTGATGAGCGGGCGTCTAATTTGCAGGCTATGATGTTTGTACACATTGGCAGAGCCAGGCTGTGTAAGGGTGGCCATCGTCCTGTGACGTCAATAAATGTGACATCCAGACCTTCTCTCATATGCTAGAGCTGTTAGCAAGAGGTTGGGCAGTTAGGCTTCCTCAGCACCCTGGGGCCCATAGGACAAAGGGACACAGCTTAGCGCCGTGGGGACCATTCTGCACAAACAGCTCCCAAATGTACTGAAGGAAGGGTTGGAACCTAGAGCTTCACTGCTCAGCGTCTGGTTCATTGGAAAATGTTGACAGATGCTCTGATAAGGAAGAGAAGGGGGAGTGGCCCAGGGAGGAAGTGACCCCTAAGCTTCTTGAGCTCCACCCTGCTTCCTCTGTGAGTCCTTTCTCCTTGAGCCTTCACTCTCCTACCTGGGAAATGAGGCCCTGTGAGATGACTTAGCTCCATAGCTTTCCATTTTGGTCAGTACTGTTCTTGACCCGCAACCAGTTCTGTCCCCGGCCGAGTATGATGCTCTTGAGAGCCCATCTGAAGTCTTCAGAAAGGTCACATCAGAAGACATACTGAAGATGATTGAAGAAAACAGGTACTTGTGGGCAGATGGGGTTTTGGTGAGTCATAATGGGAAAAAGGTCAGATATAAAGCAGGACTGTGCTGATACACGCAGAAAGTAGCCCCTTAAAGTGGCACGGGTGGTGTCTGCTCAGCCTTGGGATAAAGGAGCAAGCTTTGATGCTAGGCTTTCAGGAGCTGTGTGGATTCAAGGAAGAGGACTGGTTATGTGTGTAGAGCATGTAGCTGGGAGGTGGTGGGAAGGTGCTGTCATCTGGGGCCTGGGACCAAAGCTAGCCCCAGCCCCCACTGTCTGATGCTGATTGTCACTGTCAGTGCCCAGAGGCTGGCATGGGCCTGGCACTACCAAAGGAAGCAAAGCTGCTCTGTGACAGCATGCTGACAAACGCAACTAAAATTAAATATGTACACTCTAAATATTGTATATTGATTTTAAATAAGAGAGTATCCCTCTTCTCTTTTGCCATTAAAACAACTTTTTCTTTTTTAAAATGATGGTCAGAATATTTATTGTTTAGTTCTGAGCCTTTTTTTTAAAATTATCTATTTATTTATTTTATGTATGTGAGTACACTGTCACTGTCTTCAGACACAACAGAAGAGGACATTAGATCCCCTTACAGATGGTTGTGAGCCACCATGTGGTTGCTGGGAATTGAAGTCAGGACCTCTGGAAGAGCAGTCAGTGCTCTTAACCGCTGAGCCAACTCTCCAACCAAGCCTTTTCTTCTAATTATTCCTTTTTTTTTTTTTTCTAAGATTTTGTATGTGTTGTGTGTGTGCATATGACATGGGTTTGGGGGCCAACAGATGTCATTGGGTCTTTTAGATCTGTAGGTACTGCAGTTGTGAACGGCCCAAGGGTGTGCTAGGAAACAAACCAGGGTCCTTTGCAAGAGCAGCAGTACTCTGCTGAGCCATCTCGCCAACCCTACACTTCAATTTCTTTTGGATTTTGTGTGTGTGTGTGTGCATATGTATTTGTGTATGTGTGTACATGTTTGTGTGTGTGCATGTGGAGGTCTGAGGTTGATTTTAGGAGTTGTCCACTATTGCTGTTCTACCTTCCCTGTGGTGGAGTCTATATCAAACCCTGGGCACCCTGCTAGGTCAGGTCTCCCTAGCCACCTTGCTCCCGGTGTAGTGTACAGACAGACTGCTGGGGAGGGGGTGTGGCTCCTCACAGCCTGTTTTCCCTCATGGGCTTCTGTGTCCCTTCCATGTTTTAGCCACTGCTCCTACATCATAGAAATGCTGAAGTCTCTGCCCGCAGATGAGGTCCACCGGAACCAGCAAGCCCGGAGCATCTGGTTCCTAGACGCCCTCATCAGATTCCGAGCTCAGAAAGTGATAAAGGGGAAAAGTAAGGCCTACAGGCATTTTCTTACCCAGCTGTTTCCAGCTGCAGACTCATCTGCCGTAGACGTCACCTCCATGGATGTCTGTCCTGGCCCTCCGTGCAGCCCGCCCTTCCTCCTGCTCCCGCCTGCCCGCTGCTTGCCTGAGCTGCACAGGGCTCTCTTCTCTTTGAATTTCTTTCTTCTGTTCTGGAAATGGGGACAGGGTGGATGGGGCTTCACCGCTTTTGTTTTCTTAGGAAAATCACTGTATCCAGGTCAAAGAGAATGAGTTAATTTAGGGAGACTGGGTTAGAAGAAACAGCAGGGACAGCACTCAGAGCTTGGGCAGGCTGCTGTTGTTTTGTAGGACAGTCTCGCATTGTATTCCTTGCTGGATTGGAACTCACACAGAGGCATCTGCCTCTTCCTCCAGAGTGCTGGAATTAAAGGTGTGCCCCATTACATTTGGCAATTTCTTTGTTTATTCTTTCCCGTGGTGGTATTAAAGCACTCTATTTCAGACTGAGAATTTCGTCTGTAATGTTAGAAATTCCAGCTCCTCCATGCATTGGTGGCGCACACCTTTAATCTGATCACTTGGGAAACAGAGGCAGGCAGATCCCTGAGTTTGAGACCGGCCTGGTCTACAGGGTGAATTCCAGGACAGCCCACACAGAGAAACTCTGGCTTGAAAAACAAACAAACAAACAAACAAACAAACCCTGTTTCCAGGTGGTCACACACTCACACCCACCCAGAGTTAGAGACCACGCCTGGGGTTTTCAGCCCAGGCGTGTCTGTCCACTGTTTTCTGTGTGCCACCTACCTGCTCAATTCCCAGGTTTCATATTCCTGTCCCTTGCACCTTCCACCCTTCATGCTCTTATTTATTTGTGGGTAGCTGCTGGGGGCAGTCAGAGTGCCCTCTCTACCGCGTGACTCCTGGAACCTGGTGGCACCCATCTTCCCCCTCGGCATCATCTCACTGGCTCCGACTGCAGTCCATTTGATTGTCCAGCATCATATTGAGCTCTTAGTGCTCCTTAGTGTGTGGTCTGTCTCCTCACACGCCCTTCACAAACACCTCTCGGTGTCTCTGACCTCAGAGTGGCTGCCGTGGGTCTTTGGCCCCTGTTCCTCTTACCCTGAGGCTCTGGCCATTGCCTGTTGGCACTGCCCACCCCCAACCTTCCTCTGGTAGATGTGCGACCCGTGCACCTCCCAGGACAGTGATGCAGTGTAACTCTGTGTTCTAGGTGCCTTAGGGCCTGGAATCCCGCACATTATCAACACCAAGCTGCTGAAACAGTTCACCTGCTTGACCTACAACAACGGCAGGTCAGGAGCTTCCTGTATGAAGAAGAAAGCAGTTGGGAGGTGGCCATGAAGGGCGGGGGCTCATGTGTTCATTTTGTCTTTGGCTGTGAACCCTGCAGTGAAATGCGCCCTGATGGCTGCAGGGCTGCAAAGAAGAGCGGCCTGTGTGGGGACTTAGGACTCCTAGCCTTGCCTGAAGCCGCTGGACTGGGCTGTGCTTGGAGGCAGCAGGGCCAGCGCTGATTTTGGGGTGGAGGATCTCCTGCAGGCCTGCAGACAGTAACAGGCTCAGGAAAGCTGTGCTACCACACTACGTGGGGAAAAATGTGTGAGACTTGGGCACCTTGGAAGGAACAGGCTGTGTGGCTTGCACCCCCACCCCCCAAATGGGAACACTAACCACAGAGAGAAAAGCTCCAATGTCCTTACTGTGTACATGGAACTGAACTTCATTTCTCCTTCCCTGATTGCAGGTTACAGAACTTAATTTCAAGTTCTATGAAGGCCAAGATCACTTCGTATGCGATCATACTTGCCCTGCACATAAATAACTTCCAGATTGACCTGACAGCATTGCAGAAGGACTTGAAGCTGAGTGAGAAAAGGTGAGTTCAGTAGAGCATGGGGCTCCCTCCGCAGCCTGGGTGGGTCCCTACTCCTGCCCAGAGCATGCCCCTCTGCTGAAGGTGCTGAAGGGACAGGGATGGGTGACTCATGGGAAAATCTTGGGACCAGAAGACAGTTCTCAAGGAAGGAAGGAAGGAAGGAAGGAAG
This sequence comes from Mus minutoides, assembly GCA_902729485.2. NCBI lineage: Eukaryota > Metazoa > Chordata > Mammalia > Rodentia > Muridae > Mus > Mus minutoides. The sequence continues at coordinate 752,818 of LR749936.1, read as the reverse complement.
GAAGGAAGGAAGGAAGGAAGGAAGGAAGACAGGCAGGCAGGCAGGCAGGCTTGAGGACAATTTGAGTGACTTCTCTTTGAAAGGCATGGTACTGAATTCATTCAGTGTCCCCCTCTGTTACTTCCTAAATAAGTGAAGAATCAAGGGTCTGGAAAATTAATGACCTCCTCAAGACCTCACTCCCAAAAGTGGTGCCCAGGCTTTAGGCCTGAGTCTCCTGCAGCTTTCTGTTCTCAATAACCCCGTGGGCCTTGAATGGCTGTGATTAGGGCAGGATTCTCCATGGGCCAAGGGTGAAGTGCTGGTGGACGCAGAGAAACCCGCTTCATGGCCTGGAGCAGTGTGCTCTCTGCCCTGCAGCCCCAATTGGCACATAGTGATCTCTTCACTTGTTCTGTTTCTTCCTTAGGATGATTGAGATAGCGAAAGCCATGAGGCTGAAGATCTCCAAACAAAAGGTGTCCCTGGCAGATGGCAGGGAAGAGAGTCACAAACTGGGCATTCTGTCTGTCCCACTGCCTCCAGCCCAGACCTATGACCAACAGTTAAAGCGGAAGAGAATGAACTAGATGTTTTCCACAGCCACTTCTGTTCACTTCCATTTTTATTTTCTTGAAAAAGAAAGTAGACTGGACCTTGTACAAACCTATAACCCAAGTACCTCAGGAGACTGAGGCAGGAGGATTGTGAATTCTGGGCCTCTCTGGGACTCCATCATGCTCCACCACACCCCTGAGGCCTTACTTTAGCATGGTTATCATGCCAGAAGCCAGCATTCCAGCTGTGCGTCTCTTAAGCAGAAATTAAAGTGATGGCCCAGGTTTGACTCCATCTCCCTCCTTTCATGTTGCATTGGTTAGAAGTGGTAGTTGTTTCTCCTCGGGGGTCATTTGCAGGGTTGGGAAGGTCTTGGGGAAGTTAAAGCCAAAAAGTCTTATCAGGCTGAACTTGGAGCCAAAAGTTTATAAACAGGACCTGGAACCCAGGCAGTGGTGGTGCACGCCTTTAATCCCAGCACTCAGGAGGCAGAGGTAGGTGGATCCCTGAGATCGAGGCCAGCCTGGTCTACAGAGCTAGTTCCAGGACAGCCAGGGCTACAGAGAAAACCTGTCTCAAAACAACAAAAAGGAGGCCCTTGAAGGCCTAGTAGGGAGAGGAGAAGGCTGTGGCTTTGTTGGGTTGGCAGCGCAATCTAACTTAACAGCCTATTCTGATACAGCATAGCCAAGTCAGGAAGCGATAACCACGGCTTTTCCTCCTTGTTTAGACCACTCGGAGAGGCATGTTGGCCCAGTGAGTGGGGACTGGGGATGAGTGCATGTTGCAAGCACACGAACTGTCAGCTGGGCACCTCGCCTGGCTTTGGATTCAGGCCTCAACAGACCCACTGCTGGTAATAAAGTTTCCGGAGTCTGGAAGGGGAGCTGCAGATAGAGGCTGGAGGTTTTAACAGTACCAAATGATCTGTGGCCATAGTTCTGCAAGGGAGGTTAAGACAGAAGTTGACAAGCCTCTCATGGGTCCAAAATGTGAAAGTGGAGACCCGGGGCCTACGAGTAGTCCCTTCTCCACTAGCGAGTCATGGCCTGTGCACACACATATCAACAGGCTCAACAACAACAAAAACTGTCCTTTCAGGGTTGGCGGGAGCTCTGAGGTTAAAGGTCCCACAAACACCAGCACCCACATTCCCAACACTGGGAAGCAGAGGCGGGAAAGCCATCCAGGCTTCCTGGCTGCCAGCCCGGCTAGGTTCCAGGAAAAGCCTTGCCTCAAAGGAAGATGGCAGGGAGCACTCGGAGACGCCTGATACTCTGGCCTCTCCATACACAGCCTGCGCCACAGAGGAAACAGCGCCACACTGGATGATGAGATACATAAAACAGCCCATGGCAACAGGCTGCGGTCTGAGCTGGATGGTGGCACATGCCTGCAATCCCAGCATTTGGTAGGGAGAGGAAGGAGAGATTCATTCAAGGCTGCCGTCGGCTAAACATGATCACTTGAAAAAGCAGCAAGAAGCCCACAAGCTAAGTTAACAAGAGGCAACTGTCCCTGAACGTCCCTTGTCCAGAAGAAGGGGATTTAAAAGGCAAGTTACCTTAGCTGAGGGGTGGGCTGCTGAGGGTTAAACCAAACTATTTTCTATGGAAAACAATTTAAGACTAAGAATACTGACAAAGATATTTAATACTAGGGCTAGGAGATGGCTTAGTGTTCAGTAAAGGCCCTTGCCACCAAGCTTGACCATTTGAGTTTAGTCCCTTGAACCGACATGGGAGAAGAGCCAACTTCCCCAAAGGTCGTCCTCTGCCCTCTGCATGCACACACACAAAATGAATGTAAAAAGTGTAGATACTAAAACAGTACTAACCCTGAGGTGAGTACAGCAAAAAATAGATGCTGAGCGAGTAAGCCACGTGCAGGAAGGTGTGCTCTCGTATCCCAAGACCCTTTGCTCAGCAGGTGACCCCAGTGAAGGAGTGTCACTGTTTGTCTTCAGAGAGGCCCCTGGGCAGGGCTGGAAGGACAGCCTTTGAATGAGGTGGAGACCCTGAGAGGGAGCCCTTCAGCTTTGAATTCCGCGCCATAGCAGGAGCAGCTGATGAGAGTCTTGAGTTCTGCAGTCTCCCAGTGGGAGTGGTAGTACCAGCTGGGAGGCCTACTGGCCACTGAACTTCCAGCAAATATGTGGACCAAGTTATGACCCCAGAAGCACCTCCTTTAAAATATAGAACTTTATTTTGGTTACTGAGATTTTTGTAAGTACTTGGTTCACAGAAAAGTCATTTCTTACAAAATAACAAAGGCAGCATTTTTATACAGCGACTCACATTGGGGCCACCAAACAAGTGCAGTGGACAGTGCTACACACGGGAAGGGCCAGTGTTCTTTTCCCCAGAGTGCTTAGGGAGAAATCAGAGCTCCCCCTCCCACCCACCTAACAGAGCAGCACCTAGGGCTCCACAGAACCAGCACGGGATATGGCCCAGTGTAGGACAGTGACCCCAAAGGCTGGTGAGGGCCCTGCAGTAAAGGCCAAGTGGGAAAGGGCTCGTCCAGGCAGAGCTGGCCCTGCATGCCGACCCAAGCCCACCTGGCTCTCAAAGCCTGTCACACTCGGTCTAGTCCAGTGAAGCCCTTTGGGAACTGGCCACTAACTCAACTCTGACTCTGGGTTGGGACAAAAGGACACAGACAGGTGGTTCTACCTTCCGAGAGGTCACAGGTAAATGGGCAGGACAGGCTATGTAAGGACCCAGAGTGCCAAAGCAAGGCAGAAAGTGCTCAGTGTCCTGAGGGAGCATGAGGGCGGGGGGCAAGGCAGAGGGTGGTGGGCAACACAGTCACCTGGAGCCAGGGGAGAGTCATGTGGAGACGGCAGTGTCTGAGCTAACCCTCGAGGAAAGGGTGAGATCTGCATGGATGGAGTTGTCTGGGAAGGGCATGCCAGGGAGGAAAACAAGCTCAAGCCAAGGCACAGAGTGGGGGATCTGGTAGGGCTGGTCAAGGCAGCTGATCGTCCACGAGGACATGGGCACATCGGGTCGGGTCGGGTGGGGTGGGGTTGGGGCGCCTCTGTCCAGACAGGCCGGACTCTGTAGGGGCAGCTGAAGTGTGTGTGTTCACAGTCAGAGTCCTTTGACGGGTGCTGAACTTCCCCTTGGGGACAGCGGAACTTTGTTCATTCCCATGGGGCCCAAGCCAACACCTGCCTCACACCTGAAGGCAGCCCCCTGCCCCTCTTAGTTATAGCATGTCCCCTTGTTGTTCCTGGGACAGCTTTTCAGGGAAGTCCTTGTTCTAAGCCCCTTCCTTGCTTACAGGGCCATGTGCTAGTCTGGGAGAACTGTCTTTAACAGAAACCCCACAGCTCCTAGGGGCTGCTGGGAGGCCGGCACGGGCCCAAGAGGGGCCAGAGGGTCAAGGTCCAGGAAAGGGGCGGCTATCTCCACCTCACCACAGTCACTTCCCTTGCTCAGAAGTAAGTGCTCTCTTCTCTGAGAAGAGTCTGAGTTTTGGTCTGTTTCTCTGTAGCTTGAAACAAGTGACCTAAAAACTGCATGCATGTACTGTCTGAGCCTCTGAGGCAATTCATAACCTCTAAGTGCTGGAGTGACTAGAAACACTCCAATTGCTATTCCCATTCTCCCGGGGAAATGTTCCCAAGGTCCTTCCTGTTGGGGCTGTGGAGCTAAAGGGTTCTAGAGGTACCTGGTTCTTAGTCCCCAGGAGGCCTAGGGTTTCAGGTATGTAACATAGGGATGGGTCTAGGATCTTCCCAGGCATAACTTCCACCTCAACAGTCAGCCTGTAGCTCTTCTGAGCACCCACCGGGGCTTGGGCCTGAGGCAGGCCTTCTTGCTTACAGAATGGTACAGAAGATGCTGCGGTTGCTATGGTAGCCACCTTCCACACGGGCTGTGATCCTGGTCGCCATGGCTGTCATCTTGTGCCCACTGTGGGCTGCAGAGGAGCCCCTGAGTGAGTTTTCAAGGTGGGGCCGCGCCGGTGGGTTCACCAGGCGCCAGGTGTCAGACCTGTGGATGCAAAGGAAAGCCATGAATCTGGAGACGGTGCTTGTGAGTGGCTGCGTCTCACCTTTGGTTCTAGTTCTCTGGACCTCAGAGTTCAAATCTAGGTGTGGGTTTATCTCCTGAATCAGTGGCTGCTGGTGAGGCTAAGCAACAGTCACATCTCCTCTTGGGCTCGACTTCCTCTTCTTCCTGGATCTGGATATGAATCAGGGCCCTTCCTCCCACCACCGCCACAGCAGCTTCTGTGAGCGTGGATAGTCTCACCTATCACCATCCCAAACCAGAAACTACCTGAAAGCCCCTGATGTGAAGAGCAGACAAGCAAGCTGCTGCATCTGTGGCCGTGGAAAGGCATGAATGCAGCGGGGTGTGGTGGCGCATGCTTTTTAATCTAGTGCTCTGCCTAGCCTGGGCTACCAAGCTCCAGGATAGCCAGAGATACAGAGGAAAACCCTGTCTGAATAAAACAAACAAAAACAACAAAAAGAAAGAGTAACTGACTTTCAGGGAACCCAACCTCTCTTCTGAGCTCTGCAGGCACCAGGCACACACATGATGTACAGGCATCCATGTACATGCATATGCATATGCATAAAACAACTAAGACCAGAACTGCCACAACACTCCTGGCCACCCACAGGGACATTCACACACCCGTGCTCCCTGCCACACTGAGAACAACAGGCGGAGAAGACAACCAGCATTGACATCTGTCAACACATGAGTCAGCCCTGACGCTTGTAGAAAATGGATGGAACTGGAGAGAATCACTGAGTGCAGGAATGTGATTAAGTGCAGACTCGGCACATCTTTTTTTTTTTTTTTTTTTTTTTTTTTTTGGTTTTTCGAGACAGGGTTTCTCTGTATAGCCCTGGCTGTCCTGGAACTCACTTTGTAGACCAGGCTGGTCTCAAACTCAGAAATCCGCCTGTCTCTGCCTCCCAAGTGCTGGGATTAAAGGCGTGCTCCACCACGCCCGGCTCAGACTCGGCACATCTTGTGTGCAGAATCTAGATTCAGATTAAAAGTGCATCTGTGTGTATGGAGGATGATGTCATGAAAGTAGAAAAGAGACTATGATACTCCTTCATTGTTAGCTTGACTAGATTAGAATGATTTAGTGTATTCAGGTTCTCTAGAAGAACAGAACTTAATAGACTGAATATATATTCATTTCCTCTGTGGCCTCTCTCTATATAAAGCGGATTTATTAGACTGGCTTACAGGCTGTGGTCCAGCTAGTCCAGCTAGTCTGTTTACTAACAGAAATTCTAAAACTCAGTGTTGGTCATGGGGCTGGATGCCTCAGCTGGTCTTCAGTATATGCCTGATCCCAAAGGAATCTCTAATGCCAGTAAGGATGGACTTGCCAGAGAGTGAGAGCAAGCAGGCAGAGAGCAAACGCTTGCTTCCTTCCCCATGTCCTCTGTAAGCTGCCAGCAGGACAGATTCATAGTGTATCCTTCCACCTCGAAGGACCCCACAGGTGTACCTGGCCATTTGGATCTTAGTTAATTCAAGATATAGTCAAGTTGACAGCCAAGAATAGCCATCATACCTAGGAAACAGACCTATCTCTGAGTGTATCAGTGAGGGGGGGGGGTTCCCAGAGAAGTCTGAGGAGCATGGAAGGCAGCTTGGTTGTGGGCAGCACCATCCTAAGGGCCGAGGTTCTAGATTGGGAAAGGGAGAAAGGAAAGACAGCACCAGCATCCTTTGCTTCCAGACTGCGGACACGATGTGACCAGCTGTCTCCAGCTCCTGCTGCCACAGCTCGAGCTGACCTCAGCGCCATGCCTTCCCCACTGTGGTGTGCCACATGCGCATACTGCTAGGTGATGCGCATACTGCTAGGTGAATCAACCTCTCCTTCCTTAAGTTGCTTTTTTTAGGCCCTTTGCACATCAACAAGAAAAGAAACCATGTTATGGGGGTAGGAGGAAGAGATACAGGAGAACTCAAACAGGGGCCTTTCCTCGGTGGCCTCTGCCTGGGCAGCTGTGTCCTGCAGAACTCCCACGCATGCCAGCCCAGGATGACTTCAAGTACAGTGCTCTTCACAGCCCTGGAGGAAGCACTAGTCCACAGCAAGTGTGCACGTGTGGTCTTCAGCTCTCAAGGAGAAAACTGTTCCATGAGGACTTCAGGTTTCTGACAATAGCATGTTTTGCTGAGTAATGTACAAAGTCCCTTTCATGTGCAGTCCTAATTAAAATAGTTTAGCTCAGATGGGAAGGAAAAGTTAGAACTGTTGTAGAGAATTACCGAGAGCTATGATGCAGCGCTAGGGAATGCTTGTAACGTTCACTTCTGCTTTGGGGGATTGGGCAGCAATGGACTCATGCCAGGGCCACTGAACTACACCTCCAGCTATTATTTTTAGAGGTGTTAGATGATAGCTGTGTACTACTTATGGCAAGATACTTGTTAATTAAAAATTAAGGGCCAGACATGGTGGCGCACGCCTTTAATCCCAGCACTCGGGAGGCAGAGGCAGGCAGATTTCTGAGTTTGAGGCCAGCCTGGTCTACAGGGTGAGTTCCAGGACAGCCAGGGCTACACAGAGAAACCCTGTCTCAAAATACCAAAAAAAAAAAAAAAAAAAAATTAAGAACAGTTTTTCAGATAGCAGCCATCCTGGAATAGCTCAGAGCATTCCAGAAAGTTTACAACATTGCTATTTAAGTCTGTGAAGTTCCTATAAGGCCCAGATAGTAAAAATGTTAGGTTTATATTGTGTGTTTTTACAAGTGTGTTGCACTTGTGTGTGACAGACTTTGACAATGTATCAGCAAATGAACATGGCTATATTCCAATAAAACTTACTGATGAATGATGCACTTAGAATTTCATTAAAATGTGCAGGGTTGACATAGTCCCAAACATTTACAAGGTTAAAATAATTACTGTTTCTCAGAGGCCATTCACAAGATGCTAACAGAAGAGAATTAGTAACATTGCCAACCTTTGGATATACTTCAGACCTTGACAACTAGACAGCACAAGTCACAGTAGCAAAATGTATCTCCACACTTTTTTTTTTCAATTCTAACTCAGGCTGACCTCAAACTAGGTGATCATCCTGAAGTAGCTTCCAAATGCTGGGGTTAAAGGCATCAACCACATGCCTTTATGTTCCTTATCTAGAGTGCCACACCACCTCCAGTAGGATCTGTGTGACAAGTTCCACAGACTGAGACTATTGACCTCAAAGAGGGGAGACCTCCTGGAATTGGTTGTGGAACTGTTGGCCGGAGAAAAAATATTGAGCCATAGTTCTCCTGGCAATCTATCTGTTTTGTTCTCTTATTCCTTTTCTTATTTACATGTTCCTGATAGCCTAGACCAAGATTTTAAGCGAGAATAATGGGTAAGAAACTCCTAGATATGGGGTCACTAACATGACCTTATGCCCGGGGAAACCAACACTTTTCCTTTTTTTGAGACAGGGTTTCTCTGTGTAGCCCTGGCTGTCCTGGAACTCACTCTGTAGACCAGGCTGGCCTTGAACTCAGAAATCCACCTGCCTCTGCCTCCAACACTCTACTTTTAAAATCACTTACAAAACTATTATGACAGTGTACTGGCTAGTTTTGTGTCAACTTGACACAGTTGGAGTTATCACAGAGAAAGGAGCTTCAGTTGAGGAAATGCCTCCATGAGATCCAATTGTAAGGCATTTTCTCAATTAGTGATCAAGGGGGAAAGGCCCCTTGTGGGTGGGACCATCTCTGGGCTGGTAGTCTTGGGTTCTATAAGAGAGCAGGCTGAGCAAGCCAGGGGAAGCAAGTCAGTAAAGAACATCCCTCCATGGCCTCTGCATCAGCTCCTGCTTCCTGACCTGCTTGAGTTCCAGCCCTGATTTCCTTGGTGATGAACAGCAGTGTGGAAGTGTAAGCTGAATAAACCCTTTCCTCCCCAACTTGCTTCTTGGTTATGATGTTTGTCCAGGAATAGAAACCCTGACTAAGACAGACAGATAAAAACTTTCCCAACAATAAAATTTCATATGGCTGCACATGTGTCATCGGAGGTGGGTTTTGGTATATGGTAAGAAAGCCTTAATTAGAAAGAATTAAAGTAGTTTAAATTTATGTATTGAAGATTTATAAAAAATTAGATGTTGAATAATAATTGACCATATGGAGCTGGAGAGTTAGCTCAGTGGTTAAGAGTACTGCCTGCTGGGCTGGAGAGATGGCTCAGGGGTTAAGAGCACCTTCTGCTCTTCCAGAGGTCCTGAGTTCAATTCCCAGCAACCACATGGTGGCTCACCCTCATGGAATACTCTCTTCTGGTGTGTCTGAAGACAGCTACAATGTACTCATATAAATAAAATAAATCTTAAAAAAAGCAAAAGAGTACTGACCATTAAAGATTTATTAACCTACTCTTGGAAATATGCCACTAGCCCCACTTGGACAACTTGGACGACTGCCCCACTGAATACATCCTTTTAGAATTGTTATATTTTGATGATTTATAATGATGTTACCTGTTCTGTTTGTGATTCACTGAATACATAGTTTCAGAGTTGTATGTAATGCTTGGATGATTTTTGTGCTTTACTGTGCCAAATGATTTTTGTTGGTATTTGTGATTGTTTCACTGGATACAGTTTCTAAGAGACATAATGTTTGTTTTTTGTTTTGTTTTGTTTTGGTTTTTTGAGAAAGGGTTTCTCTGTGTAGCCCTGGCTGTCCTGGAACTCACTTTGTAGACCAGGCTGGCCTTGAACTCAGAAATCCACCTGCCTCTGCCTCCCAAGTGCTGGGATTAAAGACATGCACCACCACCGCCCGGCATGTTTGTTTTTTTTTTTTTGTTTTTTTTTTTTAAAGATTTATTTTACTTATTATATGTAAGTACACTGTAGCTGTCCTCAGACACTCCAGAAGAGGGCGCCAGATCTCGTTACGGATGGTTGTGAGCCACCATATGGATGCTGGGACCTGAACTTATCACCTTTGGAAGAACAGTCGGGTGCTCCCACCCGCTGAGCCATCTCACCAGCCCCGCATGTTTGGTTTTTAATGTATAAAATCCCCTACTTGAGAGCTGCAAAATATACTCAGATTCAAATTGCCTTTGTGTTTGTTTCTGTTTGTCACTATTCAATCCTTACCTAGCTTCAAGGACTCTCATTCCAGGGACCCTCATACTTGACTGGGGTGGTGCGTGGCTTAAATGACTAAATAAATTATCCAGGAAAAAAAGAAAGAAGGAAGGGGACTACCCTGGGTGACAGGACAGCCAGCAAGAGAGGTGCTGACGACTAAGGATGGGCAGTGGGAAGAGCCCCGTACTAATCACACATGTATGAAAATGCCACAATAAACCCACGATTGTCATATGCTAGCCTAAAAGACAAAACAAAAAGAGCGAGCCACTCACAAGCAATGTCCCAGGCCAACTACAACTGCACGTGGCTAAATGAAAGGCCAGACTCAATGGACAATATAACCAGCACCTGTGTGGGTGCTGGGACCTAGACTCAGGTCCCTGTGCTCACACAGGAAGTGCTTTACCCAGGGGCCGCCTCCATAGCACACTCACTTCTTCTTGAAGACAAGGAACTTGTTGTTTTGCATGATGCACTCTCTGTTGTTTGTGATCTGCTGGAAGATGGTCTTGTTGGTCTTGCCCTGGAAGATGATGTTCTCCTGTACCAGGGCCTTAGCACGGCCCCGCACTGCAATGCCATAGGCCCGGAAGGAGTGGATCCGGTTCTTTAATACCTAGGAGAAGCAGCAAGGGCTTGTCATAGCTCAGAGACCCACAGGCTGGGTGCAAGTCAGGCAAGCGAGTGACTGTTTTAAAACCATAAAGTCTGAGTGTGTTGGAGAGGTCATCACAGAGCAAGAGGAGCTCTGGGTGGGGCACAGAGGGCACCCTGGGGGACCCATACAGGTGTCCTAGAGCTGGTGGGCAGGCTGCAGGAGGTCAGCAGGTGCCGAGCTGGGGACAGTTCTTGGAAGGAGGAACAGTATGTAAAGGTCTCCCAGAAAGGGACGCTGTGCCAGAGCCACACCTTCTTGCAGCCCAGCTGAGCCCACAGTGAGCCTTTCTTGCCCCTGTTCCTAAGGACTCGGGAGAGTCCAGAGTCCTGGCATACTTGGCTGACTTGTGATGCTTGGAGCTGAGGACCTCTGGGATAGCCCACATGCAGTGGCTGTGTCTGGGTGGTGCCAGTGAAGCCCTAGCAGCATGTACTGCTTTACCTGGGAGCTGCTCAAAGCTCATGGCATGCTCCAGGACAGGCAAGGAAACGGGAAGCAAGAGACGCACTCAGGAGGCCAGGCAGGGTAGTGGGGTGGTGGTCGTGCCCCAAAGGTCCAAAGAGAGCACCTCAAATAGTACGGGGGGGCTCAGGAGTCTTCCTAAAAACCGTGACAGTGAGCGGAGTGAACTACCTTACAGACCTTGGTGGGTGCTAGGCCCTGGTGTTCTCTCCTGTCAAGTATCTACTATATATTGGCCCAGTGCAAGCTTATTCTGTCAGTGAAAGAGCTGAAATAGCCAGGACCAAGCTAGAGACAGGAAGGCATGCAAGGGCTCCCAGCACTGTGAACCTATGTGACCCCCCTCTCACTCTTGGCCTCCTGCTGAGGAACTCTTGTTCATCCTTTGGGGCCCAGTTTATATATTCCCCCTGNTATATATATATATATATATATATATATATATATATATATATATATATATATATATATATATATAAAATAAATTTTGGGGCTGGAGTGAGCAGAGGTCCTAAATTTAATTCCCAACAACCAGATGAAGACTCAAAACTATCTGTACAGCTAGCTACAGTGTGCACTCATATACATAAAATAAATGAATAAAGCTTAAAAAAAAAAAAGAAGTCCCCCACTGGAGTGTGCTGATGGACCTCCTCCCCCGGGGTGCTGTTCCCACTTTCACTGCTCGACATCTCTCCAGAAGAAAGGGCCCTCAGGGCCCATGAATCTATTCTTTTACTCCAACAGAACTTGAGAGTCGTATCCCATAAAACATGTCATTGGATGGGGTGGGAGAGATGCCCACATGTCAGCTCACAGCCATCTGTGACTGCAGTTCCAGAGGGAGCCACGCCCTCTTCTGACATCCGTGGGCATCAGGCATGCATGTGTACACAGACATACATCAGGTAAGACACTCATACATATAAAATAAATACATCTAAAAGCTATTCAGAAAGGAAAGCCAAGGAAGACCTTTAAGAAGGCCATGTCCCTGGGTCTGACTCAGGGCACAAATCCAAGGAGGAAAGGATGAGGGCTTGTGTTTGTAGTAACTTAGAAAGTCATAATATAAAGGAAGTGAATTTCAGGCCAAAGAAACGTTAGTGAAGTCAGTGGTGCAGAGGTAAGAAGAAATGGGAAACGTTTGGGGCTTAGTTATTCAGTAAGTGGACAGAGCATCCAACGAGGCTGGAAGGACAGGCTGGGACAGAGAGCTTGGGCAGTGGGAGCCATGCAGGGTGCCAGCGAGGGTGGGCACACTCACCTCCATTGTGGTTAATACTGTTGGACTCCACAAGCGCTACGGTGATGGGCCGGCGCAGTGGGTCATCCTCCTTCTCCAGCTCTGCCTCCCAGAGGATAGCATCTCCGTCTTCACTGAAGTTCTCCTGGGCCCCGTGGCCTCCAGGGAATTCGCCATCCTTCTGGCTGAACACTGCCACTCCATACAAGCCATTGTAGCTCACATGGTTGCTGGTGACGTGGGGCAGGCTAGAGGACATCATCCACACGCCACATCCTTTGTTAGCTGGGACAGTGACAAAGAGCTTGTCACTGACACCCACGAATAGGTGAAGCAGCACCCAGTGTTACCCCAAAATATAAAAACTATTAGATAAGTCACCCCGCAGCTCTGGCTATGGGCTTCTCCTTTGCACACAGCGACAATGACCAATTCACCTCACAAGCTAGACTTTCTCAGGGTGTGAAGTGCTCTGAGGTCCTCAGAGCCCCGCCCAGCAGTGCAAAGGGGGCACCAGTGCCTCTCTGCGAGGGAGCAGGCTCAGTGTGACCCCCAGCCCTACCATGTCCTAGCTGTGACCCTGAGTGAGTGCCTCAGTATTCTCAGCATGAAGGTGGGGTCAGTAACTACTTCTCAAGGCAGTCTTGAAGGTTAAATGTGACAAGGCTCAGAGGTAGGCATGAGTAGCTCAAACTCCAGACATCAGTAGCTACGGTCCAGAAAGAGGAAGGCTTTGTTTAAAGTCACAAGGCAAGAACAGTATTTTCTGTAATTATCATATTTTCCCACTGTTTATATGGGAAGAGAAGGGATGAGATGGGTTAAGATGGCCCTGAGGTGGGGCCGCCTGCAGCAGACAACACCCTGCCTTTTACAATCTTCCATGGAGCCAGAGCACTGCCTGCTGACCTCTGGGCTCAAAGTGGGTCCAGAGGTGAAGAGGAGGCCTGAGACCGTGTCTATTCTACAAATGGAAGTCTTTGAGGCCTAGAGGAGATGAGAGCTTGTCAGAACCCACTAGTCAGAACTGACACCAGGCCTTTCTGGGCTGCAGGTCACTGCCCCAGGAAGATGCTCCTCACCATAGATGGTGTTCCCCTCTATCAGTCCTCTGCCCTCGTCGCCCACGACCACGCCGTCTGAGTAGCCAAAGCAGATGAGGTTGCTCCTGAGGATCGGGACGCCGCCGCGGCGGATGTCTACACCTCCCCATTGGTTCTCACGGATGACGTTTTCTATGGGGAGATGCGGAGAGGTCAGTACCCAAGAGCCACCTCCTGGGCAGGCCATGATGACTAGAACAGCTAAGAGAAGGCCCTCCCAACCCTCGCTCAGACCAGGACACCAGCAGCCAGCACCCTGACGCTCACCCACTGGCTTTTCCAGGGGACCCATCTGTTTCCCCAAGGACAAAGTCTGTGTCTGTGTGGTACACTCCTTTGTCTCCCACTGTATCCAGCAGCCTTGAGACCAACGAGGAAGAACTTCTCCCTCCCATATGCTTGCCCTCAACCTCTGCCCTGCCCTGCCCTCTGACCTCACTGCCCTGTCCCATGCCTGGGAGCTACCTCCTCCCCTAGGACCTGGTGTAAGAGTCTCACGTCAGAAGGGTGGTCCTAGGCACTTCTGCCTCAGCCCAATGAGTGGCAAGGCAGACTTGGTTCCCGGGGCTGAGGTACTGACAAGGCCCTGTGCGACGGGCCCTTCCTGCCTCTGCAACCTTATCTCATATATTCCCCCTTGCCCGCACAGTACACCGTACAAGCAGTCCTGCTCAGGTATAAACATCTATTCTCACAGGTTTCCCTGCGGAGCTGACTCACGGACTCCTTCCACCTCTCAGGGTCTGAATTACGTGTATCCCTGAGGGAAAGTCTATCAGGATCATAGGACCTCAAGAGCTCACCTTATGCAAATGACCGTTATCACTCTCAGCTGGGCAGTTTTTGTTTGTCTGCATATGCTTTTATTTCTTTCCATGCTTTCTCTTCTACAGTCAGTCCCTGAAAGTGGAGTTGGTGTCTGTTTCCTGTATCGCTACATGACCAGTTCCCAAGACAAGGGCTGCACACCGTTGGTGCTCAATAAGTGTTTTGGTTTTTCTTCTTCTTCTCAACACTAGGATCTACCCTAGGGCCACATACATGCTGAGCAAGTGGACTACGGCTAAGCTATGAATACTTGGTAAATGATGGTTATATGCATTCAAGATCCCAGGCTGCAATGATGTGCCAGACAGATGTGAACCTTGCCTGAGGAGGTACCAGAGGAGACAGACAAAAGAAAGCACGAAGAGACCCCATACAATGTTCAACAGAGGAGGTGTCCTGTGCACTGTGGGCATTGTCTGTGTTGGGGGGGGGGGTTTAGGGCAGGCTTCCTCAGGAAGTGGAGTAAGGATAAAAGACATGTAAGAATTGAGCAGACAGATTTGCAGAGCCAGCAGAAGCCCACACAAAAGTATGGAGAAACTCAGACACTTGTTTAACTGGTGCAGCTGGAAGTGTGATCTGGCCGGCCAGAGGACGGCAGAGATGATTCCCCTCCACCATGTGATGCTGGGCCCTCCTATGAAAAGCATGGCTCACCCATAGAACCAGCACCCTGAATGCCCACCTGCTAATTACAGAAGCAGGTCTAGAGTAAGTAAAGGGGTGGCATAAGGGTCTGATGCCAGGGGGTGGTGGCTTGGCTGCCACCTGCCTTGGCTGGCTATGGCTCCAGTGGTCCCTATCATATACCTGTGATGAGGCCTTTGCCATTCTCGTTCACTGCTATGCCAGCTGCGCGCCCCTTGAAGATGTGGTTTCCACTAAGACAGAAGAGACAGGGAAAGACATGAGACCGAGGCACCTATGTCATGGTTTACATGTCTTCCTTTAAAACATTTAAAAATGATGTGTGTGTGTGTGTGTGTGTGTGTGTGTGTGTGTGTGTGAGACACATGCTACAGCATACCTGTGGAAGTCAGAGCACAACTTTCGGGAGTTGGTCCTGTCCTTCCACGACGGGCTCCAGGGATCAAGCTCAGGCTGTCAGGCTTACAAGGCAAGTGCTTTCACCCAGACCCATCATGCTGGCCCCCACTGCTTTCTTTAGTAAGCTTCCCAGTGGCCCAAGTTCACAGGCAACAGCCACCTTCTGAAATCCCATAATCTAGGCACTTGGAAACCCTTGGCTGTCCCTGGGACTCACAACTCTGGGACATAAGCATAACACTATCCAACTCTCCATGGCTTTTCTGTACTGTATCAGTCAACACAGAGACTTTTACACAAATGTCACCAGGGTGCATGCGTCATGGGGCAAGTCTTGGCAGCATGAAGAATTCCTAGGATGCTGCACCAAGCTTTTTTAGAATAATCAGAGCTCTGCACTCTCCGTGCTGTGGTGTCTCCGTCAGGGATCTCAGATTCTTTCTGTGTCACTTCCCTGCCCCCACCTCCTAAATCAAAGAAACACAGAGGAATAAAAGCACTGCCAATCCTCTCAGGATGGCTGTCTTTAAAAAACAGCCACACAGACTTGTGAGCCTCCATTCAAAGCTCTTTAATGTTCTCCTAGCACACACAGGTGAACCATGACTACACGTTATGCTTATGTGGCATCTTTAGCAATGGGATGTCATCTGCTGAAAAGCAGTAGACTAGATAAAACACAGAGAACAGTGATGTGGAACGACCTGGGACGTCCCCAGGCGTAGGCAAGCACCACACAACAACACTTAGAAAAACTCCTAAGGAAAAGCGCAGGGCCAAGCTCCTCAGAGCACACCTGCTGCACGCTGACACCAGCTGCTCTCCTAAAGCTCGGATGAAACTGAGGCTTCGGGCCCAAACCTTAGAGGTCACCCTCCAGAGGTCACCCTCCTTGGCTTGGCTGGCACAGGCCTATCTCCATCAGCCCGAAGCTTTCAGCCATTTCTTTTCACTCAAAAATGGCAAGCATACCTGTGGGCATAGAGAGTCATGCCACAGTGCCCAGTGGGCAATGATTTCCTGAGACAGCCTCAATCTGAAAGCACCAGGACCCCTGGCTCTTTGTTGCTCTGGCACCTCTCCTCTTGCCGTTCTTGTTGCTAGGAATGGCTGCTACAGCTCCAAGAGAGTTCCATGTCCTACCCATATTTAAAGGCTCAGCGATTTCCTCTTCCTCCCCCGCTCCTTTAGTGTGTTAGACTGAGCCTTCTAGGGCCGGTGCATGCTGGGCAAGTCTTCTTCCATGAGCTCCCCTGGCCCTCAAAGGCAACTCGAATGGCACTTTCAGTGAAAGGCCTTCCTACATGCTCTCAGTCAGAACAGCTCTTTCCTCCTGCAGCACAGTTGGTGCCTATCAGTCTGCCCCATACTGCTGCAGATCCGCCCAGTACTGCCCTTCTCTTCCCACTGAAGACCTACAGTGCATAAAGATCATAGCGTGCATTCACACAGAGGCCTGGGTCCCTTATTTTATATATCCATTCATTGTGTGTCTAGGCACGTGCACAACATATTTGTAAAGGTCAGAGGACAACCTGCAACAGTTGGTTCTCTCCTCCTACCCTGTGAATCCCGGGAACAAATTCAGTTAGTCAGGCTTGGAAGCAAGTGTCTTCACTGATCCTAGACTAGAATAATCTCCTGAGGAGCAGGAGGCACGTGGTTGCCTTTGTTGTCTCTGTTAGAAGTGCACACTCGTGTCTGCCAAATGGGATGCCTGCACACAGCTAACTGGAAGAGAAGACAGGAGACCGGGCAGGTGTTCCTGGGATGGGATTACAGGAGGAGACACTTTCTTTTGCTGGGAGCAACACAGCTGTAGCAACCAAAGCCTTTTAAATAGAAGAAAGACACAGAGAAGGGGAGTAAGGGACCGTGGAAGTGCCAGACAGTTTGGACAGGGCAGTGCCTACCTCACAATTGGATTTCCGTGGTACAGGATATAAATGCCAGCCTCCTTATTTGAAAAGATTTGGTTGTTCCTGATGACGCCTTTCCCATTGCCAAGGACAACAATGCCAGATCGAAGACCGTGGTGGATCTGGTTACACTGCAAATAAAAGGGAGAGGTGGGAGACAGCAAACGTGGGGAGCAGAGTGCTTGAGTCCTGCCTCACAGCTGTACCAAGACGGACACAGCCAGGACAAAACACTACCAGCCATTCCCGAGCACACAGCAGAGGGACAAAGCTATGCAGCTGCCTTCCTTGCATAGGTGTGTGTGTGTGTGTGTGTGTGTGTGTGTGTGTGTGTGTGTGTTTTCGCGAGCACAAACAGTATAACAGTAGACAGGATACGAAGATGAATGAGCCCTCCCTGCAACCTTGGGGCATGGCTATGTGGCCTTTGATGTTAAAGAGTTTTGTGCCTTTTTTCCAAAGCAGGAAGCTATGGAAAGTGTCTGAGTCTCTCTCAAGCTCCCACCTCCAAGTATAAAATTATCTTTCCAGGCCGCACAAACCTGGCCCTATGTGCCCACCCCTCAGAGAAGGCATCAATACAGTACAAGATAATGTGGGCCAATGACAGGCCTGTCGAGCGAGGCTGCCCCCACAGGCCTCTGGCTTCTGGTCCTCTTTCAAGGGAGGTCTGTGAAAGGCTGCAGGTGCTGGGGGGCTGCCTGCCTCACTGGGAAAGACCAGAGGAGGTTTATCAGAGAAGGGTGCTTAGGACACTCACTTCTGTCACCTCTGTACAGATGGAAAACAGGCACTAGCCAGTACAGAATGTCTATGCCAGGAGCCGATCTTAAACCTAGTGTTTCCGTTTCCTATAAGTAGTTAGAGACTTAATAGTTTGAGATCACAAAAATTTTGGTAAAATTTTCTCATTCTAATTGTGTGTGTGTGTGTGTGTGTGTGTGTGTGTGTGTGTGTGTGCATGTGACTGCAGAGGATAGAGGACAACCACAGGTGTCACTCGTCAGGCGCACCCACCCTTGTTTGTTTGTTTGTTTGTTTCTTTTAAAGATTTATTTATTGTTATATCTAAGTACAGTGTAGCTGTCTTCAGACACACCAGAAGAGGGCATCAGATCTCATTACAGATGGTTGTGAGCCACCATGTAGTTTCTGGGATTTGAACTCAGGACCTTCGGAAGAGCAGTCAGTGCTCTTAACCGCTGAGCCATCTCTTCAGCCCCACCCTTGTTTTTTGAGACAGGGTCTCTCACTGGATTTAAACTCTCCAAGTAGGTGAGGCCAGCTGGGCAATGAGCCCCGGGGATCTGCCTGATTCTGCCTTCCCAGTGCTGAGATTACAAGATCTTCCAAACAATGCCAGGTTGCCCAATTTGGCCATAGCAGCAATCTGAGCACTAAGCCAGAAGGATCCCAAGTTCAAGGATAGCTTGAGCTGTATCACAAACCCCTATTTAGAACAAACAAACAAACAAACAAACCCCCCAAAACAACAAAGCTCAAACCCAAACCAACCAAAGAAACCAACAAAACAATGATGTCACAGAGACTTGAAACCTATTTTGTTATTAGCCGTTAATTGAGGCAGGGAAATTCCTATATTAATTAATGCACCTTCAAAGTACTCTACCCTTTCTTTCCAATTGCAGCTATGACAAAACCAAGGCATGCCCAGGCGCTCCTGTCCATCATTTTGACCTTCTGAATATGTGGTCTATGATCTTGACCTAAGTGTGTCCAAGTGTGCTCACCATCTTTTTTTTTTTTTTTCTTAAATTATGACCTTAAGCCAAAATGCATCCTAACTGAGCATGCCCAAGAGCATGCCCATCCCTTAGTGCTTTCTCAAGTGTGCATGTGCACAGTCCCCTGAGTAAAGCCCTAAGCTCACTCCAGGCCTGCCACACTAAGCCCCTCTCTACCCGTGTGTCCTGCCTGCACTTGTTTTGACCTTGTACACTGAGAGGTAACCAGCACAGAGTAACCTACTGTGCTGCTTAACAGTGCTACAAGTTGCCATAAGTCTCACTCTCTTTTGAGATCTCTGAAGGGGCTGGCTAGCTCGTGAGATGCAGAAGATGCCCCTGAAAAGACTGAAAAGCTTAGAGACATGGGTAGCCATGATACATTTCACTGCACCAGGACTGAGATGGGCCCAATTCTTCTCCACTCTGCCTGCAGAAGTAGCCTGCCCACTGCCAGCACTCTTCACGTTTCTCTGGCAACAGTGTAGGGAACTTCCTAGTGAGGCAGTGTGTCGCCCACCAGCTGCACAGCAGAGGCCCAGTGAGGGAAGGGATAGGCAGGGCTCACTGGCTGGGTGTGTCTGTTCATGGCCAGTTTGGACACAATGAGCTCTACAAACACCAAGCCTGAGCCACACTGCCCTTGCTAGTAGCCAGCAGTCCTTTACCCCTTTGCGCCCCATGTCTTCACTTGGGAAATCATTGTGCTTCCCAGGATGACTAAGGATAATCTACAGAGGGTTTTAGAAGCACTGGCACATAAATGCTCAGTACTCCTAAGGATGGCCACCACTTTTCTAAATTCATAATTTCCCAGTTTCTGGAAATCTCAGGAAAAGCCAAAACAGAGGGAGTCAGTATCTCATATACTAGTCACATATGCAAAGGTTTTGTGTATGTAGTATACATGTGTTTGTGTGTGTGCACGTGTGTAAATATGCATATGTGCATGAAGGCTGAAGCAGACGTTGAGTGTCTTCCTCAATTACTCTGTACCTTATCGTGAGGCCTGGCCTCTGATGTAACCTGGAACTTACCAACTGTGCTAGACCTGCTCTCCAGGAATCCCCAGGAATCTTCCTGTCTCTACCTCCTGCACTAGGATTACAGTGTGTGCCACCATGCCTCTTCTTTTTAAGTTTGATTGTGTGTGTATATGTGTATGTGTGTGTGTGTGTGTGTGTGTGTGTGTGTATGTGTGTGAGTATGTGTGAGTATGTGTGTGTGAGTATGTGTATGTGTGTGTGTGTGTGAGTATGTGTGTATGGTGTGTGTGTGGTGTGTATGTGTGTGTGTATGTGTGCGTGGTGTGTGTGTGTGTGTGGCGTGTATGTGTGTGTGTGAGTATGTATGTGTGGTGTGTTTATGGGAGGTGTGTGTATATGTATGTGTATGTGTGTGTGTGTACCATATGCATGCAGGCTATCCAATTCCCTGAAACTAGAATTACAGACATTGTAAGTTGCCCGATGAGCAGCTAGGAACTGAAAATAAGTGCCCCCATGCCGATTTTTTTATGCTGGGAGCTTGAACTTAGAGGACTTCATGCCTGCATGACAAGCATGTGTGTTATCAGCTGACCCATTTCCCCAGCCCCATATTCAAGCACTGTATGTCATTTTCATGCTGATAAAACAGAAACTGCAAGCCAGGTTTGTAATCCCCAGGGAAGGCCAGAGGATTAAGACTTCAAGGCCAGTTTCAGGTACAAAAGTTTGAGGCCAGCTTGAATTGCAAGAAAACTGTATCTTCCAATAAGAATAAAACAAAACCAGCCGGGTGTGGTGGCGCACGCCTTTAATCTCAGCACTCAGGAGGCAGAGGCGGGCGGATTTTTGAGTTTGAGGCCAGCCTGGTCTACAGAGTGAGTTCCAGGACAGCCAAGGCTATGAAGAGAAACCCTGTCTCAAAACAAACAAACAAACAAACAGAATAAAACAAAACCAAACTCCATATGTTCCCATGTCTACAAAGCCACCTGAGGGCAATTTATTCCTGTCCTTTTCTCAAAGGAATGGACTGATGAGGTTTTTGTTTTTATATTCACCTGTTATACAGGGAAGACAATAATACCTCTTTACTAGAATTAATTTCAAAGCCAGACATATATGAGTTCTGAGGGACCCTGAGAAATTTTCTTGTACAGGTCCCACTTTTTCTGTTGCTGTGAAAGTTTCAGGATACGACTTGTCCACTAATCACCTAGGAAGAGTCTTGAGGACACACAAAAATAGGCAAGAACCAACTGGAAGTACTTAAACATCTTACAAAGTTTCTAAAGAGGAACAGAACAGCCAAACTGAATGGCAAAAGGACAGAGAAAAGTACCAGGATGAGTGGATTAGATTTCTTCCGAATGTCCACACCAGCCTCTGCATTGTGGTAAATGTTGTTGCCAGCAATCAAGCCTCCACCCTCCAGTCGAAGAAAGATGCCCGATGCACGGCAGCGGTAAATATCATTCCTGAGCATGACGATCTAAACAGAACAGAGGGGAAAAAAATTTTTTTTTGGTCAAAGGATAGTCAAAAACTACCAGAGGAGATGGTTTAGAGGGCAAAGACACTGGCTGACATGCCTGACAGCTTAAGTTCAATTCCCAGGGCCCACATGGTGGAAGGAGAGAGCTAAATCCCCAAGGTTGTCCTCTAATGTCCATACCCAGGCTATGATGCATGTACACACACAGATACACACACACACTCTACACACACAGTCCACACACACATACCACACACACACACACACACACACCACATACAAATACACACATACATCACAAACACATACACACCACACATACATACCACACACACAAACTCATACACTCACATACACACACACACTCACACACACGTACACATACACCCACACATACACCACATACACACATACATACCACACACACTCATACACTCACATACACACACACAGCACATACACACACACCACACACACACATACATACCACACACACACTCATACACTCACATACACACAGACACACAGACAGACAGACAGACAGACACACACACACACAATGTGTAGTAATAATAATAACCTCTACAAGAAGAGCATGCACATCTTTTCCTCCCATGTAGTCCCAGCAGTTCACAGTTGGAGGGGGCACCTCCCTGTGCTTCAGAGGACATAGTCTCCCGTATCCAGGGTAACACTGCCCTGTGGGCTCTTTACTTCATGCCAAGGCCTTAATAAAACTCAGAAGTCTGGTCTTGGGCTCAAGCCTCTCTACTAGAATCCCTAGATGATGGGATGGAGAGATGCTTACAGACCAAGAGGTCTTCAAACTTCATGTTCTAGATCTTGTGTTCCAAAAAGTGTGAGGTGGCCAGGGCTGACCTCAGCCTCACTGTGTAGCCAGCAATGACCTTGCACTCCAGGGACCCACCTATGTCTTCCTCCCTAGTCCTGAATTCTGAGCTGCTGCACCATGCACTGTACAGTGCTGGGTATGGAACCCGGCATTCCAAGCATACTACCTAGTACAGCCCTAGCCTGTAGCAACTTCCAATGCAATTCCAGATCTGTCCCTTTCACTGGCCCTTCATCAAATCCATCTGCCCAAGCATGTGCTGGTCACATGACCAGTGCTAAGAGCTAAAGGTTCCCCCCCCCAGCTTCCCCCCCCCCCACTATAAAAATCAAGACCTTGCAGTGCTGGGGCTCAAACTCAGGACCTTGCACCTGTTAGGCAAGTACTCTAACACTGAGACACAACCCCAGCCTTATCTGGAACTCACCGTCTCTCCTGCCTCTCAGGTGCCAGGACTCACAGCTATGGGCTATGACTTCTGGCCCAAGGCCAATTCTTAATTTAAAAAATATAATTTAGTTAAATCTGGAGTATGGTGACATATGCCTCTAGTCCAGCACTGGAGGGACAGGGCAGGAAAGTGGGAGAACAGAGGTTAGCCTGGGCTATATGCTGAGATCAGGAAAGAAAGGTGGGAGAACAGAGGTTAGCCTGGGCTATACACTGAGATCCTGTCTCAAACAAAAGAAAAGCAGGAAACAACCATTAGTTAAGAAAAAAAATATTTAAAACAAGAGAAAACAAAATAGTTAACTGATGTGGAAATGGCTTAGTGCTTGCTGCATGAAAGAAAGGACCTGAGTGAGTTCAGTCTTCAGCTGCACATATATCCACACACCCATGTGCACACACACACAATCTTGTTTATTTTTTTAAAAGCCTGTTCTTATAAACTGTGAATCTTTCTTGGTGTAGTCACTAGTATGCAAAGGTTACTAACACTCCAACAAGAGTGTCAGGAATTTGTGTGTTAAGAAGTCTCTTCAAATAAGGTAGCACAATACAACTCACACCTATTAAAGGAATGTGTTTTCTGCTTTGGTTTCTTACATGTAATAAGTATAAACACATATATTGTTTAAAATAACTATATATTAAGATAAATTATTCATTATAGTAAAATTCTAACAGATTTGAGTGTGGAGGAATGAACACCCATGTGATTCCGGCACTTGGGAGGCAGAGGCAGGAAGATCTCTGTGAATTGGAGGCCAGCTGTGATTACATTAGTAAGATTGTCTACCAAAGTAAAACAGAACAGGACAGGTTTGTGGGCAGGAAGGACAGACACTCTGAGGAAGGTACCATGCCCACTGTCTTTTTTTTTTCCCTAAAGATTTACTTATTATTATATGTAAGTACACTGTATCTCTCTTTAGACACACCAGAAGAGGGTATCAGATCTCATTACGGATGGTTGCGAGCCATCATGTGGGTGCTGGGATTTGAACTCAGGACCTTCAGAAGAGCAGTCAGTGTTCTTAACTACTGAGCCATCTCTCCAGCCCCCATGCCTACTGTCTTAAGTTGGGGTTACTATTGCTGTGATGAAACACCTGACAAAAGCAAGTTGGGAGGAAAGGGTTTCTTTGACTTACACGTCCCCACCATAGTCCATCACAGTAGAAAACCAGGACAGAAACTCAAACAGGGCAGGAGTCTGGAGACAGGAGCTGATGCAGAGGTCATGGAAGGGTTACTACTTTGCTCCCCTTGGCTTGATCAACCTGCTTTCTTACAGAACCCAGGAGCCCTAAACCAGGGATGGCACCACCCAGAATGAGATGGACCATCCCTCGTAGATCACTAATTAAGAAAATGCCTTACAGACTTGCATTCATCCCAGCCTCATGGAGGCTCCCAGTCATCTGATGACTCTAGCTGTGTCAAGTGGACAGAACACTAGCTAGCACACTTGTCCTGGACTAGTTTTCCACAGACCTCGTCTTAAGCAGTGGAGTAAAGGCAACACACCCCAGGACCCTTAGGGAAGAGGAGACAGAAAACAAAAGTCAGCTTTACCCCTGGGTATAGCAGCTGGCTGACAGAAAAAGATTAGACACCCTTCCCCACTTTGGCTTCATACAATAGAATATACTCAAGAAAAGCACCATTATACACAAATATGGGAAAGACAGTGTTATGCAAATGAGCTATAAAGAGTCCTATGGTCATGGCCCAGCACCTCTGGAGTATACACATTTTATTTTCAATACTGTGTCTCTGGTCCCATTCTTTGTTGTGCAACACAGGAACCTGAATACTTTAACAGATGCCTCTGTGATATTTAGGTGACAGGTAGACTAAGACTCAGGTTCTGCCTATGACTTGGGGCAGTGGGAAGAAACTTAGCTTTGGCCCAGATCATGAGGACGCCCCTAGAGCTAGGGGTGAGAAAGATCACTGACGGATCTCCCCCAGGACCCAAGGAGGAAGCACAGAGCTGGAGAACTATGTGTCACTGCCAGGCTCTCCTGTGAAGCTTGACAAATACCAGTCATGTACAGTAGAGGGAGGTTGAAAGCTGAGAGAGGGACCTCCCAGGGGAGCAGGCACAAAGGGAAGATCGGACAGAATAGTAGCAGAAGGCAAAGATGAGGGAAACTGAGACCAATCACAATGCCACCATCATCCAAACCAGCTCAATTCCTCCCAGGTTTGACCCCTGAACGACCACAGGGGAGTGCCCATTTCCAAACCCAGTGCACCTAACTTCCAGCTAGGAATTGCAACCTACACAAAAAACACCAGGCTTCTTGGAGCCCCAAGCAACCAGGCTGCTTCTGTCAGCTGGGATATTTTAGGACCTGGAAGTAGGAGCCCTCTGGCCAGAGATCAAGACCTTGACCTTCAACAAGGAAGTTGCCCAGCAAGCTCCACACTCCCACCTACATAAAACCCTGGATTGTGTTCATGACACTTAGTACTCATAATGGTGACTTCCAAATGCATGTTAATTTTTTTCTCCATATTGTCAAAATCCCTGAAAATCAGTTTCCAGGTTCTTTGCTAGAAACTAACCACCACGAATTTCTGGCCACATAAATCCTGCCAAACGTCTCCTGGGGCAACTGTCCAATATGGCTGCAGTTCAGGCTGTGCAAGTTCTTGTTGGTCCTTGTTGGCCTGCATGATGACAGTCCCCATGTGCACCCAGCGTGTGAGCACACACCTCTCCACGTCCCAGCCTGAGAAGATGGCGGCTCTGCTGAGTGTCAGTGTTTTAAACCAGCATGCCCAGGGCTAAGCTCGTCTCTCTCTTCACACCGTAACCTCCATGTTTCCTCCACTGCCTCATGCACTCAGGCTAGAGTTCAAAGCCTCAAGGTCCTGATTATTCCCCGCCCTGGCCCTTCTCTCCCAAGATGCCCTGTGCTCTCCTCTCCATCCCTGGGGCCTCAGACAGCTTTCCAAGGCAGATCTGACCATGAGATCTCTCTGTGCTTCTTAGTCATGTTCCAGAATTCCAACCTCTGCAGCTCCACTGACTCCTTCCCCAACTCCTCCTGCCATTTTCCCTCCCATTATGGCTGCTGAAGACCTCACAACTCCCTGTCTGTGCTATATCCTCTCTGACTCCAGGTACTCTCACCTCTCGTACTGCCAACTATTATTTCTCCTGCATGGTTTGAGCCAAGGGCATTAATTTAGGAGACTGCCCTGGCTCCTTGGTCAGGTGCCCTCCTTTTTAGGTTCCTGTGCCACACCCCTGGCACATCTATCAGAGAACCTGTCAGGTAGACTGTCCTCACCTTTACAAAGGCGCCTGCTATAGACCAGATGTACTATGAAGCTCCTCTTCCCTTCCCTTCCCTCCGCCCCCCACCCCCACTCCAGATTAAGGTCTAGATTCCTATCTTAGTCTAGACTTGAATTTGTGATATGCCTTAACCTCCTGAGTGCTTGACTTACAGGCATATACCATCATGACCAACCTAGTACTTCCATATGGAACCTTTGCTAATCACCTTCACTATCCCTTAAAGAACCATAGGCAGAGCCGGGCAGTGGTGACGCACGCCTTTAATCCCAGCACTTGGGAAGCAGAGGCAGGTGGATTTCTGAGTTCGAGGCCAGCCTGGTCTACAAAGTGAGTTCCAGGACAGCCAGGGCTATACAGAGAAACCCTGTCGTGAAAAAAAAAAAAAAAAAAAAAAAAAACACGGGCAGGGCAGCAGAGACAAAGCTTTGCTCAACAGCCATGCCTGTGATAATTGTGTGAAGAGAAAAGTCCTCTGCAGGGCCCAGACCTGACCCTTTCACTGTGGCACCCACATAAGCACCACATACTTTACTAAGTAGCCTCCTTCCACGTTGTTTCCTTCTGAGACAAGGTCTCACTAGCCCAGGCTGGCCTGAGCTTTGTAGTGATCCTCCTGCCTCAGCCTCTCATATACAAAGATTCTTGATATGCACCACCATGCTAGGCCTCTTCCTTTAAAAAAAAATTCTATTTTCTGGTTACAATATAGTATAGTCTTGTGTTTTCATGGTAACACCACCTAAAATTGTCCTTAGAAATGGGCCTGGAAGCTGAGTGTGGTGGCACACGCTTTTAACTTTTAATCCCAGCACTTGGGAGCCAGACAGATCTCAGCTGGGTTCAAGGCCAGTGTGGTCTACAAAGCAAGTTTCAGGACCACAGGGCTCTGTTACATGGAGAAACCCTGGAAAAACCAAAACCAACTAACCAACAAACCAACCAAACACAAACAAACAAAAAAGTGGGCATGCTATATACAATTAAATGCAAATGTAATGAACCATTCTCCATGCTGTGAAGACCCTCTGCGGACTCTGCAATGCCTATTAGTTTACTGAGCACTTGTGCTACGGTCAAGGCACCAGGCCCTCAGACCCCAGAGAGAGAAGCCACACTGGACACTTTCTCGTGGTATAGAAGTACAGGTAACTACAGGGAATGATGGAGAGCTGAGACCCAAGGCCACGGTAGTGCTATGCTCTCTTGTGCAAAGCCTGCTCACCCTTCAGAGCCCCCTGTGGCACCAACCGTGATGGATATGGGGATTGTTCCACAGCGCTCAGTATGACTTCTGCAAGAGAGTAATTTCATCAGCGGCTGGGGAGCCCTCTCTGTGCTATGCCCACCTTTTTAGACTCTGGGCAATATGGCTCCTGATTACTACCTATAGCTCTGTCTTTAAAAAAAACCAAACTAAGATTTATTTTCCTCTATGTGTATGAGTATTTTACCTGCATATATGTATGTGCTTGCCTGCTGCCCATGGGGTTCAGAAGAGGGCTTTGGATCCCCTGGAACTGGACTTACAGATGGTTGTGAGCCACCGTGTAGATGCTGGGTCCCCTGGAAGAGCAACAGTGCTCTTAACTTCTAAGCCATCTCCCCGACCCCACAGCTTCTAAATGTGTTCCAGCTGTGTTCAGCCTCACAAACAGCCCAGCTTGGGATGTACTTGCTTCTAGGATGCACCCTCTTTTCCAACCATGTATGCTCTGCCTGTCCTGCACCCTCTATTCACCCGACTCAGCTCAGACACCAGCTTCTGCAGAAACCCTTCTCAACTATCCCACTGGAGTCTAAAATGAAGGCAGTGATCATGTCTTTCTTCTACGCACACCTACATAACAGGTAAGAGAAGCAGAATGACACATGTGAGTGGGGGTACAAGATCTGGGTTCTGTCTCAAACTTGCTCAATGACCTCAAGTAAGACTCTTTCCCGCTCTGGGTCTCTATTTCTTTCTCTGGGAAATGGGAAGACATTTGTCTTATCCAAGTCAGATGATGGACAGGAAAAATCTTTTTAAAATGCAAATAGCTCATCACACCCTTTCCACACATAGCCAACAGGAACCCTCTCAAAAGCAAGGCTCATGCTCTTGGCAGTAACCACCCAGTGAGGCCTCAGCCTAGAGTGTCAGTCCTTGGAACAGTACCTTGCTATTGTGTATACACCGCACAGCATAAGTCAGGTTCCGAAAGACATTTCCTTCCATCTTGGCACGGCCATAAGAGCAGACGAAGACGCCACCCTTCCCGTCCCGGAAGAGGCACTTGCGGATAAGGCAGCCCTGCACAGAGCTGGCTAGCGCCATGGCTTCTTTGTCTTTCTGCAGCTCTTGATGCAGTGAGTTCAGCACTAGACAGCTGGGCAGCTGAATAGATGCTCCAGGTAGTGGAGGGCCCAGAAATGAGCCACCCAGGACGGGGCGTGGGCCCTGCACCTGGTAGGACAGTCTGTATGTGAGCTGCTCATCGTCCTCATCCTCACCACTGGGGCTCAGGCCACCGTCACTGCTGTCTGGAGTCTGGTCCACTCTCTCCCCATCGCTGCCCACCTCTGCTTCCTTGGAGCCTGGCTTGGGAGAGCTACAGACTGGGCTTGTAGGACTCTGGCTGCCCTCGATCACAATGTCACAGGTCCTTGGGCTCCAGGCCTGGTCTCGGCTCTCTAAATCCAAGGACATTAAAAAGTCATGGTCCTCTGCGGGGAGAAAGATGGGTGAGGACTTGATAAGGCCCAGCAGGTACTTGTAGGCCCAGTTCTTATCGGCCGACGGGTGACCCTCCACAGTCACACAGTTGTTTTCGCTGCCCACAAATTCACAGTTTTCCAACATACATAAGGGCACGTTGTGCAAAAAGACATGAGTGTTTTTGAAGGTACAAAACTTCACTTGGCAGGTACCTGGACCATGGACCTGGATGTGTCCGTTCTCAAAGTTGCAGTTGTCAAACTGGATGTGACCTGATGTGGTCTGGGAGACAAGAAAGAAAAAACTCAGTCAGAAGCCTACACTTTGTTTTGATGGTTATCACCCAAGCTGCTCTTCAAGGAGGGCAGAGACAAAAGGGCCCTTAGTTTGACTTCTTCCCTTTCCTTGAAAGGCCAGGATGTCAGCTGTCACTCAAAGGAACTGGGAAGTAGGTCCACATCAAAGAAGCACAAGAAAAACTGCCAACCACTGCATCCTTCCAATTCTAAAAGATAACGAAGAAAAGCCCACACTCTACAGTGGGACCCATTTATATATTTCACGTCTTAAGTAAGTTCTCTGATAGTCATGAAATGCTAAGTGAAAATTACTGTCATCCCCTAACCTCACTCTCTGCTCCCTTTCTTTTTAGTGGACTAGGGAGGAGGGAAGGCTGGAGAACAGCTCAGCAGTACAGTGCTTGCCTAGCATGCAGGCAGGAAGAAGCTCCGGCACAGGGAGGCCGGTGAGATGGAACGGATACAACTTTGGAGAAGGGGAGGGCGGAGGAGGGCCACTCTAGCCTAGGGGATGCTTTGGATTTCACAGACTTAGGAGCTGGTACAATCCCAAGAGCATTACCTGGCATCTGAGCTGGACTTCACCAGGCCTCTGAAAGGAGGAGAGTCCTTGCATAGTGTCTGGGTTATATGATTGCCATGCACAAGTCTCTCCTGATCGTACCTTTTAAAAAGCACTTTCCTTCATCCACACACTTTCTTGTGCCTACAGGTGTGTTCTCTACCTGTGTGTTTCTCTACACAAAAGAGCTGGGCCATGCTGGGGCCCAGATTACTGGCACAGTAAAGGACAGGCAAGAAGAGATTTAACACTTCTGTGACCAGGACAAGTATGGCCCAGCCATAGGCATTAGGAGAACCGAGTCTGTGCAGTTAGCTACTGGTGTGAGGATTTGCAATGCAAATGACAGGTCTCATCTTCAAAGAGAAAAGACAGGGGATGCTGTCAGTGGTTGGGAACAGGCTCTGATGGCTCACCACGGTTCTGCCTCTTCCAAGTGCATTACCTAGGACAAATGGCTTCATCTCTCTAAACCTCACTTTCTCTGTCTGTAGCATGAGGCTTGCTAGGTTATAAATCACAAAGCTGGTTCTCAGACGCAGTGATCCCTGAGTCAGACTCAGACTCAGACAGCTATTATTATCTGAGGTCAAAGTCACAAGGACCTCGGGAGTCTGGGGTAGGATAGGATCGTGCTGAACCTGCTAAGTCCCCTGAGACCCTAGGCCTGAGTGACAGGTGAACTCCACCAGATGCATCTCCACCATAACACAAAGGAGCACCTCATGAGTCAAATCAACAACCCAAACAGACCTGTCCTTGAGCAATTAAAACCATTCTCTACCAGTGACCTGCCTAGATGGCTTTCAGAGGAGGGTGAACAGGGACCCCAGCTGCTGCAGGTGCCTCCTTACAGCTCCACTGATTTCCTGCTCCAGTGAAGCCCATCTGCCCTCTTGGTCCTTTCAGTTGCTTGGAGATGCAGTCAACGCTAGAGTTCTCTTAGAAGGTCACTGAAAACTTTTGGGACATTGTCCTGGCCTTTGCAGTTTTCAGGTAAGGACATCTCAGATCTCTGTGCCTTTTTAGTTGAAAGACCATTGTGGATTTAGCACAGAGGTCTGGAGCCTTGTATCTAGTAAAGCTCAGGGACATCCATTAGTCCTTATAAAACATTCGAGAACTAAGAAACAGCCTTTTGGGCTCCCAATGTCTTCGGCATGATGTAATATAAACCAGAGGGCTTGGATTTGAGCTCTAACCTCACTAATTACCCATCTGAGAAACTTACTAGCGTCTCTGACTTGTAATGCCCCTCATCTGCCCAAGAGAACCACAGCTACCGATCACCACAGATGTCTGCTTAGACGGAGATTATCCTGATTATTAATAGGCTTTGGATCCAAGCTCTGCCCATAAGCCTGAAACCTTGCTTATGCTGATGTTGTTGGGCCTCAGTTTCTCTCATCTATAAAACCAGGTGACACAACGTTCTCTGAGAGCTCCAGGGAGAGGAACTCAGGTGTGGCCGTAAAGCACACCCTGGGCACATACTGAGTGTCTCAATGGGCCAGTGAGGTACTGATCATTACAATAAAAACAAGGACTTGCTGCTGGCTGTACCAGGACCACTTCCAGCCAATCTCAGGCTCTGTGCTGTTTTACAGGGCTACACACACTTTGCTCAGAAGGTGACTGCTCTGTGCTAATAATGAGTACTGTGCTGGACTGCTACTTCCTGACTTCCCTCCAGGTATTCTTGAGAAGCAGTGACTCCTGCACAGGATGAGGGTTCAGATACTGAGGGTTTCTGCCTCCCCTGCCCTCCACACGCTGCTCAGCTAATGTCCTGTCACCACACTGCATGACTACCCCTCGCCACTCTACCTGGTGCTCTAGCTGATCTTGTTAGGATTGGAAGAGGCACAAAGATGTTGTCCTTAGCCCACCTCTCATTTCTAACTAAGGCACCAAGCCTAACTCTGGACCATACTGACCTGTGTGCCCACTTCTCGGTTAGTTCAGCTCTCAGGAGTATGTGCATAGGAATAAATACTAAGTTCTCAAGTCTAACCTAAAGGGAAAGGCACCGAGACTGGATGTCAGGGCTGGATGGTATCAGGTGTACACCCACCTTATACATGATTGGTGAGAACCAGGCTGGCATGAAGACAAGATTGCACACACGTGTGGTTGAGCAGTGCTGGTCAATGCTGGCAAGCAGGGCCACCTCACCCAACTTCCCTTGTCCCACAATCTCCACTGGCACCTTCAGGATGATTTCCCCTTGCTCCTCATACACGCCTGGGAAAAGCACAATTCGATCATAGAGGCTGGCCATGGCTAAGGCACTGCCCAAGCTGTCAAACTCATGGCCTGGCCCAACACTCAAGGTGCGTCGCTCCTTCTTCCTGCGGAACAGAGAGAAGCAGATGGAGGACTCTAAGTCCAGTGCATTCTTGGTCCAGGTCTTAGAGGCAAGGTAGTGTTGCTTGAAGGCCTCCCTCCAGGACTCGGGCTCCACATCAGGCTGGTTGGGCCAGTTGGGGTGGCGACACTCGGTGCAGCCCAGACACAGCTGCCGCCAACGAGTACTGTCCAGGCTGAGGATCAGCTCATACCATGCCCTGCAAACCAGGCTGCAGCGGCCCAGGTCAGGGAGATGCAGGTAGGCTAAGATCATACGCCATAGCTCCAGGGGGAGGCCACCCGTTTCCATGGTCACCTGGGAGAAAGACACAAAAGAAGATTTTCTCTATTCACTTTATTTTATTGTTCCCTTTTTAAAAATAACACCTCCTGACCCCAGAGATGAGCAAGTGAACAAGGCACAGCCAAACAGAGGACTCCATTTCCTCAATCAGAATCTGTGATGGTTAATTTTGATTGTTAACATGGTTAGATTAAGAAACACCTAGGGGATTGGTGAAGCATACCTCTGGGTGAGTCTGTGCTGCAGTTCCAGAGATGAGAAGGTCAGGAGGACTCTGGCTAAACAATGTGTTAATCCCTTGATAGATTCATAATGTGATAGCACTATCAGGAAGTAGTGAAAAATGGGATCTAACTACAGGAAGCAGGACCTGGTGCCTGTCCTTGGAGCTGTATCCTACCCTGGTCTCACCTGGTATTACCCTCTTCTCTGCTTCTATATGTTGTGAGGTAATGGAGTTCTGGGATGGAAAGATGGCTCAGATGTTAAAGCACAAACCCACTAAGGTGGCTGACAACATCCTGTAATCCCAGCCCCACTGTGATTCAGTTCCTTCTTCCGGCTTCCACAGGCACCTGCATTCACATGGCATACATGAACATATTTACATGAACATACATGAACACATATACATACACACTGTCAAGGTTTGTATATGCTCGGCCCAGGGAGTGGCACTATTAGGAGGTGTGGCCTGTTAGAGTAGGTGTGTCACTGTGGGTGTGGGTTTTAAGGCCATCATCCTAGCAGCCAGGAAGTGAGTCTTCCACCAGCAGCCTTCAGAAGATGTAGAACTCTCAGCTCCTCCTGCACCATGCCTGCCTGGATGCTGCCATGTTCCCACCTTGATGATAATGGACTGAACTTTTGAACCTGTAAGCCAGCCCCAATTAAATGTTGTCTGAATAAGAGTTGCCATGGTCATGGTGTCTGTTCACAGCACTAACTAATACAAGGACTTACACATAAAAATAAATATTTTTTAAAAAACTATTTTCTATGAGACATGCATAGTGGTGCAGGCCTTTAAACCCAGCACTTGAGAGACAGAGACAGACATATCTCTATGAGTTTGAAGTCTGTCTGGTCTAGATAGTGAGTTCCAGGGCAGCCAGAGCTACAAAGTGGGACCCTGTCCCCAAAACAAAACAAACTACAACAAAACCTGTTCTACCACATACTCTCTCGGTTTTGATATCTGCACAAACACATATAGTTAAAAGGGATTGTCAATTCTGAGCCAAAATAAGTAATTCTCTAAGGTTATTTCTGTCATGCATTTGGTCAGAAAGACAAGAGAAGTCTCTAGTACCGACTTCTCAGGGATTTTCACCCAATAGGTTAGTCTCTACCCTCTTCAGTCAGACTCTAAGGATATGATCCCAGGACTCCTGACAACCAGAGCCCCAACCCTGTGGAGAAACCCTTGTGGTATCAGCCAGAGTCTCAATCCTGTGGAGAAACCCTTGTGGTATCAGCCAGAGCCCCAACCTTGTGGAGAAACCCTTGTGGTACCAGCCAGAGCCCCAACCCTGTGGAGAAACCCTTGTGGTATCAGCCAGAGCCCCAACCTTGTGGAGAAACCCTTGTGGTATCAGCCAGAGTCTCATTCCTGTGGAGAAACCCTTGTGGTATTGTTTCAGGCAGCAAAGCAGGAAGGATGGAGCCATCTAAGCCTTTGACACCAGAAACGGAGATATAGGATCTGGGGTTTGTCTTGCTTTGGTCCAGTATTTCCTCCCTTTCGGAATGGTAATGTATATTTAGTGCCATTGTATGATGGAAGTAGGTTATTTGCTTTTACAAGGGGTTACAATTAAGAGATTACCTTAAGTCTCAGAAGAGACTGGACTTTTAAGCAGTGTTGAGATTGAAAGATTATGGGGATTTTGAAGTAGGACTGAATGCATTTATATTCTGATGTGGCTTCAAGCCTTTGGGGGGGGGGTGCAGAGAGCAGAATGTGGTAGTTTGAATGAGAATGGGTCCTGTCTGCTCAGAGGTTTAATGCTTGGCATGGAGTTGTGGCTTTGTTTGGGGAGGATTAAGAGGTGCAGGAGGAGATGTGTCATGTAGGAGTAGATGTGTCACTGGAGAGGGCTTGAGAGTTTAGAGACTCAGGACATTTTGAGTTCAGTCTCTCTGTATCCTGCTTACACTCTAAGATGTCAGCGCTCAGCTGTCCCTGCCATCTTGCCTGCCTGCTCCCCCACCATGATAGTGAGGAACTTTTATCCTTCTGGGACCATAACTCAAATAAACCCTTCCTTTTATCAGCTACTTTGTTACAGTGTCTTACCACAGCAAGAGAAAAGCAATTAATACCACTGCTGTGACAAACCTGACTGTGTTGGTTTTTTTGAGGCATGTGGAAGACTTTGAACTTTAGACCAGAAAAGCCATTAAGCATTGTAAAAGTGAAGGTTAACAGGCCGTCCTAGCAGGAACAGCCACACTCTTCACCAAAATGTAACAGAAAGATCACTAGCCCAGTTGCTAATATTGTTCCCCTCAGAAACCTCTTGAGCTGAGCCTCCACAGACAGAACCCTCTGAGCACTCCTGTCTTCCACACTTTTTCTCAAGCCTGTCTTCAATGACACATTTCCTCCAACAAGGCCACAACCCCTAAGCCTCCCCAAGCAGTGTCACCAAACTGTGGATCTCATGAGAGGTTATTTTCATTCAAATCACTACAAGTGTAACAACTGTGCAAAAAAAGAGTAGAGATGTACTATGAAGTTAAGGAAAAAAAAAATGGTGAGGACAGGTGCATGTATCCGGGACTATGGAATCTAGATCCCTGAAATGCCCCTGGGATCTACCTAAAAGAGTTTGGATCATACACAGAGAGGCTATCTTTGGCTGAAGTGGTCCTGGAATATGGATGTCCTAGATACAAATGAAAACTTAAGTATCTATTTGTCTTTCCCTTACCATTCCCATATCAGCAAATTACTATTGTTTCCCTAAGAAAGACTGGTGGGTTTGGTCCTGGCTTGGCTACTCCCTGGTGTAATCCTAGCCATCTGCTGGGCTGGCTGCCTCACTGTCTGCCAACTGGCTTTCTTTGGGAACATTCTTGCCCCTTACCAACAATTTATACCACATAATTACAGAAGCAGGAGTCGCTGAAGAGAAGTACATAGCAACATGACAGCCGGCTTTTGATAGGCTGCATCTGATACAAATGGACCACTGAGACCTTCTCTAGATGTACACAATATTCTAGTTGCTGGTTTCTTTCCTAAGCAATAAGCTCTGGAGTAGGTGTTGGCAGAGAGGAGGCAGAATATGAACCTCACTGAGAGAATGAACCAGAAAAAGCAATGGAAGCAAGGGCACCCCAGTTTCAGCCAGTCTCTAAGCTCAGCTTCACTCTTAGCCTTTGAATGCTACCAATAATCTCCATGCCTCTCTAACAAATTCCCCCTTTGACTGAGTGTAGTCACCCACATCTCTAATCCAATCATTTGGAAGTATCAGGAGTTCAAGGCCAGCATGGGCTATAAAACTCTATCACAAATAAATAAATACTCTCCTTTTGACATAAGCTAACCATATCCAATTTCTGTTATGAATACCAAAAGTTCCTCCCCTCACCCCATCCTGGGGATCAAACACAATCCAGGCAAGTGATCTACTACTGAGCTTTAATCCAAATCTCCTTTTTGTTTTTCATTTCTGAGACAGGTTTCACTAAACTGCCCAGGCAGGCCTTCAATTTGCAACCTCTTGCCTCCCACCCTTATGTAGCTGGGATCACACACTTACACTTCTTCTACCCAGCCCTGACACTCACAGACTACAGTTCTGCTTCCTAGTTCAGATGGAGTCTCCCTCTCCCACTTAGCAGCTCCCTGTCACACCAGCTCAGCTCCAGTTTATCTGGCTAGTGCCTTCTTCCCTGTGAGAGGCTCATCTACCAGACTGCACGAGCTGCTTCTCACTTCCCTTTCCTTTAGTACCTGTGACTTTAATTTAAAACCACCAGAGCTACCACATGCTCATAAATTTCTTATAAGAAATGTGCAAACATCTCCAAGACCCTGTGTTCATCTGAATCAGGACCAAGTGCTGCAGCTCAGGGCATATCTTGTGATCATTCCTAAGGGCTCTGACCTACTTCTACACCCATGCTTTCCTTGTCTCTGTGTCCCACTTTCTCACACTGGTCCTCCTGAGTGAATGTGCACTGCTCTTTCAGGGGGCACTACATGGTAGGCGTGCACTTCCCATCATGCATTATCCATCAAGCCCTTCTTCACTTCTACAAAGGACAACTGGAAGATGCTCCAGAGTATGAACTTAGCCCTAATTTATATAGCCTTCTACATCTGTCCCTGATAG
The DNA here is from genome assembly GCA_902729485.2 of Mus minutoides. Taxonomy (NCBI): domain Eukaryota; kingdom Metazoa; phylum Chordata; class Mammalia; order Rodentia; family Muridae; genus Mus; species Mus minutoides. Next base: position 716,495 of record LR749936.1, on the reverse strand, counting down.
CCTTCCACATCTGTCCATGAGGGTCCCTACTGCTGATTGCCCATTCCTAGGAGTGATGTTAAAAGACATCCAAATTACAGCTTCAACCTAGCTTACTAAAAAGGTGTTTGATGCAGGCCACCCACTGTGTGATATACTACAAACCCCCATGTCACCTATCCCAGGTGGCTTTCTTGACGTTAGGATAGCAACCTGTTAAGAAAGGATGCCCTAGGCCACAATTCAACGACTACAGCAAAACCCATCTAAAACTGAGCACAAAATACAAGCTTGCCACACTAGTTATAACTAACTGAACAGGTAGAGGTGAATCTCCACCAAGTCTCCGCCCCAGCTTTCAGGTAAAAATTTGTTTCCTCAACCAGATGTAAATTTACCATATAAACACAGCTTTGACAACCTCCTTCCATGCATAATGAGACTGATCTAGATATTTCTGAACAGAAATTCTTCCAGTAATAATGTAAATAAGGAGTCAAAAAGTAAAAATCCTAGAGTGGTGACACACACCTTTAGTCACAGTACTCAGGAAGCAGAGACAGAAGGATCTCTGTGAGCTGAAGACCAGCTTGGTCTACACAGTGAAAATGTGAGAGAGAGAGAGAGAGAGAGAGAGAGAGAGAGAGAGAGAGAGAGGAAGGAAGGAAGGAAGGAAGGAAGGAAGGAAGGAAGAAAGAAAGAAAGAAAGAAAGAAAGAAAGAAAGAAAGAAAGAAAGAAAGAAAGGAAGGAAGGAAGGGAGGGAGGGAAGGAATTGTTGAGTGAAGATGCTAAGAGCTTGGGGCTAGTCTGTTACTGTGGGAAAGCCCAGTGCTTCCCAACCAGCAGAGCACAGGAAGCCTGTGGGTCGTGACCCCTTTGGAAGTTGAACAACCCTTTCACAGGGGTCCTCAAAGACCACTGGGAAACACAGATATTTATAATATGATTCATAACAGTAGCAAAATTACAGCTATGAAGTGGCAACAAAATAATGTTATGGTTGGGGGTCACCGCAACATGGGGGACTGTGTTAAGGGGTTGCAGCGTTAGAAAGGTTGAGAGCCACTGTTCTGAAGACATGAGGTGATAACTCTGGAAACCTGAGATGGCCCATTCCATGGATGCTCCACAGGGACTACAGTGCTCCTCTCAAAGCTGAGCAGGTGTCTGGCTCTTAATTACTTCCTCAGCCTGTCTCACCTCCTCCTCCCATCAGCTACTCAAGTTCTACACTCTTACACAGTCCAGGCTGGCAGAGACCTTGAGTGACAGACAGGCCCAGCAGCTGGAACACTGGTGCAGCTCTCTCAGGAGGGGTGGGGCCTGCCCAGAACCGTTTTAAGGAGATCCAGAAGAGGCATGCTGTACTGGCTAGTTCTTGTGTCAACTTGACACCACTGGGTTATCACAGAGACAGGAGCTTCAGTTGGGGAAGTACCTTCATGAGATCTAGCTGTGGGGTATTTTCTCAATTAGTGATCAAGGGGGAAAGGCCCCTTGTGGGTGGTACCATCTCTGGGCTGGCAGTCTTGGGTTCTATAAGAGAGCAGGCTGAGCAAGCCAGGAGAAGCAAGCCAGTAAAGAACATCCCTCCATGGCCTCTGCATCAGCTCCTGCTTCCTGACCTGCTTGAGTTCCAGTCCTGACTTCCTTGGTGATGAACAGCAGTATGGAAGTGTAAGCTGAATAAACCCTTTCCTCCCCAACTTGCTTCTTGGTCATGATGTTTGTGCAGGAATAGAAACCCTGACTAAGACACATGCTAAGTGGAACAGTAAAAGCAAGAAGTCACAACTTTGCAAATATTAAGTGAAATGTTTTCCCCTCAGATTGTGGGGTTATCTGGGAAAATTTGGGCAAAAACTCTGTAATAATTTGAGTGTGTCTCCCAACTATCTATGTGTTAGAAACTTAATCTCCAAAGTCCTATGTCAGGGGCATCTGAAGGTGCCTTTGGGAGCTAATTACCATTAGATGAGGATGTTAGAGCAGGATGCCTATGATGTAGTCATTAGTGGCAGTTCACTGGCCGTCTCAGCATGCAATGGCCTCTGTGGTTTTATCATGGAATAAGAGACCTTTCCTAGATGCCAAACAGATGCTGATACCCACCGTGCTCTTAGCTTTACTTATTTGTTTGGTTTTGAGATAGGGTCTTGCTGACCTACAAGGTAACCTTGAACTCTTGGGCTCAGCTGATCTTCCTGTCTTAGTTTTTCAAGTAGCTAGGACTACAGGAACAACCCATGTGCATTCACTCTCTTGTCCCTAAGCTAAATACAATTTCCTTTTGTTGCTGTTTGTTTAAGATGTACTTTTTTATTTATTTATGAGTACACTGTCGCTATCTTCAGACATACCAGAGAGAGCACCAGATCCCATTACGGATGGTTGTGAACCACCATGTGGTTGCTAGGAATTGAACTCAGGACCTCTGGAAGAGCAGTCAGTGCTCTTAATTGCTGAGCCATCTCTCCAGTCCATTTTGTTTGTTTGTTTGTTTGTTTGTTTTTGTTTTTTTGAGTCAGGGTTTCTCTGTGTGGCCCTGGCTGTCCTGGACTTGTTTTATAGACCAGGCTGGCCTCGAACTCAGAGATCCACCTGCCTCTACCTCCCGATACTGAGATTAAAGGTGTGCGCCACCACACCTGGCTGCCCCCCTTTTTTTTCTTCATCTCCTGTTACAGCAGATTTTTTTTCTTCATATTTTGTTACAGCAGTGGAAAAAAGACAAAGACCACATTTCACAAAGAATCTACTGCAGCTTTGGGTTCTGAGTTCAGGAAGCAGACAGTCCTAGCTTCTGGCCTGTCAGGGGGCAGCTAGTTTTTACCCTTTTCCCAGATTTACTTGTGCCCCCAATTCCAGGGGTTTGGGTGCAGACAGTCTGAGGCCAGTCCTTCTCCCTTCAGCACCCCCCTAAACTCAGATAAAAGCCTCCTTCATTGCCCTGCCAGTCCCCTACTAGTCTATCTGGCTGTATTTACAAGATCTTCGGGTTAGTCCACAGGGATCCATGCAGCCGGGGGATTTCTCTAACTAGGTAACAGTTTTTAAAAGAGTACTCTACACTTCTGCCTTTCCTTTTTGCCACTGGGGCCTCTGAGCATGGAATTAAAAAGTAACAACTATCCCTTGGGCCTGTGCCCTTGTAGTGTGACGTCTGTTAGAAGTGGAAAAACAAAGTGTGGGAAAGTCGGTGCTGAGGTGGCCCCAACACCTCCATATTTAATATGTTCCAGAGAGGTGAGGGCAGCATTTCGGTGGTCTTCCACCCGCCCACTGGAGAGTCACATGACTCCAGGCCACTCGGTATCCCCAACTTCAGTAAGAGGGGCAGAGGCTTCCTCCTGGGAGGTGAGCCCAGGTTAGCTCTCAGCAAGTATGAACTGCTGCTTCCCAGCCCTGGGGCTGAAAGCAAGTCCTCAAACCTCTCTGAGTCTATCTCCCCACCTCTGAAGCAAGACTAAGATCTCTCACCAAATGGCCCTTCTGCCACAGTGTACAGATTTCTGACAATTTCTAAAGAAAAGTGACATTTAGTTAACAAATATTTGCTTGCCCACTGTGAGCCAGGCACTCTTCCAAGTACTGAAAAGCAATAAAGACGACGAAGTTCCTATCCTCACAGACAGGCAAGAAATGAAGCAAAAAGAAAAGGAAAGAAAGAGAAAGCAAGCAAGCAAGCAAGCAAGCAAGCAAGCAAATGTTACCACAAATGCTAAAGATGAAGCAGGACTTGCATGTGTGAACAACTAACTGCTGAGGACCATTTTAGACAGGCCGTCAGGATGGTCTCTAGGGAAGTGTCCTTGAATACAGACCTGGCACACAATGAGATGCTAGCAACAGAGTGAAGACAGAGAAAGTCTGCTGACCACGTGCTCTGCCAGCCCGACGGGCACAGGACACGCTGTAAGGACAGGCCTCCAAAGGAGAAAGTGCACACAACATCCTTCAAGCACTGTAGTCCTCTCCCCATGCTAGGATGAAGGTTCTGCAGTTTAGTTTTGTTGTCTGTCTGTCTGTCTGTCTGTCTTCCAACTGATTTTTGTCAGCCTCAGAATCTGGGGGATTTCAGTGCTTGGCCCCAGCGTGCCTACTTAGACTGACATTCAGCAAAACAGAGAGCCAAGAAGAGTCTTTCTCCCCTCTTTATATTTCCAGAGCAGAATGTAAGCCCCTTAAAGCCGGAAACACCATACTGCTGTGTGTAGTCTATCCAGAACTCTGCCCAGCACACTGTGGGTCCTTAGCACTGAATGAGTAAGTCCTTACCGGACTAACAGTGCGGAGACTTCAAATCATCACCACAGACTCCTGGCTACAGTGCCGAGCCCCGTGTAACAAGCAAATAAAACCTAAGTATGTGTTCAACACTCGCCATGTCTAAGACCATGTGGTAGGCCTCACAGTTCAGTGGGAAAGCAGATAAGGGTTCTGTTTTCCTACACAGCAGAAGACAAAGATTCAGCTACCAAAAGTAATAGCAATATCCCCTCTAACCAAAACAATGCCATCCATCACAAAACCAAACGCACCGGAGGGGAAAAGCACTCACTGCCTCAAGAAGAAACCCCTTGTTCAGATAATAAAAACCTGCTGGAATGACAGACACGCCTGAGATCCCATCAGGAGAAGGGGGAGCAGTGGACCTAGGCCAACCTAGGCTGCATGCAAGCAACATCCTATCTCAAAAAAAAGATCACTTTTTCCAATGTATTATTTTATCACTTCACATCGCTTGAAGGTGGCACATGGTTTCTGTGGTCTTCTGACCTCCCACTGGGAATAGCCACATACCTCCAGGTATCCCAGGGTTTAGGGGTTTGTTAGAACACTAAGTCTTTGGTGCCATCAGATATGGCTTTTTTTGTTTGTTTGTTTGTTTTTTGAGACAGGGTTTCTCTGTTTAGCCCTGGCTGTCCTGGAACTCACTTTGTAGACCAGGCTGGCCTCGAACTCAGAAATCCGCCTGCCTCTGCCTCCCGGTGCTGGGATTAAAGGCGTGCGTCACCACACCCGGCTCAGATATGGCATTTTTTAAAGACTTATTGTGTGTGTGTGTGTGTGTGTGTGTGTGTGTGTGTGTGTGTGTGAGTGTGTGTGAGTGTGTGTGTGTGTGTGTGTGTGTGTGTGTAAATATATGCCTTGTAAGTGAAGGTTTCTGTAGAGGCCAGAAGAGGGTGTCAGGTCCCCTGGAACTGAACTTATAGGTGGTTGTGAGCTGCCATGTGGTGCTGGGAACCAAATCTCAGATGATCTGCAAGAGCAGTGAGTACTTCACCTATTATTTATTTTTAGTTTTTTGAGACAGGGTTTCTCTGTCTCCAAACGAGCACTCGCTCTGCAGACGGGGCTAGCCTCTGCCTCCTGGGTGCTGGGATTACAGGCATAAGCCAGCATGCCCAAACAAGAACCACAAGTACTCTTTGCTGCTGAGCCGTCTCTTCCAGCCCCAGACATGGCACTTTAACAAGCCCCCCAAGAACTCGTGTGAACTCTGAACTTGCGACATAGTAAATGAAGATGGTCCTGTCCTCAGTTCACAGACCCATGAAGGACCTCAGCCTGAGAGCACTTGAATGACTTGCCCAAGTCACTGCTAGAGAGGAGAGAATCGGAACAGCAAGCCGACTTCAGGGAAGAGCGAGTACCTCAGATGAGCAAAGGCTAAGGCAGGTGTCAGGACAAGCTCTGAGGGGAAGCTGCAGCTAAGCTTAGGCCAATTCTTAGTCAGACTGAGACAGTTCCAGGGTCAGCCAGAAAAGCCAGCCCGTTCCCTTGGGCCCCTACCAGAGATACTAGCTCATTTGGGAGCTGCTTTGAGTCGCTGCACAAAAGGTTCTACATATCATGGTGAACGAACTCCTGCAAGAAGGACATACTGGCTTGCATTCTAGCTTGAGCTCTGCCTTCACAGGCGGCTGAACTCTGCTTTCGTCTTCTATGATCAGATAATGACAAAACAGCCATGTGCACACATCTGCAATCCCAGAGCCTGGGTGGTGGCAAACAGGAGGATAGTGAGGCTGAAGCCAGTCTGAGCTGTAGAGCAAGACCTGGTGTCTTCTCCAAATCCAAACAATAAAAGCCAATTGCTTCCTACTTACAGGAGGACATCTTAGTTGCAAGGTGGTGGGAGATTAGATTTAGTTTTTTTTTTTTTTTTTTAATTTTTTTAAAGATTTATTTTATTTTATTATATGTAAGTACACTGTAGCTGTCCTCAGACACTCCAGAAGAGGGAGCCAGACCTTGTTACGGATGGTTGTGAGCCACCATGTGGTTGCTGGGATTTGAACTTATCACCTTCGGAAGAGCAGTCGGGTGCTCTTACCCGCTGAGCCATCTCACCAGCCCCTAGATTTAGTTTTAAAAAATCAATAAGAAGAAAGGATCTAGGGCAACTCAAGCCTTTTTTAGTATCCACGTAGAGGGGAAGCAAGCTTTCCCACCCACACTGAGACGCATACAAAGCACCAGTTAAACAAGAACACACTGTTCAGCGGAACAACGACAACACGTTAATGATTCAACGTCTCAAATGAAAGGAGGTGTCTCTACTTCTGCAGGTTTTAGTTCGAATCCATCCTAAAGTAAAAGAGACTGTGCACAGGCCTGTACCCACGCATCCACAGACTTTGGAAAGGAGAGAAACCTTAACTGTCTCAGCTGGACACACCATCTAACTGAGCTTTAATCCTCTTCAGCCTGAGAGAAGGTACTTTCAGCGATGAAATCCGATGAATTCCTTGTTCCGGTCAACCCTGCTCGCTCTGGTCTGCCCCGCTTGCTCTGGTCGTCCCCTCTCGCTCCGGCCGGTCCCACTTGCTCAGTCCCTGCTCTCTCCGGTCCAAGGATTCATTTATTATTATTCATAAGTACACTATAGCTGACTTCAGACGCACCAGAGGAAGGTGTCAGATCTCATTATGGATGGTTGTGAGCCACCCTGTGGTTGCTGGGATTTGAACTCAGGACCTTCGGAAGAGCAGTGCATGCTCTTACTCGCTGAGCCATCTCTCCAGCCCCAGGTCCTGCAGTTATTATGAAGCATCAGAAACCGTCTAATTTGGACTGACAGCATTCAGCTAGGAGGCCAAAAGACTTACGCTTTTCAAGTAAAAAAAAAAATCTACAAAGTCCAGGGCACCCCTTACCTGATGAGTAAACCCCAACCACCTAAGCATTATCAACGAGACAGTATCCTTCTCGTCCTTCTTGTCACCTTCTGCCTCCCAGCCGGGCACAAACCGCTCCAGCCACTTCTCTTTAATCACACCCAGCTTGAGGCAATTTCCACACCAAGAAATTGCTACTTTACCCGTGACATTAAACATTCAATGGAGTCAGCCTGGTCTCTGGCTGTTCTTCCTCATCTATAAAAATGGAGGTAATACTACCTTAGAGGCTCATTAGGTAGGTGAGAGCCACCTGGGAAACAGTTAACGCTGAGCTTGGCACACAGTGAATGCACAGCAAGTGGAAGATTTCCTCTCCCGTGATGTTTTCCTAAAGCAAATCCCTTCTTCTTCCTCTTCGAATTTTGAGCTACTTTCCCCAGCATCTCAGAATTGAAAAAAAAAAAAAAAGTCTGAAGTGTAGAGGGAGTGGGGGGAGTGCCCGCCTCCTTGGTCTATGATCAGCAGCTCACTAGCAATAGCAGCCAAGGGTTTTCTCTCTTCCTTTCTTTTTTAGAATTTCATTTGAATTATGTGTCTCTTTGTAAGTATGTGCACTTGAGTGAAATTACCCAAACAGGTCAAAAGAGGATGTCGGATCTCCTGGAGCTGGAGTCTCTAAGGGCCTCTGAACTCAGATCCTCAGGAAGAGCAGTAGCCCATTTCTCCTGCCTCGATGAACCTTTATGGTAACGGAGGTAAGCAGGTTTCGGGTTCCTGACCGTCTGGCAAAGAGAGTAAGTTTCTATTCAGAACAGGATGATTGGAACAGCACTGGCAGCAGAAATTCACGAGGTGTGTGGCTTCCGTGTTCCAATTATCAAATTCTAGGGAGCTTTTCTGTTTCAAGTGCAAACAAGGGAGCAAATGGTAAGCTCTTAGGTCAGGGCTGAATGCAGAGGTGGAAGGTCTGGATCCATTTCGGCCCACAGCCTGCCACACATGGGCCCGCCCCTTCCTCTCTCACTTTCAGTCTACATAATCTTTGTCACAGCACTGGGGATTGAACCCAGGGCTTTGTGTACACCAGACAAGCTGGCTACCACTGAGCTCTAAGCCAGGCCGGCCCTTTACTTTTGCTTTTGTTTGTTTTTACAAAAGGGTTGGCCTCAGACTTTCTACTTCTGTGCACATAAGCCTCAGCAGAGGCTGTCCCTCCTTATTTTTCCGTATCTAGTTTTTGGCACTGGCAACGACCCTAGGGCCTGTGTGATAGATTATATCCCCAGTTCTATTTTGAGATATGGTTGCTCTTGAACTCACTCTGTGGCTCAGGCGGGCCTTGAACTTGTGATCCTCCTCTTTAGCCTCTCAAGCAGCTGAGGTTAGTGGCCTGTGACAGCAAGCCTAGCACTTTCCTTGCCCTTAGAGCTGTGTTCCCAGTCCATTTAACCTGATGGGATGTCACTCACAGTGCCTTAGCCAGGGCAAGACACCACAAAGGATAGATATTTGACTTAAAGTAGACAATACCCATGCCGCTTTGTCAGGAGCAGAAATTCAGGAGAGATCACCTGAGGCGCGGAGGAATATGGCCAAATTAGAGCAAGTGGTACAGGGATTCAGGAGACAAAGAGATTCTTTTTCTTTTCTTTTTTTAAATGTTTGTTTATTTTGGAGGGAGGCACCTGTCATAGCATCTGTGTGGAGGTCTGAGGACAAGTTTGTGGGAGTGAGTTCTCTCCCTCCACCATGTGGATCCTGGGGATTGAACTTAGATGGTTAGGTTTGGTAGCAAGCACCTTTTATTGCTGGTCCATCTTGCTAGCCTGGGATTTTTTTCTTTATACTGTTCATATTTTTATCAGTTCTTTTTTTGTTTTGTTTTTTGTTTTGTTTTTTCGAGACAGGGTTTCTCTGTATAGCCCTGGCTGTCCTGGAACTCACTTTGTAGACCAGGCTGGCCTCGAACTCAGAAATCCGACTGCTTCTGCTTCCCAAGTGCTGGGATTAAAGGTGTGTGCCACCATGCCCGGCTTTTTATCAGTTCTTTGAGAATGTAATACATGCATATAGCATTGCTGTATTTTAATGAGAAATACCCCCACAGACTGTTTAAAAAGGATTAGGAGGAGTGGCCTTGTGGAAGGAGGTGGTGGATGAGCTTGAGGTTTCAAAAGCCCATGCCAGGCAGAACAGTGTGATATCTCCCTCCCCCCACCCCCTTCTCATCTGTCTGTCTGTCTGTCTGTCTACAACTTGCAGATCAGATGTGAGCTTGCAGATCATCCCAGCTACCTCTCCAGCATCACATCTGCCTGCCACTATGTTCCCCACCATGATGATCATGGACTGAGCCCCTGAAAACTGTAAGCAGGCCCTCAACTAAATGCATTCCCTTACAAGAGTTGCTTTGGCCATGTGCCTTTTTAGAGCAAAAGAGCAGTGGCTGAGACAAATGTATCTTGATGATGTCCATCCCCACTCCCCCCAGATACATGAAGGTGAGAGGTGGATTGAGGAACAGAAAAACTTTTTGTTAATGAAAAATATTGGGTGACTCGGGGTCATGAACCCTCCGTCTCCGTAGTATCACGCTACAAACACAACGGGTGTGTCCGTACCACACCCGCACATTCGGGGAGAGGTACGATCCTGTGACTGGCCAAACTCGGACACGACAGTCAGGCACACAAGTAGAGCCCTATCCTATCCAGAAGATACTATTTCACCTTGGTCCTCCCCAAACTCTGGCCCTTACAGTCTTTCTGTTCCCTCTTCTGAGATGTTGAATTTTGTGGAAAAAATTGTTCCTTAACTGTCACCCTTCACAAAATTCCAAATGGGTCAAAAATCTCAATGTTAACCCGAAACTCTGAAAATTCACAAAGAGAGTATGGAGTGTGCTTCAGGATATACTTAAGTAAAGATTTTCTCAATGGGGCCCCAGTGGCCAACAATCAACAAGTGGGACCTCATGAAATTGACAGGCTTCTGAACTGCAGAAGAAACTGAAGAGGCAGCCTATGGAATATTGGGGATGAGGGGAAATCTCTGCCATATACATCTGACAGAGGATTGGTGCCTAGCTAGAATACACGAAGAACTCAGAAAAACTAAACACCAAGAAAACACACTACACAATTAAAAAAAAAAAACTGGCTAATGGAACTAAAGACGTCTCAAAATAAGAAAGACAGGGGCCAGCAAAATGACCATTAAATCTTACAACTTGAATTCCATCCTTGGAAACCACAGGCGGAAGGAGAGAACCTTCACCTAAAAAGTGTCTTCTGACCTCCACACATGTGCCTACACACACACACACACACACACACACACACGAAGAAGACGATGGTGACTAAGTAGGCATGGTGTCTTTAATGTGAGCACTTGAAAGATAGAGACAGAGGCAGGTAGATCTCTGTTAGTTCATGACCAGCCTGGTCTATACAGCAAGTTCCAGGTCAGCTTGGGATACACAGTAAAGCCCAGTTTCTATTGCTGTGATAAACACCATGACCAACTTGACTATAGAGAGTTTGTTTGGGCTTCTGGCTCCATAGGGTTAGAGTCCACTGTGGTAGAGTGATAGAGGGACACACATCAAGGTGACAGCGTACATCTTAAACATAAGCAGAGAGCAGGAACCTTAAATTCTTGAGTGTAGGGAGCCATTCAACCGCTCTTTAAAGACGGCATCGACCGATTCAGCTGTTCTGACATAAACGACTCTTAAATTGGCATTAGGCAGTGTCAGCTGTTGTTTGATCTTGAGCCCGAGAACACCTGGTGTAGTCACGCGAGAATACCTGGTGTAGTCACGCGAGAGCCACGAGGCAGAGGCAGCTCGGTGATTGGCNCTTCCACTCTCCACCTAACTCCTTGTCTTTTTGAAAAACAATTACTTTTTATAACCCACTGAGCCCCAGTACTTGGGAGGCAGAGGCATCATAGTGCGATGTTTGTGTTGCCCACACAGGCATGGTGTGGGCGTGTAAGCCCCTCTCCATGCTAGGACACTGACCGGTTTGAGCCTGTGCTGTCAGTCCGTGTGTTCATCAGCCCTATCCTATCCAGAAGATACTATTTCACCTTGGTCCTCCCCAAACTCTGGCCCTTACAGTCTTTCTGTTCCCTCTTCTGAGATGTTGAATTTTGTGGAAAAAATTGTTCCTTAACTGTCACCCTTCACAAAATTCCAAATGGGTCAAAAATCTCAATGTTAACCCGAAACTCTGAAAATTCACAAAGAGAGTATGGAGTGTGCTTCAGGATATACTTAAGTAAAGATTTTCTCAATGGGGCCCCAGTGGCCAACAATCAACAAGTGGGACCTCATGAAATTGACAGGCTTCTGAACTGCAGAAGAAACTGAAGAGGCAGCCTATGGAATATTGGGGATGAGGGGAAATCTCTGCCATATACATCTGACAGAGGATTGGTGCCTAGCTAGAATACATGAAGAACTCAGAAAAACTAAACACCAAGAAAACACACTACACAATTAAAAAAAAAAAAACTGGCTAATGGAACTAAAGACGTCTCAAAATAAGAAAGACAGGGGCCAGCAAAATGACCATTAAATCTTACAACTTGAATTCCATCCTTGGAAACCACAGGCGGAAGGAGAGAACCTTCACCTAAAAAGTGTCTTCTGACCTCCACACATGTGCCTACACACACACACACACACACACACACACACACACACACGAAGAAGACGATGGTGACTAAGTAGGCATGGTGTCTTTAATGTGAGCACTTGAAAGATAGAGACAGAGGCAGGTAGATCTCTGTTAGTTCATGACCAGCCTGGTCTATACAGCAAGTTCCAGGTCAGCTTGGGATACACAGTAAAGCCCAGTGTCTTAGTTACATTTCTATTGCTGTGATAAACACCATGACCAACTTGACTATAGAGAGTTTGTTTGGGCTTCTGGTTCTATAGGGTTAGAGTCCACTGTGGTAGAGTGATAGAGGGACACACATCAAGGTGACAGCGTACATCTTAAACATAAGCAGAGAGCAGAGAGCAAGAACCTTAAATTCTTGAGTGACATACTTCTTCCAACAAAGCCACACTTCCTAAACCTCCCCAAACAGGGCCACAGACGACTGGTCCTCAAGTATTCAAAGGCCTGAGATTATGGGGAACCTCTTAAAAGGATCTCACACAGTTTAAAACAAAACAAAACAAAACAAAAAAACAACTTAAACTCAAATGTCTAAGATCTATCTTTTAAAGCACTCAACATTTGCATTAGCCATCGGGGAAATGTGAATGAAAACCACTTTGACATTCTATTTCGCCCGGTCAGAATGGTTAACCTTAAGAAAACAAGTGAGAGCAGATGCCGCCGGCAAGGATGTGGGAGAGAGACGCCCCCATTCACTGCTGCTGGGAGAGCAGAGTGGTGCTGCCACTATGAAACTAGTGTTCTCTGGTTCTTCAAAGAGCCAGAGATACATCTACCACACGACCCAGCTAGACCACTCTCAGGCATAGCCAGAGGCCCCCAGAGCCTACTGAAGACATCTGCACTCGTGTTCACTGCTGCCCTGCTGACCACACAGGACGTGAACACATCCTAGATGTCCATCCACCATGAAAGCACAGCACCTACATACAATGAAGGTAAATGGAGGAGCCTGAAAGCTATAGATCCTAAGTGAGGCCACCCAGACCTAGCCGGATGGACTCTGCGCACTTTCACTGATATGTGGATCACAAGTCGAGCGTGTACCTCACTTAACATACCTGCAGGACCAGCTGAATGGACCAGTGGATAAAGTGCCTGCCAACCTGGAACCACATTAAAAAACAAGTCTGATGACTTGGGTATTTCACAGAGACTATCCCATTAACCATAGCAAAGCGCTCAATATCAGTAATAATCAAGGAAAGTAAGTTAAAGCCTCCAGATGCATGATATACATAAAAATAATAAACTGGTCAAAACAAGTATCCCTCAAGACTGGGAACAAACATAACTCACAAACTGCTAGTAGGGAAGAAACTTAGAAGCTGGCATAGTGGCTCATACCTGTAGATTCCAGCACATAGAAGCTTGAGGCAGGAGATCTGCTGTGTGCTCCAGGACAGTCTTGGTTATATACTGAGTTCCAGGACAGCTTGAACTACACAGTTAGTTCTTGTCTCATAAAGCAAACCAACAGGGAAAACCAAAAACAGCCACCATCAAAAACAAAGCAATTCCGTCTGGATAACTGCAACCTAGGAGGCTTGTTGGTATATGCGACAAACTACGCCCGAGGAAGGCCAGAGACGGGTCAGGAGGCAAGCCTGATGAGCTGAGGTCCATCCCGGGAACCCACCTTATGCATGTCTCCTACCACTAAACAAACAAATGAGTAAATGCAATTTAAAAGAGAGAGCCTAGGGCTGGAGAGATGGCTCAGTGGTTAAGAGCACTGACTACTCTTCCAGAGGTCCTGAGTTCAAGCCCCAGCACCCACATGGTGGCTCACAACTATCTGTTATGGGATCTGATGCCCTCTTCTGGGGTGTCTGAAGACAACTACAGTGTACTCAAATAAATAAATAAAAATAATTCTTTTAAAAAAGAAAGAGAGACTATGTCTGAAAATGTTCTTGGTACCCCAGTGCCCACCTACTGCTGACTGTACTTCTGTGACCTATTCACAGCAGCACACGCTCTCAGCAAAAGTTGACATGAGGTTACCACATGGATGCATGCCAAGTGACACACTGAGGAAAAGCAGCAAAACCCAGGACACAGACAGGGAGGTCTCACACGCACAGAGTTAAACTAAATGGCACTGTGTAGAGATGTGCGCACACAGGGCATGTGACGAAGAGACAGCCATCCACAGGTCAAGATGGCAGCCTCTGGGGGAGGAGCTCAGGCTTGGAAGGAGGCTCTGTATATATTATCTTTCAGAGTAAGAAAGGTTCCAAACAAAGATAATGAAATAAACATAATGATTCTTAGAAAAATTGAAAGAACATAAAAACCATCATTAAAAATAAAATGAAACAAACAAACAAACAAACAAACAAAAAAACCAAAAATCTTCCTAACCAAGCTTTTGTTTGTTTCTGGTTTGAGATCCTGCCATACTCATTCAAACTTCTAGGCTCAAGAAATCCTCTTTCCTCCGTCTTTCAAGAGCTGGGATGATAGTGTCCCCTTACCTGGATGCAACCCTTTGTCTTCAATTAAAAACCTTGGTTCCCAACCCCCTAACACTGCATATATCAAACACAGTTCGCTTTCAGTAGAGCATATTCTTTTTCATTTTTCTTTCAGTAAGGTCTCACGAAGCCTGCTCTCTCCTCCGAGAGTGACAAGAAGGACCCCTTTGGGCTACAGAAGCCTCCAGAGAGTTTAGAATCCTTACTAATAAAGGCCTTGGATTACTTGGCAGAATACTAGAAAAATTAACCAGTATATGATGACAGTGTCAGTCAGTGGCCAGCTTGAGAGATTAGACACACAGGTTAAACATCTCACCCGAAACAGATGGCTCTTACACAGGTGATACTCTAGTGCCCTTTTATGTTAACAACCCATTACGTCAGGTGAGCAGAGAAATAAATCCCCAAGCTGACAGGAGAATCCATAGCTTTTTCACAGGAAGCCCAGGTCAGGCGACTCAAGAGGAGGCTCATCCATTAATGGACACTCGGGGAACAAATGCTACTGTGCTATCTGGTAATCCCTCCATGACTGAGGCCCATTAAAAGAACACGTTTCTCTCGACTCTCCTTTGAAAAGCAGGTGAGGCATTGTTGTTGCCCAGGACACTGTCTGTCTGCCTCTGCGAGCTCAGGCTCTCACCGTCTGCATCTTTCCAGAGGTCCACGGACCTGGCCCTCGCACCTGACGATACCCTTAGTCTTATGCCATAGCACCACATCTGCATCATCACCACCATCACCACCATCACCAATGGGATGGGCCAAAAAAGGATTCTACATTCTCCCTAGTCTATCATTACTTCATCGGTTCTCATCCTCCCCCCCCCCCACACTGTCACTTGTTGAAGAGCAGGAGGAAAGGAAGAAAAAGGAAAAGGGAGAATATGTCTGCACTGCAACTGAAAAAAAAAAACAAAAACGAAACAAGCCAGAATGACGGACGAGTGACTGCTGGTGGCTGGCCACACAGCTCAATAACTGCCGGTGCCATCATGTAAACGTAATTCCCCTGATAACCATGGAAACCAAAATGAAGGCACTGTGGTGAGGGCTGCTCTCTTTAGATATCTAAAAACAATAAGAGGCCAGAGACCAGAGAGACAAAGAAATCCAGGCATTCCAAGCCAGAGGAAATCCTTTCCTAAAAGCTCTGATAAAGTGCCAATTTCTCCAAATCTCATCAAGCTTCCACCAGGACTGGAGACCTGACAGGGATCATGAAACAATTCAAGCCTCTCTTGTGTGCTGGTCTCCTGGGGCCAGATGCTATGAGGCCAGCTCTCTGAGAGCTGAGAGCTTATTGTTATCATAAAACATACTGCGAATCAGCAGAGGGGCACAGACACACACGGACATGGACACACACACACACACCTGTGTGTGCACATGCAGACTTTTATATAACTAACATAGCTAGCCATGCAAACAGCTCCATGGGGGCAGACACCATTGTCTGGATCTTGTAGCCAGAATAAACGAACAGTTGAGTTAGAATATAGGCAAGCTCAAGCATTCTTTCTACTACCCAGGGCCAACAGTGTTGGTGGCTGAGCAAAATCAAAGTCCTGGCCTCGTTCTTGGTCTAGCTTCTCTGTGTGCAGGAGATGGCTGGAGTCCATGGACTCCTAGGCATCTTCCAGTAGACAGTCAATCACTCTACTATGCTTTTTTTTTTTTGGTGATAGCACATGCCTGGCAGTTTTCTTTCCCCTCAGAGGGAATCTGATACCCATCTGCTCAAGTAAATTAGCGTTCCCCTCCTGCCTGACTCATTCGGTAGTTACAACAGGTTCACATGCCAATATGAAACAGAAGGCAAAGGGGGGCCTGGGAAAGGGGAGAGGGCTCTACAGCCAAAACGACAATGTTTTCAGAATCACATACACAGTGGACGGTGTGCTTACTGCGAGAAAGACGTCTATCATGGAGTCCTATCTAGCTTGCTATTTTAATAATGCTCATACAGCGAGGTGAGTGCTCTCTAAGGAGTCCTTAGCGTTTTCTGATTAATCCTCACAGCAACCTCGGGCCGAAGAATTCATCTCTACTTTTAACAGAAACACCATAGACTTGGCTCAAGATTGCCTGGCTAGTAGGTGGATGGAACTAACACCAACTCTGAAGTTCTGGCTCTCCAAAGGGCTCTGCCATCAGTGCAGGAGGGAGGCCAGGCAGGGAGTCATCCCTCTTCCTTCAAAGATTTGCGGAAACCGAGTCTCCGCGACGTGTTAAAACCAGACCCACTGGGTGCGCGACTGCACGCTCTCTCCTGCATCCCAGGTGAAGGCTAGCAAACCGCAAAGTGGCATTCATTCTCTCACACCCTCGCAAAGCCCTGGGGCTGGAGGCGACCGCGCGTGGCCACGTCCGGGCTGGGGGCGGACGGGGCACAGCTCTCCCGGAGCTCCCGGCGGCCGAGGCCCCCACCCCCCGCACTACCCCCAGGCCGGGTCCCTGCACGCCAGCCAAACGCTGGGCCCACGGAGGGACCGAGCGGCCGGTAAGCCTGGGGCATCCGCGGGCTCCCGAGAAGCCTCCTTCCTGCACCTCTTACCTCAGGGAGCGGCGCTGTCCGGCCGCGGCCGCGACCGCGACGCCCGGGAAGCCGCAGGGCTGCCGGAGGACTGCGGCGCTCGGCCACAGCGGGGTCTGACTTCGCCGCGAGCCCCGCCCCCGGTGGCTGTCACGTGACGCGGGTGTAGGGCTGGCCTGCGAGCGCGCGCGGCCGTGAGACTGGAAGGAGGGCGGGGCGAGCGGGGCCTCCGAAGGGGTGGGAACAGCGTCGTGGGCGAGAACTGCGGGAAGCTCCTCGGGCCGGGAAGGGGGTGGATCCTTCCCATCACCACTATAGCCTAACAGCACCCTGGGCTCGGTGCATATGAGCACATAGGAGCTGGGTTCACCCTGAGAACACACTGAGCCCAGCTAGAAGTCAGGAAGGACTTGGGGCCATGGGTGGGTTGTGTGGGAAACGTTTGGCACAACGCAAATGATGTGTGTAATACTTGTTGCTCCAACTACTAGTTACGGGCCCAAGAGAACAAAGCGGTGGTGGCTCCTGTTCTGAAATCCACTCTGTGGCGGAGAGGATAAACCGGAAAAGCTGTTTAAGTCCATATGTATTTAAAATTATATGAACTACGTGCCCTTTGGTTGAAAAACTAGGGTTTGAAGAATGTGATGACCTCATGAGAGTAGCTATGTGAAGAGGCCAGAGAAAGCTCATACGCTGAGGGAGACAAGACGACTCCTTAGGAAAAAAAAAATTTTTTTTGTAGATTTTTTTTTTTTACTTTTATGCGTATTTGTATGCACCTGATTTATGTGCACCCTGTGCATGCAGGGGGTCCTGGAAGCCAGAAGAGGGAGTCGGAGCCCTTGGAACTTGAATACAGACAGTTCTGAGCCACCAAGTGGATTCTTTGCAAGAGCAATAAACCTCCTGACTATTAAGCTGTCTCTCCAACCCTGTATCCCACCAACCTGAGGTTTTAGATAAAAGGGTATTAGAGGTCATCAGTATTTCATAAGCCATGATAAAGGAAGCCATTGAAGGGATGGAGAATGCGGGTGTTCGATACTCTGTGGTGAGAAGACAAGAGAAATAGAGACTTGCCTGAAGTACTGGAAGTGGATATGGGGGCACACACATGGATCTGAGACAGTTTGGTAATAGAGTCAGATTTGGGGGGTTTGTTTTATGCAGTGGTTGGGGCAAATTCAGGGTCTTGCACATGCTGGGCTAGTGCTACCTCCCCCCCCCCCCATCCTAGCCTTCAACGATTCATTTGTTTAAACCCCAAACAAAACACCTAGACCCAAGCCCAACAATTGAGAGCTGACTGAGAGCTGTTTAGCAAGTGTACAAATGTAGTGGAAAGGCCATGCTTAGGTTAAGTCAAGCCCACAACAGGATGAACTCTTACTTCAGTAAACTTAGTGATATCGCTTACGTTTGGCAATCCGATCACACGTCTAATCCTTTGAAAAGTGACCCATTGTATGAAATCAGCAGTTTGAATATGAATTTCAATACCCAATTAAAAGCATGAGTTCCTAGGATTTGTGCTATCAAACATTATTGTTAGTGTTGGCATTTCTGTAAAAGGGTTAGGAAGTTCAAAGGAGAACAGTGGGGCCGTCTACCACAGCATGCTGTCTGTCTTCTTCCTCTGTCCAAGGGTGCCATGTAAGGGATTTTATTTCTTGTATAAGCATTTAAACGTCAAAACAGTGGCACTTTATTTCAGATTTATTTATTTTTATTTTATACGTATGTGTGCCTTGGCTACATACGTGCATATCTGTGCACAAGAACAGTATTTGTAAGTGGCTGGTTGCTCCTCTCTTCTTACCCTCATCTGTCTGGCACAATCCTCCATTCCACCATCCGTGTAATGCTTTTGTCTGTTGACTTCTCTACTTCATTTGACTAGAGTGGGCTTGCTCACCTTAGCAGCCTGGCACGTAATTCGTATTTATAGCAATTGAACAAGGGCACATACAGTCTCCACAGCCATGTTGACTTTTGCTTTATAGGGAGATTAGACCCAGGCAGAGTCATTTGGCCATAGGTAACCCAACAGCTATCATCCTTTTAGGCTGCCTGCGGGTATCAACTTTTTTCCTACCTTTGACAGGGGTCTTCATTGATGAGCTTGTTGAGAAGCAAACCATTTATTTTGTTATGGAAGTTGAAACTCTAGATAGGTTCTGTCTTCCGATGTAACTCTAATTTTACAAATAAATATTCCCTGTACAGAATTGAGACCTACATGTTATGTAACAACATCTCTAAAACAACGCCAGCAGCTTGACTAGAGCATCACTGGGTACCCTGAAAGCTGTGAGCTTGCATCCCTCCAATGGTATCCAATGGTCAGCAAGCAGTGGTGTTCCAGTTGCCTGGCATCCTAGCCTGATACTCTAGATTTCCTGGAATTCCATATATATATATATATATATATATATATATATATATATATATATATATATATTTGTTTTTTTTTGAGAGAGGGTTTCTCTGCATAGCCCTGGCTGTCCTAGAACTCACTTTGTAGACCAGGCTGTCCTTGAACTCAGAAATCCACCTGTGTCTGCCTCCCAAGTGCTGGGATTAATGACGTGTGCCACCACGCCTGGCTCCTTTTATATTTTTGATAAAATATTTTTTCCTCACGACTGCCAAAGTTGGATTTTGATGTTTACAACTAAAAATTCAGACTCCCATAATTTATATTAGAAAGCTGAAGCTGTTACTCAGGACTGTGAACTCCAGATTCTAGTGTTCTTTCCACATGCATATCTCTATGTTCCAACAACCCACAATATTTACATTATGTATCCATGTCTCCATATCAGTTTCTTAACTAAATTTTTATGGAAGCTGAAAATAAACACGTTGAGTGGCTGCCTGGGGAGGCGGCTGCCAATAGAACATCCAGTTTCAAAAGCAGAAATATCATTGTACATCTGCTATCTCATTTTTTTCTTTCTCTCTATGTCTCTGTGGTATACGATTGTGTGCATGTTAGTTTGTACATCTATGTACATGTCCATGGGAGGGGAAAGGGCCAGAAGTCACCGCTGAGCATCTTTCTCAAAATCTCTTCACCTTCATTTTTTTTCTCCCTTTATTGGAAGTAGATTGTTTTCTCATACAATATATCCTGGCTAAGGTTTGCCTTCCCCCTACTCCTCCCAATTCCTCCCCCTTCCCCTACCATCCAGATCCATTCCCTTTTGTCTCTCATTTGAAACAACAAGCTGGAGAGATGGCTCAGCGGTTAAGAGCACTCACTGCTCTTCCAGAGGTCCTGAGTTCAATTCCCAACAACCACATGGTGGCTCACAACCATCTGTAATGGGATCTGATGCCCTCTTCTGGTGTGTCTGAAGACAGCTACAGTGTATTCTCATATAGAAAAAATAAATAAATCACATATATAAACAACAACAAACAGGCTCCTCCCCCTAAGGGACAATAATAATAAAATATAGTAACATTAAAAAAGAATCCTATCTATCACATTGGAGCTGGACAGGAGGAAAAGAGCTCAGGAGAAGGCACAGGAATCGGAGACTCCCTGTTCACATACTCCGGAATCCAATAAAAATGCTTAGCTGGGCCAGGCGTGGTGGTGCCGCACGCCTTTAATCCCAGCACTCCGGAGGCAGAGGCAGGCGGATTTCTGAGTTCGAGGACAGCCTGGTCTACAGAGTGAGTTCCAGGACAGCCAGGGCTATACAGAGAAACTCTGTCTCCAAAAACCAACAACAGCAACAACAAAATGCTTAGCTGGAAGCCATGACAGATTCACAGAGGACCTGGTACAGGCTTGCAGGCCCTGTGCATGCTGCCTGCTCCTGTGAATTCATAGGAGATTTTTTTTTTTTTTAAAGAAAAGACTTATTTATTTTTTTATGTATGTGAGTACACTGTAGCTGTCTTCAGACACACCAGAAGAGGGTGTCAGATCTCATTATGGATGATTGTGAGCCACCATGTGGTTGCTGGGAATTGAACTCGGGACCTTCGGAAGAGCAGTAAGTGCTCTTAACCACTGAGCCATCTCTCCAGCCCTCATAGGAGCTTTGGTCACATTGTTTTCTTGGTGCATCTGCTCTGGCTCCTACACTCTTTCCACATCCTCTTCTGAGGGGTTCCCTAAGACCAGAGGGGAGGGATTTGCTGGAGATATCCCACTCGGGGCCGAGTGTTCCAAGGTCTGTCACTCTCTGCATAATGTCTGTCTGTGAGTCTCTGTATGTGTTTCCATCTGCTGCTGAAGGAGGCTTCCCCAGTGGCTGAGTCAGACACTGAGCTATGAGTATAGCAGAATGTTGATTTTTTTTTCTATTTCCACCCATTTACCTGTAAATTTCAAGATGTCATTAAATTTCAAGATGTATTAAACAATCCCAGAGATTGCATCTCTGGGATGAAGCCTAACTTGATCATGGTGGATGGATGGTCTCTTTAATGTTTTCTTGAATCTATTTTGCAAGTATTTTACTGAGAATTTTTACATCTATGTTCAAACAGGGAATTAGTCTGCAATTCTCTTTCTTGGGGTTTTATGTGATTGGGTTGCAGGGTAATTGTTGTCTCATGAAATGAATGGAGCAATGTTTCTTCTGTTTCTGTTTGGTGAAATAATTTGATGAGTGTTGGCATTAACTCTTCTTTGAAAGTCTGGAAGAATTCTGCACTTAAAATGGCTGACTCTAGGCTTGGGTTTGTTTGTTTGTTTGTTTGTTTGTCTTGCTTTAGAGGCTTTTAATGACTGCTTCTAGGAGTTATAGGTCTGTTTAGATTGCTTATCTGGTCTTGACTTAACTTTCATAAATGGCATGTATCCAGAAAGAAGTTATCCATTTATTTTCTACTTCCCAATTTGGTGGAGTTCCCAATTTTTTTGTTTGTTTGTTTGTTTTTCAAGACAGGATTTCTCTGTATAGCCCTGGCTGTCCTGGAACTCACTCTGTACACCAGGCTGGCCTCGAACTCAGAAATCTGCCTGCCTCTGCCTCCCGAGTGCTGGGATTAAAGGAGTGCGCCACCACGCCCGGCCCTGGAGTGCAGTCTTTTAACTATGGATCCTCTGGGTCTGGTGTTGTGCCCTTCTCATTTCTGACTGCTGATTTGTATCTTGTCTCTTTAGGCCTGTTAGTTAATGTGGATAAAGGCTTGTCAATCTTACTGTTTTTCTCAAAACAAAACAACAAACAAACAAAAAAACAGAACTCTTTGTTTTGCTGACTATTTGTGTCATTTTTATTTGTGTGTTTGTTTGTTTCCATTGATCTCAGCCCTGAGCTTAATTATGTCTTGCCACCTACTCATTTGGGTGCACTTTCTTCTTGTTCTAGAGCTGTTTAGTTGCTAGTATGAGACCTCTCAGACTTTTTTCTTTTCTTTTGTTTTATTTAGTTTTAATGTAGGCACTTAGTGCTATGAACTTGCTTTTTAAGAACTGCCTTCTTAGCTGGGCAGTGATGGCACATTCCTTTAATCCCAGCACTTTTTGTGTTTGTGTAAAAGGTTCTGTTAATAGGTTAGGTCTTTTTGGTTTATATTCTCCATTAGCTCCAGCATTTCTCTACTTGGTTTTTTTCTGGATGACCTGTCTATTGGTGAGAGCGGATTACTGACGTCCCCCACTATCAGTGGGTGAGGATCAACATGTGATTTAAGCCCTAGCAGTATTTCTCTTAGGAACTTGGGTACCCCTGTGTTTGGTGCATAGCTCTTGAAAGTTGCAATGTCTTCTTGGTGGACTTTTCCTTTGATGACTATGTAGTGTCCTTCCCTATCTCTTCTGATTAGTTTTGGTTTGTAGTCTGTTATTTTAAAAATTAAAATGGCTACGCCAGCTTGTTTCTTAGGTCCATTTGCTTGTAATATCCTTTTCCATCCACCCTGGGGTAATGTCTACCCTTGCTATTAATGTCTATTTCTTGGATGCAGCAGAAAGATGGATTCTGCTTTTACATCCATTCTGTTAGTTCGTGTTCTTTTATTGGGGAATTGAGAGCATAGATGTTGAGAGATGTCAATGACCAATGATGGTTAATTCCTGTTATTGTAGTATGTGTGTGTGTCTGTTTTACACTTTTTGATTTGCTAGTCTGGGATTATTTATTCCTTGTGTTTTCTTGATTATGGATAACCTCTCTAGGTTGGAGTTTTCCTTTTAGCATCTTCTGTAGAGATGGATTTGTAGATAGATATTTCTTTTTTTTTTTTTTTTTTTTTTTTTTTTTTTTTTTTTTTTTTTTTTTTTTTTTTTTTTTTTTTTTTTTTTTTTTTTTTTTTTTTTTTTTTTTTTTTTTTTTTTTTTGAGACAGGGTTTCCTCTGTATAGCCCTGGTTGTCCTGGAACTCACTTTGTAGACCAGGCTGGCCTTGAACTCAGAAATCTGCCTGCCTCTTCCTCCTGAGTGCTGGGCAGTATGTGCTCTTAATCTCAAAGTTATCTTTCCTTCTCTCCTCCCCACTTCTGCTCTCATCTCTTCTACTCCCTTCCTCTCCTCTCTTTTCTCCTTCCTTTTCCTTCCTCTCCTTTACCTCTCATTTTGGAGACAAGGTCTCACTCTGATGCCCAGGCTAGTCTGGAATTCATGATGTAGCCCAGACTGGCTTGGAACCCACAAGCCAGTAACTCTCCTGTTAGAAGAGGGCATCAGATCTCATTACAGATGGTTGTGAGCCACCATGTGGTTGCTGGGAATTGAACTCAGGACCTCTGCAAGAGCAGTCAGTACTCTTAACCGCTGAGCCATCCCTCCAGCCCGTAGATAGATATTTCTAAAATTTGGTTTTATATTGGAATGTCTTCTTTCCTCCAACTATAGTGATTGAAAGTATTACCGGGTATAGCAGCCGTCTAGGCTAGCATCTGTGGTCTCTTAGAGTCTGCAGCACATCTGTCCAGACTCTTCTGGCTTTTACAGTCTCCACTGAGAAGTCAAGTCTCTGGCAGGCCTGCCTGCCTTTATATGTCACTTAGTCTTTTCCCTTGCAGCTTTTAATATTCTTTCTTTGTTCTATACATTTAGTGTTTTCAGTATATGTTGTAAGGGGGTTTTCTTTTCTGGCACAGTCTACTTGGTGCTCTGTATGCTTCCTGTATCTTGATAGAAGGCATCTCCTCCTTTAGGATAAAAATGTATTCTTTTATGATTTTGTTGCCAATATGTACTGTGCCTTTGGCCTGGGTGTCTTCTCTTTCTTCAGTTCCTGTTATTTTTAGATCTGGTCTTCTTATGCTGACCCAGGGTCCCTGGATGCTTTGTGCCAGGAGTTTTTTAGATTTAACATTTTCTTTGACTGATGTATTCATTTCTCCTAACCTGTCTCCAACACCTGAGATTCTCTTTTTTATCTCTTGTATTTTGTTGTGAGGGGTACCTCTGTGGTTCCTGTTAGAGTTCCTAAAGTTTTCAGTTTGGGCTTTCTTTATTGATCCAATTTCCATTTTCAGGTCTTGAATGGTTACTCTTATTTCCTTCCACTGTTTGTGTTGTATAGATTTCTTAAGGGACTCATGTCCTCTTTAAGGACCTTTAAGATACCCATAAGGGTTCTTTAAGGTCTTTTCCTTGGGCTTCAGCTATGTTGGAACACTCAGGCCCTGCTATGGTAGGTTGTCCTGGCTGTTACTGTGTTTTTACGATGGCATCTAAGCACCTGGGATTGGGAAGGTTGTCATTTTAGGTGCCGATATCTGGTCTTGTCTTTGTTGGGTCCACGTATTGTTCCTTGGTTTCTGTTGTCCTCTCTGGCTCTCAGGCGAATGTAGAGGCTGTGTGTTGCCTGATAGAAAATTCTTCTGGGAACCTGAGAGGTGTAGTCACTGGGGGTTCCAGGTAAAATGTGTTTCTGGGTATTGAAAGCTGACACTTTGGAATGGGGATGGGCTGGGGCAGGGTGAGGGGGTCCACAGGAGGGAGGAAAGCAGGGTGTTCCACTATGAACTGCTAAGTCCCTGGGAATGGAGGCAGAGAGTGAGGAGAGGCCATAATAGGTGGTCTGCTATAGACCTGGGGGTGAGCCTGGGGTGTCGGACTTGGCTGAATGAAGAGAGCAGGCAGTTAGCCTACTTGCTTCCCTGGTCAGAGTGGCCTGTGGGTTCCCAGAGAAAGCCTGTTGCTGGACTTGGGGGCTGAGGCAGTACAATGGGCTGAGGATGCGGTTGCGATGTTGTGATTCACTGGTGACGAGCAGGGGTGGGTGGGGCGGGGTGGGAGGAGGAGGGTGGCTACAGCAGGCGTTCTGCTGCAGAGCTGAGGATGAGCCTTGGAGACAGCAGTCAGAGGAGCAGAGAGGGCGGTGCAGGTCCGCAGTCAGCCCACCTGCCTCTCTGGCTAGAGCGCCCCACCCTTACCTTTTGAGACATGGCATCATCACTGCCTCCGGGGCTCACTGTTTTTTAGGCTGCCCGGCCATTGACCTCCCGGCATCCTCCTGCCTCTGTCTATCCTGTGCTGTACTACAGGCTGCAACCTGCCACTCATACCAACTTTTATGCAGGTGATGGTGGGAAATCTGAGCTCGGGTGCTCCTTACAGCTCACCCTCAGCCCTCGGCCCTCGTCTATGCAATCTAAAAGAACCTTGTATTTTAATTTCTTGTCTCTAAAGACATGTGTGGAGTGTGAAAACTACTAATATAACTGAGAAATCGAGGAGGACTGTAGGCACTTTAAGGCCTAGCTTTAGTCTTAGCAGAATAAATTGGCTTTTTCCCTCTCTGTAGTGTGGAGGATTAAGCAGCACCTTGGGCATGACAGTCAAGCTATAACCTGACTCAGGTGACTTTGTTTGTTTGTTTGTTTGTTTGTTTTTGGTTTTGTTTTTTTAATTGATTAAATTTTAGTTTATTTAACAGGGTTTCACTGAGTAGCCCTGACTGTCCTGGAACTTGTACACGAGGCTGGTCTCAAACTCACAGAGATCTACCTGTTTCTGCCTCCTGATTGCTGGCATTGAAGGTGTGTGCCACCATGCCAGGCCTTGCATATTATATTTCTCAAGATTTGTTGTTTTAATTATGACTATGTGCATGCGTGCAGTTGCCTGTGGAGTCCAGAATAGGGCACTGGATTCCCTGGAACTGGAGTTAGATTGGTTATAAAGGGTATGACATGGGGTTTGTATGACAGACCTGGGTCCTCTGTAAGAGCAGTGAACACTGTTGACTGCTGGGCCACCTCTCTAGCTCATGTGTTATTTCTAAAGAGACAATTTGAGAATATCATATCAGACTAAAAGATGGGTCAGGGAGGTGGCTCAGGGGTGAAGCAGCGCTTGCTGACCTAGAGTGCACTCTCCTGAGGAAGCTAACAGAACCAGCCTAGATACTCAGTTCCAGGATGAGTGAGACTCTGCTTCAGTATATGAGATAGAGAGCAACTGAAGACATCCTGCTTCAGGCCTGTGCTCACATGTGCACAAACACACACACACACACACACACACACACACACACACGCGCGCGCGCGCGCGCGCGCGCGCACACACACACACACACACACACGCACACACGCGCACACACACACACACGCGCGCGCACACACACACGCACACACACATACACACACGCACGCGCGCGCACACACACACGCACACACGCGCACACACGCACACACACGCACACACACACACACGCACGCGCGCGCACACACACACACACACGCGCACGCGCGCGCACACACGCGCACAAACACACACACACACACACACACGCACGCGCACACACACACACACACACAAACATACTTAAAAAAATATTTTATTTATGTGTCTGTGTGAATAGGTGCTCTGGAGGCCAGAAGAGGTTGTCAGATCCCCTGAAGCTGAATTGGTGTTTGTGGGTCACGAAGTGTGGGTGCTGGGGTCTGAACTCCTGTCCATTTAAGAGCAGAAAGTAGTACTATTAACCACGGAGCCATCTCTCCAGCCCCTGGACACACATTCTTAAGAAAAAAAGACGAGGTGTGTGAGTGCTTTTGTAATGTTCTAATGCTGCAGTAGTGAGCCTTTGCACCATTCACATGTGCTTTCTATGTTATTGTGAGCTTTTACTAACTATATAACTGGCACCATACAAGCACACTTACAATCTTGAGCCTATGGAAGTAGCAACTGCTTAGTCTCCAGGGAGGGCCACAAAGGAGGGTAGGGGGAGAGTATGGCATTTTAAGCTGTTTCCCTTTTCATGTGTTTGTGTGCATGTGAGGGTGTGCTATGGTATGTGTGTGGAGGTCAGAGGACAACTACCAGGAGTCAGTACTCTCCTGCCGCCATTTAGGTCCTGGGAATTGAACTCTGGTCCTTCAGACCTGGTGGCAAGGGTCTTTACTCCCAAGCCATCTCACCCTGAAAGACTGTTTCACTACAAATGCATCGCTGCAGTCTTTAATAAAGACTGTAAAAGACTGGTAGTGCTTTATTGGGGATGCTTGTATGGTGGAATCTGGGATTGCAGTGCACACACCAGCCAGCAGATGGCAGCAGAAGGGATCTTCAGAGCAAAGCATGAAACCAGAAACCAGCAAACTTCTGAAGACCTTGCTTTTCTGCTCAACAGTTCACTTCAGTGACAATGCCTCCTGTCTTCCTCAGACATCTCTGCCTCAGATCTCTCAGACATTCCATACTTTCTCTGGCCAAGTGCAAATGGTCCAAATCTTCCTGTTATCTTCTCAACAGAGCCTTCTTTGCTTCTTCCCCAACCAAAGAGGGTCCAGGCTCTTCTCCATCTCCTCACAAGTACTTGGTTCACTTGGTTCTCATGGGAGTTTATATAATGATGTCATCAGAAACAAGATGAGAGAGGAGAAAAGATATCATGTGTGCTGGACTCCATAAAAATTTTTTCTTCTATATTTTTTGGAGACAACTATCTCTCTCACTATGTAGCCTTAAAGTGTTTGGGATTAAAGGCACCTTTTTCTTAAAATATTATTTGTGTGTGTGCCCATGTGACTATGTGTAAGCCATGGAGTAACTGGGTTGTGACCAGTCTGTAGGTGCTGGGTGCTGGGAACTAAACATGAGTCCTCTGGGAGAGCAGTAAATGCTCTTGGTCACTGAGCCACCTCTCCAGCCCTGCAAACCTCTAAGGTCAGAGACCATGGCTGTGGTGGTTTGAATGAAAATGGCTCCCATAGGCTCACAGGGAATGACACAAGTAGGAGGTGTGGCCTCGTTGGAGGAAGTGAGTCATTGGGGGTGGACTTTGAGGTTTTAGATGCTCAAGCCAGGCCCAGTGTCTCTCTCCTGCTGATCCAGATACAGAACTCTTGGTTCGTTCTATAGGGCCAGGTCTGCCTGTGTGCCACCAAACATCTCGCCATGATGATAATGGACTAAACTGTAAGCCAGCTCCAATGAAATGTTTTCCTTTGTAACAGCTGCCATGGTCTCTTTGCTGTGATAGGAACCCTAAGGCAGTGGCTGAATCCTTGCACATCTTCCTACTATTCATGCTTGGTGTGCTGTAGACAATGAAAGAAGTACTTGGGATTGTGAAGTCTTCCATTAAGATGGTTTTTGATACTTGGACATTAGGCTTCACTCACAAAGCCATCATTTTTCTCCTTTAATTCAAGTTGTCATTCATTCAGTTCCTTTGTTTAGATGTAACAGAGAAACCATGTGGGACAGAATTTGTATAGAACAGTTTTTGAAAATAGAGAAAAGATCTTGGCGAATGTTTCCTTACTGCTCTTTAGCAGTTTGCTAAGAGGTAACTAATTCCAAGTGACAGGCTCCTTTCCTGACCCAGCTTGTCGTGGTCATAGCCGTTGACTCAGGAAGGAATCTTCCTTTGTACCTTCAATATGGTGTCCCTACTCTGCCTTTTTGAAAATGTTGCCCCTTTCATCTGTAAAAACAGCTCTCTGGAGCCTGTGAGATATTTCAGCAGGTCCATGTGCTTGCTGACAGTCCTGAGGTTCTGAGTTAAGCTGGAACCACGGAGGCGGAAGGAGGAAGCAGCTTCACACAGCTGTCCTCTGGCCTCCACAAGTGTCTGCGCTTGAGTGTGCGCACATGCACAATAAAGAAATGCAACTAAAGAGAATTATCTTTACAGCCAAGGACAGTGGTCCTTCCCTTCAATCCTAGCACTCAGGAGGCAGAGGCAGGTGGACCTTTGTGAGTTCAAGGTCAGCCTGGTCTACAGAGTGAGTTCCAGGACAGCCAGGGCATGTAGAGAGACCCTGTTTTAACAAACAACAGCCAAGTTTCTCAGGTAGCTGAGCAAGGTCTCTGGGCTACACACCTGTAATCAGTCCTGAGGTCTTTTTTCTAGAAGGCAGGTTTCCAGTCCCCTGTCAGTACTACCCCACTCATCTGTGGCCAGATGGCTAACCTTGAAACATCTGTCAGAGCAGAGGACCTTTTATTTTGAGATAGCAGCTCAGGCTAATCTCAAGCATGAACCCTCCAGCAGCCTCCACCTACCTACCAGATGCTGGGTTTGCAGATGTGAGCAGCCACACCTCTCAGTCCTTCATGCTATGGTTTTTTGTTTTTAATTAAGATTTATTTTATTTATATGAGTACACTGTAGCTGTCTTCAGAATCACCAGAAGAGGGCATTGGATCTCATTACAGAAGGTTGTGAGCCACCATGTGTTTGCTGGGATTTGAACTCAGGACCTTTGGAAGAACAGTCAGTGCTCTTAACTGCTGAGCCATCTCTCTAGCCCTCCCCATACCCCCGTCCATGCTATGGTTTTATGAAATCTACAACCACTCACATTCTTCCTTTTGCTTCTTATTCCTAAATGATTATGTAATTTTATAATTGGAAAGACCTTACGTTAATGTAAGTTTATCAGTTATCCAGAGCAGATCCCCCACCAATGAGATCATCTGGAGCTCATCCACACTGATTCGGCTTCAATGGTCTTTTGTTACAAAGCTGCCCAGTTGACTTTAGAGTGCAGTTTGTTTTGGAAGGCACCTGAGCTCATGACGTCTGAAAGTTATGTAACAGCAGGACAGGTGCCGTCTTCCTTGCGACACTTGAGACTCTCCTCTCACTGGAGCATACCATCAGGTGCAGCAGGGCACGACCATCCTTCCAACTCCCTCAGAGGATGTAGCTGTTGATGTGCAGGTATATGGATGGCCTCTGATGGCTATTTACTGCTAACAGGATGTGATCAGAAAGTCCATTATGTAGGTCAAAGCAAAGATATATTTGCCATAGAGTTCTTTTTCAACAAAGAAACATGAGTATTTAAATATACTAGGGCTGGGCCTGTAAAGTGCTTGCTTAGGGTGCATGAAGTCCTGGGTCCCACCCCCAGCCCCATTGCATTAACAATGCTGAGGCATACACTGCACTTGCACGTCAGCTAGCACTGGAGGCAGAAGATACGGGGATCTGAAGTTCATGATCATCTTCCTTGGTTAGAGTAGGTTAGAGACGAACCTAGGATGCCCAAGACCAGCCTCAAAAAACAACTAAGTGATGTAAAATAAAATGTGCTGTGTTATCTTCCTGTGGAACTGGGAAGGGGCCAATCAAAGTGGTAAATCAAAGTTTTTACTCTTAGCTACCACAGTCCCAAAAGCTTATCTTCACTATCTTTATCATCTGATCACATATGACTTGTTTCCCATCAATTCAAGCAATTAGGTGCAATGATACTTGAGTCTTAGTAAGTAAAGCATTAGAGAAAGCTGGAGAGGAGTAAGAGAGCTTGTTCTGCAAACATGAGGGCCTGAGTTCAAATCCTCAGCATCCACATAAAAAACTGGGCTGAAACAGAAAAGCCTATTTATTGTTCAGCGAGACTCTGCCTCTAGACAAGGAGGCTGAGAAAGACACCCAGCATCCTGCTCTGGGTGGGCATGGGTGTGTGTATGGGCACAATTATGTGTATAACAGAGGGGAGGGAGGGGGAAAGACGCCTCTCAGAAGCTCACACCGCTGTGTCATATCTCCCCACTGATCCAGTCTCATAAAAACTAGGCTCTTGGTTTCATGAGACAGCCTCTAAATGAACAGCATAGTGTTAGTGGTAGGTCAGACAAGGTCCTTTCCAAACTGCCACATACTCACCTAGCTCTGAACACAACAGATTCTAAGTTACCATTTCTCTTGGTGATAGCCCAAAAGGCTACAACTGTTCTCTCCCAGAAAGGAAACAATGAATGAATGGGCCCTGCATTTTTTCAGAATGGGAACTTTTCTCTGTTCTGAATGTCAAAGGTACTTAGGCCTTAAGATCTTAGCTGCCCAGCCCGCCCCACTCTTAAAGCTGTCCTGAGCAGGACTGGGCGAAGCCAGGTCCTTCCTGGCCAGCTCCCCCTGCCCTTTCTTCCTCACATGGCTGAGATCACGTGAGCTCTGCCTCTGTCCATCCATGGATCAATCCACTTGTCACAGCCTCAGTCATGGCTGAATCCAACTCTGTCTTCTACAGGTTTGCCTCTGGGAAGCAGAGCTCTGCTAGACGAAAAACTCCATATCAGGGACTGCAAATTCCTGACAGATATTACCCCCCACACACACACCTTGCTACCTCATGGCTACCTCACTCTCATGCTTCTGCACCTCCATTCTTTTTTTTAAAGGATATTTTTAAAAATTTTTACGTGTGTCTTTTGCTTGCATGCATGCTTTGCACCTGCAGAGGTCAGAAGGGGGCATCCCTTACCCTCAACTGGAGTCAAGACAGTTGTGAACCACCATGTGGATGCTCAGAATTGAACCCAGATCCTCTGCAAGAGCAACAAGTGCTCTGAACTGAGTCATCTCTCTAGCCCTGCCCACTCCTTCATTCTTTTATTGGACAAATACTGAGTGCCAGCTGGATGCCAGGAGACCTTGGTCCTAGGATACAGAGTGAACACAGGAGACAGAAATCCTTGCCCTCATGGAACACATTCTTAGTGGGGAGAGACAGACAGTTCTCAAAAATCATACCCAGTGACAGTGACAAATATAAAGCTGAGAAGGGGGAAGATGGGAGAAGATTGCACAGACTGTAATTGTTTAAACGTTCTAGTTCATGTGAATGTGTGTATCCGACTGTGTGCATGTGGGCCATGCTCACACAGGGGAGCCGGATGGTGCTTGATATTCTAGAGCTGGAATTAACATAACAGTCTGTTGTGAGCCACCTGACATGAGCTCTAGGAACCAAACCATGACCAAGCAGCAAGTGCTCTAAACTGACCAATCAATGCTCCAGCAGCCCGAAAACCAACCCTACCCCACCCCTGCTGTAATTTTTTTAAAAATCTGAAACGTAACATCAATTTAGCATAATGCACATAGGTGTTCAGCTGGCTTGGGTCTTCACAAACTGAAATACCCTATTGCCTATAAAGGGTAATAATGCGTCACTGAGAAAACACCCTTCCAACCAATACCTCAAAGAGGACCAGGGTCATTGAAACCTAAGGGAAGTGCACTCTGTGCCGGGGAGACACTGGAGGCTGCAGGAGCATCTAAGCTGAGGAGGCAGGGAGGCTCTGGTGCAGTGACAGGCTCTTATAGGAGGCAAGTTCATCGAGGCCTCTGCTTCCATCTATAGGCAAGCACTGCGGTGGTTTCTCTGCATACTGCAGTACAGTCGAAATATTTTAGGAAGTTATTGCTTGTGAGTATTTTGTATTTTTGTCTCTGTAACTAAGCAGTGGGTGGAAATTGCTAGCACATGACACAGAATAACAGGGTTAAAAACATATATGCTGTCTGGGTAAAGATAGTTTGGCTAAGCACAGGAATAAATATGGTATGTCAACTCTCTTGAGATTGCATTCATTAACAGCGAAAGAGTTTTGTTTGTTTTGTTTTGCCTGTTTTAAGGTTAAAATCTAAAAGGTCAGAAGGTGAGACCACAGTACAGAATCGCCAAGTCTCAGGAACTGGCGGATCCCTGTGCCTCTCCTTGGGCAGTGAGGAGAAATAAGAACTACTTAGAGAAGGTCTAAGTTATCAGATGCTGCCAACACCTCCACAGGGCTAAGCAAGCTCTGCAAAATGGACATCCCTCTCCCCTGGGCCTAACTTACTACAGCCCTCCAGCCTCACTTGACTCTCAGAAGCCTAGCAAGACTTCTTAGCTAGGCCTTACAAGATTAGAAGAATGTTCTCTTAGGAATGACCAGCTTAATACAAAATACCTAAATATAGGGACACAAATCCCTTTCCCAATTAAATGCCTTAGGGAGGGAGAGCCCAACACCAACAGGTTCTACCCAGTCACAAAGTGAAGTATCTAATGTCAAAGAAAGATGGATGAAAGCCATTTTAGGCAACAGTATGAAAGACAAAGAAAATAAAGAGTTGTATATTCTACAAAGGGAAAAGAAACCATCAATTAAAACACAAAATTTATGAGACCTAAATTGATACGCAATCCAAGTTTTAAGACAGTGAAGTGATCAAGTGTAGGGAGCCATTCAACCGCTCCTTAAAGACGGCACTGACCGACTCAGCTGTACTGGCATAAACAACTCTTAATTGGCATTAGGCAGTGTCAGCTGTGGTTTGATCTTGTGCCCGAGCGAGAGCCACAGGGCAGCCCCAGACCACCTGGTATATAATCAAGAGCCACAGGGCAGCCCGAGACCACCTGGTGTCTGAGCACGAGCCACGGGGCAGCTTGGTGATTGGCCAGGACAGGGTTTAAATTGGCTGCTCGCGGTGGGGCCATTTGCCATTTTCCATCATGCTCGCTAAGCTGTAAGTGCATCAAGTTCCTGAGTAAACCGCCTGGAGAAGAAGCCTGGTTGTCTAGTGTCTTATTCCCACTGGACGGGGTAGGCGTGTACGACAATCAAGTACCCACACAGTGAACTGGACACACACACAGACAGATAAACACACATGCACACATGCGCACACACACACTCCACTGTGTATGGAAGAGACTACCAGGACAACAGCATCCTTGTTTCTCAGAAAGAAAAATTAGGCCTCACAGAGAGACCAGGAGTCAAAAAGTTTCCGATTTCTCAGCAGCACTCAAAGCTGGAGCCAACGTCATAATGTCTTAAAGCCCTGGCGGGGGAGGATTCCAGCCAGAACTCTAACTTCAGCAAAGATCTAATCATGTGACCAGAGAGCAAGCAATTTCAGACCAGTGAGGTCTAAAAATGTCTACTTCCTATGCCACCAGTCAGAAAACAAACACCAAGGGTAGGAAAACGCTGTTCCCAGGTTACAGACACACAGTCCAGAGGGACCAGCAGAGGCTCCGAGGAGCAATCCCTCAGGAAGGTGAGAAGATGCAGTGATGAAGAAGCTGAAGATGTTGAAGAAGCAAATGATGCATTTTGATATCCAGTGAAAAATAAATTTAGTGGAAAATTCATAGGAAAATAAAATCTAGGGGATGATAGGAATATGTAGGGAAAGAAAAACCATCGGTCTAAGCAAAACCACACTAGGCTGCATACAGGAATACAGGTGACAAGAGACAAACATCTGCAGAAGAGGTACAAAGAATAATGACAGCACCATCGTGTTACAAGATACACTGGTGTTGCTGGAGAGGTGGCCTCATTGTTGCCCTTGCAGAAGGCCCAGCATCGGATGGCAGCTCCTAACTGTCTAGCTCCAGTTCTAGAGAATCCAATGCCCTCCTCTGGTCTCCATTAGCAACACACCCACATGGTACACATACATAAAAGCAGGGCAGACACATATAGACATCAAATGAAAAAAAAATCTTACAAAATGAAACAAAACCCATATACATTAGCCAAACAGGGGAGCATGGATAGTTGCTCTGGAGGACTGACAGCCCCTTCAGTCAACACACACAGAGAACTATTTGAGTTTAAAATGCAGCCTCCCCTGCCCTACTAAGCAGTCAGTCATCTGCAGTTCATGAAGACTTTGGCAGAGAAGCGTATAATTCCACATAGCAGGATTAACAGATTCTCAAGCTCAAATCAAACTCCGGGAGCAACAGTTTTAGTACTGTAACAGTCCCGCCAGGGGTGGCCATGACCACCAAAGTGGGATGAAAACACAAAAACCACGCTTTCTTCATCAGAATGTTTATTAAAAATATAGACTGTGCTTAAATGTCATTGTGGGTGTATGCTGACTTCCAAACAGACTTCACAAATAACACTTTGAACAGAAGTGGTAAACAGAAATGACTCCCCTTAGAGCCTGACATTATTAGCCACTCCATCAACACTCACAGGGGTGGAGTTCATGGGCCTAAGGGCACCATGAATACAAGACATCTTTTTGCACTTCCCAAGTAGTTTTATATTTCAGCTATGGAGGTCAGTTCTCAAAGCCCTACTTGTTCTCAACAAGTAAGTTTATATGTCCGTTTAATCAGCCTTACACCTCTCTGGGCCAATTCAGCTGCAGACAGGAGAAGCTGTCACCAGGTTCTTCGTGCCATGCATCCACCTGACTGCCCGTCCTCAGATGCTATCCAGCTTCTTTAAGATATATGGAGCTGAAAGAAAAACCCTGCATTAGGTTGGTTTTTGTTTTTGTTTTTAGATTTATTTATTATTATACATAAGTACACTGTAGCTGTCTTCAGACGCACCACAAGAGGGCATCAGATCCCATTACAGATGGTTGTGAGCCACCATGTGGTTGTTAGGATTTGAACTCAGGACCTTTGGAAGAGTAGTCAGTGCTCTTAACCACTGAGCCATCTCTCCAGCCCCTGAATTAGTTTTATTCTACAAGCCTTCTACAAGTCCTCAGGCCATACTGCACAATTATAATGGTGGTGGCGGGTGTCACAGACTTTATGAAATATGATTCTAGAAACTTCCAAATTGTTATCCAACCTCTGCCTGACCACAAAAAGGGATCCACTGCCTTGCAAAGCTGCCCACTCCCAAGTCACTCAATGACCATCACCACACACAGAGCAAGCAACCTCACACTCCTGCATCTTTCCTCCAGGGCTGTTAAGTAACCCCAACAGTCCTTCACTGTGGGGACCTTTTACCTATTTTGCACTACAGGAAGTTAAATCCAGGTCTTGCACAGGCCAGGCAAGGGCTTTACTCTCAAGGTATACTTCAGGGTGGTGGGGCAGATTCCTTTTTAACCCAAACAGGACAAAATGCAAGAGGAAACAGATGGATATTAAGTTCCATTACCAATGCTGGGAAAACAGGGGCTAGGAGAAGGTGGGCTCTTGTACATGCGTGTGCGGCCCTGAGGAAGGCAAGCAGAACAGATACCTGCTCTGGTTTCTCTCTGACTCTGTCACCTATGCCCTTCGGATCACACCAGTTACTGTGCTGATTTGATAAATGATGTGCACAGAGCTGTCTGGAATACTAAAGCGGCATTACTGAGATAGAGGGATGACTCAGCAGTTATGAGTGTCTGCTGTCAATCAGGAGGACCTGAGTTCAGATCCCAGCAGCCCAGCAGCTTACAATTAATGCCAGTTTAACTCCAGTTCCAGGGGTTCCAATGCCCCCTTTTGGACTGCAAGGATGTGACTCATATAGACAAACAGAAAAAACATATAACAAAAGTCTCTTGTTTTATTTCAAGACAGATTTCTCTGTGTAACCACCCTGTCTTTCCTGGAACTCCATTTGCAGACCAGGCTGGTCTTAAAAAAAAAAAATCACTGAGATCCGCCTACCTCTGCCTTCTGCATGCTGGGATTAAAGGTGTGTGCTACCATGCCCGGTTCTAAATAAAAATCATTAAGTAGGATAAATCAGTGCACATAAAATACAAAGATCACTAAGCTAACATTTTCTTGAAAGTTCTTGCCTATAAGAGAAGGATGGAAAAGTTAAAGTATAAGGGAGAAGCAGAATGTTTCAGGTGCTTCCATCCCCCCAAGATGTCCTCTCCTGGAGAAGCCAGCGATCCAGAGAGTACAGCAAAAAAGGCACCCGATGAGGGAGGCTTCCACCTCAGTGAATGCCAGGCGACGCTTAGAAGACTCCAGTCTTCTAAAAATGTTGGTATGTTCTTCAATTATTTGAATCACTCTTGCCTCTCCCTGCCCAGAAGACACCCACAGGCAAGCAAGCACTGAACAACGGGAAGTACTAAGAATGCGTGAGGGGTCGGTCACGTTATACTATTTGGGAAACGAGCTAGAAAGCTGCTCAGTGCTTTAAAAAAATTTTATCTTTTTATCGCTTATTTTGTGTGCACTCTGCGGCGTGGTGCAGGTGTGGAGGTCAGAGTACAACTTCTGGAAACTGGTTCTCTCCTGCCACCACGTGTGGATCCGGCTCCGGCAACTCAGCGAGCCATCTTGCCAGCCCCTGCCTTTTAAATTGACAGTGTGGCTTTAACCTTGTGTATGTGTCCTGTGAACTCAAGCTCTCACTTGGGGTGGGGTGGCATAGATCAAGCAACTTTTGTTAATGTTGAAATCAAATGCTTCAGATATTCTCCAAGAAAAACCATTTACTTCACCCTCTGTACAAACAAACACAAAGAAAGCTAATCTCTTGTACTTCAAAGGCAAGCAGAGAGAGAAAGCGCCTGGTACCTTATTAAGTCAGAATTGTATTCGTTCTCTGAATGGCCAAATGACCTTGGGTCAGCCACC
This sequence comes from Mus minutoides, assembly GCA_902729485.2. NCBI lineage: Eukaryota > Metazoa > Chordata > Mammalia > Rodentia > Muridae > Mus > Mus minutoides. Next base: position 679,152 of record LR749936.1, on the reverse strand, counting down.
TCCCGGGGACCGTTTCTAGGTTTGCAAAACGAGGGTATTGCTCCGAGGATAACACGTGGGAGCTTCTTAAGCACAAACGTTGGGCGAGCAAAGGTGACTTAACCACGCGCCCTCCGCCACCACGTGCACTGGGCACATCCCCAGTACCCGCAGACCCCTCGAGTGCGCGCAATTGGGCAGCCCTGGACGTGCAAGCACCCCACTCTGCCCAGGATGCTCAGCTCAAGGCTCCACGACCGCGTGCAGGGTTGGGTGTGGACGCGTGGCCTCACGGTCACAGCCCAGAAGGACACTCACTGACTCGCAGCAGGGCCACGTAGATGAGGAAGTTCCGAATGGAGGAGACCACATCCTCACGCATCTTCCGCTTCATCTCCTCCGGGTCCAACTTGGGCGCGAGACCCTCGATCCGGAACATTGCGGCGGCTCTGCCTCCAAAGCTTGCGAGAGCGGCAGTCTGCTCTCCTCCAGTGGCCGCCCTGCACCCGGAATTCAGCCGGGCTCCACTTCCTGTCCCACCCCTTGTTTCCGTCCTGCGACGGGAACCTGTGAGGGAAAAACTTCATTCTGTCTTCTTGTGTCTGAAGCAAGGAGACCTGAAGGGGGCGGCCGCCGCCTTAAGTCTCTGAGCCTTGGGTGGATCTGGACTGTGTTTTGGTCCCCAGCGAGGAGAGTGCCACCTGTAAAGTTGTTTTATGCTGTAAAGTAGGGAGGTGTGTGCAAAAAATATCATTATAGATAATAATAGCATCTATGAAGTATCTAAAACAGTACTTTGTGAAATGCACATTATAATCTGTGCTTCCTAGGTTTGAAATTTAAAACAACTTAGTTGGGAAGGAAGTTCGTTTGCCAAATTGTTTTCTTAGAATGCACGAAGCCCTGGCTAGTGTTGCTGTTGTTATGATAAACACCATCAAAATAACTTAGGAAGGAAAGTGCTTATTTCACCTAACCTGTTAAGTTATCCAGGGAAGCCAGCACAGGAGTTCAAGTATGGAACCTAGAGGCGGGAACTGAAACGGAGACCAAGTAGTGATGCTGTCCTTATTGGCTAGCTGGCCCTGGACTCAACCAGCTAACTTTCTTTTATTGGTTAGGGCCACCTGCCTGGTGGCATCTCCCACAGTGGGCTAAGCCTTCCCCCATCAACTAGTAGTCACACAATGACCCTCAAATTCACCAATAGGACAATCTGGTGGAGGCAGTTCCTCAATTGAGGTTTTCTCTTCCTAGGTGTTAAGTTGACAAAAACTAGCCAGCAAATGCTGCACACACCTGTGTTCCCAGCTCTGGGCTGTTGGAAAAAAAAGGGTGTCAAGAGTTGAAGGTCAGGGCAGAGCTGGCTCAAACCTTTAATCCCAGCACTTGGGAGGCAGAGGCAGGCAGATCTTTGAGTTCAAGGCCAGCCGGGTCTACAGAGTGAGTTCCAGGACAGCCAGGGCTACACAGAAAAATCCTATCTCCAGACAAACAAACAAACGAGTTCAAGGTCAAGGTGGAAATAATGTCTCACACTTGTAATTTCAGCCCTCAGGAGACAGAGGCAAAAGAATTACTGCGAGGTTGGGGCAGCCTGGGTTTACAAAGTAATTACAAGGACAATCTGGACTAGAGACCCTGTCTGAAAAAAAAAAAACAATCCCAAGATAAACAAACACAAACAAAAACAGAAGTCAAGGTTATCACCCTCAGCTAGAGAGTTCAGACTAAAATTTTAATATTTTCCACAATTTTTTCTGTATAGTCATTGTTGGAGGTAACTGATCTTTAAATATTCTAATGAAGACCTTGGACTACAGCAAGTATGAGCCCAGTTCAAAACTGATCAACACTGGACAGATGAGAGGAAATCAACTGTACTGTTAGAGTTCTCAGACATGAATCAGACAACTGAAGTTTTCACATACTCCAATATCAGAACATCTCTTTTTGCGGGCACATTGTATAACAGCAATGAATTTGGGGTTAAATAAGAATAATACTTGACTATGAGAATGACTGGGAATGTTAGCATATCTACCACCTTCCTGACTGACAGAATGTAAGACCCTGGGGTTAAGGTAAAAAAATCTCACGTGTTTCTTCAAGCTTTAGTAAGCATTTGCATCTAAAATTCAGACAGTGGACTAGCAGAGGCAGCCGTGGTGTGGGAGGGGCTGACTCCTAAGGAAGAGATCCAGCCTTCATGAGTGCTGAGAAGATCACACTTGGCAATGCTTCTCGCTCCTCGCAAAATCAGGGACAAGTCTCTGTTTTGTGCTCTAAAGTCTCTTCTCACTCTGATCATTTTGCATTTCATTCATTCTTTTTTTTGTTTTGTTTTGTTTTGTTTGTTTGTTTGTTTCAAGACAGGGTTTCTCTGCATAGCCTTGGTTGTCCTGGAACTCACTCTGTAGACCAGGCTGGCCTCAAATTCAGAAATCCGCCTGCCTCTGCCTCCCCAGTGCTGGGATTAAAGGCATGCGCCACCATGCCCAGCATTTCATTCATTCTGATCTATACATTTTGAATTCTATTTGTGTCATTGAGGGCATAATAGTTTGGAGTGCATGAATGTCAATGTATCATCACCCGTCATCAGATAGTGTGCTGGCTAGATTCTTGTTAAGTTGACACAGCTTGGGTCACCTGGGAAGAGGGCACTTCAGTTGAGATGAGGTTCCCCATCAGGTCGGCCTGTGGGCAAGCCTATAAGGCATTTCCTTGATTGATGATTGGTGTGGGAGTGCCCAGCCCAGTAAGAGCTGTACCATTACTTGACATGTGAGCCTGGATTGTTTGAGAGAGCTGGCTGGGTAAGTAAGCAGCATTCCTCCACAGCCTCCACTTCCTTCAGTGCCTGTGTCCAGGCCTGGACTTCCTACCCTTGGCTTCCCTTTGTAATGGACTGCACCTATCCACAGAAATAAATCATTTCCTTTCCTAGTTGCTTTCAATTGTCACGTCAACAAAACCAAACAAACAGATAAACAAAATAGCCAGTATGTGCATTGCTCAAGGTAGGAAAGAATGTAACAATGAACAGATCTTGCCACAAGAGATGGTTTCAAGCCTTTATTCTCAGCAGAGGCTTTAATCTAGGCAGAAGCAGGCAGATCTCTAAGTTGGAGGCCAGCCTGGTCTACAGAATGAGCTCCAGGATAGCCAGGGCTACACAGAGAAACCCTGTCTCAAAAAAACCAAAAACCAACCAAGCAAAGAACCCACTAGGCAGATTTGTATCTGAAAACTGAGGCAACCCAGACCAGGAGGGAAATAATTTGTCAATTACATAATTCCAATAACTCAGGCTCCAAACACTGACCTGGCTTAGATGTGGAAATACTTTTACCCCCTCTACTGAGATGATTTTCAGTTGCTTGGATTCACAGAACATTAAAGCCAGTATTAGCCAAAGGCCGTGCTTCTTGATTCAAAAACCAATCTCTAACTCTTGAACTGTGTTTATCTAATGCTCAATTAAAGAGGCATTATGTCCAGGTTAAAAAAATGGCTGACTGGCTAAAAGACAATATGATTCTTAGATTTAATTGTTTTTATTTCATGTGTATGAATGTTTTGCCTATGTGGATGTCTGTGTATCATGCGTATGCCTGGTGCCCAAGAAGGTCAAAACAGAATGTTGAATCTTTTGAAACTACAGTTCCAGATGGTTGTAAGCCTCCTTGTGGGTGCTGGAAATGAAACTGGGTCCTCTTGCAAAAGTAGCAAGTGTTCTTCACCTTGGAGGTATCTCTTCATCCCCAATGTAATTTTTTATTATTTATTTGTTTGTTTGTTTATTTATTTATTTATTATATGTAAGTACATTATAGCTGTCTTTAGACACTCCAGAAGAGGGTGTCAGATCCTGTTACGGTTGTGAGCCACCATGTGGTTGCTGGGATTTGAACTCAGGACCTTTGGAAGAGGAGTCAGTGTTCTTAATTGCTGAGACATCTCTCCAGCCCCCCCCCCCAATGTAATTCTTAGGATGATTCCTTAGAAAGGTCTGGTGCCTGCCCAACTCGAGGGACAGAGAGGGAATTAATTGACTTGGGTGCAGCCCTGCCTTCCTGGTCTGGATCCAGTCTATTGTTACTGTGTCAGAAGTATTTGCTCATCCTGGTGAACTTGGCCTTCTTGCTCTTGCATGGCCCCTCTCATCATCTTGGAGGACACTCATAAGAATGGGCTTCCTGTTTTAGGCTTTTAAATAGAGCTTATTTATATATCTACTTATTTAGCATATAGGAGCTGATGTCATCCAATCACAGTGAATTTAGGTGAGGCAAATTAAGAAAGAAACCTCCAGAAGTCAGCACTGGATGGAGCCATTTCATATTTTAGACTCCTCATCTGGATGCTAGTGCTTTAGGTCTCATCTTTGAAGTCACTTATAACTCTAAAATACTATATTTCCAAGCTTATTGTGTTTCCTGTTCTTTCTACATAATGATCTAAACCTAAGAGCAAAGGATTTACTGTGATGTGCACTGAGAGGCAAAAATAAAGAGTATGCATACATAATTTAATATTGATGTTTGTGTTCTTTAGTCTGATCACAGAGGAAATAGCGGCTGATGTCATAGCCTGTCTTGTTTTCCATTTAGATCCCAGGAGGAATTTAGGAGCCATTTCCTTTGACTCAATTTCCCAGACAGCCCTCTTGTAAGTCTTCGGGGTATAAGTCCAAACTATAAGAGAATTAAGTGTTTTAAGCTCCATCACTGGCAAGGAATTTATATGTGCATGGCCAGAGATTCACTGATGATCCTTGATTGAGGGATTAGCACAATATAAAATACCAATGAGAGCCGGGCGTGGTGGCGCACGTCTTAAATCCCAGCACTCGGGAGGTAGAGGCAGGCGGATTTCTGAGTTCGAGGCCAGCCTGGTCTGCAGAGTGAGTTCCAGGACAGCCAGGGCTATACAGAGAAACCCTGTCTCAAAAAACAACAATAACAAAAAAACAACAATAAAAAAAACAATGGACAGTTCAATGTCTGTGTTTAGCATACAGGGAAACTGAGGCCCAGAGAGGAGCTAGTCAGGAGGAGGAGTTCCCTGGGTGGGTCGCTGATGGAAGGATTGGCTTTTCTTCCCATCATATCCTGCTGTAAAAGTATATTGACAGTTCTTGCCCAAGATATAAGGACAGAGAGAATGGGGGCTCTTCCATCTTTGGAGAGACAGAACTTACCCATCAGGGGCCCAGGGCAGCTGTTTCCACATTTCCACATCCATGATGGCAGCCAACCTGGACTCCAATCCTGTCCTTCCTCATTCCTTAGGGAGAAGCACATCCCAGCATCCTTTGACAGTGGCTGGGTGTGGTGGAAGTTTCTTTACTCCTAGTATTCAGGAGCTGCAAGGAGATCAAATCCATCCTATCCTGGGTTACAAGTCCATCCTATCCTGGGCTACATGATACCCTCATACCAAAGAAAGCCAAGACAAAAATAAAAGTAATAATAGTAAACTTGACTTAGAAGTTCACTCAGGGCTCAATAAATGAAACAAAATAAATTCAGGACAAGGAAGAGAAAATCTCTCTCTCTCTCTCTCTCTCTCTCTCTCTCTCTTTCTCTCTCTCTCTCTCCCCATTGTTGTTTTTGAAACTGGGTTTCTCTGTGTAGTCCTGGCTTCTTGGAACCCTCTCAAGTTTGGCAGTTGAGAGAAGTCTCTCAAGTTGAGACAGGCTAGCCTCAGTCTCAGAGATCTGCTGGTTTCTGCCTCCCTAGTGCTGGGATTAAAGGCTTGCACCATCAAGGCCACCCAGTGAGCCTTGGACTTTGGAAGCCTGCTGTGTTGGGGAGATGGCTCACCAAGCAAAGGTGCTTACTGCCAAGACTAATGATCTGGGACCTACATGATAAAAAGACAACTAGTACAAGTTATTCTCTGTCCTCCATATTGCTGCCTTCAACGATAGATAGGTAGGTAGATAGATAGATAGATAGATAGATAGATAGATAGATAGATAATGGATGGATACAATAGGTAGGTAGATAGATATATTCTGCTTAGGTATGATACTGCACATCTTTGATCCCAGTGCCTGGGAGGCAGAAGCAGGTGGATCTGACATAGTGAGTCCCAGGCCAGCTAGGACGGTATAATGAGTCCCTGTATCCAACAACAGCAACAAGAAGTTGCTCTGTGATAGAGGCTCATAATCCTCACCTGATAGATAACGGATCTTACTTCTAGCAATTACTGCCCTTCAAGAGACTTGCATTTCCAGGGAGGGACCCTTTTGAACCTTAAAGAATGAAGATAATTTTGATAAACTTCACCTCACTGGCATCTTCGTTATAGAACACTCTGTTCTCACTTTGATAGTTAGGCCTTCATCATCTATAAGTATATGATCTCCTTCCAAGAAGCCCGGAAGCACCTCTAGTATAAAGAGTATATCACTGGTCATTCTGTACCATCCAGCTATTGAGGGCATGTGTTCATATGTGATAAAACTCACCATCCATTGAGAAAATGAATGAATGAATGAATGAATGAATGAATGACCAGGTATATATTAGGAATTGTTCACCCACCACAAGTGCCCCCCCAATTGTATTTATTATTTTTCTACATAAGGATTTGTTTCTCACAGCTTTGGTAAACTTGGTTTTGTTTGGTTTAAGAAAATTAAGGAAGGCAGAAGCCCACTGAAATAACCCAGTGGGTAAGTGTTATGGCTGCCAAGCCTGAGAGTCCTGGGGATCAATTCATCAGGGTGACAGCAAGTGGCTTTACCCACTGAGCCATATCTGTCAGTCCATTTTTTTTTTTTTTTTTTTTTTTTTTGGTTTTTTTTGAGACAGGGTTTCTCTGTATAGCCCTGGCTGTCCTGGAACTCACTTTGTAGACCAGGCTGGCCTCGAACTCAGAAATCCGCCTGCCTCTGCCTCCCGAGTGCTGGGATTAAAGGCGTGCGCCACCACGCCCGGCAGTCCATTTTATTTATAGGTTGTTTGAGACAAGGTCTCACTATACAGTTCTAGCTGGATTGGAACTTGTTAAGTGGACCAGACTAGCCTTGAACTCATAGAGATCTGCTCAGCATTCTTTGAACTTGAAAGGCCTTATTGCATGCTCATCATACAAAGAAATAGGCTTCATAATGACACTTTCATCCAAACATAGTTTACTATTACAGTACAGTCTTAGTTGGGGTTTTATTACTCTGAACAGACATCATGACCAAGGCAACTCTCATAAAGACAACATTTAATTGGGGCTGGCTTACAGGTTCAGAGGTTCAGTCCATTATCATCAAGGTGAGAACATGGCAGCATCCAGGCAGACATGGCGCAGGAGGAGCTGAGAGCTCTACAACTTCATCTGAAGGCTGCTAGTAGAAGACCGACTGCCAGGCAGCTAGGGCGAGGGTCTTAAAGCATGCCGGTCATTCCATTTTATAATATTTGGAATCCATCAGGGGAGAACAAAGGCTAGACTTGAACATGTGATGTCTTATCTTAACCATGTCCTCAGAGGCTCTCTCCCAGGCTCTAGAAGGGAAAGTTGTCCTTGGGGCTTGACTACTGACTTCAGCACCCCTGTCTCTGTGTGAGCACCTCCAATTCTGAAGACTCCCCAGCACTCCAGGACAGATCTGTCTGTCTCTCCATACCATGTATCCAACAGCCCCAGTTGTATCTTCCTAGCCATCTAACACAAACTGCCTCATCTTCCCTTGTGGGGCAGGTGGCTGGCATCTTCCTTAAAATGTGCAGTCTCCAGAATAAAGTATGCTTTGAAAAATCTTTGTACAATTTTGTCATTTTCCTTTATGTGTAAGCTTAACTTTTCCTTTTAAAACTTTTTATGCCGGGTGGTGGCGGCGGCGCACGCCTTTAATCCCAGCACTCGGGAGGCAGAGGCAGGTGGATTTCTGAGTTTGAGGCCAGCCTGGTCTACAAAGTGAGTTCCAGGACAGCCAGGGCTATAAAGAGAAACCCTGTCTCGAAAACAAAACAAAACAAAACAAAAAAACTTTTTGTTTTTATATGTGTGTGTGCTTGTTTGCATGTATGTTGGTACACCACTTAAGTGCCTGATTTCCGTTGAGGCCAAAAGAGGGCATCAGATCCCTGGAGTGGAGTTCCAGATAGTTGTGAACCACTATGCTGGTGTTGAGAATTAAATCAGGGTTCTCTGGAAGAGCAACCACTGCGCTTAACCACAGAGCCATCTCTCTAACCTACAACCTTAACTTTTCTACTTAATGATAGACTTAGTTCCTTTGAGCTCTCTGGCTCTGCATCCTCATGTGCATAGGCTGTGCTCACACACCTGCATGCTCACACACCTTACACCTCAAAGAGGACAGACATACTCGAGACTCTGGGATTCAAAGCCAGAAACTCTTCATTTGTTCTCAGCAATTGTTCTGGAACTAGAAGTGTGTGCCTGGGTATCCATCTCTTTAATCCACGGTTTTGTTTTTTTGTTGTTGTTTTTCGAGATAGGGTTTCTCTGTATAGCCCTGGCTGTCCTGGAACTCACTTTGTAGACCAGGCTGGCCTCGAACTCAGAAATCTGCCTGCCTCTGCCTCCCGAGTGCTGAGATTAAAGGAGTGTGCCACCACGCCCAGCACCGTCTGTTTTCGTTTTCATCTTGATCTTTACACAGTGAATTGCAGGCCAGCTGCAGACAGTGCTGAGTATTTAGTGGAGACAGTGTCTCTGCAGAGGGAAGAAAGGCAGGAACTTAGAGGGAAGGCCAGGTCTCCCTTCAGGCTCCTCCTCTGTGGAGCTGAAAGTTTGTGCCAGATATGAGTCTTCCTATGCTCCTGCTTCTTCATCTGTAGTAGAGGAAGGTGGTCTCCATTCAAAGTACAGTGTAGAGGACTCAATAAAATAATGTGGGGCTGGTGAGATGGCTCAGCGGGTAAGAGCACCCGACTGCTCTTCCAAAGGTGATAAGTTCAAATCCCAGCAACCACATGGTGACTTACAACGACCCCGTAATAAGATCTGATGCCCTCCTCTGGTGCATCTGAAGTCAGCTACAGCATACTTATGAAGAATAATAATAAAACGAATCCTTGGACTGAAGAGACTAACCGGAGCGAGCAGGGCTGTCCGGAGCAAGTGGGGCTGTCTGGAGCGAGCGGGGAAGGCTGGAGCGAGCGGGGCCGAACGCGGACGGCCGGAGCGAGCAGGGGCTGGCTGGAGAGAGCTGAGCCTGCCGGAGCGAGCGGGGTGGAGCGGAGCGAGCGGGGTTGACTGGAACAAGGGAAAAAATAAAATAAAATAATGCCTTTAAAGTGCTTGACTTATGGCAGACACTTAATAAACGATAGCTACTAATAATAATTTTTCGGTAGGAAATCATGCTTCAATTGCACTCAAAGTGAAATTATATATATATATATATATATATATATATATATATATATATATATATTTACCACAACAATATCAATTACTGTTTTCCAATCCCAGGTAATTTTTCCCCTGGCCTTTATTTAGGTCACAGTAAGTTTAAAGGAGCAGCAGATGCCGATAGCTGCAGTCCAAAGATAGTTTGGGTTTGTGGCTCCATCCGGTCCTTGAAACTGCTCATTTTGAGGAAAGTCCTGCCAAATCCGAGTGTCTTGCTTGTCTTTGGTTTTCGACACCACTGGCTACGCAGTGCTTTCCACAAAGTGCTCTCTTAGCATGAGGGCTGCTACTTTCTCTGATCCTTTCAAGCTTTCCAGAGGCTCTGCAGCCTCTTCCTCCACCCCGTCCTTCCAACGATCTCATCAGTGACAGCGTTCTTTTAGGTTCTTTCCTGGGTCCTCCTCTCTTTATGAGTACATAATCTAGTCTGGCTTCAACTGCCATCCTTAGGATAGTGGCTTGCCACATGACTCTAGCTCATTTTTTTCAGAAACAAAGACCAGCACATTCAACCAACGTCTTTGTTTGTTGGTTTATTTTGGATGTAGCTTTGTATTCTCATGTAGCTGAGGCTAGCCTTGAACTTCTGTTCCTCCTGCCTCTCCCTCCCCAGTGTTTGAATTGTATGGCTGTATCATCACACTTGGCTCACGTGATGACGCCACTGCCTTGTCCGCTAGCCTAAGAGTTCCTCACACATCACCTTCTCAATGTGGAAACATTATATCTTCCCTTCTTAGCCCATTTAAGGCCATTACTCCAAAATATCTGAAACTACATAATTTATGAAGAACAGGTGTTCATTCTATCTTGGACAGAAGTTCACAATAAAAGCACTGGGATATGGCCACTGGACTTTCTTGCTGTATACTTGCTGCATTGAGGGAGCAGGAGACAGAGGCCACTCCTGAAAGTTCTGCTTGTAATGCCATTCCCTTGTTCACAAGGGCAGAGCCGTCAAGCCCTCAGCACCTCCTCTTACACACCACATCCCACTGTTGCTTCAGACAGGGATTAATTTCTTAGCATACAAATGGGGGGGCACTCAAACCACACAATACAGCCTACAACCGCTTCTGCCGTCACCCCTCACCTTCAGACTCCTGAATTAACCTCCAATTTCTGTCAATTATATCTCCTTAGCATGTCTAGAGGTCATTATGTTCTTATGTCCTCTGTGGGTTTTGCTGAGTCTATCTGCCACTCCGTCTTCTCAGTCTTCTACGTTATCCAGGGTAGTGTATTTTCCCATCTTGGGATCATCTTGATATTTCTAAATATAGTTCTTCTAATGTAGTGTCCTGTCTAAAATACGTCAGAGCTGGCAAGATGGCGCAACAAGCCATGGCCTTGGCTGATAAACTCGATGGCTTGAGTGAAATCCCTGGGACCCTGATGGGAGAAGGAGAGAACAGTCGAGAAAGTTGTCCTCTGACCTCCTTTCACACACACACACACACACACACACACACAAACGCACAGAGAATAAAATACACAAATGTTATAAAAATGAGGAAAAAAGCAAAATTGAACCTCTGTATAAGATATTTATAGTAGAGAAAACTGAGCTGAGGGGTATATAGACTTCTCTGGACCACTTTCATGGACTTGCCATACAGCTTAGAACATTCTAAGTTTTCTTTTAAAGGCTCGGCATGGTTGCACACTCCTTTAATCACAGTACTTGGAAAACAGAAGCAACCTGAACTCTGAGAGTTCAAGGCCAGCCAGGGCTACAGAGTGAGACCCTGTCTTAAAAAGATATCTTAAGACGGGCGGTGGTGGTGCACACCTGTAATCCCAGCACTTGGGAGGCAGAGGCAGGCAGATTTCTGAGTTCGAGGCCAGCCTGGTCTACAGAGTGAATTCCAGGACAGCCAGGGCACACAGAGAAACCTTGTCTCAAAAAACCAAAAAAGAAAAAATCTTAAAAAGGAGAAGTACAAGAAACAGAAGAAGAGGGGAGGGGTGATGAGGGGGTAGGAAGAAAAAGGGGGAGGGGAGGAAGGACCAGTGACATTCTCATTAGCTCACCTGTGTGTCTGTAAGACCTATTATCACAATGAGAAAAAGCACCCAGCATAATGTCTTCTTATTCTTGAACTCCCCAAGCCAGCACAGTGCTCAGAGAATGGTAAGTGCTCAGCGAATGGTAAGTGCTCAGTGACTCCTAAGTAAATGTTCACTGATAAATAAAATGATGGGGTGGGAGGCAGTGTTCATTGTAAGCTAACTGGAAATTATAAGCAAGAAGAACCGAAACCTCTCAGAGGTCATAATCAACAGGAGAGACTTGGCAGCCACATCGTGATGGACAAGACTACAACATCTCCTGTAACCCTACGCAATGTTTACATCTCCACACTCATTCCTTTGCGGGTATAGAGCCCCAGGTCAACTGGGGTGTTCACTCCAGGTGAGCCTGGCAGGCTGCTGGCACATCTCAGGAGGGTGTGGGCTGTGTGTCAAGTGTTTGAAAGACAACGAGGGCGGAGAGCAGAGGAACGGGTTGGAAGAAGAATGACACACAGGAGGTGAGTCTCCAGTTGGGCAATCCTACCCTCAGCCCTTGAATCGATGAGCTGCATGACCTCGGCTGAGTAGCTACTGCCTGTGGGTTCCAGTGTTCGTGGATGTAAAATGAAGGTTTGGATTGGACGGTCTTTGGAGTTCCTTCCAGGATTTAAGCTTGGCTATCAGCGTGAAGTCTGTGGACAGCTGTAGAAGGAAGGAAGTAAGTGTGTCTCGGGAACTCTTGGCAACTAGACCATTCGCTCCAGGCTAGCAGACATATTCAGAGACAAGAAACCATGCTAGGCATTCTAAACATGGGGAGCTCTGGCGACAGCTGCTCGTGGTAGTGTCTTATGGATCTAACTGGAGTCTATCAGAAAGAAACTTTTACAGGGATTAGAGTCGGTAGATGTGTGGCACTTAATAAATTTAACGTATTGGGAGGGGGGAGAGTTTTTATGTGTATTAGCTGAGAGTTTTAAGCATTAACTTTGAACGATGAAATTGTCCAGTTACGTACTGAAGTTGACGCAGTGTGTCTCCTGGAGCTTAGCCAGGTGTTCTTCAGTTGAACTGCTGAGTTCGTGAACTGTGGTTAGCTGTAGCTTGAGGCTATGAACGACAAAGTTCAGGTTGTTTTTTTTTTTTTAAAAAAGGTCATTTATTTTGAAGTTTGCCTGTTTATTGGTTACCAGTAACTTTTTAAAAACTGATTTTAATATTTTTAAAATAATAATTTTATTTGTGTGTATTGATTGTGCAAAATAATGGGTTTCGTTTTTATTTTTTCATTCACTATTTTGGTCATATCCAACCCCACTATATGCTAGTGGTGTCTCCTGCCTCCTCCTGGTTTTCTTTGCTAACAGTCCATCCTCTCCTTCTAAGTATTTACTTCTATCTAATGAGAGAAAACATGAGGTGTTTGTCTTCCTAAGAATGGCTTATTTCACTTAACATCATGTTTTTCAGTTCTGTCTAATTTTTTTCAAAGATAATGTCATTCTTTTCCATGTCTACCTAAAATTCTACTTTGTATATATATTTACACTTTTTTTGAAACAAGGTTTTTCTGTGTGTCCCTGGCTTTCCCGGAGGGTAGACCAGACTGGTCTTGAACTCACAGAGATCTGCCTGCCTCTGCTTCCCGAGTGCTGGGATCAAAGGTGTGCACCACTATCAACTGGCTTATGCTATACTTTTTACCCAATGACAGAGAAGTAAGCGGATCCATCGCTTGCCTGTGGTGGATGTTGCCTCGATAAACAGGAATGTTCAGGTGTCTCTGTTGAGTGCTGACTTTCACCCCTTTGGACACAGAGCTGGAACAGCTGCAGTCTGTGGTTGTTATACGCTTTTTTAAAAGAGTGGTGTTGTTAATGGCTTTGACGAGTACATTAAAGTACTTGGTAAGTACAAGGAAGGGCAAACATTTAGCCCAGCACGAACACAGGACTATAATCTTAGTCAAAGGCTAAGTCAAGAAAAGTTTCAGTTTGAAGCCAAGTTAGATTATATAATGCCTTCTCCTCCAGGCTGGCTACATAGTGATATTCTGTCTCACAAGGAAAAGAAATGAAATAAGATGTCTAGCTGTGTGACTTTGTCATAAGCAGCTAGTCAGGACCTGGGGAATAACATGGAAGGGCCACCATGGACCATGTCATGGTCTGAGAGGCTGGCATCAGAGCTTTTATGTCTTCAAAAGAACTGAAATCACGAGGGTTTCCTCAGGAACCCAGGCTTACGGTGACTCCTTTCAGATCTGGTGTTCCTTAGAAAAACGGTTACACGATGGACTCATGTGGGCCACTTGCCTACTGTCTTCAAAGTTTTGAATTTGAATCCTAGTAGAAAAGACTCCAGTCCATGTTAGGGTGGCCGTGTGTTCTTCTTAGAGACCAACACTGAGTGGGTCAGAAGCAAAATAAAAATTCCCTGCTGGGGAAAGAAGGAAACAGAACCAAGAGTGAAAGAAAATGGACTAAGCTTGAGGTCACAGAAAGAGGAGACAGAACATGAAAGTACAAATAGTTAACATTACTGAGACCTTTTCTCTATGTCAGGTATGGTTCAATACCTGACAATAATTCTCTGGAAATATTCACTCAGGGATAGAGAAGTTAAATGTTCGCCCGAGGGCAGTCAGGGGTAACTTGTGGGAGAGCTACTGTGTTCAATCACTATACCTCGATGCATTCTTAACCTTTTAGATTCTGTGTCTCTAGCACACAGCCCGAGTCTGGAAGGTAAGATGTCTTGTTGAATGTTCCCAAACTGAACAGAGCCCAGCGAATTCAACTTGGGGCTTGACCTAATACCTTCAGTTTATGGTAGGCTCCACTGGGCTCAGCAAGGCACTAGGGAGATAAAGATTGCTAGCCAGTCCCTAAGGGCTGGCAGCAGAAACCCAGTTTAACATGCTGGTAGAGGGTCCCTTCAGGGCACTAGAGGGGAGAGGAAAAACCACAGGTACTTAAGAACCCAGAGCCCAGGGAACCGAGGAAGCAGCTTGGTCATTATAGTGCACACTCTAGGAATTCACTAACACTAGCAGTGGGCACTGGGCACAAGTGCAGAATTAGGCAGAGTCTATTCTGAGTCCTACTCCCCATGGTGATATAAGATGGGCCACCTAAGCCGTAGGTTTCTGCAGTTCTCCTTAGGACCTCTCTCTCCTGGTTTGCATGGGCGGACAAGACTAATTTTAGGTCCCATTATTGCCTTCAGTGGACCTTTAAGTGCTTATTTCACTGACCACTAATTGAAAGCTAGAGATGGCTTGGATAATCTTCAGGACCACTGATGAACATTCTGGAACAAGAATGGTTGTAATACTGCCTATGAGCAACCACAAAAAACACTTGTCTTTTTTTCTGGCAGGTCTGAGTCCTAAAACGTAAAGGTAAAGAGGTGCTGGGGTCTGAGTGCTTCCTGCTAGCCTCTCCTACTGTTGCCACCACGTCTGCATGCAAAGAGAACCCTTCCCTTTCCTTCCTTGGTGTGTACAGAAACATACAGAACAAAAAACGTACTTAAAACTAATTAAACAGAAATGGGGTACAAACTCATAAGTATCTGTCATCAACTGGCTCAGTTTACAGCAGTGGTTCTCAACCTTCCTAAAGCTTCGACCCTGACCCTTTAATACAGTTCCTCGTGCTGTGGTGACCTCTGCCATAAAATCATTTTTGTTGCTACTTCATAACAATTTGCCACTGTTATGAACTGTGAAGTAAACATCGCTGGTGTTTTCTGATCATCTTAGGTGCCCCTGTGAAAGGGCCGTTTAACCTCAGAGGGGTCTCCACCCATAGGTTGAGAACCACTGGCTTATGGTGATCTGCTCTGGGCTATTTTAGTCTTCCTCAAACTGGAGTTATGGGACACACAATCAGGGAAAAGCTGGAGTAGGATCCTGTAGGACCACAGATCTGGGGGCCCTAAATTCTCTCATATTCTGCTTGCTATAGCCCCTCAAGTGTTACTTCTTACGGTATTCTTTTCTGCTTCCTGAGGAAAGGGCTGAAAGGCTTCTTGACAGGGAACCAGCATGAAAGCCAGTGACAAATGCGGAACTCACTAGACACAAGAATCCAGGAGGAGGACCGAGCCTGGCTCCTGTGGTGTTGAGCAGAGGTCTACTTGTTAGCAGCAGTCAGCTCTGTTTAGGAAACCTCCTTTAAGGTGGAAGACATCGAGGATTCTGGGAAGGAGACAGGACAGGAAGTTACTGTCACTGTCTGTCCCTCACTAGTAGACCATCCATGTCTGTGCTGTGTGCTGATTCACCAGGGCCTGTGATTTTATGCGACATGGTCGCCTGTTTGTTACAGAAGCGTTTTGGATGCTTTGAACCACCTCAGCCTCCTTTTCCTTCAGCTACAGATGCAGACAATAGGATTATTAGTTTTTCCTCCTTCTGGTCAACCCTTCTCACTCTGGTCTGCCCCTCTTGCTCCAGTCAGCCCCACTCACTCTGGCTGCCCCCGTTCGGCCCCACTCGCTCCGGTCGGTCCCACTTGCTCAGTCCCTGCTCTCTCCAGTCCAAGGATTCATTTATTATTATTCATAAGTACACTATAGCTGACTTCAGACGCACCAGAGGAGGGCGTCAGATCTCATTACAGGTGGTTGTAAGCTACCATGTGGTTGCTGGGATTTTGAACTTATCACCTTCGGAAGAGCAGTCGGGTGCTCTTACCCGCTGAGCCATCTCACCAGCCCGACAATAGGATTATTAATAGGTGCTTACTTAACATCAGGCCTGTTAGAGGTATAAAAGAATTACACAGTTGTGGATTTATAGTCTAAACTCAGAGAGATGTGATGATACCAAGCCCCATGGTTTGGGCTGGGATGTTAAGACACTCGTTTGTTTCAAAGATCTTAAATTACATAAAAATAAACAAATGACCCCAGCTTTGGTCTCTGTTTCCCCAACACGAAACAGCTAAAAAGCAGTCAATAAATTAATAGGAGAGAGTGAGGATGTGCATCTTCCAGGAGAGGTCCTCTGAGAAGCTGGCCACCTCAGGACAGCCCGGGTCACGGCTTTTGTGAATTAACTTTAAAAGGAGCCTGATAAATCAGTGGTCTGCGATAACATCTCTAGTGACTGCAGTCTAGACAGGACAGCAGGTTCCCAGGCTTCACTCCTTTTCCACCTCCTGGGTCACAAAGGCCACGGAGCACACCGGGAATGTCTTCCCTCAGGGTCCTTGCTGGTGTTCAGTTTTCTCTCAGCAAACTGTCTCATTTCCCATGTCTGGGTCGGGGAAGCTGCACACTGGCTGTTTAAGAAGCTTGGTGTGACTTTTGTATGAGGACTGCAGATGCATGCAAGCCCTTCCACACTGGAACCCTGTCTGAAACCCAGTTCTTCAGATGCTGCTAGGACCCCCAGAGACTCTTGCTTTCTTTTAAAAGTCATCCCTGACAGACAGAAAACAAACAACGATCTTGCTAAACCAGAGGGTCAGTAGATTCTTAACCCTATAGTAATGACAGGAACACAGAGAGTATTTAACTCTAATAAAAATGGCTAAAATGCACTTTAGGCAGCTTGTATTCTAGGCCTTGACTGCCCTTAGAGCGTTTAAGTCATTATCTTGTTTAATTCTCCCATAATTCTTACAGCATGGGTATTATGTATTATTATCCCAGTTTTATAGATGGATATTATTACACCTCAACCTTACACCGGAGTTTCTGGCCAAATATCCAGTTGTCTACTTAATGTCCCTGTTTGGGCATTCATTTGGATGTTACAAGTTTAAAGTTTCCCAGACTTGGGTCAGTGAGATGGCTCCGCAGATAAAGGGGCTTGCGGCCAAGTTGATGATGACCTGGGTTTAATCCTCCACTCAGTGGAGGGACAGAAGGGATGGCTCTGAAGTGGATGAGTGCCCTGGCATGTGGACTTATTTGTATATGAACACACACACACACACACACACACACACACACCACACACACAAATAAATAAATAAACAAACAAACTCAAACTGCCCCAAACTTGACTCCCAGTATTTTGTCTCCTGCCCCCAGCAAACCTACATAACCCCCAGGGCCCCCTCATCCCAGGTAATGGCAATTCGTGCCTTCAAGCCGCTGAGGCTGAACTCCTTGGACAAAACCTTTGACTCAGCATTTTCCCTTATGCCCCCTCTCCAATCTGGTCAGCAAATCTTGTCACACCATCTCCAGATTGTGACAGCTCCCACAGCCACCATCCCCATTCAAACCATCTCCTCTCTCCGGGACAATTTCCTACCTCGCGCTCTAAAATGCAACCTCAGGACCCTCTAGGGCTTTCATCTGGTACAGGGGAGAGTCTCCATGGTGGCAGAGCCTCTGCAGAGGCTGGTCCAGTCTTCTCTGACCTCATCCTCACTTACCAGCTCCAGCAGCCTGGTCACACTCTCCCTTGGGAAAGCCAAGAGAACTGTCACCTCTGTTTTCCCTCTGTCACCAGAACTTGGATCTCCATCTCTACTCCCCTAGCGATAGGGTTTGAACTGGTCTCCTCCCCCCCACTGCCCCGCCCCCACCTCCTCCCTCCCCTCTCCTTCCCCCAGGCCTTAATTCCAGTGACACTTTCCTAGAATGGCTGGTTTGTTACAGGTACACTTCTCTGGCTCTCCCCACCCCCACCCCCCTTCCAGCTCCTTAGTGCTTATCACAGCCAGACACCAGAAACTGCAATGTTTACTGTCTGCTTCCCTCCACTAGCCTTGGTGAGCAGCATGGACAGGGAACTTGGCTTGATTTCCCCATGGCATCCCCCAGTGGGCTGGAATGGCATCTAGTACACACACGAGCACACACCTTGTAGAATGACTGAATAATTGAAGAAAGCGAGACCTTTACTCAAATACTAAATGGCAATTCAAGGCACAACTCCTGAAGCTTTCCTTGCAGAACATATTTACATAGATTTAACATATATAGCCTGAACATAACAGAATTAACAGAATTAATATGCCTACCCAGTAAGAAATTGCCCCAAATATGTAGAAATCAATAGAGGACAAAAGAATTCCTTAATGTAGCTTATGTCTGGCTCTGGCTAATGCCCAAAGAGAAGCCAGTCTTGAACAGAGGATTTCCAAACTTGTACAAAACAGAGTTATGCATTCTATATATACTGCCATCCTTAAATCTCTCTCAGGTCCTGGCCCCAGGTCACACTGAGAACGAGTTAAGCAAAGACAGGAGAGTGCAAGTCTGTTTGTTTGTTTGTTTGTTTGTTTTAAAAAAGATTTTATTTATTTATTTTATTTTATATATGTGAGTACACTGTAGCTGTACAGATGGTTGTGAGCCTTCATGTGGTTGTTGGGAATTGAATTTTTAGGACCTCTGCTTGCTCTGGTCAATCCTGCTCCCTCCAGTCGGCCCTGTTCACTCAGGCCCAAAGATTTATTTTTTATTATTATACATAAGTACCCTGTAGCTGATTTCAGATACACCAGAAGAGGGCATCAGATCTCATTATAGGTGATTGTGAGCCACCATGTGGTTGCTGGGAATTGAACTCAGGACCTTCGGAAGAGCAGTCAGTGCTCTTACCCGCTGAGCCATCTCTCCAGCCCACAAATCTGGTTTTTAAAGCAGATGGGAGATACCAGTGTTGCTCTTTTCCAAACAGTTGTAACTTGGGGTCATCTTGCCCACCTGGGAAAATTATGGTTTTCTCAAGAAGAGAACTGGGTGCTTTGTGGCACATCAGGCCTTATACATTGGTTGTGACTCTGCTCGCTTGTATGCTCTTTGAATGAGGATGGCTCTAATGGCTGGCTGTAAGTAAGGGGCTCTGTCCTTTGTTATGGAAATGACCCCTAATGTCTGGTGAACACACATATACATCCTGGACCTGAAATCTCTGCTATCTCTAGCAGGCCTGGTTAGCGCACTACTTATCTTCGGAGGCAGGGTTCTACTTTGTGTCGATTAGTGCAAATTAGTGTCGATTAAGCAAATCTGTAAGGAAAACCTGTATAACTCAACTCTATTACTTCACGTTTCTTCTATATCAGATATACACATATGTAGGACATATATGATTGTAGCATGGATACAGTATATACATATATGTAGGACATACATAATTGTAGCATGGATACAGTATATACACATATGTAGGACATACATGATTGTAGCATGGATACACGCGAGTATGGGATGATATCATGCCCATTTCCTTCCATTTGGGATATCCACATTTGTGGCTTTTACACGGAGTTTGTATTTCTTTAGTGTGTCATGTTTTCTGTATATTTTAGTCACCGTCTCGTGTCATGGAATGCAGGGGTTTTTTTAATCAAATTTTTAGGGCTGGAAGATGGTTTAGTGATGAAGTGTGTGCTGGACAAGAGGGTCTGAGTTCATACCCAGAGTACTACACAAGGAAAAAAAGGACTGAGTTACAGCGCTGGGAGGTGGAGCCCAGAGGCTCAAGGAAGCCAGCCAGTCTAGCCAATCAGAGAGCCTTGGATTTAGTGACAAGACATCCCCACCCCCAACACACACAGACACCTTCTTAAAATAAAATGGTGCTCTTTAAGCCCTCACCTCTCTTACTCTCTAGCCCTCCTTCTCTCTCTCTCCCTCCCCCCCCCCCTTCACGTGGCCATGGCCAGCCTCCTCTCTCCCTCTTTCTACCTTCTCCCTTTCTCCCTGCCTTTCTACAATAAAATTCTAGGGCGGGGGAGATTTTTATTGTCTGTCTGTCTTTCTTTCTTTCTTTCTTTCTTTCTTTCTTTCTTTCTTTCTTTCTTTTTTTTTTTTTGGTTTTGGTTTTTTCGAGACAGGGTTTCTCTGTGTAGCCCTGGCTGTCCTGGAATTCACTTTGTAGACCAGGCTGGCCTCAAACTCAGAAATCCGCCTGCCTCTGCCTCCCAAGTGCTGGGATTAAAGGCGTGCGCCACCACCACGCGGCTTTATTGTGTTTCTTGTACTAACACATTTAAATTTAATGGGCAACGTGTGGAAACTCTCCCTTCAAGGATGCGATCAATGATGGAAGAGAGCCATGCGACGTTCTGGGAAAAGGACATCATTTCTTAACCTAAAGTGCAGGCAAGTGAGTGCTTGTTTGTTTTTGTTTTTAAACTGTGAACAAATATTTTATAGACAATTTCACATATGGAATACAGTTTATAATTAAAAAATTAAAAAGGGTTTTTCTTCAATCCTGTCTACTAATTCCTTTCTGGAATCAAGTAGTACTAACAATTTATTTCTTTTTAAAACCTTTATTAATTTACCTGGGAAGTGTTGATACATGCCATTAATTGCTGCTCTAGGGAGACAAAGGCAGGTGGATCTCTGTGAGTTCAAGGCCAGCCTGGTCTACAAGGTCAGTTCCAGGAGAGCCAAGGCTACACAGAGAAACCCTGACTCAAAAGCAAACAAACAAACAAACAAACACCCTTTGTTTTATGTGTATGAGTGTTCTGCCTGTATCTATGTGTATTTGGTGCCCATGGAGAACAGAGAAGGGCATTGAATCCCCTGGAACCAGACAGAGAGAAGTTTACAAAGCTCCCAGACGAAGGGCGACAGGAAGTCAGTGGTTGATGGTGGAGGGAGAATCAGGTTACCCAGTTCCAAGCAGTCAGCCCCAAGCTCATGTACATGCAAGTAATACCAAGCGGACTCAGTGGGTTCAGTCTGTCTGTCTGTCTGTCCACTCATCTAGCTCCTACTGAGGGGTGTGTGTGTGTGTGTGTGTGTGTGTGTGTGTGATAATAGTTATTGAAGAAAAGACCATGGATCTGAGAGGGAATGAAGGAAGAAGGAGAAGAAGGGGTTGAAATGATGTAAATACAGTACGCTTGTATATGAAGTTCTAAAAATTAATCCAAACCCAACTTGAGGTATCTACTTTTCTTAGCAGCTATCATTTGTGTCCCCAATCCTGATTACCAGCCAATCAATTGATTTATTGGCACCTATATTGGGAGGCTCCTATTACCTGTAATTCTAGGTCTAGATGATTGATGCTTCGGAACTTCAAGGGGGCAAGCATGTGCACGCGTGTGCACACACACACACACACAATTAAAATTTCATTTTAAAGAAGAATGATTCAGGGGGATGGAGAGATAGCTCAACAGTTAAGAGCACTGACTGCTCTTCCAGAGGTTCAGAGTTCAATCCCAGCAACCACATGGTGGCTCACAACCATCTGTAATGGGATCCGACGTCCTCTTCTGGTGTGTGTCTGAAGACAGCTACAGTGGACTCACATAAATAAAAATAAATAAATATTTAAAAAAAATAATTAAAAAAAACCATTTATTGTATTCAATCTGAGTGCAGCCTAAAACTTACCTGACCAGTTCTTTATTGTGAGACAGTAAGTTTGTTTCTACCTTTTTCTATAATGGATAATGTTGCAGTCATTATCTTCATGGCAAACTTATTTTCCAATGTGAAAATATATTTGCAAGATAATGTTCGAAAAGTAGAGGCACTGTGTCAAAGTGTGTGTGTGTGTGTGTGTGTGTGTAGCATTGATAGATAATGACAAACTCTCCTCTGTATCCTTGGTAATCGTTTTCATTCCCATCAACAACGTGTGTGAGAAGTTACATGTTTCTGGCATTGAGTCCACAGACCCTGGATTGTGTGCAGTCTTTTGCTCATGTATGAATTTGTTTTCATTTAAAATGAATGTGGGTGGAGGTCAAAGGATAACTTACTGGGGTTGCTTCTCTCCTTCCACCATGTGGATCTCAGATACCAAATTCAGGCTGCCACGTCTCTGGCTTGACTCTGTTCTCTGTTCTCTTCTGGGAGAAGTACATATGTAAATACCACCAGATTATCAAAATACCTGAATCCCTGCCTGTCCAGGCCTGGAGGCTCAAGTCAATAGTCCCAGTGCCAGGGAGGTTAAGTCAGGAGAAGTGCCTGTTTTATGCCAGGCTGACTATATAACAGTGATAGGCCAGCCTGAGCTACATAAACTCTGTCTCAAGGATATACACCTACAGACCCACTCTCCAACACATACACAGGGTGTGGGGGAAGGAGAGAATACGGACCAAAATCAATACTTGGAGCAAGCCTTACACTTGGAAATCCAATATGAAGAAAAGGTTTGCAAGAAAAACACTAGAAATGTCTTATGTATTTACAATAGAACAGAATCCATAAGACTCACTTTTGTAGACTGTTTTATTAGCCAAGTGCATCCATTCTACAAAAGGCGGGGGCGAATCCCACTGCAGTGAAATCCATGCGTAACAGCAGTTATCTTCAGCTAACACTAGTTTCTGTCTTGGGATTTTTTTTTTAACTTAGTTAATTACATAAGAGCTTTCTGCAGGGGAGGAACCGTGTACATCCTCTGTGTCTGAGCTGCATGCACCTCTCCCGTGACCTCTCGTCCTAGGAGATGCAGCACTTCCATGCACCTGGATATAATAAGGTCAGACCCAAAGTGACTCCCTCAGCCAAGAAGGACCAGTGGCGACTGTAAATATGACCTCAGCAATCTACTTCTCCCTTCAACTTGGGCCACATATCTGTGCAAGATATAAATAGACCTTTATGGTCTTCTCTCTCCTTCCTTTGACCACTTAAAGGCCAGAAAACCCTCAAGTACATCCCAGTGGCATCGTGTCAACAAGCAGAGTATAATTAATTGTGAAGCAAACATTAACTATTGTTTTATTGTTATCAGTGTCAGCTGCAGCCTGGGTTCCTCACACACACACACACACACACACACACAGAGAGAGACAGAGAGACAAAAAGAGAGAGGAAAGGGAGGGAGGGAGAGAGGGAGAGGGAGAGGGAGAGGGAGACGGAGAGGGAGAGGGAGAGGGAGAACCTGTTTGCTCTACAGTGACCTCAGAAGGGGTTTATAATAATCTACAAAGTTACACGGGGCGTGTCCTCCATTGAAGTATGTGAGAGAGTACTTTAAAGCATTTCAAATGCTCGAGTCCCCACAGGAGTGGTGTTTGCGTATAAGTGGCCTCAGGAAACCTAGCCACTGTCACCAGTGTCAGAGAGCTTGCATGGGATAGAGGATGTAGTATTTCTGGGTCCAGAGGGGGGAACCGGGACCTGAAGGAGGCAGTAGTTAGCCCAAGAGCAGGATGGATACATGAAGGTAAAGCACTGATCTGTTGTGGGTAAGTCTCTGCACTCCTGCTTCTCTCAACCTGCCAACTCCCCAGCTGGGCTAGACTGCCATCCCACACTCCTGCCACCAGTAACTCTCCAGCTAGCCTCCGTAGTGTCTGGCTGACCTCTCTCCCAGAGGACTCCATCTACCCCACAGTCAGCCACCAAAACACCCATTTACCCAGTAGAATCAAAACTCTTAAAGCTTATAATTAACCAATCAGATTTATATATCAATAAATCTCAATTTACAAAATGCCAATACAATAATTTCAGAGCCAATTGATAATGATAAAAGCTTTATCCCAATGATTCCAACCTTATGATATCATAACTACTTGTGGCTGGCTAAAGCTACACTAGAGGCTGGAGAGATGGCCCAGTGGGTAAGAGCACTGACTGCTCTACTAAAGGTCCTGCGTTCAGGTCCCAGTAATCACATAGTGGCTCACAGCCACCCATAATGAGATCTGACGCCCTCTTCTGGTGTGTCGGAAGACAGCTGCAGTGTACTTAATTATAATAATAAATAAATCTTTGGGCTGGAGTGAGTAGGGACTGAGCAAGAGGGGCTGGAGCAAGCAGAGGTCCTAAAAATTCAGTTCCCAACAACCACATGAAGGCTCACAGCCATCTGTGCAGCTACAGTGTACTCATAGACATAAAATAAAATAAATAAATCTTTAAAGCCATGCTGGTTCATATCCGCCGCCATCTTCCTTTTCTCTCTCTCTGTCTCTGTCTCTGTCTCTGTCTCTCTCTCTCTGACATTCCCTGTCCCTGCAACTCTTAGCTCTGCCTCCCTTTTTCCTGTCCAGTCACAGGCATCCTGCTGCCCTAATGTAATTGGACAGCGAAAATTCTGCAACTCTGGCTGTTTGAGTATTGATTATTTACTACATGTAAGGCATTGCCCTAAGGGATAGAGGACCCTGAATATGACCTAGGCAAGTTCTGAGCTTTATAGTGATTCTGTTTGAGAAGATGAGATCCACCCGACCATCCCACATTCATCCATCCTCCATCCATCCATCCTGCACCAATCATCCTGCATCCATCCCATGAGTGCCACGGCCCTCACAAACAGGTGTACACTAAGCATCTATTAGGTGGCATCCACATAGCACCAGGGATACATACAGCAATTGAAGAGACAAAGATTTGGGGCTGGAGAGATGGCTCAGTGGTTAAGAGCACTGACTGCTCTTCCAGAGGTCCTGAGTTCAATTCCCAGCAACCATAGGATGACTCACAACCATCTGTAATGAGGTCCTTTCCCCTTTTCTGGGGTGTCTGAAGATAGTGATAGTGTACTCACATGCATAAAACAAATAAATATTTTTTTAAAAAGAGACAAAGATTTTGTCTCATAGGAGGCAGATAATATTAGCAGAAAGATTTCCTAAACCATGATGTTAAAGTTTTGAGAATGAAGTTAGGACATTAGCTAGAAACAAATAAATGATATTGTCTAATAGGGGTGTGGCTATGACTAAGAAAGCTGAAATACAGCAAACTGTATTCTTCGTTGAGAGCTGTTAGTGTGTGGAGTGTCCTGCCTGGACTAGAAAACAGTCCGAGGGAGGGAAGAGACTGTAAATGTGTTCCTGGTATTTATCTGGGGAAGGACAGCAGGCATTGAGTGAGCTCACTGACACAGGCCGCTGGGAGCATTCAGCTCACGTTCTCTCACGGCTCCCGCTTCTCTCTGGGCTGACTCCCCCTCGGATTTGTCCCAATGGTCCTGGGAAAGCCTCTTCTGTCAGCTCACAGTACTGCGCACACTATGTGTCATGACACTGTCACAGCTGGGGCTTATTGACTCTTTGGTGTCTGACTTCCCTCCTACATGAAGAAAGAGGCTCTGCCCATCTTTTCTGCCTTTGGATCTCATTTCCTGGCACTTACAGACATTCAGGAAATAACTGTTAAATGACTGAATGAGTAAACCAAAGGCCCAATGAATATGAATTTCCAGGAAGGTTTCCCTATAAAAGAAGAATGTTCTGAACAGAACAGGGGCTTTTATTTCTGAAGTTCTCGGGGGCTACATCTTCACACAGCACTTGAACACAACACAGAAAATACAAGTGCTGCTTGGGTTTTTTTTGTTTGTTTGTTTGTTTTTTGTTTTTCAACTTGATACAAGCTAGAGTCATCCGACAGGATAGGACCTTAATTGAGAAAATGTCCCCATCAGATTGGCCTATAGGCCAGTCTGTAGGGCATTTTCTTCATTTCTTTGTTTGTGTTTTGTTTTGTTTTTCAAGACAGGGTTTCTCTGTATAGCCCTGGCTGTCCTGGAACTCACTTTGTAGACCAGGCTGGCCTCGAACTCAGAAATCCGCCTGCCTCTGCCTCCCAAGTGCTGGGATTAAAGGTGTGTGCCACCACACCCGGCTCAGATGCTGGCTTTTTGCCCAGGAGGCTCAGGAATGCGATCCATCAGTACCCAGCAGTCTAGGCTTCCTGCTGTCCATAAACTGGACAGCAACTTCCCAAAGGCAAAGAAAAATGTGATTGCTGCAGATATCAGATGCTACTGTGTTAGGCATTCTGGCAGGCCACACGGAAGCTCCTCTCCTAACCAGCAGTCAGCTTGCCAAGTCACAGTAAGAAACTACAACTGGGAAAGGACTCCCCCCTTCAGTGGCTCATGTATTCACGTTCTGTAGGTGGATCTAAAGCCATAGTTTGAGAATTAGAATTATCATTAGTTTGCTTGGTAAATTTGGATTAACACAAGGGGGAAATATTGAAAGAATGTTTTAAGGTGTCTGGCTTACATCTCTATGATAGGAAGATACTCACCTCAGAATCTCCTCAGCTTCCACCTTCAGCACCGTCAGAACTCGGCCGCTCTGCCAGGGAATCTGCTGAGTGTGGCTTTTCTGACTACCTCACGCCCTCGTGGCTAGTCGGCCTCTTTCTAATGAGCCTGCCTTCAGATTTCATTGGCTTCCCAGTCTAAGGACTACTGTTTCTTTAAGGAGACTTAGCTGATCTCTGCTCTAATCCATTACGTGGTGATGCCCTAGTTTAACTCTCAGAGGACAATCTCATTTCTAATTCTTTCAGAATCACTCACTGATGCTAACTGCTAACACTTTACCGTCTGGAGATTCTGGGGCCCTCTGAGCCCCAAGTGGCTTAGGACAATCTTACTTAACACTGTCAGAATTTTATAAACTTCACTGATCATATCCTATTCCGTTCATCTGTATTTTTGTAATTAAAACACTCATATCTGTTATTTTATCCTGTCTCCTCCTCCTCCTCCTCCCTCTTTTGAGACAGGTCTAGAACTCTATGGGGGCTCAGTGTGTTGAAACTTGGCATGGAGACTATTTCAGAGGCTTGGCTTGATTAGCAGGGCACAGTCCTACCCCTGTCTCTAGGACTTCAGAGGGCAGCTGAGCCAGTCGGAATAAAATACACCAGAGGGAGCGTCTATTCCGTCTGTATCTATTCTATCTGAGAGACCATGGGAAGGGCGTTGTCATGTGAGGTGGCATTTGGTGTAATTACAGCACCTGGGTAGGTAGAAGGATCATGAGTTCAGGGCCAGCCTGGGCTACATAAAGAGACCATATAAAAGAGAGAGAGAGAGAGAGAGAGAGAGAGAGAGAGAGAGAGAGAGACTGACTGTCCTGAAGTACAGTAGTGTGGAGCTGCAAGGCACGGAAGGCTGACTGACTCTCAGACCCATAGGTCTACCAACTACTTCTGGATAAATTAGAACATCTTATATTGCTATCCCCAAACAACAGAGATGTAGGCCACTGCTGAACACCCACACTGCACCAGTGCAGGACTACAAACCTTATTTTTCCTGCAACAAGCTTGGGGATTACCTACCTCTACCCAGAACTCTTAGATGTCCAGTAACATAACTCGGCCACCCATGTGTGATGGGATTGGGTTTTTGAGGCAGGAGGGTTTAGAGAAAAAAAAGAAAAACCTCAAGAAATTGCGATTGTGCTGGGCTCACCCTCAGTAACTTAGTGACTACGAGGAGAAACAAAAGATGCCACCATTTGAAAATTTGCCACTTTGTTTTCTTTCATTTGCATTCATTTTATGCTAAATTTGTTCTGGTGCTGAAAGCCTTTGTTCTGCGGTTTCTCCTAGGACGCGGTTTGCTGCAGGGCAGCCTCCTCTTTAGGGACAGTTTGTCCTCAGTGAGGCTGTCTTAGTGAGGCAGGGGAGCTCACCTGTCGGTTAACTGGACCGTGTGTCTGAAGCTCAACCATACATTGTGGATGTTTAGCTCACCCGGAGATATTCAGTGACTCAAGAATCGGCATCACCCTCTGTGTTTTAAAGCATGGACCGCAAAAATTCAGCACTCTTTGGGGGGTCACCAACCCTGTGTCCAGTCCCACTGTTGGGCCCGGGCATTCCTACTAACTCCACCATTATGCCTCAGGAACAGCTCAATGTGGATTTCTTTTTAATTATTTTTTTTTTAAAGATTTATTGTATTTATTATATGTAAGTACACTGTAGCTGTCTTCAGACACTCCAGAAGAGGGCGCCAGATCTCGTTACGGATGGTTGTGAGCCACCATGTGGATGCTGGGATTTGAACTTATCACCTTCGGAAGAGCAGTCGGGTGCTCTTACCCGCTGAGCCATCTCACCAGCCCTCAATGTGGATTTTTAAGGTGACATCATTCAGATATTTGGTGGCTTTTCAGATGTGCATACTCTTGATAGCCTAGTCAGTTTCACGGGCATCCTTAAAATAAAAGAAACGTGAAGATTTGAACCTCTTCATTTGCACACTTTTATGACTTTAGAGGGTTTTTCTAGCTCAAGAGAGCAGTGAACCATTTCCACAGGCCACCCTGGGCCACTTACAGGAAGGATTCAATCCATCCAGTCCTGATGTTCAGTATGAGGACACAATGCACTCTGAACTTGGGAGGTAGCAGAGGGCTGCATTTAATAATGTGCTCGTGAACCGCCTGGGTTCAAATTCAGACACCGTCTGCTGGGAGGTGTGGGGTAAGTCTTGCTTGTAAGTGGGGATAATGATGGAACTTGCTTTACTGGGTTACTGTGAACCTGCTAACTAGTAAGAACGGTGCTTGGAAAATATGCTAACCAGTGTAGGGGCAGTGCAATCTGCACATAGGAAACGCCCCGAGAAATTAGCCATTATCTTGATTAAATTGAAGTCATGTTGTGAGTCTAATCCAAGCGCTTGGTTGGATTCAGGAGGCATCGAGTCTCCACTAACTCCATAATTCTAAGTTTTCATTTCTGAGGTGGGTCACTTGCCAAACTCATCATCCTAACCACTTTTTAAACGCTCGTTTTATTTATTATTATTGTGTGCGTAGGTGTGTATGTTTGATGTCTGTGTGAGTACAGGCGCTGGTGTGTACATGCATGTGTGTGCGTGCATGTGTGTGTGTGTGTGTGTATGTGTGTGTGTGTGCATGTGTGTGTGTGCATGTGTGTGTGTGTGCGTGTGTGTGTGTGTGTGTGTGTGTGTGTGCATGTGTGTGTGTGAAAGGGCAACTTCGGGGGATGAATCTCTGCTTCCACTCTGAATCTGAAGACTGCACTCAGCTCACAAGGCTTGCATGCCAAGCTCTTTTTCCCACTGAGTTCAGCTTGCCAGTGCCATCTTGACCAAAAGATTCCATCCTGATCAGCAAGATATCTCAGCAGGTATAGTTGCCTGCTGATGATCCTACCTGAGTTCAAATTTTGGAAGCCTACATAGTGGAAGGAGAGACTCCTGAAAGTTGTCCCTCTAACCTACACACACACAACACACACACACACACACACACACAGAGACAGACACACACACACACACACATACTGGGGAGGAGGGCAGCGTGCATGAGCACAAGTAAATAAGATTTAATAAGCCGGGCATGGTGGCACACACCTTTAATCCCAGCACTCGGGAAGCAGAGGCAGGCGGATTTCTGAGTTCGAGGCCAGCCTGGTCTACAGAGTGAGTTCCAGGACAGCCAGGGCTACACAGAGAAACCCTGTCTCAAAAAACCAAAAAAAAAAAAAAAAAAAAAAAAAAAAGATTTAATAAAGATCCTTCCTTATATAAAGATCAGACCTCACCCAGAACCCTTGGTCACACTTGGGCACCCCCTACGCTTTACGCTTTCCTCCAGTCCTTCCTAGAAGTGCTTGCCTGGAGAGACCTAAGTTCACTGGACAGTTGCCCTGTAATGGGTTCCAGAAGACCTCTGGCTTTAGACCTCCCCAGGAGGGCCCATTCTTTGCATGCCTTGGAGCCTGGCGGTGTTCTGAAATCTTCTCAGCCCGTGGGTGATGCTTCAGATGATTCAGCTGGCAGGACAGGGTGGGGGCCGTCCCAGCCAGCTCCAGGAAGGAAACCGAGTCTGTCCGCACAGACAGCTGCAGCCCAATTAAAATGGCACGTGAGGCAATTCAGGCCTCTTCTAAGTAGCCACATAATGCCGGATAATGACAGGCTTGGGCAGGGTTGACCTGTGACTTGAACTTGGATGACTTAGGTGACAGGGGTCAACCAGCAAGAATCGAACACCTGCAGAGCATAAATTCATACTTTGAAAGTGATTCCTTAATGTGGTTTCTTTTTCACAAACATTTAGGAAACCCAGGCAGGAAGCAGCACTGTGTATCATGGGAAACAACAGTTGGTCCCTACTGCTGTTTCTCACAGCCAGGGACAGTCACCTTCCACTTGGATAACTGAGATGGCCCCTCACTAGTCTCCTTGTTGTGTCCCAAGTCACAATCCATGCAAAACCGAGTTGGGCTTGTAAGTCACCCACTTGCTGCTCCCATAGCCCACACAGTAAATGCAGATATATTACCAGTATCAAAACCCCCCATTATCCACCAGAATGACTCTATGTGGGGCTTCTTCGTGTTCCGTCATACCATGGATCCCATACACCAGCCCTGATGCTCTACCGCAAGCTCCCTCTATCATCAGTCTGACTCCTTCCCTAGCTTCTTGCCTTCTCGAGTTCACTAGGAAGCCTAATGAAGTTTTATTAGTCTCTGACTACAGGAGCCTTGCTCAGTGCTCATCTGGAACGCTACTCTTCCTCTCTGCCTCCTCTGAGGGTTATACCTGTGCCTACAGCATCCTGCCCTGTACCATTCAATCATGTCTTCTGGGCCACAGCTTGCTGTCTGCTTCCCCCAAGGAACTGGTCTTGGGATTGGCTTTGTTTTGTCGTTGGCCTTTCACACAGCTCAGCCTAGCACAGTACTTACGTGAAGTGAATTATACTGAATGGAATGGAGATGATAAGCCCAGCCCACGGTGACTAATACAGGCTACAATGCCACCAGGGTTCTCCAGCAGAGATCCAGAATGAATTATAATTCAGGTTGGAGTGGGGATAAATTTTATTCCAATCAGGGAAGACTAGGAACGGCTTCATTTTTCCCTTTGGGGAATGTTTTCTGCACCTCATCTTCTGCCCCCTGTAGCTCCTTCACTTGTAGCTACTGTGCCGTTCATAGCCCAGTATTGCAATCAAATGCTTATGTATGTATGCTTGCATGTATGCATGTATTTATAAATGAGGTATCAATATGTTCTCCAGGTCAGCCTCGAACTCCTGGGATCAACTGATCTTCCTGCCTTAGCCATCTAAGTAGCTAAAACTCCAGGAAAAAGCTGATTATATATTTATTTTACTGATTTATCTACCAGAGTAGAGGATCCTTTGGGGAGGATCAGACCTTTGTCCCTGTTATGTCCCTAGATCTGGTCTGGTGCAGGCGATGCAACAGGTGCTCAGGAGATGTTTGTGGGAGAGGAAGGAAAGAGAGATGTGTTTCTGCAGGGATGGCAGGTGCAGTCACATGGGGCCCTGCCATACTGTCTCATGGATTAGCTTGCAAGACTGAATGTGTTTGTTGGCTACACAGCAGGAAGGGGGAAAGCCAGTGCTCCTAGATCCACTTGTCACTTTCATTCCCCACATCCAAGAACTGACCCTGTGACATATTCTTCAATAAGGAGAGAATGGGGAGGCAGCTGGAAAGGAGGGCCATTGCAATTGTGAGTGGCATCCCTTAAGACCAGGAAAATGCTGCTTAAGCAAAGGGAGTGCTTGGCAAAAAAGACCCCAAAGGCTTCCAGATGAGACTACAATTCTTCCTTCCTCCCCTCTGCACAGAGTGGCCAGATGGAAGTAGGACAGTCACTCTGCTTCCAGGTCAGAGCTTGCAACTCCATGGAAGCAGCTGTAGCGCTAGCATCACCAGGAGCCAAGTGTGCTAGCAGGTACACCTGCTAGGTGCACAGGTGAAGGCAAGGGCGCACCTGCTAGGTGCACAGGTGAAGGCAAGGGTGCACCTGCTAAGTACACAGATGAAGGCATGGGTGCACCTGCTAGGTGCACAGATGAAGGCAAGGGTGCACCTGCTGGGTGCACAGGTGAAGGCAAGGGTTCATGTGCTAATTGCACAGGTGAAGGCAAGGGTCCTGTCAAGGAGGCTCATTTCTCTCATATGCAAAGGGGAACAAGAGAGTACACTCTTCAAGGGGACTGTAGTGAGAGTTAAATAACATGCTCCATAAATACTTCAATCCAATGCTGGACATAAAGAATACCCTATGTAAATGATAGCTATTGATTATCATGATTATTTAAAAACTTCCTGGGGTAATTATTTAAGGGCTCTGTAAGTAAACAGCTGTTACATGATATTGAGAAAGCCTGTTAGATATTCCGGTTGTCTGGTGGAGCTGTCTCAGAGCGTTTGTTAGTCCTTTCAACCTCTGGTTTTATCGTATCCTTTCCATATGATTGGATTTAAATCCAGATTCGAGCATGTATATCTGTAGTTACAGCAAATGGGAGGCCAAGGCAGGAGAATTGCTGTGAGTATCAGACCAGCTAGGGATACAAAGTAAGACTGTCTCATAATTAAAGACAGGACGAGAAGCATGGCTCAATAAATGAGAGCAGGAGCTGTGTACACTTGAGGACATGAGTTCAAATCCCCAGCACCCATGTAAAAAGGCAAACATGGTTGCACGTGCCTGTCACCCCAGCATTGGCGGGCAAAGGCAGGCAGATCTAAGAACTCACTGGCCAGCCAGCCTAGCTGAAAGTGTGAGGTTCTGATTCTATGAGAGGCTCTGTCTCCAGTCAGTAGGTGGAGAGTGATACAGAAAGACTCCCAGCATCCCATTCTGGTCTTCTTATGCATACACATAAATACATACATACATACATACATACATACATACAAGATAAAGTATATAAACTTTATGTTTATACAAATATGCTGTGCAACAGTATGGCACAGGAATACTATGTTTTTAGCAACAATAAAATTAGATACTGTCCCTGCATTTCCCCAGCTTGTTTCTTGCCCAGGCCTATGTGTCAGAAGTACAAGGTAGACTGCTTTCTTTCCTTCAGCATTTCAGAGCGTGTTTGTCACAGCCCTTTGAAGACAATGAATCTCAAAGGACTTGTTTCCCTGCTTCATATTGAACAACCAACCAAACCTCCTATGCTTTAAAGATAAACTGACAGTCAATATTTATTTTTTTTCTCCCTTGTTCCGGTCAACCCCGCTCACTCCGCTCAACCCCGGCTCTCTCCGGCCAGCCCGACTCACTCCCGGCCGCCTCCATACAGCCCCTGTTTGTTCCAGCCAGCCCCGCTCCCTCCGATTGGCTCCGCTTGCTCCAGTTGGCCCTGCTCGTTCCGGCCGTCCCCGTTCGGCCCCACTCGCTCCGGCCCTGCTAGCTTCGGCCGTCCTGGCTTGCTTTGGCCGTCCCCGTTCAGCTCCGCTCGCTCCGGAAAGCCTTGCTTGCTCCGGTTGGTCTCTCCGGTCCAAGGATTCATTTCTTATTATTCTTCATAAGTACGCTGTAGCTGACTTCAGACGCACCAGAGGAGGGTGTCAGATCTTGTTACGGGTGGTTGTAAGCCACCATGTGGTTGCTGGGATTTGAACTCATCACCTTCGGAAGAGCAGTCGGGTGCTCTAACCCGCTGAGCCATCTC